>CM062815.1:85486195-86123695 GCA_031772625.1 Pinus tabuliformis | reverse complement strand
ATATATATTTAGTTATATATATATATATATATAAATAATATATAATATATATATATATATATATAAATAAAACTATAAACATATATATAAATAAATATAAATATATTTATATTTATATATATAATTTATAAATATAAATATAAATATATATATATATATATATATAAAAAGAGCATAAAATTATTCTCAATACATTTATATATTTGATTTGATCTATACAAAGAGTTATATTGAACTTTACTTTAAAATACATGTTTCATGTTTTATATATATATATATATATATAAATAAATATATAAGCATAAAATTATTCTCATTATTTTTATATATATGATTTCATCTATACCAGGAGTTATTAGGGCTCTCATTTAAAAATAAGATTAAAGAATATATAAGTTAGAAAAATACATGTTTTATATTGAATTTTAGTTTAAGGGCAATAAATTGATAATCATAATTATATTTATCTAGAATGTGTTCTTTGTTTTTGTTTTTTTTGGCTTAACTTTAAGTAAGAAAAATATATAAAAGTTTATATATATATAAATAATAAACTATATATTATTTTCACATTATTTTCACAATGTAATATTTAAGAGCAAATTATTCCCTTTATTGGCAAAAGGCTCTCCATATAATCAGAAAACTTTGCATGTCTTGACGTCACCAAAAGAAAATTATATTATCTATCATCCATTTCAATAGGTGAAAGTGACTAAAGACGCGGAAGATTATACTTACTTCGAATATAATAAATGGTGGGCTATACATTATTTTTTTTTATAAATTTATTTTAAATATAAGTCTATTGTGTAAAGTTATAAAATTAATTATAAATTTATTTTAAAAAATTTTTTTAAGTAAAAATATAAATAAAAATTCTCTTTTCTTTTAGTAGATTCCATTGAATTTTTAGGGGTTCTCTGATTACATATCTCAATACTAGGAACACACTGAACTAGTATTTTTATTTTGGCACAAGTGTTCTCAAGTAATTCCATTTAAATCTTTTCTAAATTCTAATACTCATTATAAAAATATATATATGAATTAAATTAATTTTTTTTATTTTTAATTATATTTGAAATTATTTGAAATTGAATATAAACTAAACTTTTTAGACTAACAATTTTATTTTGTTGTTAACCATATTTTTATTTTAAATTATATTGTTTATTTAAATTTTTATTTAGATATTTTTTTATTTAAATTATATTGTTTATTTAATAGTAGAATATTATATTTTGTGGCCTTTACTATATATGGTGTCTTTAATAGAACACTTTTTCACAGTGTATTCTATGCTTAGTTAGTTTCAATATTAAAAAATTAATATGTTAGTTTTAATGTAAAATTGAGTATTAATTTTATAAATATTTTTTTTTTTCTAGTTAAGACTAACCTAAGTACCCATGGGGGATTTGAACCGGTGACCTATCGCAAGGAGTGCCTTAACAACACACCCATTTACCGTCAATCCAAATTCCATGGGCTTAATTTTATAAATAATTGATAATAAAATAACTTAATATTATATTTTATATTTTAATTCATTATCCTAATGAAAATCAGGTTAATGGAATTAAGGAAATATTAAATATAATGTTATAGTGTTTTACAATAAAAATCAAAAAAGGAAAAGAAATAACATGACAAGTTTTCCGTAGATACTTCTACCCATCTCACCAAATACCTACGATAAATGTGGATAAACACTATTTTATGATTATCTTTGTTCATAACCGAGTCTTATGTAATATTTTATTCAATATTATTTAACACCTTATTCTCTTATATAAAGGGAACAACAATAATGGAAAAGTATTACAACAAAACATTATAGAATTATTCATTACAATGCATTTTGCAAATTCGTAGAAAAAACAAACTATTAATACAATTGATTTTAGCACTTCGATTAGCAAAATGAAAATGAGACTATTAATGTTTTAAAATGTTTTTAATTAAATCTAATTAAACAGACATATGAGACTATTAATGTTTTAAAATGTTTTTAATTAAATCTAATTAAACAGACATATTGTCTTTTTTTTTATAGAACACAATGCTTTTCAATTTAAAAAATATTTTGTTTTTTTCAATTTAAAAAATATTTTGTTTTATTCATTACAGATACTTTTTTCGTTTTTGATAAATTAATTTTGTATTAACTTCAAATTTCAAATTACGTTTCTAATATATCATCAAAATTAATAAACCCACAAAACCAAAAAAATATAACTTCAATCCATCACAAGAAAAGCAAGACATCTTATTCAAATCCAATGATCATGGATGCGTATTGGATTTGAATAAAAGCATTCATACGATGAATGAGTTGTTGAATAATAGTAAATTTTGTATGTTAGAGTAGTTAAATTTTGGTAAAGGGTATATATTTTAATATAAATTTTCATTTTTAAAATTTTTCCTATTAAATAAGTGAGTAAGATCACATTTAAACTATTTTTCTTTAAATATTATTTAGACAATTATATGAATCAAATTAGTTACTAAAATCATAACAGCAATGTACTCGAGTTTGTTCGAAGAAAATGGAACTTATGTTAATGATTGAATTAAACTCTGAGAGAAGTTGTCTTTGCGATTCAATGGGATTGTTTTGTACGTGTAAAACATAAGAGTCATGAACTTGAGAGAGAAGTAGTTTTTAGAGATAATAGTCATAGTTGATTTAAATCCTCTTCATATTTATTATTTTAATTCCCACATGCCAACGATATGTTACTTATATGTGGGTATATGGAAGAAGTTAATTGTGCCTAGCCTAGTGGGTGTTGTCATCATGTCTTCAAAGATGCATAAACTTCATATGGTGCAGTTATGGATGAGGATTTCTATAGTTCTTTAGTCTCACATGGTTGAGGATTGATGTTGTTGATGGTATCAAGAAAGCTTGACAAATGACTATGAGCTCATGGCTTTGTAGATACATATTGCTATCTCTTTGATGGATACACATTATGCTAGATACATGGATGATTACTTAAGTTGCATATTGATAAATATTGTTGGTTGGCCAAGAGAATGGTGCTGTTACAGGTTCCATGAAGACATATCTATTTGGAGACATGGCTTAGTTACTTACATAATGATGATGACTTCTTACTTTATGATGATAGGTTTGATACTCACATATGTTGGTTATCATGGTTGATGCTTATCAGATATGGGATGTTTCCCAGTGATGATACATGGTTGATATATTGAGAGTTATTGTGGAAAAATCATGCAGTTCTTGATAATGATGTTATGATCATAGATGATGAATATAGTGTTTTCACATACATATGACATGATGTGAATGATTTTGTGTTACTATTTGGAGATATGACATATGCTTAGTTGATTCATGGAAGGTTATGATAAGGCTCTTTCTACTAGGGAAACAAAGCAAGTTGATCTTGATGAGATCAAGAGGATGAATTGATATCTATATGCGGCAAAATTTGTCACATGTTGATGATATTTACATTGTCATATCTTGGGAACTGATGATGGAAATATACAGGTTGCTGATCTGGATGTTGCAGACAGATGCTTATGGTGTAGATCATATATGGTATATGATAGTTGTTGATGACTATCATGGTCTTGTTTAGACCTTTGGTCTTTGTTATAAATGTCATGTATATCATTTGATGTAAAGGTCATATAAAGGCCCATGATGTAATAATATGTCTATGTCTATCATAGTCTTTTAATGAGTCCTTTCTGGTCATATGATGTAATTTGTACCCCCACTATGCATGGGAAGGATGATGCAATAATTTCTATGTTTCAGTCTTGTATAAACAATTGGTATATCCAAACTTGGTTGGGTGGATGAGTCAAATATGGTGTATCCCCACTTGGTTGGGTGATTGATGCATGTATGAGTCATTGGTGATATGAAGGTCATACTCATATAGTTGAGTTATAAATTCATGTTATTCTTTTGGAAAATATTATTGCAGACTCTATATGTGCTCAGGCGGAGCATGGATAGTTTATTTCATCTCAGCATGTACAAAGGGGGATTTTAATCAAATAATTGAGCATGTGCTTAGGGGGAGCATGATCAATGTTCATATTCAGTTGTTCAGATATGAAAGTCTTCATTTTGGCCAGCCCTTTGCTCTTGATCTCAAAAGGAGAGAATATCTTGGTCCACCCTTTTCCCTTGAGGTCAAAGGGGTATCTTGGTGTTGCTTGATATATCTAACAGGTTCTACAACTTGAAGTAATCAACAACAATATGGTTGTCATCAAGTACAAAGGGGGAGATTGTTGGCATTATGATGCATGTGTTGTACTTGATGCCAACCCACTTGTAGCAGAACAACTCACTTGTATATGGTAACTAGTTGAATCTACGTAATTATATGAATCTACAGGAGAGATATTAGATGTGACAGAATGCATGACAACTTTTTTTACATATGTGACAAAATTCATGGCAGCTCAAAGGAATCATATTTAGAGGGAACAAGGTAATGGTACAAAACAATAGGATGAAGGAACAAAGGACTACATATCATAATCAAGAAATTGAAGAAAGATAATGGTTTAAGAAGTATACACTGGTTCATTGTGTCCAAGTAGAGTATACACATGGGCTCATGAAACAGAAGAAGCGTATATGTATACATGCACTTGCATAGAAGTAAATGCGTGTATGTGATGGAAAATCAAGGTTTTGGTCCGAGGTATTTGTCTAAGGTTTTTGGTTCAAGGTTTTGGTCCGAGGTATTGGTCTGAGGTTCTTGGTCCAAGGTTTTGGTCCATGGTATTGACAAAGGATTTAAGTATATAAGGAGGAGAAGATCAAAGGGATAAGTGCACAAGCAATGCATATCTTATGAAGTGTTAGATCAAAGGAAAATATGCATGTTATGGGTTTTTGATGCTTTGCTTGATCTAGACTAAGTATGCACCTAAGTGTTTGATGATGGATGAGATCTAATGATGGATCATGATCATAATGACTTATCATTATGTGATCTCATAGTGGATAGGCTAGATCTAATTGCTAACGCATGTTTTATCCTTTATATGCAATGGTCTGGGCATGTCTGAAGTCGGGAATGGCAGCGAAGTTATAAGTAAGTATTTGCAGATCTATATGATGGTTCACTTTGGTGAAGGTGAGTATACACACGGGTTCAGCTCTTCCAAGTAGCGTATGCAAAAGAAAAGCTTGATGTTCAGGGATGAGTGATCTATCATATCAATGTTGTTGTTTTATTGTTGTTTTTCAATGATGTCTTCTTATATCTGAAAGTAGAACTGAATGTATAAGGCAATTGAGTCTGATTGATTGATTGATTGAGAAATAAGGGTGATCTTTGTTACTATCTGTTTAGAACTCTGTAATATGACAATAGATTTTCAGAATGTCACTGATTGGTGCAGTTTGCGGTCCATGGGTTTTATGATTCAGTATCTTTAGAGGTATACACAGGTTGGGCTAAAGGAAGTAGCGTATACACACAATTTGGCTTCATTGAAGGAGCGTATACATTCTAACACATGAATTTTGAGGTAATAGTTGGTTCTGGTTGTTGATGCATTGTTCCGGGTTCAGATCTGTGTACTGGTTACAATGATCTGTCTGTTCCAATTTTTTGGTTGAATGTGATTAAGTTTTAATGAATGGTTGATTCAGTTGTGTCAGAGGTTCAATAAATTTTTGATTCAGTATTTCAGAGGTTTCAGCGATTGTATGATTCAGTATGTCAGAGGTTTCAGTGATTGTTTGATTAAGTATGTCAGAGGTTTTAGTGATTGTATGATTCAGTATGTCATAGGTTTCAGTGATTGTTTGATTCAGTATGTCATAGGTTTCTATGATTGATTGATTTAGTTATGGATGATTCAGAGATTGATGATTGGATTTCAGTTATATCAAATATTGATGATTGGGTTTCAGTGATTGGTTGATGCAGATGTATTTGTTGGATTTATAGTAGTGGTGATTGATTTTGAGCTTCAAAGTTTGTGATGTGTCTAGTGTGAAAATTTGATGAAATGTGGCCTACATATTGTGTTTTTGTGTACCAGGAGTATCCAGTATGAAAATTTATGAAACATGGTCCCTAGAGGATATTGAGGGTTTGAGCCTTGAGTGAGGAATTCAAAGCTTCCTACCAGTAGTGGCTAGCGATTTGATCAAGGGGTTTGAGATCCCTTCGAGTAGAAGCTGGAGAATGAGTGAAGGTTGGAGCCTTCTGTAGATCGACGCCTATGTACTAGTAAACATATCGTCTAGTACAAGAGTTAGGGGTTTGTAGCTCCCTTCCAGTAGAAGCTGGAGAACGAGAGAAGGTTGTAGGCTTCTACAGCTGGGTGCCTGTCTACTGGTATGAGTCTGCACTAGTACAAGATTGTAAACAAATTATTCTTTATATTAAAAGAAGACAGAGACAACTGTAGCAGGTGGTTTTTCTCCCACATTGGGTTTCCACCTTAAATATTGGTGTTCATGTGTGTTGCTTATGTGTGATGGTTATTCTATTATTACTACACATGGTTACTGTTTAATATTAATAAAGCATTGATGCACTGATTAAAGATCAACATATGATGAATTAACTAAATCATAAGTTCACTTGATATACTATGGTTTCTTTAAGCACAGTTGCATGCACACGCGAGTTCCCTTCAATGAAGTAGCATATATAAATCTGACAATGGAAATTAAAAGGTTATTGATTTGTAAACACTTATTCACCCCCTCTCTCAGTATTATTCCCAACAGTGAGGACATCAAATGAAGCATGCATCAAATTTAAAAATCCTAAAGATTGACTTTAAAATGTCTTAAATGATATTCAAAATACTTAAACTCTCATATAATATTATTAAACTAGAAGTTTGAATCTTAAACATGTTTTCATAAATTTAAATAGGTTTGGAAGAGAATGTGTCATATAATCTAAAGCTATAAAAATGTTTTATACAAATTCTCAATATTACCGACAAAAATCAATACTATTTTTATTTTGGCATAATGTTCTCAAATAATTTAATTTAAATCCTTCAAAATCTTAGCACACATTATAAAAAAATCTATTAATTAAATCAATCGTTATTTTTTAACTATATTTACATTTAATTTTAATTTCATATAACCTGAACTCTTTAAATTAACCTCTAAACATTTTAACTATATTTCAAATTTAAAATGAATACCTACGCTCTTCGGTTTGAAATTCTTATTTAGATATTTCCATTTAAGTGATATTTTTTATTTAAAGACATAATATTAAAATTAAATGTTGAATTTATATTTCAATGTTTAATTTTTTTTTTTTTCTTTGCTAGGTTAAGTGAGTTTAGAGATGATTGGCATGCCTACCCATAGTGTGATTAGTGACGACTTAGGTACATGTAAGCTGTCAAAATGATCAGGGAATGGCACCTGATTTGGGTCACATTAGACCTTAACATGACTAGATTTTCACCCATGAAGTTTCCTACTAGTGACTTCTATATCAAAGAAAGTCTTAACAGAACACCATACCACTGTATTGTAGATTTCAATGTTTAATGTTTAATATAAATAAAGGAAAAAAATAAATATATTAAATCCAATACAAATTCATTATTAATTTTATAAAAATTATATAAAATTAATAATAAAATTAATCAAAATTTTATTTTATATTATTATTTATCATCTTAATACGACGAAAGAAGAATAATGAAAGTGAGGAAATTATTAGACCCTTGTTATAATGCTTCATACTAGAAATGAAAATGAAATAAATATTAGATAAAAAATTATAAAAAAATGAATAGAAATCAAAATAAAACCTAATAATGTTTAGGCATATATTCCCATCCATCCCTCTCTCCACCATTAATGGGAGTGGAAATTTGTCCAATATTTTTTACTACTTCCTTCTTCAAATGATGAGTGTGGATAAATAATATTGTCTTTTATACTTTTTCCCTATCCCAAAGCTATGTAATATTTTATTTAATATTTCTAACCACTTAGTAACTATGACCATTATAAAATTATTTATTACAAAATTAATTTACTTGGCAAATTATTAGGAAAACGAGTTATTAATACGATTCATTTCAAAAATTTCAATACTTCATTAAATATCGTGAATTTTTTTATGGTTTAATATAATTCATTTCAAAAATTTTAATACTTTACTAAAATATTCGTGTATTTTTTATATATCGCTAAGAGAATATTATATTGTTCTATTCATTCATTTTTAATCAGTGAAAGTGATTAAATTTGGGAAGGTTAAGATTGTGGTTTTCTTTGCATAATCAATAAATAATAAATTGAGGGTTAGAAAAATATTATTTTTTCTACTTTTTATGAGTATAGACTTATCTTAAATAAAAATTTAAGATATATTTAAAAGGATTAAATTTATTTAGGTGCAAATCTGTTTTAGAGTCTAAAATTTGGAAAGAAAATGTATCTTTCTCATCTCTTGGTAGATCCAATTGAATCTGTAGTGGTTCCATCTCTTTATATAATGTGTATATATTGTGTTATGTGATGTCAAGTGATAAAAATGTTTTATCTCAACTCTCAATACTACATGCATCACTACTATTGTAATTTTGGTATGATTGTTCCCAAATAATTCAATTTAAATCTTTTCCAAATCTTAACACCCACTGTAAAAACAATTTATCAATTAAAATTATCTTTATTTTTTAACTATATTTACATTTATCTAAAATTTAATATAACCTAAACTCTTTAAATTAACATTTAAACTTTTTCAACTATATTTTAATTTTGAATTGAAAGTAACATAAACTCTTACTTTTAAATGTTTATTATGTACTTTCATATAAATCATACACTTTATTTAAGCACAAAATATTATATCTCAATATTCATTTTTTTCTTTTTTGTTGTTTTCTTTTTTAGGTGAGTTATCACTGACATGTATAACCTATATCTTGAGCAGAAGTGACCGAGTGGAATCTAAGCTATCAAAATCTCTTGGTCCACACAAACACGTAACATGATTGGATTTTTTCCGACTAATTTTTAAACCCATAAACCTACACCAAAAAGTGCATTAAGAAAATACCCTATTACTGTTTATTATATCCCTCGTGAACTTCAATACTCAATTTTAATATAAATAAATGAAAAATATTGATTATAATAAATCAAATATAAAATTTACTATTAATTAATAAGAAGTCAATTTATACTTTACTTTACAATATTATTCACTATGCTAATAAAAGTGAGGGTAATGAAAGCGAGGGAAATATTAAACACAATATTATAATGTTTTATGATAAAAAATAAAAATTATAATGTTTCACTATAAAGATGCAAATGAGGAAAAATATTAAGTAAAGGATCATATAAACTTGAAAGGAAACGATCATATAAAAATGAAAGGAAATAAAAGTAAAGCATGATAATAATTCGATAGTTTCACCCATCTCTCTTGCTACTCTTAATGAGAGTGGCAATTTACTCAATACTTTTAGCTATTTCTATCTTTAAGTGATGAATGCCAATAAATAAGGTTTTATTCTATAATATTTTCCAATTCCAGTTCCAATTACATATAATATTTTTATGTTGATAGACATTTTTTATAATCAGTTCATTGTCTACCCATTTACCTTTCTCTGTTAGATTGGGTATGACACTTTTAACTGTTGGTCTAAAGTGTGGCTTTTTTGTTGATTTTACAGCTAGTTGTTACATATTACAGGGTCGATTTTCTATGGTAGAACAGTTCGCCATACACCCAAGTTATGTGCAGTGGTGTTTCTGATCCAGGTGGATTTTGGTGGCCACCCACCTATGCCTTTTGGACCCCCACAACTGTCTCTTTCAGTTTTTCAGTTTCCTTAATTATAGCGCAATTTACTATTTTTAACAGTTTTTCGGGTCCTAAACTTCTAGAGCCGTTTTGAGGCCCTAAACGACGTTTTTTGGAAAATCTACCTCTGCGAGTATTTAAGAAAAAAAACGTCTTTTCCATCGTAGTCCTCGGAGAGATCTTTCCAACGGGCTATCATGCACGTCAAATGGAGATCGTATGCCAAAATTACGACCCCGGGAAGTTGATGTACCAATTTACCCAAACGGGGCCCATAGTTTGGCGTTTCATCTTTTAGGGTTAGGTTTTGGAATGTTAAGAGTTTTCCATTGTTTCTCAATAATAAATAGGCCTTCGAGCCTCATTGTAAACACAGTTCGAAACAGTTCAAAGGCATGTAGCCGACACATCTCTTCTCAGAGATAAGCTACCATCGCCCTAGCTGAGTTATTTCTATTTGTAAGCATATTTCAGTATTCTCCATTAATGAAATGAAGTATTATTTCCGCTGCATTTCTGTTTTTATGGTTATCGCATCTCTGTATTTATGGTTACCTCTGTAATCTATTGTGTTCCTACTTAAATCCGGATCAGTGGTATCAGAGCGGTCTGCTTTTTCTCTGTTTTTCTTTGCATGTCCCCAACGAGGTCGGGATATAAGGAGTTAGGGCTTGAATTGGTCGAACCTTTGCAAGACAAGCCTCGCAAATTTCGACGACTTCCCATGGCGGATGAGAAGAAAGACGAGGGGGCAGGAGATCCTATCAGAATCTTGCTCGAAGAAGCCCTCGAGCGACAAAGGAATGCAATGATGGATAGCTTTACGCAGATCCTTCAGCGGCTACCTAGAGGCGACGCATCGGCTTCCAACAGCTACTCTGGAAACACCACACCGTTTAAGGTACAAGTTAATTTTGAAATCCCCATCTTCGAGGGTCAAATAGACGCAGGATAAAGTAAATAAGATGCCGTAGATAAATGGTTAAATCTGCTAGATGGGTATTTTTCTGTTCATGAATTTTCAAGTCGGGAAAAGATTGTTTTCACTCTTCTCAAAGCAGCCCCCCACGTCAAGAACTGGTGGGAAACATACTGCGAGCAGAAGGATGAAAGTACAGGCTCACTGTTTTCAGCCGCCCCCACTTGGAATGACTTCCGAGATGCCATCAAGGAGCAGTACTACCCTGTCAAAAGCTATGAGGACAAATACATCAAATGGACCACACTGCGACAGGGACGAGACCAAGATGTGCCGGAGTTCACAAACATTTTTCATACCCTTCGCACACAATTAGGTATCAAATATTTTGAGCTGCATCTGGTACTCAAATACCGCGGCTGCCCACACAGATACATCCAGGAAGAGATGGAGTTCTTGAACATCTCCTCACTCAGCAGAGCATACCGATACGCTGTCAAAATCGAGCAAAAGTTCAAACAGAAGAAGCGAGACTTTGGAACTGAAAATCCAAAGACCAAAGGACAAAGCCAAGGCGGGGTGACCTAATACAACCCGTCGAAGCCGCAAGAAAAGAACAACACCACGAAGCCGAAGAAGGGCACAGGAAAGTGGTGTGAGTTCCATAAGAGTCTCACTCATAACACAAGTGAGTGTCGAACCAAGCAGTCGCTGGTGGCCGAGTTGAAAGCATCTGAATCAGATGCATGTTCTGAATCTTAGTCAGAACCCGACAAGGGGAATGACAAAGGGAAGCAGATCATTGATTCGGATCCCAGCACCACTGTTGCTACTGCCAAGATCCAGAAAAATGAGCCCGAAGATCCAGAGGAGGGGGAACATCTTTTCCACTCACAGATGTGGGTGAAGGGTTCGCCACTACAATTCATTGTCGACAGTGGCAGCCAAAAGAACCTCATTTCAGTAGAGGTCGTGAAGCGGTTGGGGCTACCAACTACACCACACCCACAACTGTACAGTATCGGTTGACTTCACGAAGGACGAGATCTCAAAGTTCGCCAGCAGTGTCGCCTTCCCTACAGCATCAAGCCTTTCACAAACGAGGTATTGTGTGATATAACACCTCTGGATGTTTGTGATGTACTATTAGGCCAGCCATACTTATGGAGGCGAGATGCTGTATATGAGTCAAGGCCTCGCACTGTCATCATTTCTTTGGATAATTCATTATACAGGATACCGGAAGTAGCCCCACCTACCGCCACCTCTTTGATCACTGCTAAGAAAGGCAGCAAGCTCATCTCATAGACTAGGAAATTTATTTTCTGTCTGGTTCACTCCTAAAGTAAGGGGAAGATCGTTGCTACATCCATGGCCCCCGCAAAGGGTTCCTCCACGTAGTAGCAGCAACATAGGGACACAGTCATGACAGAACACAGGAACAACTTCTCCTTACCCAAAGGGGTACCACACAAGTTTCAGGTGGGCGAAAAAGTTTGGTTACATCTACAGAGAGAACGCCTTACCAGAACCCATCAGAAACTCATACTGCTTCGACATGGTCCTTACACCAATAACAAGGTTGTGGGCAACAATGCTTTGAAGCACAGCATTCCTCCATTCCTTCGCTTGCACCAATCGTTCAATGTGGACCATCGCCGACCATGCTTCCCACCATTTCTGGACGCAGTGGGGGCCATTGCTTCCTAAGGGGGGAGGAATGATCCAGGTGGATTTTGGTGGCCACCCACCTATCCCATTTGGACCCCCACAACTGTCTCTTTCAGTTTTTCAGTTTCCTTAATTATAGTGCAGTTTACTATTTTTAGCAGTTTTTCGGGTCCTAAACTTCTAGAGCCGTTTTGACGCCCTAAACGATGTTTTTTGGGAAATCTACCTCTGTGAATTTTTAGGTAAAAAATCATCTTTTCCATCGTAGTCCTCAGAGAGATCTTTCCAACGGGCTATCATGCGCGTCAAACGGAGATTGTATGCCAAAGTTACGACCCCGGGAAGTTGATGTACCAATTTACCCAAAGAGGGCCCATAGTTTGACGTTTCATCTTCTAGGGTTAGGTTTTGAAATGTTAAGGGTTTTCCATTGTTTCTCAATAATAAATAGGCCTTCGAGCCTCATTGTAAACACAGTTCGAAATTGTTCAGAGACATGTAGCTGACACATCTCTTCTCAGAGATAAGCTACCATCGCCCTAGCTAGGTTATTTCTATTTGTAAGCATATTTCAGTATTCTCCATTAATGAAATGAAGTATTATTTCCGCTGCATCTCTGTATTTATGGTTATCGCATCTCTGTATTTATGGTTATCTCTGTAATCTATTGCGTTCCTGCTTCAATCCGGATCAGTGGTATCGATAAGCTACCATCGCCCTAGCTGGGTTATTTCTATTTGTAAGCATATTTCAGTGTTCTCCATTAATGAAATGAAGTATTATTTCCGCTGCATCTCTGTTTTTATGGTTTTCGCATCTATGTATTTATGGTTATCTCTGAGAAGAGATGTGTCGGCTACATGCCTCTGAACTTTTTCGAACTGTGTTTACAATGAGGCTCGAAAGTCTATTTATTATTGAGAAACAATGGAAAACCCTTAACATTCCAAAACCTAACCCTAGAAGATGAAACGTCAAACTATGGGCCCTGTTTGGGTAAATTGGTACATCAACTTCCTGGGGTCGTAACTTTGGCATACGATCTCCATTTGACGCGCATGATAGCCCGTTGGAAAGATCTCTTCGAGGACTACGACAGAAAAAGCAAATTTTTATCTAAAAAATTGGAAGCAGATTTCCCAAAAAACGTCGTTTAGGGCCTCAAAACGGTTGTGGAAGTTTAGGACCCGAAAAACTGCTAAAAATAGTAAACTGCGCTATAATTAAGGAAACTGAAAAACTGAAAGAGACAGTTGTGGGGGTCCAAATGGGATAGGTGGGTGACCACCAAAATCCACTTGAATCAGTTTGGCCTTTTGGTATGAAGGCCAGTGCGTAAGTTGTAGCCTTTAATTTTTATTTGTACGTGAGCCATGAGGTCATGCCATCCTCGCTGCTCCACTATCGTTCAGACGAGTCCTTCATGGCTGCTGAGTTTGAAGACGCCACCACTATTGCAACAACTTTCATCTTCTTGTACAAGTGATTTCATGATGGCCGGAGATTCTTCTTTCGACGAAAACATACTATCCACGAAAACTTTGTTAGGAAAAGTGTTCTAAGAAGACGAAAGGTCATGCATGGACAATACTTTGAGCAGGATGGCTAGAGGCTTTCGATGGAAAAGCTATGAACGAAAATGAAGTTGTTACTGTCTCACTGTCGACTTCGAAGATCTGGGAGTCCCTTTTTGTTAAATCTTAAAAGAAATTGTGCTTCAAAAGAAATGGAAGAGTCGTATTTAAAACCATAGAAATTATTTTCCTTATCTCGAGGTTTCACCTAAACATGCTCATCTGCCATCTGTTTCACAATTGCAACAAAAATGCAGTATGTGATCCTCTCCACTCTTTCAATTCTAAATTCCTGGCAAGTTCAAGGCTCTACTCCCAAAATGTCAAAGGCCCCCTTTCTCTAAACAAAACTCTTAAATCCTACACTACCCTCAAAGCCTACGATGTTTTGAATATGATCAGATTCCAGAGAAAATCTGAAATCTCTCTCCAAATATTCATGTTTGTGGCTCAAAAACCCCAATCCAAACACCTTCAATGAAGCTACGATTTATTGTCTGATAATTTAAACAAATGTGATGTTATTGGGAATTTTTTAGAGTGTTTGAAGAAAGGAAATTCGATTGGAGAAACTCTTGTGTATGTTAACAGACTCTATGGAAGAGCGCGCATCCCTCGAAACGCTCTGAGAACCTTCTATCAAATGCCAGAATTTAACTGTAAGCACACTATAACCGCCTTTAATTCTCTTTTCAATACACTCGTAAATTCATAAAAGTATGAGATAACAGATCACATGTATAAAAAAAATACGCCAATTTGATATTTATCCAAACACTTATAACATTCTAATCAGAGCTAAATGTGAACTAAATCTCACAGGTTCTTGGTATGTATTATTTGGTTTGATGTGTAAACAAGGCTTGAGTCCTGATACTGTAACGTATAATACATTGATGGCATCTTTCTTTAAGGAAGGGGAAATAAACAAGGTTTACAAGATTCCGTCAGGGATTTCACACAAAAGATGTGTTCCTGATGTTGGTACATACGGTGTTGTTATTGATTCATTTTGTAAGGAAGGAAAGATGAATGAGGCTCTGATAATTCTGAATGAGATGCTTCATGAGGGGCATCGGCGGAATATATTTACTTTGAATACTCTGCTAAGGATATTTTGCGAGAATGATATGGTCCAAGTTGCAGAAATGGTGTTATATGAGATGCCCAGGAAGGGATGCAAACCTAATGTTGTTAGCCACTATATTTTAACTGAAGGTGTGTGTAAGGACAGCCAAATTAGTTCATCTTACAAGATTTTACAGATAAGTTCGGCAATAAAGTGGGTTCCAAATGAAGATACTTGTAAGGAAATGGATGTAACACTTTATCAGATAGATATATTTAAGGAGATAGTTCGATTGGCAGATGGTAAGTGGAAATTTTGTCTGGACACCAAAACATGGAATGCATTCCTAAATTCTTGGTTGAATTCGTGAGTCACAAGTTTTACCTAAGAAGAAACATTAGATGTTCTTGCTCCTAATTGCTCCTAATCATGTTGGATTTTTTTTTTATTTTGAGGTGCCAAAGTATATGAGATACATCTAAGTCAGCTTATTAGTAACCCATTTTCTCACCATGACTTAGGAGGTCTTCATTGATCACTTATGGATTTTTTATCATCGTAGTGTATGCCTTCGGTGTAGATGAAATGCACAAGTAGGGGAACAAAAAATAAACAAGGCTAGGCATGTTATAGATCATGTATGAAGCTTATTAAGAATTTAAGTATTTCCAAACTTGCAAAATTATTTGAAGGACAATCGAGATATAATGGGATTGTGTCTACACTATCTGAATTTTACAATTCTTTACAATCACAGATTATAATGGTCTAAAAAAAACCAAACCT
Organism: Pinus tabuliformis; assembly: GCA_031772625.1. Classification (NCBI taxonomy): domain Eukaryota; kingdom Viridiplantae; phylum Streptophyta; class Pinopsida; order Pinales; family Pinaceae; genus Pinus; species Pinus tabuliformis. The sequence continues at coordinate 86,107,839 of CM062815.1, read as the reverse complement.
TTTCTTTGGGGGTTGGCTTTACCTAAGTAATCTTGATAAAAAGTAAGCAAGGCTATGATATGTAAACAAATTTTGAGTCAATGATGATGTTGATACCATCTAGTGTGTGCCTGGAAAGATATGAGTTGATGATTTATTTTCCACGGTTGTGACAAGTGAACTCCCTCAATATCATATGAATGGGGGAAATGTGTGACATGCCTAGAGGATGAGTTTAGATGCAATCCTATGAATTTAGGTATCAAATATTCCTTGACCCAGTTGACTTGATTTTTTCTAAAGGATGCAGTTTTTCATGCTTAAAGATGTCATTCCTCTGATTTTTTTAAATAATTTGGACCACATGAATTCATATGGGTCAACTCCATGCAATCTTACCAATCCCACTGATTGGATAATTTGAGCAATCATTTGTGTTGAGATGTAGCTGGAACACATTATATAGCATACATGGATTAATTTTTATATGTTCTGTCCAAAACCATGGTCAAAGTTACCAATCTACCTAATTTTTAGTTCACAGTTCTAGGTGAGTCTACATCAAAAGGTTATGCTTTGATTTGGGGTTTTAGCCAAATTCAAGTGAAAGACGTGGCCACGAAACTGAGAGTTGCAAAGAAGTTAATTCTATGGGGGTCATTGGATTCTTCTTTTCCATTTATGTTCCTTCCTTTAATGTTTCTCTCGGCACTCTATGTCTTATTTTTTGTTCCATTGGCATGTCTAGTGAGTAGCTTTATTTGACTAAGGAAATTCTATACTTTATTGTACAAGAAGTTGCTTGTGGGATTTAAGAGAACGTCTGTTGATGGAAAATTCTTTAAAAAATAATTGTCAACAGAATTATTCTTGAATTACTTCTTTGAAAATAGTTGGTTATGCTCCTGAATTTGATTATTCTTGGATTATAAAGTTCTTTTCCATTGCATTTTCATATGGAATGTTGTTCTTTAGAGGTATTATTCTTGACCATATTAATTCAATGATCTGGCATTACAATACCAGTAGTAGTAACAAACACCTGACTTTTATAGACGTGAGATTTCGTAGATATTTTCTTGCAAAACACAACCAAATTTAGAAGATGGGTGGGATTTGATGATAATTTTACTTGTTTCTTTGTTGAAATTGTCTTGCATGTCATGAGAACCATTTCTTTGTATTTTTGTCCTTAATTTCAATGCCTAACTCTTTGGCATATGGATATGTCATATTTATATAAATGCACCAAACTATTGAATTGACTTGGTTCGTCTGTAAAGATCTTGCCCTGTTTGTCAGTGTAGCCTTACACATTCCCGTATGCAATGTTTATAAATGGAGAAAGTGATGGTGGTGAATAAAATGAAAAGAGAATATTCATATGGAAAATGGATTCAATAATATGAGATATAGATGGTGGTGAATAAAATGAAAAGAGAATATTCATATGGAAAATGGATTCAATAACCTGTGCCTAGATGGGTGCATTGGTAGATTTCATGTAGAGAAACATAAGACACTGATGGGCCAATAGATAATCCATGGGGATGTAAACCCAACCAAAGGGGCTCTGAATAACACAGGTGGTAAAGTTAAAGCCCAATGAGAAATGGGGAACTAAGTTCCATATACATAGTTTTCTATCAAGTTTATCCATCCTCAGTAGATGCAGTTTAACTCTTAACAGCATAGGCATGCCAGTATCTCCATAAATATTTAAGGGTTCAGTGGAACGTTTCTATGTTTTTCATCTTTTGTTTTTTTTTAATAAAATTGGTAAATATAGTGGATTTCGTAATATAATTCGTAGTGAGGTGGAAATTATTTTCATTATTTAAAATGGAATTTGAAATAAATTGAATTTGTTAAATATAGTGGATCAGTTAATATAATTCTTAGTGAAATTGAATTAATTTTCAATATTTAAAATAAATTTATAAATATATAAATATATTCAGTTAAAAATATCTTAAAGAGTTTGGATGATACAAAATCCCCAGTTGAAATTTGAAATTCACACACATTCATGTAGATTTAGTCAAAATTCAACAGAAGATATTACTTACTTATATCTATTTGCTATTTGTTTAAATCATAACTATGTCATCATTGACACCTTCTACACGAAATACGTTTCTCATTTTATTAACTGAAAGATAGATTTGGAGTCTTCAAATAATTGAAATAGTTCATTGATATTTTGTGTTATAGACAAGCATAAGTGTCTGATAGATATTTTGGTCCATGCTATTAAGGCTTGTAGAGATCTTCTTGTAATAGATATGTGGGGTTTTAAATATAATTTTCAATTACTCAAATTCTAGCAAATGAACCAACCATGCTTTCTTATACGTATGCCATGAATCAAATGGGTATATCTACTTTTGTATATATTGTTTTGGATAAGTCTAGAATTAGATAGTGACATTGAGATATGCAATCTAAAGACCAAGATGGCACAACCTCTTTCTGAAATGGTGATTTTGTGAAATTAGATGGTAGCACTAAGAGGTGGAATCATGAATCTTGGTTACAAGGCCAAATGCTTAGGGTGGTCTATTTTGACATGGCCTCTAAGAATTTTTTTCCTTTTGCAGCAAGTTGCTTGAATACGTTGATTTTATTTTATTGTATGGGACTGATCCAAACTGGATCATTATATTTGTTTTCATCCATCTCGATTAACTTGGAGTGGAAAAAGTGTAGGAATCAGTTGACGAGACCATTTTTACCAACAGGACTCAATTTGGCGAAACAGGGACTCAAACCTTCCAAGAGTGTTTTGAAGCATCAAATGATATTTTTTGGGGGTAAAAATTTGTGACTTTAGCACTGCACCTTTTCATGCTATGATACACACAAATATCTTTCCAACAGCGCAAGAAGCACGTCAATCAAATTCAATATGCAAAATTTATGCCACTTAGAACTTGACCTTCATATTTTCACACCTATAATTTAGGAGGATGTCGTGTCGACCCCCATTATTCATGGAAAAGGGGATAGCCACATGATTATGATGTAAACGACTCTAGACAAGTCTATATTGTAACTGTAGTTAAGATTTGATGTAGTCAAAATTAACCACTAGTAGGGCATCGCGTTGTGTTATAACCACGGGGGCTTCACTCAATGAACCTCTGACATAGCACATGCGTTTGTAGCATACTAAACAATACCCTTAATTTGACTACATATTGGAAAATACATATAAAAAACACATTACTTAACCCCCTACCAATATAAATCCAATACACCTTCCCAATTTAAAAAACCCCTATTTTCACTAAATATTGTATGTATCCATTTTTCTATTCACCCTTTTATTTTTATATCCCTGGTATAGTGACATGATTCCTCTCTTATGACCCCGCATGCATTCTACAATGCACCTTTTTCTTTTTATATACATTGTAAATGCACATTAGTTGCACCTTTCTTCTTTTGATGTACATTGTAAATGCATATTAGTTCACCCACAATGCAATTACTTAACCCAGACTCAAGCACATCTCACTATGATTTGTTGAATTTAATGGTCTAAGTCACACAAATATCAACCATGTTTTAGGAAGATTGACTGTGTGCATGTATATAAAATAACATATAAATTGATCTATATGATGATGAAAAATCAATTGATGAATATTTATGAATAGGTTTGCACCAAATGAGGTGTTCAAGCACAATTCTAGACCCTCTAGATGCAAGACCACTATCTACAACCAAGGTTGGGGTCCAAAATCTCAAATCAAGGGTGCAATCAAAAGCTAGACATTCTTATGACAAGATGATGGATAAGTTCTAACACATGCGCCCTTAAGGGAATAACACAAAAACATGAAATCACCTTTTGATTCACTCTCATCTCACTAATGAGATACAGCCTATCAATTATTGAATATGTAAAATGAAAAATTGGATTGGAGATAAGACGAAGGAATTAAATGAATGGACTACAACTAGAACATAAGAAAAAAAAATTGTTGTAGAGGTGATCTGCTCCATTTGGCTAGCTCAAAACAATGGTGTATTCCAAAGTAAACCTCCAAATTTCTACAATATTTTCTACATGGTGAAGGAAATAATTACCTTATCATGTACCTCACTAAATACAAGGCTTCCTTCCATTATCATACCTTTGAAATACAATTCTAAAATTTCTATAGGATATTTTGATTATCCAATTTTAAGGTCACACCCAAGCGAGACACCACATTGGTGAATGAGACCCCCTTGTTTGTGGGACAAGGGACACACCTAAGAACAGTGGTTTAACTGCTAATTCAATGAAGGCATACATACCCTACCCCCTATGGTTTTGAATCTGTGACCTCTTAGGAGGAAACACAAGCTCTTAACCATTAGGACCACTCAAGATGGATATAGTCGATTTCTCCTTAAGGTCTCTTTCAGGAATTTGATTATTTATCTTGGGATTTATTTTACATAATGAGCACATACATTAGAACTAACACCATATAGGAAATAGAAATGGCCCTGGAAACAATATTAAGAACTAATATCACTTCCCTGAAATAGGAATGACCCTGGAATTTTTATAATTAGAGAATCACTTGAAAATTTAAGCTAAAAAATATTAAAGTAATGTCTTGAACACCAAGAACCAAAAGCCTTATTTCCCTATAATGAAGCAACCTATGCAAGATCAAATTTACAAAAAATCCTTGCAATAGAACATCCAAGTACATAATTCTGCCAGAGAAAAAATCTATAATGCCAAAATCAGTTGAAAAGCATGATATGGGACTTTCAAATTCCAAAACCAGTTGAGAAGCATGGGATCAAACTTTGAAGATTTTATCTAACTATTATCTGAATAGAGGTGCTCGCAAAACGGGCTTAAATGTCCAAGGAGGAAATCTTAGGAGAAAAGCTTTTCTAGATATTGAAAATAATCCTTTCTTTGTTCTTTCCAAAGGGATTAAACAAATTTTTTATATAAACACTTTAGTTAGTATTGTTGTATAACACTATATTTAATATTGTCTTCTCAGTGTCAATATTAGAATAGAGAACAACCATTTTCGCCATATACAACCATGCTTACAAATATTCCAAAGCTTCTATAGAAAACCTGCAGACCAAATGTTATAAAAGACCAATGAGGTCTGAGCACTTCTAAAAACACAAGTGCAGGAATCTACGTATTACCTTGGAAGCTCAGGTTGTGCAGGACCAGCAGTACTCAAATCAACTCCTAGGACATATATTATAGAATCTTCAAAGCTAAACCAATTTTCTTTTATTTTTCTATATGAAACTGTTAAACTACTGACATGTCCAAAGATAATTTCACAGCAGCTGGTGATTCTAAAAACACATCTTCTTTATCAGAATAATGGTCATTTTACCAGTATGTCACAATAAATTGCATTAAATAGCTATGGCATAATCAGATGAAGAGAAGGAACACAATTTTCTTTCAATACCTCTGAACTTACTCTAAGACAATAGAAATATGCAACAATTGATTGAACTGTGTTGCATCTAATAAAAACAGAATTTGGAAACAAAATTCCACACTAAAAAGGTTCTGATCAACTCTAGTCTAACCTATTTTCCTATAACACGCAGGATTTAGTCAAACTTAGTTGCCTCTAACGTAGCATTTAGTCCAACTTAGTTGCCTCTAATTACAACAAAAGTTGAAAACAAAATTATGCGCTAATAGATTCTAATAACTCTAATTTAATTTTGTTGCAACTATAAAATAGACCCCTAGATCATGGGAGAATAAGCATGGACCTCTTCTTACAAACTTGCACTTAGGACCTAGGCTTTGGAAAGAGTGATAAAAATCAAGCCTTTGGTTGCACCTTCTATGCAATTTATTAAATTTATGACACATGCCAAGGGGCACAGGTGACAAAATATTCTGAGAATATATAATTCATGATGATAGAGAACAGATGCCCTGGATGCGGGTGTTTAAGGCCGCTTTCATTGCGATGGGACTGGAGTGGGCTGAGAAGGGTGGCCACCTGCCAGCCCTGTACAGCGCAGACGGCTCCATGTGGCTGGATGGTCACAAGCAGGTGGGTTTCGCTCGGCTTAAAGGAATGTATGCACGTGACATTAATACTCTGTTCACCTCCGCACGCTCTGTTATGCTTTGGCTCTCGGCTCCCACGAATACCACAGTAATGGCGGGAGTGTCTCAAGACAGGGGAAGGTGCATTATAACCAGACTCTGTCTTCAATTTCTTCTGTTGTCCCTTGTGATGTGTTGGTTGGGCTCTAGCTCAGCTAGCTCGAAGCAGTTACCTCTTTCTATTTCTCCGACTCCCGTTGCAGCTTTGGGTTCCCATCAGATAGTCTATGTGTATGGTCTTAGTCATATCTCTCCGGTGGTCTGTTCTGTTACTCACAAGGGCTCTGTCTCTGCTGTCATGCCTCGGCTCCGCCAACGAATGCTCAGCCGCAGAGGCACCTCTCGGGGTGCGCCTTCTCGCCCTTCTTCCGGCGATGCCACTTCTAGTCAGCACCCTCGCACTCGCAGCGGGAGAGAGCGCATTCTGTGGCCCAGTCAATTTCTTGATCCCAGCTCTCCAGGGTCCCCATCCTCGCCCTCCTTCGGTTCTGCAATCTTCACATTCAACTGCTCCCTGAACCGTCCTCGAATCACTGCCCATGTATCTGTGCTCTTCCTCGAGGAAGCCCAAGAAGAGGGCGAATCCAGTGTTCTTAGGGAGGACCATGGAATAGTTTCGATGCCGAATGTAGGTTCCTCGCAAGCCATGGAAACGCCGGCCAGCAGCATCAATGAAACAATGATGGAGCCAGCGCCCCCGGGTTCGACTGCGAACGAGGATTCCCAAGCTCAGGACCTGGTTGATGGTGGTTGGTGCAGGATCGTGGAGGAGACTCCTGAAGCCTAATCCAAGCTCAGCAGCTTCTTATCAGGTTATGCGGCCCAGTATCGAGGGATTTTTGTCACAATTGATAATTTTTTGTATTTGTTGTTGCATTGAGGTCAATCATGTGTGTTTTTTTGTAAATATGGTAAGCTCAGAAAGGCCAAATTGTGAGCCTCTGGATCCCCTGCGCGGGACTGCAAAACATGGTCTAGTCCAAACTCTAAGTTTTGGACAATTTTCAGTTTCTTGCTTCCTTTCACTTTTGGACAGTTGGTTCTTTTTGCTCATCATGTTGTAATTGTAAACCTTTAATGTGAATAATAGAATAGTCTTACTTAGAAAAAAAATATGATAGAGAATAGATGGATGGTGGGAACAGGTTAACAAGTACTACTCCCTACTAAATTTCAATTTATTTCAATTCTTGAAAATATATTTTTCAAGATATTTAAGCAAATTTTATATGGAGGAAGACTCTTTAATAACAACATAATAAGTAAACAACAATCTAATTAAATGTACATTCCAAATCGTCCAAATTTCTATTTATTTAACAAAGCTTCCAAACTTCAGAAAGGAAATAAGTGCACAAGCCATAAGTCAACATTTTACATAGGCAACATTAGCAAGCAATATTTTCCTAGTTGCTAAAATGGAAGGTAATTAAGTTTATTATTAAGAAGCACTAAATGATAAAAGAATAAAAATAAAAAACTCACTTATTATTAAAGATACACTCACTTATTAGTTGTAACATAATAAAAGCATTAGAAAGTTAACATATGTGCAGTACAACCATATCCAGTATTTCTCATTACATATCGTGGATTAACCTCATAAATACACAGTTGCATGTAGACTATGAAGAAAATAATGTCTCGCAAGCCTTCACAGGAAAAAGCTTTCAGAAAGCTTTGGATTTTTTTTTTTTTTTTGCACTAGTAAGGTGTACCTAGAAAAATATCAATATACATAAAACAATATAATAAAGTATAAAACTATGATATTCTTACCGCTAATACCACATGCAAGTTAGTTACCTTCTAGTAGAATTCAAGCACTATTGCAGCAACACAATGAACAATCATAGAAGGATGTTTCATAAAAATTATGCTACCTACAATGTCCGCTCTAGTGTAAGAGCCCTGAGAAGAATCAAGCTCTTGGACCAGCCAAGAAAAATTACTTTAAACATTGTGTTGTAAACAAACATCATATTGTTAAGACTCAAAACACAAACTAAATACATAACAACATGAAATAAAGTGAAAAAACATAGTCTACACTAGAAACAACACGATATTTATATATCTACCCCATAATGAAAAAGAAGGTTTCTTTATCTAACCACATTTCACTTGAAAGTTTCCAACTATATAGCATAAAGTCAAAATATCTATGTTGTGCACCATCAAAAACCAAATTCCAAATTTCCAACCATTCCATAGTTTAAATCTAAACATCGAATATATGCCAAGGCTTGAAAATATTATGATATAGCTTTTAAGAAAGCATCTCCATCAAACAGTTTTTTATGGGATGATGATACAACCAGCAATACATTTGTACATCCAACTCTAAAAATTTCCACTTCTACAAACTCAAATCTTGCATGTTTACGATCATGCTTCATGCTAGAATAAATCAAATCTATGAAACAACTCGATAGACCTAGAGCCAAGTCACCTTGTTAAGCACTAGTAAGAAAAAGCTTTGTAAAAGCACTACAGAAAGTCTATGACTACTGTGAAAAACATATGACCACTGTTAAGAAACATTACTAAGCCTGGTGTTAGAAAATTCATTTGTTATTTGGAAAGTACATATCAAACAATTCACAATCTATCATGCCCTCCTAAATTGAATCGAGCTTTTTCTTATCAATGTGCACTCTAGTAGAAGCTAGATCCTTCTTCTTATGAACTGTTGATGCACCAACTCCGATATCTTTTGTTGAAGTGACATTTATTCTTGGATCTTGAATATTATTCTCCTATTTTTTGGTCATGGTAGAAGTGGGGTAAGAGAGGTCACAAGGGTACTTTTTTTGCCTTCATATAAAGCAATAGACTCTGAAATTGCCACTTTACTCTTCAATTTGGGCTTGAAAGCATGAATGCTTGTATAGAGCCTCCAAAATAAACCCATATCAATAGATTTTGTTTGCAACATAAGCACATCGTCCCTCTTGTAACATAAGCACATTGTAGCCGTAAATAAGCTAAATTGATAAGTTGATGAACACATACAAGAAGAATGTTTCACGGTCCAAGGGTTGGATTCCAATCCTTCTTCAGAGTATTGACACATATCTCTCCATTACTTGCAATATTAGGGTGGATTTTTTTTGTGAAAAAATACCCTTAATTCCAAGCCAATCATTACTATTAAAAGATACCAAAAATTATTTCTCATTTTTTACAAGTCATGCATCCCCCTTATATACTTGATGATTTAGATATGAAGTAAGTAGAAAAATAAAATAAAATAAATCCTATACGCAAATATAAATCTAAAGAAAACATAATATCCATTTAAGAGAATGTAAATTGGATGAAGCATCATTATAAGGATGAACAATTACCTTTGGGAGTAGGGTTTAGAAAATCAGGAGTTATAGCCAGTTTCATTCGAAAAACACCAAATTAATATGGAGTTCCAGTCATTGGAAAACACATCAATAAATGTAAATATAGCTCTTGTTCCAAAAATATAGTAATAACCATGCCAAAAAAACGAATTCAGATGCTTCAACAAATGCAATATGAAAAAATGATCCCTTTCTCAACCATAGAACATCCAAAATATGTTACATTGTTCTAGATTATTCTTTTAGAATGTACCTTGTCCTTCAATGTCTGCAGTTGTGATTGAAAAAGTTGTCATCATTCACCACCACTTTTATACCTCCATGAGGTGATTCACCAAGACTCTTCAACTCCTTTGCAATTTCATTTATCACCAGGGGTGGGAGGTTCTCGTTTTCATCCATAACACAAGATATATATGCATTTATGTGTGAATATCCACTTCAAAATGGAAAGTATCACAAACATTTATGCCTGACAAAAACCATATTAACTAATCATGAGTAACTCGAAATATAACAACCTACATGTAATTTTCGCCACTGTCCAGGATGTTGGGGTTTTACATTCTGTAAGTTGAAGACTAATCAAAACTCTGCACCTTTAATTATAGCAATGTCCAGTAAGAGATGAAAGGCCCCAACTATTTATTGATGTAAGGTTTTTACTTTTGAAAGGAAGAGGGACTTCCATGTAGTAAAAAATAAACTAATTTGTGCTAAAAATATATGCATGAGGAGAAAAAAGGGATAGAAACATTCATAATATGCCAATTCAGTTGTAGAAAAAACTCAACTAGAGATAATTGAGTATCTGTAATGAGCTAAAAGGACCCATCATCCATGATCATGTTCAATATTTTTACCATGTCACATAGATACAATTGCCTGAAATTCAACTTGTACCAATGGTTGACAACATCCACTTGTTAATTTCGCAGATGGAACCTCCCTATATAGTAGGTAAGATTGAATTTCAAAACTTTCATTTACCACGAACTCTTGAGAATGAAAACTTCAGTAAGGAATGTGGAAAGAAAAAAGAACAAATAACATAGTCAAGGAATAAAAATCACTGGCCATGACAAGATAAAGGGGCCACATATTCATTCTTGTCCATATTGAGAAATTGTATCAGGGTGAAGAATGTGTACAACAGTAACATAATTCAAAGAATGAGAGTTCAAAGAATATCCCTACAAAACATTTGCAGGTTTGGTAGTAGAAAATAGTCAAGGTATGCATCTGATGAAATGGTGTAGTTTTAGCAAGAAGAAATAAGAAAAGATATGGGGCTGCAAGAATTGGCACGAGAAGAAAATATTTCTTCTTCTTTCTATGGGACCAAGGACTCTTCAATTATTTTTCATGAGAAGTATACTAGTGACATAGTACATGATGCAAAGTCTATGGGTGCAGAGTCATTATAAAAAAGGTTGAACAATAGATAAGATGATTTTATCAAATTTGATTTGGTGAAACACAGGGCTCAAAACCTCACTTCATGCTTATTAATCATCCATACCCTATTTATTAGGCACCCACATTCTCCTCAATGTTTTTGTGTGCATTGCCAACTTATGGCATTTATGTGAACACTCTTACCAGTGGCACCAATCATTCTACGAGAGAAGTGTGTAGGTTAGCACGAATACTCATCATGGATGGATATGATTTGGAACGTAAGCAAGTAATATAGGTATAAGTATATATGCCACTGAGAAAAAAATCAGTTTATATGATGGAATAAACTATTATCAATTTCATTCTATAGTTCATGTCACATATAATTGATGGTGGAAGCACAAAAAAATCAGGGAAAATGTCTTGCAGTAAGCACAAAAATATATCTTCTTGAAAATCCCCTAAAAAGGAGGTCTAATATCTGACTCAAGGTGAGAATTACATTATCTTCTCAAGTGCACTCTTCAACTAATGCTGAAACATATGATTCCATTTCCTTTGTCACCAAAATGATTTGATACACGACTTCCTCCATTTGTTTTGAAATGATAAATGTGCATAATTCTTTGTGGAAGTCAACAGTGATAAACTCACCTCCAAGAAGATACTTATCTAAAGAAGCCTGCCAAGAACATATGTCTATTAGTACAAAGTTCATACCAATAATAAATTTAAATTTAAAACTTTAAATAAAATTACAATGCCCCAACAAAACTTTTGCATATCTTGGAATTGTTCAATGATGGGATAAATTTATCAACAAAGAATTGTGATTTGTTCACCTCCCCACCCAGACTTGTAAAAGGAAAATTATGAATTCTTCCTACCATTTTCAAGAGAAAAGAACTTTCCACAGATATAGTGCATAGATAGTCAACAAGGTGCTGCAAGAAAAATAAAAATATAGGTATAATTATCATATTCAATAGAAAGTTATTCTTAGTAATGCCCCAAATAGCTAATCAAAAGATGGGAATTTACAAAAAATCTACCTTCTGTTGGCACATCCACCTATGGATAACATGTTGTTGGGATGGAAGTCCCATGCTCATTATTGCACCAGCATTTATTGTGTAAAAATAGTTAAGCAATACGTAAAATATTAGGATCTGACTACAAGGTAACCTTGAAATATTCAAACATTGTGGATAACAAAAATATTCAATTCATGGAAGGAAATAGAAAGTAATCAAAATTATACATAATACACTTTCTGATATAATAATCATTATTGAAAAACAGAAAATCAAATTTAAATTTAAGAAAATACACTAATACCAATAGTGAAGAGAGATTTTCTCTTGAGATGGCCAATAATATATTTCTTGTAATTGTTTCATAAGAAAGGAATGATTTTATTATAGCCATCATTTCCTTACAGGATTCTATCATTTTGTTGAATAAGCCCTTGATCAATCCTAGATGCAACTCTGGAGAGATCTAGATATAGCTCAACAAACCCTTCAAATTTGGCATAAATGATAAATCTTACAAAATGTGAGGATAAGGCTACAAAAATATACCTTGGAGGTATTTTGAATAGATATAGATTGCTTTAAGAAGATCCCAAAACAAATTCTTAAATGAGCATCAGATTAGTCGAGAAACCATAGAGAGATAACACAATAACATCCTCCAACTTCACTTAGAAGAATCCCAAATTTTGTCCATAAATATGCCATTGAAAAGACTTAGGTCAAATACTACTGAGTTCTGCAAAGAAGAGGGCCCAAATAGGTCGTAGGATAGGCCTGAAATTAATACAAAGATGCCTTAGACAGGGGGGGGGGGGTGGGTCTCAGAAAGGTCGAGAAGGGCCTCGGAAAAGGGCTAGTTTGTGCCCTAAATGAGCAAAAAGGAAATGAAAGATAGATACGAATTAGCCTCATAAAATAAATCATTTCATAATGGCCCAAGACACTTTCAAATTGATTTAGAAGTGACCTATAATAAGGGTCTGAAATACATTATATTGAAATTGTGATATTCAAATTGATTTAGAAGTGCCCTTTCAAAGTGCTTATGTACTTCATATCATTTAATGCAAAAATTCAAGATTTCTAAAATCTTACCAACTATCTTGGAGATTCTAGGATAATGGAGAGACCAATAAGCAACAGAATGCGGGGAACTGGCTCTGCATCACCTCCCATTGACAACCTAACCTTCTCATCAACACATATTTTTGCCTTCTAGTTGTGTTCCCAGGAGAGATCATAGGTATATTTTTAATGAAAGTTTGTGAAGAGTGGCCTTCTTTTCCCTTTTGGAGGCGATATGTCATGCTATAAGCACTTTTTTATGTATTTACCTTTCCCAAACCATGAAATAAAAACTTATGCATTCTTTCTTTGGAAAAATAAAATCAATTAAAATTTCCATACCATTCACCCTATCAAATTCTTGACAATCCAAAATTTGCAAAAAATTAGATACCATTCACCTTAAAAATACCCCTTGGATTAGACACACACATTGAAAGGCCCATCAAACACACATATACATATCAATGTAGGAAAAAATAAGAAAGTAATGTGTCATCACCTTTCCAAACTACCAGAAGCACATATCTTAATAAAGTTGCAAACAATTTAAAAACAAACTAGTACCATCACATGTCCAAAAGCCTTTACAGATAGTAATTAATGTTAATGTCATTTAGTGAAAGAATTGAAAGGAAATTCCCAAAATATGATTGAGGACTCAATTGCCAATAATATCCAAGTACAATTTAACTGTTGTAGAATCCATGCATATAGCCAAAATATAAATACTTCCAAAAAGACTTTGATGGCACATTTGAACTATAGACTCTAATTTATATGTCCAATTTAAAAAATAGGAAAGCCAAATACAACATAAACATTCAAAATAAAATTCACTTCATGTGTTAGACGTTGATCTAGTGTAAATATGTTGACTTGAGTGAGCAGAAACCATCCTGACTGAAGCTCGTGCCATCAGATCCTTGATATCATTTCTAGCAAGTGAACCATTAAATCAAAAATTCAAGGAAAACGTTAACATTAGTGAGAAGAACCACATACTTATCCATAAAACATATTCATGAAATAGGAACCACCTCTTCTTTCTTTTAATGATTAAATGGACCAACTTCATAGCAACCATAGTGGAATACATCCAACAGAAGTGTTGAGGTGAGGGGTACCCTCATCTCCAAATTATATATATATGTGTTGAGGTAACCGGTACATATAGTTATATATTTATGTCATTTTATTGTTTTTATGTAGGAAATGCCAAATTAATGTTTGAATGAAACATAACTACAAAAAGATAAATGGCTAGTGAAAGAAACTTACACCAAAAAGCAGATAGCAAAAAAAGGTTGAGTTATCCCGAACATTCACCATTTGAACTATCACTAGACCTAAAACCAAAATGCACAAAATTAACATCAAATTCATAGAAAAAAAAATAAAAAAAATAAAACCAATAATTATTTATAAATGATCCAACATATGGAAATACATAAGGAAAGAGAAAGCAGAATTTTTTGAAAATCTACCTTGTTTAAATTTTTCAAAAAATCTAAAAAAACTTTGTAATCACTTTCTTCTAATTTGTATGTATCAGTCCTAGTTTTGTATGATAAGTTTGTTATTGCTATAACATATTCAAGTTGTACAAAAGCATGACCTGTCAAATTATACTGATACATGTGTTGCCCCTTTATTCTACTATACCAACATAATTGAAGCTCGATGCCTTCTAATCTATCCAAAAGGTCAATGTCATTATGGTAATCAAACACCCTATTACCATCCTTCTTCCTTATTTTTTTAACCCTTCCAATGTGCCAAATTCTAAAAGAAACACCTTGTTTTGTATTTCGAGGAAACCTTTTATTGTAGTACATTCGGTGGTGGGAATTCAGTTGATTTCAAAAAACACCCCACAATATTATCCAGTTCCAAAGCCAATTGAAACACCCTTTTGTGGAGCCTTCCCATCTCGCCTAAAGTAGACCCCATTTATCACTTTCCTCAACCTATATTTGGATAATTTCGGATTTCCATTCAGCTCACTAACCAAACATTCTTTAAACATATCCTTACCATCAACATCCACCACTGGCCTTATCGTTTTGCTTACATTTTCATCAATGGAATCTAAAATTCCATCCAACTTGTGTCTCGACTCACTTTCCATTATTTTCAATTCACTTTCACAATGTACCAATGATTATGAATATTGGAATATAGATTTGGAACAACTTGGCGGAGAATCATAAACTACTTCATCCACAATTTGGAATGTTGGATAATTTTGATTCTTTGTCCATGGTTTAACCCACCAAGAAGATTGAGTGTAATTTTCAAGTTTCATTCCAAGAGTTGATAAAATGTCTTGTTCATCCTTCACTCTAATCTTAAGGCCTTATAAACTTTTAGCATCTGTGGATATTGAACCATATTGCAACAATATGTCAATGTTTTGTATTGTTTCTTGGTGCAATATATTCCAAATGCTTTATGTCTTCTTATGAGATTTATTGAAATGAAGACCTTGGGGATTTGATTCTTCTTTAGCAACTCTATTAAGGGTTCCAACAACATGAATCAAGTCGGTGAAATCATAGGCCCTCTCCACTCCAGCCATCCCACAAAATTTACTAAACAAGTTCTCACATACATTTCACCTAGTCAGGTGCAAAACACATGGCATGTTAGAGTAATTATCTTGAAACAATCTCATCAACAAAACTGCAAAATGGCAACAAATTTTCACATCTTTATATGCCTCTCTACTGATGAAATTTATGTTCACATTAGTATGAGATTGTTTCTATACCAAACATAACCATAATGTGAAGAAATGGTGAACTCATGAAGCATTTCACACCCTTTCCCAAAGGCTCGAACTATGAGACATAAATATGTAAATGTAGTCAGCAACAATCATTATATAAGTCTTCGTAGCTAGTTTCCTCTCTAACTTTCCACTTGGTGTACTTCTCAACTCTTTCAAACACCTCTAAACATGCCTTGAAGCAATTCATTGTGAGGATCCCCAATTTTCCGATCCAACCTCTCTATATCTCCACCCTTAAGCTTGTGATCATCCACTTAAAAAGTGTGATAAACCATTTTGACATTACCAAATCGTATTTAATCATTTCCTAAAACCAATTCTCGTCGACTGCTAAACAAAGGATTCACTAACTTATTTTTGTTTTGGATGTAATATTGGTCATTCAATCATATTACATTGTAACCATTGTAAAACCCAGTTAGCCTCCACACTGCCTAAGGAATTTTATATCAAAGACCTGATGTTGAAGAATAATCCTTCAACATAAGTTGTCTTCTTTTGCTATCCCCATCTGAGGAATGTCAAACAATAGGTCCAAAATTATTTTCCACATGTTTCTTCCACATAGATTCTACCTTTTCCCATTACTAATATAACAATTTTCATTGGACCTATTTCATGTCTGATGAACAACCACAACCAAATGAGGAAGTTTTTCATGTAAAGGGTTTGCAGTAATAACAGGTGCATAATGGCCAATAAAAGTTTTCTTAAAAGAATATGTTAGAATCTCATAGCCTACATCTCCCTCACCAACTCTCACGAAGAAATGTGATTTGCATTGATGTTCTTCTTTCATACCACAAAACCCCAACAATGTATCGATTTTTGCTACCCTCCTAACATATTGTTTTCACAATTGTTTCTTCTTCATCAAGAAATTTAGGAATTGAGCCTTCTATACCATGCTTCGCTTTATAAGAAGCATAAACTTTTTCGCCTGCCTCAAAAATGTGCTCGTGCTCCCTTGGAATATATGTTAATGACTTTCTAACTTGCCTTAAAGTCGTAGATATTGAAGGACCATCCGTATTCAAGCTAATAAAGCTATGTAATCTAGGCCTTCCCATAACTTTATCATCTCATAAAGGGATTTTGTGGATGTAATATACCTTCTCCTTGCATTTTCATGCATCAAGTTATGAAAGATATCCTTGACAAATTCCCAAACTACATCTTTACCTTCTAATTTAACTTTCCTATGTGCCTCACACACATCCTTGTAAAACATAAAGAAATCCTTCTTTTTTGTTGATTCAAACAACTTTTCCTTTAATGATATCATTCTAATAGAGAGTGTAGAAACCTTTGTCCTCTCCCACCAAAGAGCTTGGATTGTAGATCGATGGTTAGCATTTGTAGCCCTTGCAACATTCTTCAGTTCATTTTGAGTCAAAAAGTCCAGTCTTATACATTTTCATGTATCTCGTTCACTTCTTTCATTGGTGCACATTGATTCACGATATAATCGCATCCTAAAGTCATCATATTCTGGAACCAACTTATAGAATTTTCATGTTAATGAATCAAATCGGATCCCTATTTCAGAAGCCCTCTGGTAATGAATATGCCTATATCTACCATCAATACGACATCCAATACCCTTATAACATAACATGATCTTGGTATGCTTCTCTATGGCCCATAATTTTCCACCCCTTTGATCATCCATTAGGACCTTTTATTTCAATCTCTCCCCATTTCTATCAATATAAGGATACCAATACCCCGAACATTGTAATAACAAGGGAGATAATTGAGCTATAATAATATGGCAACACAATGAAAAACAAATAAATATGAAGTAAGATAAATAAAATAATATACAAATTCATATTCAAGTTTAGTCTAAGTTTTTAATTAACACACCTGAAGTAGAAGGATTTGCACTTGTAGAACCCCTTTGTAATACTGATGGTGACAATGGGACCAAGAACCTAGTCAAACTTTGTTGGGACTTATCATTGGTAGGATTCTTGGATCTCCCAACCATGCACTCCTCAGCCCAATCTCCTCATGTGAACCCTCATTTGTAGTAGTAGTAGTAGTGTGCTTATTTGATTTCCTGTGTTCACTTAGAGAACTGACAATATTACCACTTGTTGCCACTAAAAAAAACCATTTATTGCATCGTGTACATTCCACTCTCGCTTTTTTCATGTCCTTATAGTATGCAAGTGTTGCTTCCACCACCTTGAACAAATTAGGCTCTTGTTTCATGTTGAAATCATCTAAAAGTTTGATTTCTTTACCAATATGAAATTGATCTCTAACCATCGCTGTCAGTTGTACTTTGTTACATGAAGGAATTTCACTGCCACTTGGCATCGAAAGGAATTTTTTATGGGCCCTTGTTTGCATATGATGGTTTTTGAAGTTGCACATTGTTAGCGTTGCTAATGACACATCATCTATTCCATAATTAATGCCACAAATTTCACAATGGGTCTTTATTTTAGATTCTCCCTTTTTTGAATATACTTTAAGAATAATTTTCTCATTGACAAACTCTTCCATTAAACTTTTAACCTTTTTTTCCCAAGATGTCAATGCACTAGGATCAACAACTATGGCTTGTTCTATTGACAAAGACATATTTTCATCTCTTGGTTGTTTAGGCATAGGTTCCTCCACATTCACTTCAATGTTTTCAAAGATTGGTATTGTTTCCACTACATTTGAACACTTTGTTTCCACATCAAATGTGCCTAGTTTCCTCTTGATGCCTAAAAGTGTTGTATAAACTTTCCATTCTTTCTCTTACTTTGTATTTAAAGTTATTCCATCATGGATAAAATAAAAAGGGTATCCAACGATTTAGTCATCCATAATTTCATCACGGATTTCAGCAAATGTACAACTTTCTCGACATTTGACCAAGTGAGTGATAGAATTCTCTTCACCAGTAGAAATTTTATAAAACAACTCCATTTGTTTTTGCATACAAATAAATGAAAAAGTAAGTAAAATTCCACAAGCATATTGGTTTATTATAAAACAAAGAGAAAGGATGCAAGGTATGAAATTTCAATTCAAATCTCCAAAAAACATGAAGAAATAATACTATTTGGATGAAACACCTTGATTAAAAATGTATAATGGGTGGATTCCTCAAATGGAACTAAAACTAGAAATAAAACATATTACTAAAACAGATTTGAGAGCTGATTTTCTATTGCACCAAAACTCGGCAAAACATTGTACACCTTCTTTTAATTCATAATATTAACATGATTTGTAACCAAAATTTCAAGTTCTTTTCTAAAAATGACCATTGTTAAGTTAAAACGCCAAACATCTATTCATATTGAAATTGTTTCAACCATGTAAATACCCGTTAAAATTGAAAAGTAGGGCCAAATACCACTTTGGACAGCTCTTATGGGGAAGATTATTATAGCATTATTGAAGCTCCTATGTAAACCAAGTCTTAGTCATCCAATATGCTCAAAGAACTATTTGTAAGAAGTTTAAGGCTATGTATGCTCTTCCATTTCACACCACAGTTAAGAGAAGTATTTCCGTGTTTTTCTTCGTATCATATATATTTCAGTTTGGGTTGCAAGAATGGTGTCTACTTCAGCATGTTGAAGGAACTTGTGGAAGGGTCGAAAGCGTTAGTTGTATCCTCCATCTCAGTCACAGTTAAGGAGGGTAGGCCGTAGTCTATTCAAAGGGAGTAGCATTTATCTATGAATAAATCTAATGCTACTATAGGATTGAAGACTCAAGCCCGATATTACAGACATTATACAATAGTGTTTTGACTGTCTATTCTTGGACTATCTTGAGCTCATTCCTCTCAGCAAAGAAGGCCGCATCATATGATCAAGGACTGATTTCTCTTAGGACATAATTTTGGTGTTTCTTAAGCTGCTCTCTGGATAGTATTTGACTACTGCTACTTCTGGAAATATATGCATACATGATTGGGCTACCTTCTTAGCATTGGATAATGGTTCAAATCATCATTCATTGTACTCTCTCTTTGCTAATCATTTTATTTTGATAATAAGAAGAACTTTTCAACGGTTTTCCCCACCTTTGGGTTTTTCGCTGGCTTGAGCTAACCCTTGTGTTCTCTTGTCTTGGCTTGTCTTCTTCATTTTCATTGGATGTTCTTCCAGTCAATGGATAATATGATTCATAATGGAATAATGAAATTAATAATGGGTTAATGAAGTGATTGAGTTTTGCAAAGAACATGTTAATCCTAAAATTAACATGGAATCAGAGCACAGGTGAAGTCAAACCCAAGAAAGAGTGTAAGAAAATGTTAATCAACTAGTGAAGTCTCTATGGTATCCTCCCTCTACAAGTCTGAAGGTTCTAAGAAAGTAAGGGTATCTATGTAAGGTTTCAGCTCATCAAAGTCAAAGGCACACCTAGGATCATGTTCCAAGCAAGTTATCCTAAATATGATCAAAATTGCAATCTCTAATCGGAGACTAAATTACAAGTCATGATTAGCCCTCTTCTCTGGAAATATGACCGCAATCTCTCTTAAGAAATATCTATGATTTGGGACAACAGAACTAATGAAAGAACATTTACGGCTTAAGGGAAATTCTAGGACATAATTTAGTGTGGGTTTCTTGTAGTCTTAGGTTGTTGATGCAGAGGTAAGTAAGGGTGCTTCTGTGCATATGATTTAGATATTTGTTTCGCACCATAGGGAAGGTTGTAGTCACAGATGATTCTGGAGGACTAATAGGAGAACCAAGAGGTATAGGAAAGACACTCTCCTTCATCTTCAACCACTCGAATTGTTAGCATAGGAAACAAGGGTGTGTCCTTGTCCCAGAAGAATTTTTTCTAGCACTAATGTGCTCATAATGTTAAAAACTCTCCGGGGCCTACAATAATATCCTAGACCCATCAAGAGAAGTATGAGGAGATTCTTACCATTCCAACGCTTACGAGGTTTCCCAGTCCATGAGAAGCATGAGTTATAATCCTCAGTGGACCCTCTATGACCTTCACAGCGAACCCTCTACTACTTTCACTATGAAATAATCAGGAAATGCCCTCTGCAACCTTCACTACGAACCCTCTGGAACTTTCACTATGAAATAATCACCACAAAATTCCCTCTATGACCTTTGCTGCGAGCCCTCTATGACATTCACTATAAAAAAATCAAGAAATAATGCGCTCAACATAATACCACAACCTAAAGTTTGTTTAATTTTTATTTTAGCTGCATTTTTTTTATGCACTTGGCCACAATATTGAATAAAAAATACCGTAAAATACTAATATTTCTATAGGGTATATAAAATCCCAATAACCCCTTGTTATATGTTAAATATAATGTTTTATGATTTTTTAATTTGTTTTACCCCAATATGAACGCATGTGATGTAGTATTGCTTCATCAATCAAGCCCTTGTGGTTCTAACCGAGCCGCTAGGAGGAAGAGAATTTACATTCTTTCGAGAGAATTTTGTTCCATAGTTGAGCAAATATATCCAAAAAATATGGGAGGTAGAGCACATAGAGAGGATATGTGCATTGTAACAGCCCATGGGCCACATACATTACTTCTTTCTACCTACAACCATATTTACAAACACAGAAAGAGAGAAAAACGACCTGACCTTCCAACTAGGTTTTCTCTCAAAAGGGTTTCCCAGAGAGAATATCTTGTGTCTTATGTATATGTGAGCTTATTTTGTAGTTATCTAATTTTTTCATAATTTCCATTTGCATGTATGGACTAATTATAGTAAAATCAACAGATCTAGAAATTAAATAAAACTGTAATAGTGTAGAATCTTATATTTTTAATATAATATTATTATATATATTGTGAGGAACTATCCAGTGGAATATCCACAACAGTTTACAAATCAATTGCTATTAAAGCAAGTTCATTTTGGTATTTTTGTGGATATTGGTAGGGGATATAGGTCGGTGGGGTCAAAAATCGTAAAACCCTAATCATGGTTCACGAATCTGTAAACGAACCACATGATTTTATAGAGGTGGGTTTTCCATAGCTCGAACAACAAGTCCCGCATATAAACTGCAATTTAAACCTCTTCATGGCAGCCCTATGCAATAAGGTAGGATATTTGGAGGTCGGGAGATTGGGAGATCGAAAAGACACAAAGAACCAGGCAAAGAGAGAATCCATAAAATATCAACCCAATTCGAGTGATGTTAATAAATCCCTATTCAAAATGGAATGAAAATTTTATACCAAGTGGTACCACGATGAGATCGATGCTCTAAAGTTGAATCACAAGTTGCATCAACTACAATTTTATTTCAGCGTCCATCATATCAAGGAAGGGAAAACCATCGCATTTGCGCCACTAAAATTCGAGGGTCATGCATTGACTTGGCGAGAGAGCCACACAAAAACCATGAGGTTGGAGGGATAACCTTCACTGACTAAGTGGGAGGATTTCAAAATCCTCATTAAGTCATAGTTTTATCCCATTGGATACATGGAAGACCAGTGGATCCGGTCGCATTACTTCAGGCAAAATCCAGGCCAAAGCGTACAGGTGCACACCACAGAATTCAAAAATATGGCTATAATGTTCGGTATCTCTCCAAAGAATTGAGATGTACTCCTCAAGTATTTGCGGTCTCTGTAGAACCATCTGCATGAGAAAGTGATTTTTTCCAAGCCCAAATTGGTGGATTAGGCTTATGTACAGGCATAGTACCTGGAGAGCACAGGTTTGAAAATAGCACAATTAAGTGGATCGAAGCAGAAAGGAGCAACAGGAAGCTTCAATGTAGGGGAAGAAGAAGCAAAAAGGTGGAAAAAAAAGATGATAGCCACAACACACCAGTGCAAAGATCCTAGCAAACATTCCAACCACTACAACATTGATGGATATATAGAGGAGAAGTGTTGGAAGTTGAATCTAGAGCTAAAATTTAAGAACAAGAAGAAAGATAATAAGAAGAAGAATCTCATGGCCACATATGTGAAAAACAAAGTTGAAAGTAGCTCAAACATGGTTAAGAAGATCGTCTATACATCATTACAGAAGGAGGAAGATAAATAAATGACCAAACTCTTCCATATAAAGATACAAGTCAAGAAGACAAAGATTGATGCTCTATTTGACTCAAGATCGCATGAGAATCTCATTGCAGTATAGCTAGTCAAGAATTTGGGGTTGTAAGTTCATGATCATCGAAACCCATATCCACTAGGACAAGTAAATAAGGATGCAGAGATGATGGTAACAAAATAGTGCAAAATTAGATTTGCTATCAGTTGTGATTTTATTAATGAAGTAGATCTGGATGTGATTGCCCTTGATGCATATGGATCCTTGTTTTGGAGTCAATACATGTACATACGTGATGCAATATTCATGAGGAGAGCTAACCATTACCATATCATCAAGGATGAAAAATCGTTCATAATCAATGTGCACAAAGGAAAGTTGAAAATTTCACTCGTAAGTGCAAACCAAGCCAAGAAATTGATCAGCTCCAGCAATAAGTATGTTTTATTATTTTTAAGAGAAATTCAGTTTGAAGAGGAGTTAATAGGAGGCAAGGCATCTCTCTAGGGGTTTAATAAGAAATAGAAACAACAATTGGAGGGGTTGTTACAGGCATACAATGATGTGTTCGGGGAGCCTAAAGGGTTACCACCTAAGAGAGAAGTGGAGCATGAGATCCAGTTATTTCCATACTCCCCATTGCCAAATATTGGGTTGTACAAGTAGTCTATTACAGAAGCGAGTTGAAGAAACAATTGCAGCAGTTGTTGGAACAGGGTGTCATTCGACCCATTACATCACCATGTGGTTCACCCATAATCATTCGATAAAGAAGGTTGAGACTTGGTGAATGTGTATAGATTATAGAGCATTGAATAAAATCACACTCAAGAATAGATACCCCCTGCCTAGGATAGACAATTTTCTAGATCAGTTGCAACAAGAAAAGTATTTCACCAAGCTGGACTTGAAGTCTGGATATCACCAATTTTGAGTTAAAGAAGAAGATACATGGGATATCTCCTTCAAAACCAGGAAAGGTTTTTATGAGTAGTTATTTATGCCATTTGGCCTATTTGATGCACCAACTAAATTTATAATATTAATGAATGCTATATTTTTCCCTTTTATAGCTTCATTTGTTATTGTCTATCTGGATGACATACTAGTATATAGTGCTACCTAGGAGGAGCATATTCCACATTTGACGTAGGTGCTTGAAACATTAAAGAAGCACAAGCTGCTAGCAAATCTCAAGAAGTGTAAGTTTATGTAGCAACATTTGTTGTATCTGGGGTATGTAATTGGTAGAGGAGAGTTGAAGATAGCTCGTCCCAATATGGAGGCCATCGTGAAATGGCTAGTGCCTACTAATGTTTATGAGGTCAGGAGTTTCATTGGGCTAGCATAGTATCAAAGGAAATTCGTAGCCTCTTTTTCAATGGTAGCAACACCACTCCATGCCATAATAGTAAGTGGGAAGAGTTTCTAGCGGGAAAAAGTTCGACAAAGGGATTTTGAGGAGTTAAAGAAGAAGATCAATCAAGCACCAGTTCTGACATTACTAAACTTGCAGTGTCCTTACGAAGTGGAGACAGATGCAAGTGGGTATGCTATGGAGGTTGTTTACATGCAAGGAGAATGGGTTGTATGTTACCATAATGAAGTTTTTCATGGGTTAGTTATTAACTACCCTACCTACGATAAGGAGCTTTATGCCATGGTGCAATTTGTGAACAAGTGGAATAACTATATGATGAGAAAGGAGACAGTAATCCAAATAGGTCACTAGCCATTATAGTACTTGTAGGACCAGAGTAAGCTACATCAGACCAGACATTACATGTGGATGTGGTTTTTACACCAGTTTCACTTGGTGGTCAAGTATAAGAAGGGAAGCACAAACATTTTGGACAATATGATTTCAAGGCCACCCACATCAAATATTATAGCTTTGGGGACACTTATGCACATGGATCCATTCACCCATGATGTATACAAAAAGGCATATTCAGAAGATGATGACTTCCAGGAGGTGTATTAGTAGTTGCGGGTTCAGAGTCATGTGCATGATGGAAACAACATTGTTGACTACCATCTCCAGAATGGGTTACTCTACAAGATGGATAAGCTATGTGTTCCTACAGTTTAGCATTTGTTGCTGATTAGAGAGGCTCACACCTCCAAGGTTGCAGGACACTTTAGTGTAGGGAAGACCATGACTAACTTATAGAGGTATGTGTATTAGTCCAATATGTAAGAGAAGGTAGCTAGGTTCATAAGAGGATGCTTTCTTTGTTCTACCAGCAAGCCTAGCAATAGGAAATAAGGTCTATATCATCCCTTACCTGTACCTACTCGTCCATGGAAAAGAATTTCCATGGACTTTGTGGGAGGTTTACCGACAACCACGAAGGGACATGACAACCTGTTTTTGGTAGTTGAGAGGTTCAATAAGTTGTGCATTTTGATCCCCTGTAAAAAGATCATTTGCAGACAAGAAGAAACAAACTTGTTATTTGGACATGTCTGGGTGCACTTTGGGATACCGAGGAGCATAATTTCAGACAAGGGCACAATTTTTCTCAGTGTATTCTAGACTACATTGCGGGAGAAGATGGACACGAGGTTGAAGGGGTCTAAAACATTCCATCCGTAGGAAGATGGGTAGGCAGGAGCAGTCAACAAGACTTTGGTACATCTTCTAAGGGGATACAACCAAAAGCATCCAAAGACTTGGGATGACAATATGGTATATATACACTATTCTATTAACAGAGGAGTCCACTCTTATACAAGAAAGTCCCCATTTGAGAATTGTTTTGGATATTTTCCACCTTCACCTTCGGATATTGCATATGGGAAGTAAGAAGGAGTGAGGGAAGATCTTACAGGAGATTCTTTGAGGGTAAAAATTTTACAAAGAAGATCAGGCAGATCCATCTATAGGTACAAGAAACACTACAAAATTCACAAGAGAAGTATAAGGTCGGGCAAGATCAACACATAACAAATAAATCATTCAAGGTGCGAGATAGAGTATGGTTACACTTGAGCAAGGAAAGGTTGCAGTGGTCTGGTAAGAAAATCAAGGCTCTGAGGTATGGTCCCTTTGTGATTTGTAAACTACTGTGGATATTCCACTGGACAATTTATCATAATATATATGATAATATTATATTAAAAATATGATATTCAATGCTATTGTAGTTGTATTTACTTTCTCGATCTCTAAAATTAACTGTAATTAATGCATGCATGTAAATGTAAATCAAGCAGAAAAGTAGAGGACGACTAAATAAGTACAAAATACAAAAGATATTCTCTCTGGGAAACCATTTTGTACTAGTACAAAATGGATAATTAGTTACTAAATAAACAACTAAAATTTGCATATAAACGACTATTTTTCAGTCGGTGACCAATAGTATCGAATTTACAATATCTTATAACTCGACCAACTTTTAGTCATTTTTAGCTAATTCATTATTTGGTTGTCTCAATTTTATTATTTAGTAGTATATTTAGTCATAAATTTGGTCATTAATTTAGTCATTTATTTAGTCATTAATTGCCACAATTAATGACCAAATATATAACAAAATATATTACTAAATGATCGCTATAGAAAACCAAATAATTACTAAAGAAATATGACCAAAATGTTGGTCGTGTTATAAGATACTATAAATTAGCTACTAATAGTCATATATATGCAAATTTGAGTTATCGTTTGAAACCAATTAATGACCAAAGAAATATGACTAAATTTTGGTCGTGTTATAAGATATTGTAATTTAGCTACCAATAGTCATATCTATGCAAAATTTAGTCGTCATTTGTAATCACAAATTTATCATTTTCAGTAGTCATTTATATTTTTTGGTAGTTTCATATTCATTATATAAATGACTACTTTAGTAGTTTATAGTCGTTTCATTTACTTTCATTAACAACCATTACAAGCAACTAATTTTTTTGTATATTCATTTTATTTGTGATCATCATTAATCAATATAAACTACTAATTTAATAGTTTTAGATTGATTTTATGCATTCATTATTAATCAACATAAATTAATTAATATGATTTTGCAGCTAAATTAAACAAAAAAATGTCATACAATGTACATATTCATTTAATATGAAAACACAAAGTTAGAAATCTTAATTATAATACTAAATAATATCAAATGCAACTATAAATAATTTCAACCACGAAAATTATATTATATAAAATGTCAAGTATTACAATATGAGTTTCCAACTTAATATTGGTTGGAGTAAAATTTACACATGAAATATTGTTTCATCACTTAAAAACATTATCATTGTGTTGTCAAGGCATTGCGAGTGAATTCACCAACTATAAGGTCTTGACCATTAGTCTTTGTGTGTGTCTTACGTGGGATATTGGCTCTACAAGTACCACTAGACCAAGTCTCTTCTCTCTCTCTCTCTTTAATTTTCATTTTGTTGCACGAGTGTTATTGTTCTCCTCTTTTTTCAATTCCTGCTTCTTATCGTCAATATTGAGATCCTTTTCTGAAAAATAAAGACAACACAATGTAGAGTATAATACATGAAAGGTGATGAACATTGGAATATAAAATAAAGCATACTATAAAGTATTTATATGATGTATACCTTAACATCAACAATATTTTCATTGCCATTTTTCCCCATAAAATCAAGAAACTTGAACAAGTTTTATTCAATTGGGAAATAATGGTCATTATTGGCCAGATGACCTGTATAAACAAAGCAAATAAAACATCATGATAGAAAATAACACCTTAGTAAACTTAGTATTCAACCTTCAAGGAATTTTAGGCGCAACCATGAAAACTAAGTTACATGCTAAAAATCTCAAGCTTTAGATTACTTACACAGTATGGGATTGCAAACAAAACTCCTGGAAAAAGCCAAAGCTAAGTCTAGAATAAAATGAAATGAAGTAAAAAGGATAAAATAATAGGATAGCCTTGTATATATGTATATAACTGGATAATGTAGAAGGCTAAGTGAATAAGTCCAAGGCTGGAGGACTATGATCTCAAGAATGTCACAGTCTATTGAGCATTTCTTCATATAAGAACTACTATTTGGGCCCATTGTCACATATGAATAATCCAACTAGTCTATACCAAATTATTGATTTTTTTCTTATATTTATGGGTCACTACAATATAAGTGGATAAATTTCAAAGGAAATTCTCTTCCCATTGTTTTCCTGACCTGTGGTACAATTATTAGCTATGATTTGGAGCAAATTTCCAAGATAAAAAATATGTAGCAATCACCACTAGTAATCCCCCAAATAGGATTATTTTGGAATGTAGCTTTCAGATTCGAGTTGCTATATGATTCTTGAATGGAAAATCCCCACTGAATTCCAACACCAAACTTCCAATTTCAGGGAACACCTACAACTATCCTCAATCACATAGACTCAAAACATCAGTGATCATTATAATGAAAAGTTAAAATAAGAGTAGTTTTGATCTATTTTTCAGATTTCATGCAAAGTAGGAATAGTTTTCCCATGTTTACCATACTTGTAATTTCCAATATATAACACTTCAATTGATCTTTTACAACAAATACTTGGTTCAATATAAACAATAATTTGACATAATACAGCAATACCACCAATGTCTAGTCCTCAGTTAGGTCAAACTAGTTAGCACAAAAACCTCAAGAAAGAGAAACAATTAAAAATAATAAATCCATAAACTAATAATCAATCAAGAAAGGATACGAGTTTTGTTGAAGCTTGATAAACAACTATAAATTATATTGACAATCTAGTGCAACTAGTGGTCTTTTTCAAAGAGAAATACTACCTAGAGAACTCATCTTCCAAATTGTTTGTTCTATCCATGAACTTTCTATTATCCTCAAAATAGAATTCACATTCAATATTTTAGGTTTCAGAAGCTTCCTAATCGCCTTCCCAAATGAAGCCGTGAATTTCATTAATTTTCATAAAATGCTTCTTGTACTGAAAAAGATATAGTTTCACCATGTAAAAGATAATTCAAGCAAGTAAAAAAGTGTGTACAATATTTCTTAGAAGGCTTCATGTTAAAAGGAAAACTTACATATTTCGGATAGAAAAAGAATCTTAATAGAGATGGTCAATATTACATAACAATAGAGTGGATATAAAACTGCAAATAGAACTAACAAAATCCTAATTGTAATACAGTTGATTGATTATTCTAAGTGAAGCCAACTAGGTACATATAAGTTTTCATTTTCAGCTTTCTTTCCCATATCTTTATTGGACGTGGAAGCTAACTTGCATGCATCTCGCAACGCTATTTTAGCAAGAGTATATGTTGCATTCTCATATTCCACACTTTCGTTTCCATGAAAAATTGCAGAAGCTATTGGAGGAATTAGTTGCTACATCAGCTGAGTTGTCAACTTTCATTTTCTCAATTTCTGTGTTCCTGCATGTGCATTATTTTAGTTTGCCTTAGTGAGGTTTTAGATAAGAAAAAAATATGTCTGAAAATAAAACAACAATCATGCAAAACAATGATTAATTATATGATTCCAACCCATATTTCTTTATTATTGGAAGAAAAGCAGTCATGTACACTCAACTGACATCATTAAAGTTATCCAAAACGAACTTGGTGGACACTTGAAGTTCTTCTACATCAACTTGTTCCTTTTTGTGCATAAATTTCCCTTTGCATGTGGCAAGGGCTATTAACTTTTTTGAGAGTGATGAATTATACTTACCATCATATTTAACGTTTCCAAGTTATTTTTTAGCAGCTTGACAGATAATCCCTTTTGTTTCATCTCAATTGTGTATAATCTCATTGCCCCTAAAATATATGAGCTACATGAGGCTAATGGTACAAATAATATAACACATACCCAACAATCTGAAGGGAATTAATGATTATAGATGTCTATGGATCAATGTTATAGCTTATAGGAGCAGTTGGTTATTACCTAGAGATATTTGGGAAGGCCCTAAGAGAATGAAGCTACGACTGGTCAATGGTCCAAAATTGGACCCACTAATTTAATTTTTTTCTTTAAAAGTAGCAGTGATGAATGTTATTAACCCTTATTTTTATTATGTAACAAGGTGTGAATTTGGATAAGTAATGAATATTAGCGGAGATATTTACGAGTGATATTTTCCAACATTCAATACATTCCCTCCATTCAATATATTTCCATTTTTCTTCTTTTATTCCATTGTGTATGCTCCCATCCGCAACTATAAGACATAACTAAAAAATTTCCATGAATTCATTATCCTGGAAATTCATATGCTATAGGCCCAAGATGATTAATATGATATTGTTTGCAAGAAGTATGAATAATATATTTCAATAAACAAGCACAAATGTGGTCATAATCTAGCAATCTAACCAAAACAGGAAATAAGAAAAATGTCAAATACGATTGAGAGAGATGGCGATGAATATATCAAAAAGTGATGTTTATTTGTATCATAATTCAAATCACCCTTCATAGATCTATATTAACCCTAGACCTATCAAGCACCAATATAGACAAAATCCTTTGAAGTGCAAACCTTTCCTTAAGTTTTTTCCCTCTAAAAAATGTTTGCACCTTGATTCTCAACACATGATAGATATATTGTTAATACGAATCTACGCCGGTTTATATTTTATTGATAATACATCAATTTTATATGTTTATGGTTTTTGGCATACTAGAGATCTATATTATAGAATGCACCTCTCGATGAAATGTCAAACATTAATATATTTAGTTGAAAAACTACAAAGAGTGGATATTCTCTAATGGTTTCATTACAAGGCACATATCATAAAATCTAGAGAAATAAAGAGCAAAAGAGAAACTAAAGATAATCAAATCAATTAAGAATTTTTTCAATAGGAGAAGTTGATGATATCTTAAGCCATGTTCGCTCTAGCCCAACCATAAGACAAACAAGTGATTGAAAGGGATCTTAGAGACAATAATCCTAAAATAGTTTAGGAAATATTCAAGAAAAAGAGTTAAATTTATATCAAAACACAATAGAAAGAATATAAAGTGGCCTTAATCAGCCAATCACATGTGCATCCCCTATTCTTCATAGACTATAAACAATGTAATATCCCATCCATGAATTCATTTTACCAAAACTAGTCATGCATT
This sequence comes from Pinus tabuliformis, assembly GCA_031772625.1. Lineage (NCBI taxonomy): Eukaryota > Viridiplantae > Streptophyta > Pinopsida > Pinales > Pinaceae > Pinus > Pinus tabuliformis. The sequence continues at coordinate 86,076,949 of CM062815.1, read as the reverse complement.
TGAGTAGGAACCTACACACCTCTGGTCTACAATGTCTTGCCTGCCACTACATGCACCAAATGTCTGTGATAGGGTCATTCATAAACCCTCTCTGCTTGGAAATGAAGTATTAGTTACTTGTTCAAGTCAACATGCAAATAATTTTTCCACCAGGATTCCATTTTTAATGTGCTTTTCCCCACCCTAATCGCACAAATTTGAAAGGGATGACACAGGGTAAAAGTCCTAGGTCCAAACTCTTGGTGGAATCAGCCGAAATACGTTCTCATGGTTCCCCCATTGATCCAGTAAAATTGAGTCATTTTTCTTAAAATAGTACATCACTGGCAACAAAATTCAGTCTTAGGGGGTATTTTTTCATGTTGATTAGTGGTAGACAATATTGTTTTGTCTCCAAGTAAAAAATGAAATAACCAGTTACAACACATAAACATCATAATTCAAATGTGACATATCTCCTATCATATACAAACTTTTACATGAAATAGGGCACTCACCTATTTTATTGTAGACAACAAATATGCACCTAGCACTACAACTTTTGATGAGCATGCATGTAGGTATATACACCATGAGATGTTCAAAACCACCACATCCAATCGTGTTATCCCAATGTATACCTTGATAAATGATGTATTGTTTTGTTTATTAATTGTATCAGCATATCTGCCATGGTTATCCAATGTTAATCACTATTATGTTAATCTAAATATCAGAATGCAACCTCCACTAATATGTACTTCAACAAAGTAGTTTACAATGTATCATTCAATATACATTACAAGTAGATAATGTCATTAATACATATCAAAATCCTTGTGGATATATATTTCATTTAATTTTTTATTTTAAGTTAGCTTGCAATTAAAACAATATCACAAAGGCAATAGGGAAACACAATACACACAAGTACCTCTAAGCAATGTTAGTGCCTAAATTAGGGATAATATATTACAATTATAGAAAAAATTAAAATCTCTGCCTTAAGCTGATGAGAAGACCAAGGCATATTTCTCATATAGTTGATTGTAGGGTAGGGGCAGATATGTCATGAAGGCCCTCCTATGCTAAATACTATTGTGCTACACTAAATATTAGAACACCATCTTCACTAATGTGCATTTTTAACAAATCAATTTGCAATGTATCATTCAATATGCATTACAGGGAGATAGTGGCACTCGTGCTAAAAAAAATCCTCAAAAAGTGATATTCCATATTAGTTTTAATTTAAAAAACAAAATGAAATATATTACTTTAATTTTAATTAATTTTATTATAGACACCACAAATACAAGGAACCACAAAGTGGACAAGCACCCCTGATAAATTTTAGTGGCTAAACAAATAAATACACATTGCAATTTGAGTAGTAAAGATTAAAATGCATACCTGACAAAGCTAATGTGAACGTCAAGACTACGATGAGAGAAAGAAAAATACAATAAAAGTAAAATCTCATAAGTGACCAATGCCATGTGGGATTCCTTGTATTAGAGTCAAAGCACATCTTCCATGAAAAAAATCACATCAGAAAATCATAAATACTTATGTAGATCTAGTCTCAAATTACCCAAATCAAATTAATATTTGGTGTGAATGATAAAAAAAAATGCACCCACAACGAAACATTTTGTTCACTAGCGCAAATATTTTGTTCCTACTAAAGAAATAAATTAGCCATAAAGAATTTGAAGAGAAAGAACATCAGGAAATATCAATAGAACCTTGTTTTCGGGTTTAACCTAGATCTTTCTGAATACAACATTCTTGTCTATAAAACCATTGGTAGCCATTGGTGAATGATGAAGGTATTGATAAAGCAATTCCCGGAGTGCTCAAAGCACGCAGATTGGAGTACTATGACATCGAGCAGAGAAATGTCTTCTTCATGTGAGTCCTCCTCAACTATTTCTTGACTCTTGTGATAATGATTTGTATATTTTTGATAGCTGAAAATACAAAGTGGTTTTTCAAATTATTCACAATTATACGTCTAACCTTATGAATAATATACCTTTCCTATGGTTCTTGTAGAATACTTTGTAAATCCAGGTTATAGCTATGCATTTTAAATAATTTAGGTAACATAGGGTTTTAGAATTTCCGCCATCAAAATATAATTCAAATAATTTTACTGGAAAAAATATTGCAAGATCAAGCCAATTTTGGAATTTTAAATTATGAATACTATACCCTTCCTGTGGTTCTTGTAGAATACTTTGTAAATCCAAGTTATACTTATGGATTTTCAATAATTTAAGTAACATAGAGTTTTATAATTTCCACCGTAAAAATATAATTCAAATAATTTTACTGGGAAAAAAATTCCAAGTTTTAGAATTTCCCCGGTGAAAATATAATTCAAACAATCCTACTGGGAATATTTTTTTGCAAGATCTAGACCAATTTTGGGCCATCCCCGCAAATTTTTGGCCATCCTAGTTGCGGCCTTGGTAGACGATGCCATTTTTTATTGGAAAACCAATTAAAATTTGATGGCTATTGTTGGATAGTCAATTCCCCAATTAAAATTTGATGGCTATTGTTGGATAGTCAATTCCCCAATTAAAATTTGATGGCTATTATTGGATAGTCAATTCCCAAATTCCCCGCATTAAATTTTTTCATTGGTTTCCCTTTGAAGTCATCATTCCAAATAGGTCCCATTACATAGTTTGAACTTGTCTACCTAGCTCCCATTACAAAGTTGGGAATAATTACTTAAGAAGTTAGAGATTAAATTTGATAGTAATTGTTTAATGTATTATTTTTTAAATAATGGAAATGCCCAGTATAGAGTACACATGTCAATGTAATGTAAGTATGTAAACAATTTTAAATATCAACTTAATTTAAAAATAGAAAAAAAATAAAAGTGATAACAAGGATGACTATAAACATTTAAATGTTGGCTTATTTAATAATAAAAATAATGAAAATCAGTTTGTTATATTTTGATTTTGTTATTAACTTGTGAATAGGCTTTTTTTACAATACCATGGCTTATCAATACCACATGCCCAAAAACCACAACTTATTTCACAACCAAAACATTTTATAATAATATTACAAGATTCTTAACCATGGATATTCACCCCCACATTACCATGAATATCATTAACCTATAAAAACTAGGCTCTGTTTCAATACCATGGGCCAATACCATGGCTTATCAATACCACATACCAAAAAAAACATAACTTATTTCACAATCAAAATATTTTAAAGAAATATGAAAATATTATTAACCATGGATATTATTAACTTTTAAATAGGCTTTGTTACAATACCATGAGCCAATGCCATCCCTTATCTATACCACATGCCAAAAAACATAAATTATTTCACAATAAAAATATTTTATAACAATATGACAAGATTCTTAATCATGGACATTCACCCTCGCTTTTCCATTAATATTATGAACTTGTGAATAGGCTTTGTTATAATAGCATGGGGCTAATACCAAGGCTTATCAATGCCACATGCCAATAAATCATAACTTATGTCACAATCAAAATATATTTTAACAATATGACAAGATTCTTAACCATGGATATTCACCCCAGTTTACCATTTTTATTTTTAACTTGTAAATAGGATTTTTGACAATAATGTGGGTCAATACCATGGCTTATCAATACCACATGCCCAAAAACCATAACATATTTCACAATAAAAATAATTTTATTTTATTTTATTTTATAACAATTTTTAAATTGAAGCTAAAGGGAAAAATATTATAATTACTTTTGAGATATATCTAAACTCTTTATCCTCATCACTACTAAAAATATTCCCATACAAATTAAATTAAGGTTTTAATAAAATTAAAAATGAGAATACTTTTATACTTAAAGTTGTGAAATCTATATAATATAAATAGTGTCAGTAAGCACGGACATAGATCCATGTTAACTAAGCATCCAAGGGATGAAAAAAAGAAAAGTGAAGGGCAGAGGGGGGGGGGGGGGAGGGGCGCGAGGGAGATAGCGAAAAATATGGAGGGAAGAGAGAGAGAAAGAGAGAAAAGGGAGAGATGGAGAGACGTCGAGGGAGAGAAGAGAGGGGGAAGAGAGAGATAGGGAGAGAAGGGGAAGAGATAAAGAGGGAGACACATAGATGGAGGGGAGAGAGATAAGGGAAGAGAAAGGGAGATAGTGATAGAGTTGGAGAGAGAGAGAGAGACTTTTGGAAGAAAAAGAGAGAGACAGAGAGAGATGGGGGGAGAGATAGAGGGAGTTGGGAGAAGAATGGGGAGAGAGGAATGAAGAGAGAGAAGGAAAGAGAGATGGAGTTGGAGGGGGGAGTGATCCGGATTTAAACAGGAACGCAATAAAACACAGAGATAATCATAAAGACAGATATGCAGCGGAAATAATACTTCATTTCATTACTGTAAAATACTGAAATATGCTTACAAACAGAAATGGAAATAAACCAGCTAGGGTGATGGTAGCTTTTCTCTGAGAAGAGATGTGGCGGCTACATCCTTTGAACTGTGTTACAATGAGGCTCGAAGGCCTATTTATTGTTGAGAAACAATGTAAAACCCTTAACATTCCAAAACCTAACCCTAGAAGATGAAACGCCAAACGGTGGGCCCCGTTTGGGTAAATTGGTACATCAATTTCCCGGGGTCATAATTTTGACATACGACCTCTGTTTGACGCGTACAATAGCTCGTTAGAAAGATCTATCTGAGCACTACCACTTTGGGAAGGGAAACATGCGTCCATCGACCCATGTTGCCCCCATATTTCCCAAAAAACGTCATTTAGGGCCTCAAAACGACTCCAGAAGTTCAGGACCCGAAAAACTGCTAAAAATAGTAAATTGTGCTACAATTTAGGAAACTAAAAAAGCTGAAAGCGACAGTTGTGGGGGTCCAAATGGGATAGGTGGGTGGCCACCAAAATCCACCTGGATCATTCCTCCCCCCTTAGGAAGCAATGGTCTCCATTGCGTTGAGTTCCTCCCTGAGATGAGGAGGCTTTTGTTGATCTGGGTCTTTGGTGAGCTGTTCTGCAATCTTTGATGTGTCCAGAAATGGTGGGAAGCATGGTCGACGACAGTCCACATTGAACACTCAGTGCAGGTGAAGGAATGGAGGAATGTTGTGCTTCAAAGCATTGTTTCCCGTAGCCTTGGTACTGGTGTAAGGACCATGTCGAAGTGGTCTAAGTTTCTGATGGGTTCTGGTAAGGTGTTCTCTCTGTAAATGTAACCAAACTTTGTCACCCACTTGAAACTTGTGTGGTACCCCTGTGGGTGAGGAGAAGTTGTTCCTGTGCTCCGTCATGACTGTATCCCTTTGTTGTTGCTGCTGCCGCGTAGAGGAACCCTTTGCAGGGGTCATGGATGTAGCAACGATCTTCCCTTTCCTTTGGGAGTGAACCAGACAAAAAATAAATTTCCTAGTCTGTGAGATGAGCTTGCTGCCTTTCTTAGCAGTGATCAAAGAAGTCGCGGTAGGTGGGGTTACCTCTGGTATCTTGTATAATGAATTATTCAAAGAAATAATGACAGCGTGAGGTCTTGACTCATACACACCATGTCGCCTCCACAAGTATGGTTGTCCTAATAGTACATCACAAACATCCAGAGGTGTAACATCACACAATACCTCGTCTGTGAAGGGCTTGATGCTGTATGGAAGGCGACACTGCTGGTGAACTTTGAGATCTCGTCCTTCATGAAGCCACCCGATACTGTACGGCTGCGGGTGTGGTGTAGTCAGTAGGCCCAACCGCTTCACGAACTCTACTGAAACAAGGTTCCTTTGGCTACCACTGTCGACAATGAATCGCAGCGGTGAACCCTTCACCCACATCTGTGAGTGGAAAAGACGCTCCCCCTCCTCTGGATCTTTGGGCTCATTTTTCTTGATCTTGGCGATGGCAACAGTGGCACTGGGATCCGCATCAATGATCTGCTACCCTTTGCCATTCCCCTTGTCGGGTTCTAGCTCAAGGTCGGAACATGCATCTGATTCGGAAGCCTTCAACTTGGCCACCAATGACTGCTTGGTCTGGCACTCACTTCTGTTATGAGTGGGACCCTTGTGGAACTCACACCACTTTCCTGTGTCCTTCTTCGGCTTCGTGGTGTTGTTCTTTTCTTGCGGCTTTGACAGGTTGTCTTGGGTCACCCCGCCTTGGATTTGTCCTTTAGGCTTCGGATTTGCAGATCCAAAGTCTCGCTTCTTCTGTTTGAACTTTTGCTCGATTTTGACAGCGTATCGGTATGTTGTGCCGAGTGAGGAGATGTTCAAGAACTCCATCTCTTCCTGGATGTATCTGTGCAGGTAGTCGTAGTATTTGAGTACCATATGTAGCTCAGAATCTTTGATACCCAACTGTGTGCGAAGGGTATGAAAAATGTTTGTGAACTCCGGCACATCTTGGTCTCGTCCCTATTGCAGTGTGGTCCATTTGATGTATTTGTCCTCATAGATTTTGACAGGGTAGCATTGCTCCTTAATAGCATCCCGGAAGTCATTCCAGGTCAGTGCGGCTGAAAACAATGAGCCTGTACTTTCATCCTTCTGCTCGCAGTATGTTTCCCACCAGTCCTTGACGTGGGGGGCTGCTTTGAGAAGAGCGAAAACAATCTTTTCCCGACTCGAAAATTCATGAACAGAAAAATAACCCTCTAGTAGATTTAACCATTTATCTACGACATTTGTGTCTATCTGACCCTCGAATATGGGGATTTCAAAATTAACTTGTACCTTAAAGGGCGTGGCATTTCCAGAGTAGCTGCTGGAAGCCGATGCATCGCTTCTGGGTAGCCGCTGAAGGATCTAGGCAAAGCTGTCCATCATCGCATTCCGTTGTCGCTCGAGGGCTTCTTCGAGCAAGATTTTGATAGGATGTCCTGCCCCCTCATATTTCTTCTCATCCGCCATGGGAGGCCGTCGGGATTTGCGAGGCAGGTCTTGCAAAGGTTCAACTAGTTCAAGCTCTAACTCCTTATATCCTGACCTCGTTGGGACATGCAAAGAAAAACGGAGAAAAAGCAGACCGCTCTGATACCACTGATCCAGATTTAAACAAGAACAAAATAAAACACAGAGATAATCATAAAGAAAGATATGCAGCGGAAATAATACTTCATTTCATTACTGTAAAATACTGAAATATGCTTACAAACAGAAATGGAAATAAACCAGCTAGGGCGATGGTAACTTATCTCTGAGAAGAGATGTGGAGGCTACATCCTTTGAATTGTGTTACAATGAGGCTCAAAGACCTATTTATTGTTGAGAAACAATGGAAAACCCTTAACATTCCAAAACCTAACCCTAGAAGATGAAACGCCAAACTGTGGGCCCCGTTTGGGTAAATTGGCACATCAATTTCCCGGGGTCGTAATTTTGGCATACGATCTTCGTTTGATGCGTACAATAGCTCGTTAGAAATATCTATCCAAGCACTACCACTTTGGGAAGGGAAACATGAACCATGGACCCATCTTGCCCCTAGATTTCCCAAAAAACGTCGTTTAGGGCCTCAAAACGGCTCCGGAAGTTCAGGACCCAAAAAACTACTTAAAATAGTAAATTGTGCTACAATTTAGGAAACTGAGAAAGCTGAAAGAGACAGTTGTGGGGGTCCAAATGGGATAGGTGGGTGGCCACCAACATCCACCTGGATCAGGGAGAGAGAGTGAAGGAAGAAGAAATACATAAGGGGATAAAGGTGGAGAGAGAGAGGAGAGTGGGATGGAAGAGAGAGAGAGAGAGAGAGGATAGTGGGATAGAAGAAAGAGAGAGAGAGAGAGAGAGGCGAAGAGGAAGAGGGAGGGGGAGAGAGATAGACAGATATCGAGAGAGTCTATTCGTGTTTGGGGGTGAAATGGAAAGAGTGAATAAGAAAGAGACACATAGATATAAAAATATATATTATATAGTATGATATAACCTACCTAGATCCATCTTAACCCTGGACCTATCAAGTTCTAAGAGGGATCAAATTTCTTGAGCTGCACACCTTTCCTCATGTTTTGAACTAAAAAAAGAGGTTTTCACCTTGAGAGATTGCATCCCTCTCGATGCTTGATAGATCCTGGGTTAAGATGGATCTAGGCTAGTTATATGTATTTGAAGTTTTTATGAGGAAAATCATACTTGCATATTTGGTATAATTTTAACATAATTGCATGTATTTGATGTGTGATTTTGTATAAATTATAAATATATATTTTTCATGAAATTTATTTTTGCACATCAATACCAAAGCATGGAGTGTTTAACATAGGGTTTAAGGGGTGGCACAATGTTCTTGTAGGATTCAAGGTAATATCTTTAAACCTCAAAAACCTTTCATACAACATAGACAACATTGTGATTACCAAGTTTCAAACCCCATATTCACATTCAAAAAGTTGTGTGCACACCTAGGGGTTCACATGCCTATTAAGAGGAATCCCAACCATCACAAAGCCATCATGGAAGCCCAACATTGACATATGGTACCAAGAAGAAAAATAATGATCATCATTGTTATGAAATCAAACCATCTTTAGCAACTAAGAAAATATTATTGTAGTTGCATGTATTCCTACGTAAATTATGTCTAATAACTTAGGTGGTGGGAAATGCCATAATTGTTTTTTTCCAATAAGAAAAAGACATCATTTTTGTATTAATATTAATGCAAAGATGTAATTTACATCATCTAACATATACTAAATTTTCTTTACCTGAATTACATGATATTGTAATAAGTTCAACATGTAATGTTGAGGCAATATCAAAATCCCCATAGGTTCAAAATAATTTCATAAGAGTCTAGTACTGCTATGTTCATAATGTATGGTCAAACTAGATAGATAACATGGTATCCAAGTTAAAAACTAGTATCCTAATTTCAATGGATATGAGCCTAATAATAAAAAATTTAGATATGCATGAAAATTTAAGTCTTCAACTAAAGGAAATGTCTCCTCTACTAATTACTCAACACTTCTCCTTGTAGGTATTCTTCATAATGTATTTGACCCAGCTATAAACCCACTCCCATATTGGATAATCTATCAATATTTTAATGTAATTCATTGTGAATGTGATCAAAGGGTATAACACGGAAGGTTCTAATCAACTCCATAACACTAACAGTCCATTGATACAGTAAATAAGTGTTTAAGGAAGTATAACCTTTCAGCCAATCTATAACAACTTTTGAATTCCCTATCACTTGTAAGTTTAGATTGTTGAAGTGATATAATTGAAATGACTAACATAAACGACTGATTTGTACTATTGTATTACTTGTTAAGTAGTCCTATTTATGTTACTATACTAAATTATTCATTCACGTTAGTCATTTTTAGTTGTATTACTTATTAGCTAGTTGCATATTTTAACTCGAGACTAAATTAATTGTTTATGCTAGTAATTTTTAGTTAATCACTTAATATTGCTATTTTTTGGTAGTATTTCACTTGGAAAAGCTACTGCGGCTAACTTTTTCAGTCACCTAGTCACTAATTTCAGCATTTTATACTAGTGTCGATCGAGAGAAAACCCAACTGCAAGGTGAGGTCGCTTCGCTCTCTTTCTCTGCCTGGAAATATAGCTATAGATACAAAGAAGTAACGTCTGTGGCCTGTGGATTGATACAATGCATAGATCCTCTCTGTGTGCTCTACCTCCTATCTCTCTTGGTTATCTTTGCTCATCTATGGAACAAAATTCTCTCGAGTGAATGGAATGCCTCTTCCTCCTAGTGGCTCGATTATAACACAACCCGATAGCCTACTAGTGCTTAAGTTTGACTACATCAACTATTAACTAGAGTTACAAAATAGACTCTTCTAGAGTCTTTTACATCAAAAACATGTGGATAGCCCCTTTCCATGAATAATGGGGGTTGACGTGGAATGCTCCTAAACTATAGGTGTGAAAACAGGAAGCTCAACTTTTGAGTGGCATAACATTTTCATATGGACTCTGATTGATGTGATTCTTGTGCCATTGCAAATCCCTTTGTGTGTAGAATAGAATAATGATATGCAGAACTTTTTCGGCAAAGTTTTACCCCTAAAAACCATCATTTGATGCCTCAAAACTCTCCTATAAGGTTTCAGACCACGTTTCGCCAAACTAGGTCCTACCAATAAAAACGGTCTCGTGAACAGATTCCTCCACTTTTTCCACTACAAATGCATCGAGATGGATGAAAAAGAAAAAAACGCTCCAATTCGGATCACACCTCACCATTTTGGGAGGATTTTGGTCCCCAAAATATTTCACTGAATGAGGTGAGGAATTGTTTCCTCCACCTTCTCTCTAGTGTACCATTTAGCTTTGCTTGGAAATTGTCCCTTCAACTCAATCTGACAAAGGTCTTGTTGCCCCTGTCTTTTAGTTCGGACCCCTTCCACAAAAATATATCTTATGTCAACTCTGCCTGAGTTTCTGGTGCCAAATCTTTAATAGAAGGTACGACCTACTCCTCTTCCTGATCTAGCATGGAAGGCTCATAGAGTTTCAAATTCTCTATATTTACAACTCAGTAAATGTGCATATATGGTGGTAAAATTAGTCGATAAGAATTATCACCCATCTTTTCCAGTATCTCAAAGGGACCAAACCTTAGAGAAATTATTTTCTTACCAAGCCCCTGCAACCTCTCCTTGTTCAACTGTAGCCATACTCTGTCTCCCACCTTGAATGATTTCTTTGTTCTCTCTTGATCATGATTGGCCTTATACCTCACCTGCGACTTCTGCAGTGTTTCCTCTACCTGTAGATGTATATGTCTGATCTTCTCTATAAATTTTTCAGCCCTCAAAGCATCTCCTGTAATGTATTCCTTCACTCCTCCTTGTTTCCCATATGCAATATCCAAAGGTGAAGGTAGAAAATATGCAAAACAAGTTAAAATAGGGACTTTCCTTTAGAAGAGTGGATCGCTTTGTTATTACAATGTTGTATATATACCAGATTTTCATCCTAGGTCTTCGTATGCTTCTGGATGTATCCCCTCAAAAGTTGCACCAAAGTCTCATTGAATATTACTATCTGCCCATTTTTCTGTGGATGGAATGGTGTAGATCTCTTCAACTTTGTGTCCATCTTCACCCATAATGTAGTTCAAAATTCACTAAGAAATATTGCATCTATATCTGAAAGGATGCTCCTTTGTATCCCCAAGTGCACCCAAACCTATCCAGAGAACAAGTTTTCCTCCTCTTGTCCGCTGATGGTATTTTTACAGGGCATCAGAACACACATATTGTTGAACCTGTCAACTACCACAAATAGGTAGTCATGTCCCTTCCTGGTTGTCGGTAAACCTCCCAAAAGGTCCATGGAAATGCTTTCCCAAGGATGAGTAGGTACAGATAAGGGATGATACAGACCTTGTTTCCTCTTGTTAGGCATGTTGGTACAAAAAAGCATGCATCCTCTTAAGAACCTAGCTACTTGTTCTTGCGTATTGGGCCAATACACATACCTATGCAAGTTAGACACGGTCTTTTGTACACCAAAGTTCCCTACAACCTTGGAGGTGTGAACCTCTCTAATCAACTTCAAACACTCACCTTTAGGAACACATTGCTTATCTATCCTATACGTTAACCCATCTTAGAGATGGTAGTCAACGGTGTTGTTTCCATTATGCACATGACTCTGGCTCTACAACTCTTGATACACCTCCTTGAATTCTTCATCTGCTAAATATTCCTCTCTGTATGCATCATGGATGAATGGATCCATGTGCATAAGAATCCGCAAAGATGTAATCTTTGATGTGGGTTGCCTTGAAAGAATATCGGCCAACTTGTTTATGTTTCCCTTATTACACTTGATCACAAAATGAAACTGTTGTAAAAACCACATCCACTTGTAGCCCCTGGTCTGCTATAGCTAATTCTGGGCCTATAGGTACTATAACAATTGGTTATCTATGTGGATTATTATCTCCTTGCCATTATATAGTGATTCCACTTCTTCACAGCTTGCACCATGGCATAAATCTCCTTGTCATACGTAGGTTAGTTAAGAACTTCCCCATGAAATACTTTAGAATAGTAGCAAATGGGCCTTCCTCCTTGCATCAAGACAACTCCCATAACATACCCACTCACATCTGTCTCCACTAAGTTTGGTAATGTCAAAACTAGTGCTTCACTTACCTTCTACTTTAACTCATCAAAAGACTTAAGTTGCCCTTTTTCCCACTGCAAACTCTTGCTACTTGTTGTTATGGCATGGAGCAGTGTTGCTACTGATGAAAACAAGGCTATGAATTTCCTCATGTATTGTGCTTCTCTAATGAAACTCCTAACCTTAGTAACATTAGAAGGCACTGGCCATTTCATGATGGCCTCCATCTTCGAAGGATCTATCTTCAATTCCCCTCCAACCATCTGTTGTAGTGGCTACAACCACCCTCAAAAAAAATTCCTTAGCTTCGTTTTGGTGCCTCCCTACCTACCATCCTTAGTAGCATGTCTTGCCTCGTCAAGTACACAATATTCATTAGTTTTTCAGTAACTTTCTAGCCTGTGTGTGATAGCTTGCTTCACTCCCCTCATAGGCTACTTCTCCAGACTTAGTCTAGTTGCTAGATGAGAAGCTCACTCAAAAAATTGCACAATTCTGGAGGGGAACCAGCCTTCCCTCCAAAAATTGTGCAAATTTGACTGGCAGCCTACTAGGCCCAGAAATTGCGCAATCCTGTCAAACAACCTTTCTCAAGAAAATTGCATAATCCAGCCCAGCATAGTAGCTCAGCCCAAAAATTGTGAAATTCTCGGCAGAAGTCAGCTACTCCTCCTAGAAATTGCGCAATCCCTCTGGAAAACCAGCCCAACGTCCTCCCAAAAATTGTGCAAAAATCCCTCTTAGTCAAGCAAGTTGTTGCATGTACCTTCGGGTTGACCAGTTCCATTTGGGATAAAGAAAACTTGACATGCATGCATTAGCTACATTTTCCTGAAATAGAAAAAAACAACATGTAAAAAGCATCCGTAGATTTTAGTGAGCTATTTTTAGCGACAGGAGGTTACTTGCAAAAATCATTTTAGAAACCTTCCTCCAAGTGTCGCTTTTTCCTAAATTTGCGGCATACATGTCATGAACGTAAAACTTATCTATTTGACACTTCATAGCTCATTCTGAACATCTATCTTAGAGCTCTGAAATCCCACAACACATCTAGGAGTATTCAACACATCGAGCTGAGCTATTTCCAGGTAAGTTCGCTTAACTTGTGTTTTGTAGCATTTCTGTCACTTTTTCTTTTTTGTCTTGTATGAGTGTTGTCTAGTTGATTTCTGTGAATTCTTGTTGTCATTTATGTGCATGTTAGCTTGTACCAATACCGTTTCAGTTTTCGTTAGCATCTCACTTCTGTCGCATGCATGAAACTATTTTGGATGAACGGTCACCGATATGGCGACTCGTTTCACACACATGCACGTTTTTCCACTTTCTGAATCCTGGATTCACTATTTGCATGCATGATCATTCACTCCTCCACACACTCCATATCGCCATGAATTCACACCCACATATGCTTTCAATTTCCCGTCGGTGTGTCTAGCTGACCTTGGCCTAGAATCTGGCTCGCCTGGACATCATTGCATAATTCTGAGAAGGAAGGCTCTGCCTTCCTCCTTGAAAATGCACAATTCAAGCGAGTGACTTCCCTCCGGTCTTTCCTTGTGCAATTATGAGAGGTAGTGACTACTGGCCCAGAAAATTGCGCAATGCAGTCCCTGGTCCCGCATCACTCACCAACTGAAATTGCACATTGCGCAATCTCATCACCCAAGCGGCCAGTCTGGATTGTGCATTGCACAATTCCAGCAATCAACCAGCCTCCCAACAGTCTGGATTTCCTTTTTCACAGTTCTGACAGTCTTTCTCTTTCCCTCCCAGTGAAAATTATGCAATACTTGCCAGTCAGTGCTCGGGTATGTTGCATGTCATCCCTCAAGTTTTCTTTGGTTTTAACTGACATATTTCTTGCCATGCATGTCTCCATGTCTCCAGATATAACAGGTGTTTTTCCGTCTCTCAACAATTCAGGATCAATGGCCTCAAAGAACACATGATTAAAGAACACTGACGGAAGTGAAAATAAAAGCAACTAGAGTAGTAGTTGAGTGAGTGCCTATGAGTTTGCCAATTTATGAAGACACCAAGTTGATCGTAGACAAAGACATCAATTTGAAATGGCAAGAGGTCAATGATGCATTCTTGGGTGCATTTGGGGAAGATCTCAAAGACCGCCAAGTCTATGTGAACATTCACAAGTCCGGTTTGTACCTGATTGCATGCAAGTATCCTGCATTCCCATGCACGGACATGATACATTGGATCATCTTGCACACTGATCCTGAGATGATCACATTGACCAGTGTTAGTGGGACGAATATTTTTACCTTTAGGGCAGAGGATTATCAGTAGATGTACCATTTGTCGAAGCCAGTGATCACCATGGAGACACCCTTCAGCATACCCAACAACAATGCCAAATCCAAGGATATATTGAGGAATTGGATAAAGGAGCTGGCCAAATTTAGGATGAAACCCAACCAGATTTACAAGAAGAAGATACTGCAAAAGGTGTATCAATACTTGGTCATCTTTCCATGTCACTTGTATGGCCAAGAGAGCACAGAGACCTTCCCGCAGAGTTGGGTGATCGAGTTGGACCAACTGGCCAGTGACGGAAAAGCATGCAACTGGTCCAACATGTTGGCCCACAAGCTAAATAAATAGGTAAAAGGAGCTCGACAGCCACCCAAAGGTCAACAAGTAGAAATATACATGTTCTCTTACATCTTGGATGCAATCTGTGCCGTCATCAGTTCCTGGGCTTGAAGTGGGCATGGGCATCAGCGGAAACCTCTGTCAGCACTTATTGTAAATTGTTTTTTCAATGCAGCTTAAGAGGGGTTATCACACAGCTGTCAGATGATTTTGTCACCTTGGTGTACAAGACGATATTTGAGCAGGATCCACCATGCATGTCGAAGGAAGAAATGGAGGTACTGATTGAAATAGAGGATTAGTATGCCTCACCATCTGGCACCTTCATATGGATGTACAACATGGAGAAACCTCCATATGTTTTGCCAAAGTTTTCCAAGGTAAAGCTCGTCATTCAAGAATTATCATACCACATCTCAACAAGATTATCAGGTAAGCTGCATTGGAAGAAGAAGGCACCTTGGCCCACGTTTTCATTGTGGATCGGGTTGTATGAGATATGGAATCTCAAGCATGCGGATGCCGAAACAGAGGAGATCAAGAAATATCCTTTCAACATCCGAAGCTTTAACTCATATGACCTACATTGTTTTCTAAAAGATCACTAAGTGAGAGTACAGTTTCAATGGATCCACGGGGCATGTCATTGGGTAGAGGAAGACCCATGGAGATATTGTTACAGCTTCTCTAGGCTCAATGAACCAGTCGCGTCATTGTGGAATTGTTAGCAAAGCAGCGTGAAGCACCATCTAGGAGAGAACCAACACCAACACCAGTAGTGTCGACAGTGTAAAGGCAAAAGAAAGCTACAAGTTTAGAGCAAACCGACTTGTGTAGAAAGAAGCTTGGGAAATAGAGGCAAAGTGGTAACAACATGACAGGAGGACTATGAAAAGGTAGATAGAAAAGCATAGGATGGAGGAAACAATGAAGGAGTTGCATGAGTTGAAGGAGAAACTCTGGAAGGAAAAAGAGTTGCACAGACAGGAGAAGGAAGCGTAACAAGAATAGGTATAGGAAGGGGCACAACATGTACAAACAAATGAAACTACAGCCGTAGAGGTAGTAGACTCATCTGAATAGCTCGCACAAAGTAGGTAGGGTAAGCAGTCGTAGGAGTAGGAATTCACTCAAGGTATTGAACGAGCACTTGGGTAGATGGATACGAATATGGGGAAGTAAGAGTTGGAGAAAGCCATCGACCTCATGCCTTGCCACCAAGAGGTTGACCCGCCAACTTCACCAAATCTGGAGGCAAAACAATACTCAAGCGACCAAGGAGACACTAAGATCTTTGGAGACAATCTGGAAGAAGATATGCACAACATATCACTCAACGAGTCACAACATTGTTGGGTTGTGTTATATTCTTTCCAAGACTAGCACACGTAGTTAACCTGGGGGTTAGATGGGGAGCAGAACCACACTTTCATTGTGCTGATTGCATAGTGGTGGGGTCACAGGGGGTTTGAGGGGTGTAGGTAACCCCCCTTTATGAGGTCCAAGGCAACGCCCCAGAAATGTTTTTTTTTGAATCCTATATTAGGTTGGGCAGACCTACCTATGGTTTTGTGCATGGTTTTCGCACATGGTTTTGAATGCGATGGTTTTCGGTCCATGCTTTTTTGGACACGATGGTTTTCGATCCATGGTGTTAGATGCTTCGGCATATATAAATATGCATTGTAACATTGAAAGGAAAATAATGAAAAATCAAGCTGGTAGTCCTGTTTTTGGGATCCAAGGGAAAATCTTTGTGTATATGTGTTTTATGTGTTATGCTCTCGCATTGTTTATTTTCTATATTTTAGAATTCGTATGTAGGTAATTTTTGTACGGGGTTAAAACCCTACAAACATATATTTGTGCATGCAAAGTGTCTACTCCAGATGACAACACATCTCCTGCACATTTTGGAGAACGAGTGATCATGTCTGACATGTGCAAACATCCAGGAGCATTGGCTAATGCTACCAGAGCATATGCCAAAGCCACTAGCTCAAGTGTTTGCTTCTTGATAGCTGAGAATGAGAAAATGGCTGAGTTACAAACGACCAAGCAAGGACGATAATTAGTTACAGTATCTACCCGAGCAAATTTGAAGAGGGCGATACTAGATGAAGTATCGTCCCTTGAGACAGTCATGCGATCGTTGTATTCCAATTTTGGTACCGTGCATAAGGCAGTTGTCCATCTCAACGGTTGGTAGTAGCGATGTGCTAGGAGAGCACGTATCTTGTCAAACGTGCATACTAATGTTGACTACATGCAAACATGGACAATGAGATACAAGGGAGCCCCGTTACACTTTCCCAAGATGATGAAGCCCAAAGCGGTTGAGCTGAAGGTGTGCATCCATAGTCAGATCCGGAACTATGAAGATCTCCCGTAGCTCATCACTAGTTTACAGGCTTCCCATGCATGGGTATTCAGAAGCACGGATGTTGTTGTGCATGCACATGCGATACCATCTATTTGGAGACTCGCCGAGGAAAAGGGAAAGGCACAAGTCTGATTGGAGCTTGACTCATACCTTGACGAGTTGATGCGCATAGCCACCAGTGAAAACTTAGAAATCAATGCGGACACCATGCATCAGTATGTTGCTAGTCCAGCCGCACTTAAGACCATGATGCGCATGTTATTAGATGAGTTGGACAGAGGAGCAAGATAAGTCTACCCCGATGCAACAAAGGCAAGAGTTCGCTTCCATATAGATGTCACCATAGAGTATACGAACACAATTGCGGACTACCATGCTTGGCATCAGTTCGCCACCATCGACCATCGTGAGGATGTCGAAGAGCTGGTATTCCCATAGTTTTCCGAGTCATAGTGATGTCTTCCATGGCTTTCTCAAACCTATCTTGTCTCACATGGGTACATGTGCAGATTGTATGTAACGTCTTGTCAAGTGGAAGTTCAAGTGTAAATAGTTGGATGTAACACTCATAGAGTAGATGAAGTGTCATGAGGATAGATGAACAGTCACAAATGGGAATTTCAAGGGCCACCTCACCCTTTGCTATATATAGTCCCTCATAACTCATTGTAGGGGCATATGGTCAACCAAGTTTCTGATAGGAGTATCTTAGAGAAAGCTTCAAGAGTGTTGTAACAAGCATTGGCTTCTCCATTGTGCAAAGCTAGTATATCTCTTTGGAGGAGCAGGCGATAGTGACTAATGTTCTGCTGTCAGAACTAGTGGTTGGTAATGGTTGTGTTTTATGATTGGTACTTTCGCTTCTTAATATAACAGAGCCAACACGTTTCATGCATATGTTCTTATTTTATTTCAGCTAACTTGTTTAATCTAATGATATATGTATCTATTTTCTTACGCATTCATGTATGGAATTTTCTGTATAAGTATGTGTCAATTTTACTGAAATGTGATGTTGGTTTAACAATCACTTTGGATTGCTAGCTTACTTTCCTTCCAATTTTTTATGCATCTTTGCTCGTGTGTTCCCTTCTTAACTCCGTGCTTTCACAGCTTTCCAAGGGGCGCACTCACCTCACCATATGTGTGTTAGAACTATTCATGCACCTTACTTGACTTGCTACATATGTCACACCCTTTCTACCAACAGGGACATCTTACTTGCCTCTATGCGTAACCGTGGTCAAGGCGATATTGTACAACCAAATGTTGGGAGTCCTACACCAAATGGTCTGAGGTCTAGTTGGGACTTCTTACCGAGGAGACCCCCTAACGTTTTTGTGGGTCCAGCACCATCAACATTTGTAGCGCGAGAAGGAGGGCTAGATGACAAGTTGTGTCCTCGCATCCTAGTTTGAACCTTCTTACATCTATCATGGATTCCATCACACTCTTCCCTCTGTGATGTCTTTCATATGTCGAACCTCTCAAGATCATGAGGGAGTTTTTTGATTTCTTGTTTAAATTCACGTATGATGGTGAAGGCAAAGTAGGTTGGCCTACGTAATTAGAAGACTTCTACGTATTCCTTGAGAATGCAAATGAATTCTATGAAGAAGTGGTTAGTCTGCTGCTTTCACACACACTTCGTGAATCCCCACAATGACGGTGTTGGATTTTGTCTCCTGGCAGTGTGCAATCACTTGACCAGTTCTGTGATCTCATTGAATCTACTTTCCATCATTTTGATCTAGAACCTCTTGACCAAAAATTGTTACAAGAATGGAAGTCCTTGCATGAATCGCCTATGGAATTTTGGGAACCCTTCCATTTGTTGCAGTTTCAAGCTTCGAAAAGCTAGATGAAATTTCCATATCTTTGGGACAGATTCGAATATTGTCTTAACAATTAGTCAATCCCAAGAAGAAGTTCAAGCCCAAGCCTCGCTCATCATACATAGGCGATGGAGTTGCGCAATCACATATGGAAATGATTGTTGTCACAAGTGATTGTCTGTCATCCCCTCATCAAACAACTCCACCACTGCAGAATGATGTGGGAGAATAGGCACACAAATTTTTTCAACTGTCACATCCTCCCAACATCACGTCTCTCAATTTTCGCACATATTTGGTTGCGAATCCCATGGGTTGTCACATGACTATTTTACCTCAACCTTCATCTTCGTGTTCTATTGATCCTTCCGAACTGCACGGTCTTTTGTTCTTACATTCTGAACTCTACACCTCTTTCAAATGAGGATCAAGGTATCCATGGAGTTGGTTTTACACAACCAACTTGCACTATCATTCATGAAGAGTATGACTGGGATCTTGAGCATCAACACTCAACGAACGATGACTTCCTTTTGTCTGAGCCTCCTCCATGTTTTCCTAATGTCTTTGGTGAGTCTATCATCCATGATTTTGCATGTGTATCTCTGTCTACGGATACACCCATTTTTTATCATTCACAAAACACACTGGATGTCATTCAATGATCCGACAACGGAGAGGACAAACTATTCATTGAAAATCCACTTGCCTTTTCGTCTGATTTTTCCGGAAACACTAAGGGTGAATTTGTCTGCTTCTTATCTACCCCTCTATTTGATTCATAAGATCATCAGCATGGCGATGAAATCATTAATTTTTCTAATCGTAGCTGTTGTGATCTATTTACCCCAGTATTTTATCACGATGATGATTCTACCATAGTTGATTTTCCCAAGCCACTTTTTTATGATGATATATTTGTCGACAAAGTCGAAACCCCACAAACTGTTGAAGCACTTCAGCCCAAGCTAATGGTTATGTTAGGCCCTCTCTATCCTGAGGTTGGTTTCACTTCCAATTAGGAAATTTTTGAAACACCCAAGGCTCCTCATCATTCATTTGTATGCATTAAAGATCAATCTCACACACAGATTTCGCTTCCTCCACTCAAAATATAGGATCCCATCACTTATGCATTAGAGGAATCTTACATAGCAAGTACGCATGTGTGACACATGTCGTCTTTGTTTCTTTCATTTGCTTGCATGTCATAGTAAAGAGTATGCATATGATTAAGAGTTGCATAGAACGTCGCACAACAATGGGATAGGTCCATAGATTACTTGTCATGTACTTGCACTCACTTTTGTTCTGTGGACACATTTAAACTTGGAGTGTGTTTGTCTTCATTGCTATATCTTTCTTGTTTACTCGTCCACACTACTATGTTGTTCGCGAACCATGCCTTCACCAACATGGGTTGACCAATGCGCCAATGGTTGCATTGGAAGTATCACATCATGTGATCAAGCCCATGCACAGTTAGCTTACAATTAGGAGTAGTGTTTACTTTAGTTTGTTTTCTTGCATGTATGTTTTCTTCTTACCTTGCATGTTTATTTGTTTTCTTGCTTGTTTTCTTACTCGATTTTCTTGTGCATTTACTTCTACTTTTGATTTTTTTTTGTGTTTTTTTTCTTGTTTACATTCGTAGGTTAGTTTCGCGTGAAACCGTGTGTGACTCTTGAAACAAGATGGATAACGTACAAGAGGACTTGTGAAGGTATCAATACTTGGTTATCTATCATCCTCCTTCTATATGAAGAATTTGTTATCTTTAGTCCATGATACGTCGATGGAAAATACATATTGTTCGAAGTGAACCTTGGTGAAAACGCAATGCTTATGCACTAACTAGTTTCACCTACTCTAGCCAATTGTTTTTGGATTAACCATTGGAATCTCAGTGAAGTAGAGTAAGGTGAGCAGGAATAACCTTCACAAGCATGTCAGAGGTATATATAAACTACTTCTCTGAAGGAATAAACTCTTTCTCTCTCAATAAGTCAGCATCCCTCTTTCGCCTCTGAAATGAATAAGTGCTATGCACAGTTACGAAAATGAAAAATGAAAAATGAAAAATGAAAAATTAAAAGTGAAAAAATTTCAAAAAATATGAAAAATGAATAAGGGGAAAGAAGAGAAAGGATTCCTACACAGAGAGGTGATGTGAGTAACTCCACCAGGACTCACCAAGCTCGCTGGCAGTGGAGCAATGCTTGTCTTCTTTCTTGACTCCACCAGGAGCCTGTCTAGGCCTACTCGCGGTGGAGCAACACCACAAATGAAACTAAAACTCTGACGACCATAAAACTTGTGCACCAAGATAACCCTCACCCCAGTTGAAACAACTGTGTTGGCTTGGATTGTAAAGTGTGTTGACCAACCAAGAGCTTGGCAGATGCTACATCTTACAATCAAGCAAGTTTGGAAACCAAGAAGAACAAAGAACTCAACAATACTTACGGAGGTGTTAGACTTGCTTTTCACGAACAAGGTCCATTCAAAGAGCTGGAGTTCTACTATTGTGTCGCCAAGTGTTGTAGTGGCTATAACCAGCCTCCAAAATTTTTCCTTAGCTTTGTATTGAAGCCTCCCTACCAACCATCCTTAGCAGCATGTCTTGCCTGGTTAAGTACACAAGCCTCATTGGTTTTTTAGCAGCCTTCTAGCCTGTGTGTGATAGCCTGCTTCACTCCCCTCATAGGCTCATTTTAGAGACTTGGTCTAGCTGTTGGCTGAGCATCTCCCTTAGAAAATATCACAATTCTAGAGGTGAGCTAGCCTTCCCTCCAGAAATAGCACAAATCTAACTCATAGCTTGTTGGGCACAGAAATTGCACAATCCTATTAAAAAACCTTCCTCAAGAAAATTATGCAATCTGGCCTAGCAAAGCAGCTCAGCCCAGAAATTACACAATTTTGGGTAGAAGTCAGCTGCTCCTCCAAGAAATTACACAATCCCTTTGGACAGTCATCCCAACTTCCTCCCAGAAATTGCAAAAAGACCCCCCTTGGTCAAGCAAGTTGTTGCATGTGCCTTCGGGTTGACCGGTTCCACCTAGGACTGAGAAAACTTTACTTTCCTGCGTGGGATGATTTTCCCTGAAATAGAAAAAAGAAACATGCAAAAAGCATCCTTAGATTTTAGGGAGCTATTTTTAGCAACATGAGGTTACATGCAAAGATAATTTTAGAAACCTTCCTCCGAGTGTTTCTTTTTCCTATATTTGTGGCATGCGCATCATGAACCTAAAAATTATTTATTCGATGCTTCAGAGCTCATTCTTGACATTGAACTTGAAGAACTGACATCCCACAGCACATCCAGGAGTCTTCAACACATCCAACTCAATTATTTTCAGGTAAGTCCGCTTACCTTTTCTTTTGCAGCATTTTTGTCACTTTTTGTGGTTTGGCTTGTTTGAGTGCTGTCTACTTGATTTGTGTGAAAGCTTACTATCATTAGCATGCATGTTAGCTTGTACCAGCACCATTTTAGTTTTTGTTAGCATCTCACTGCTATCACATGCATGATAATGTTTTGCAAGAACGGTCATCGATTCGGTGACTCATTTCACACATATGCATGTTGGTCCACTTTCTGAAACATGCATTCATTGTTTTCATGCATCATTATTCACTCCGGCCTACACTCAGTATCGCCATGGATTCACACCCTCATATGCTTTTAGTTTCCTATCGACGGGTTTGGGCAATCTTGGCATGGACTCTGCCTCACCCATACAAAATTGTATAATTCTGAGAAGGAAGGCTCTGCCTTCCTCCCATAAAATGCGCAATTCATGCCAGTGACTTCCCTCCAGTATTTCCTTGCATAATTCTGAGAGGGAGTTACTGTTGGCCCAAAAAATTGTGCAATGTAGTCCTTGGGGCCTACATCACTTGCACTCAGCAAGCCAGTCTAGACTATGCATTGTGCAATTCCAGCAGTCAACTAGCATCCCTAGAGTTCGGACTGCCTTTTGCGTAGTTTCGAGAGTCAGTCTCCCAGCCTCCCAATGAAAATTGTTCAATCCTTGCGAGTCAGTCCCTAGGTATGTTACATGTCATCCCTCAAGTTTGCTTTGGTTTTAACTGACAAATTTATTACCATGCATGTTTCCATGTCTCTAGATATAGCAGGTATTTGTCCGTTTCTCACCAGTTCAGGATCAATGGCGTTAAAGAGACGGAAGCGCAACTAGAGAAACATTTGAGTGACATCTATGATTTTACTGATTTATGAAGACACCAAGCTGATCATAGACAAAGACATCAAGCTGAAATGGAAAGAGGCTAATGATGCATTCTCAGGCACATTTGGGGAAGATCTGGAAGACCTCCAAGTCTATGTGAACGTTCACAAGTCCAACTTGTACGAGATTGCATGCAGGTAGTTGGATGTAACAGTCATAGAGTAGATGAAGAGTCATGAGGGTAGATGAACAATCACAGAGGGGAATGTCAAGGGCCACCCCACCCTTTGTTATATATAGTCCCTCGTAACTCATTCTAGGGGGCTTTTGATTAGCCAAGTTTCTGATAGGAGTATCTTAGAGAAAGATTAGAGAGTATTGTAATGAGCCTTGTCTTCTCCACTGTGGAGAGCTAGTATATCTCTTTGGAGGAGTAGGTTGTAGTGATTATAACATTCCGCTGTCGGAAATAGTGGTTGGTGATGGTTGTATTGTATGATTGAATTTTCACTTCTGTTGTAGTGCCTACAACCACCCTCCTAAATTTTGCCTTGGCCTATTTTGGAGCCTTCCTACCAACCTTCATAGCAGCTTGCCTTGCTTCGTCAAGTCCTCAAGCTTCAGTGTCTTTCTTGCTCAAAGGCAACCTATCGATCACAGTTTGATCTCTTCCCTTCATAGGCTACTCACCCGGACTTGGTCCAACTACAGGCTGAGCAGCTTCCCTTCAAAATTGTGCATTTTTGGAAGGAAACCCGCCTTCCTTCCAAAAATTGCTCAATCTTCTCTGACAGTCTGCTAGGCTCCAAGATTGTGCCATCCCGCCAACCAACCCTCCCAGCAGGATTTGCACAAATTTTCTTAGCAGCACGCTGTTCAACCCAAGATTTGCGCAAATCTGGGCAGCAATCAGCTGCTCTGCCTAGAAATTGTGCAAATCTCCTAGGCAGCATGTCCAATTCCCAGCCAGAAATGCACATTGTTCTCTAGCAGTCGAGCAGTCACCTGCATGTGCAGCTGAGTTGATAAGTTCCCTCCTGGACTGAGAAAAACATTCTTGCATGAATAGGCTGCTTCTCCCAAGGCAGCATGCAAAGGCATCCCTTGTCTGAGGGACCTATGTTAGCAGTTGGAGGTTATATGCAAGGAGAAATTCAAAAACCTCCCACCAAGTGTCACTTCCCATAGATTTGTGGCATGTGTGTCCTCAATGTTATCAAAACTCATCAATCGGATGCTACAAAAATCATTCCTCACATCAACCTTGCAACTCTAACATCCCACATCACATCTAGTAGCAGTCGGCACATTCAACTCAATTGTTTCGAGGTAAGCCCGCTTCCCATGCCTTGTGTTGCATTTCTATCACTTTTTTGGATTTCTCTTGTATGAATATTGTTTTCTTGATGTATTTAAACACTTGTTGTCATTTACATGTATACTGGTCATTTACATGTATACTAGGTTCTAGCTCTGTTTTAGTTTTCGTTGCTATCTCATTGTTCTCGCATGCATGAAACTAGTTTGCATGGACATTTGTCCAACCAACGAAATGCCTCACCAACATGCATGTTGATTTGTTTGTCAGATGTTTCATTCATGTTTTTCATGCACTATTAATCACTTCTACTATCACTTAGTGTCGCCATGCATTCATTGACTTTCTTTCAGTCACCTTTGGGCGAGTCAGGCCAACCTTGGCCCAAGCTCTGCCTTCACCAAGGCTCCACTGTGCAATTTGGGAAGCAAGACTCACCTTCCTCTTCGTATTTGTGCATTCCTCCCCAGCACTAGACTCCAGAAATTCTTTTCACATTTCTGGAGGATAATGGCTGCCTGGCCCAAGAAATTGCGCAAATATGTCCCTAGGCCAGCAGTCCTTCCCAACTAGAATTGTGCATTGCATAATACCAGTAGTTAGCAGTGAGACTGGACTATGCATTATGTAGTTCCAGCAGTCAGTCAGAATCCCAGCAGCTCGGACTGTGCCTTGTGCAGTCTTGGCAGTCGATCTCCCGACCTCCTGGCTAAAATTGTGCAACCTTCATGACATTCACCCAGGTATGTCACAAGATAGTTCTCATGTTCATTTTGGTTTTCAACTCATAGATTGCTTGCTATGAGTGTTTCCATGTCTCCGAATATCACAGGTGTTCATCTGCCTCTCAGAAGCATAGATACAATGGTTTCCAAGAGAGAAGAGACGAAGACATAATTCAGAGCATGCTTGGGGATGCAGTCGAACAAGTGTCCATGGGCTTACCTACTCACGAAGACATCAAGTTGTTCATGGACAAGGACATCAAGAAGTAGCATCACAGCAAGCAACGTCATGAATAGCAGCTAAAGAGAGCATACCAAATGCAACGAACAGAGCGAATGCAAGAGGAAGGTTTTTGACAACATAGAGGCAGGGCAAAGTTGCAAGATCAAGCAGATCCACAGATAATGAAAGAAACTTTGGAGGCTCAGGCTATGAAGTGATGACACAACATGAAGATCGTGCAAAGGCAGATGATGCAACAAAGAAGGAGTTTCATGTGTTGAATTAGCAATTCAGGAAGAACATGAAGTTGCACAGACAGTCCAATGAGTTACAGCAAGAACCGGAAGAGCAATGGGCACAACATGCACTCGTGGATGAAACTACACCAATACGAGTTAAGGATCTATCCCAGTAGTTGACACAAATCAAACATGGTGAGAAATGTTGTTGATCACATTCAAGGTATCCAGCAGCATGCATGTCATTGAGTGCATGCATGCAATCCAACCCATTCAACACACTCACCAAGGCAAACACAAGAAGAAGGTCCAACTAGGGTTGAACATGTACTTCATAAAGTTGATGTGCATGACCACCAGCACACACTTGAAGATCAGCACAGACACTATTCATCAATGTGTTGCTGGTTAAACCGTACCCAAGAAGACCATGCGCATGTTAGCAGACGAGTTCGATGAAAGGGGCCGAACCAATGCACTAGTTGCAATGAAGGAAAGAGTTTGCTTCAGCAAGATGACATTATGAGGTTCATGCACACCATCACGGACAACCAAGCTTGGCATCAGCTCACCACCTTAACTATCACAAGCATGTCAAAGAGTTGGTCTCATCACAGTGGACCGAGTGTTAGTGATGTCTTGTAAGGCTCGCTCAAGCCATGTTGTCTCACATGACTACATGTGCATTGTAATGTTGAGTCATGTCAAGTGTAAGTCAAGTGTCAATGGTTCGATGTAATAGTCATAGAGTAGGTGAAGAGTCATGAGGGTAGTTGAACTATCACAAAGGGGAATGTTAAGGGTCAACCCACCCTTTGCTATAAATAGTCCCTTATAACTCATTGTATAGGTTTTTGGTCAGCCAAGCTTCTACTAAGACTATCATGAGGAAGGCTTCGACAATATTGTAATTCACCTTAGCTTGTCCACTGCACGGAGCTAGGACATCTCTTTGGAGGAGAAGGAAGATGTGGCTATAGAATTCCACTATTGGGGCTAGTAGGTTTACATGGTGTATTGTATGATTGTGACTTACACTTCTTTAATAATAAGAGCCATCACATTTTCATGCATATGTTCTTATTTTAGTTGGACTGTTTCAGTTGCCTTAATGATATATGTTGTTTAACTTACGTACTTGTGTATGAACTGATTTGTCTGAAATTATATGAATCTTGTTGTTAATGTGTTGCATATGTTGTTAATGTTGTCACCGTCTGTGTCGAATACTCTTCCGGACCTCAGACAAACATTTCTCATGAACCTTTCTATATCAACCATCACACTCATCTTGAACTAATCCATGAGTGTTGTTCGTGTTATCCTACCTTGTATGTTGTGGCTATCGCATCCAAGTGGACTACTCTGCCAGAAGCTATGCATGTCGTTTGTGTGGTGTGTTGCTAGCTAAGTTGTGACTGATCCCTTTCAACTTGGAACTCACTTTCAGCTTCCTCTCCCTTCAAAGTGTTGGAACCTCTCGTGCACATTCCTTGACTCTCTACATCAGTCACACCCTTGCTACTGACAGAGTTATCTTACTTGCCTTTGTGCGACATCACGATCAAGGAATTACCTTACGACCCACTGCTGGGACCCCTACACCAAATAGTCTAAGGTCTAATTGGGACTTCTGATCGGGGAGATCCTCTTGAAATGTTGGCGGGTCCAGTACCGCTAACATTTCTCGTGCTAGAAGGAGGGTTTGATGATAAGCAATGTCCTTTCATCCAGTTTTGAACATTTGCATATCTTTCATGGACTCTTGCATTCTTCTTCCCCAAAGGTGTTTCTCAAATTGTGAAGATGTCTCTATCTCAGGGAAGTTTTTCAATGTCTTGCCCACTCACACGTATGATGGTTAAGGTGAACTAGCCTGGCTTGAGAACTTACATAACTTTCTTTCCACAATTTATGAGGAAGATGAGTTTACTGACGAACAAGTCGGATTGTTGCTCGCATACACACTTCACAGATGTCCATTTTGTTGGGTGCTTAGCCTACCGGATAATATTGTGCACTCATGTGAGCACTTCTATGATCTTATTGAAGACATGTTCTACCATTTTGATCCAGACAATCTTGACCAAAAACTGTTACAACAATGGAGGGACCTGCATGAATCCATTATTTATTTTTGGAAGTGCTTCCGTGACTTGCAGTTTCAAGCCCCGAGGAGCTAGATGAAGTTCTCTTATCTCTGGGACTGGTTCGAGTACTGTATTAAGAAATCCACTGATCCCAAGAGGAAGCTTGATGTCAAGCCTCACTCAACCTTCTTTTTTGATGGAACTGCGCAATCCCATGTGGGAGCATGCACTCTCTCAATAGGCTGTCCGCCTCCCTCTCATTCAATAGTTCCACTATCGCCCAGTGATGTTAAGGATCATGTTCGCACATTTGTTTATCCTTCACACCCACCCAACATCACTCCCCTCAATTTTTGCGCAGATTTCGTTGTGATTCCTTCGAGTTCCCATATGCATTCTTTTCTTCGACCTTCGTTTCCGCACTTAGGTGTTCCTTCAGATGATGTTGTCTTTTGTTCATCCGTTTCGGACTCGTCACTTGTTGTGAACAAGAAAAAGCCCACTAATGGAGTTGGTGTTGCGCAACCAACATGCACTATCATTCATGAAGAGTATGAGTGGGAGCTTAAACATCAACACTCAGTGAAGGATGCTCCCTTCCATCTAAGCCCCCTCCGTTCTTTCTTAGCTTCTTTGGTGAACTTGCCATCCATGATTTTGCATGTGTGTCTTCATCCACGGATGCACCCATTCTTGATCACTCGCAGAACTCATCGGATGCTAGTTCATCATTCAACAATGGAGAGAATAAGTTATTCATTAAAGATCCACTTGATCCTTCATCTATCCTTTGCAGAAACACAGAGGATGAGTTCATTCACTTTTCAGCTACCCCTCTATTTGATTCATTTGATCATGAGGATGCCGAAGAATTCATTTATCTTTCTGATCATTGTGGCCATCATCCATTTGTTTCCAATTTTGATCACGATCACGAATCTATCACAGTTGATCTTTTGAAGCCACTGGTTTATGATGATCTACCTGATGATGAAGTTGAGACATCCAAGACCATCAAGGAACTTCAGCCCGAGCTGATGGTTATGTCAGGCCCTCACTCTCTTGGGGTCAGTCTCACTTCCAATCATGAAATTGTTCAATCACCCAAGGCTCCTCATTACTCATCTGTATGCATTGAATATCCATCTCACACACAGATCACACTTCCTCCACTCGAACTACACGATCCCATTACTCATGCATTGGAGGAGTCTTACATTGTGAGCACTCGTTCGCGTCGCAATTTATCTTTGTTTCTTTCGTTTTCTTGCATGTCTTAGTAAAGAATGTGCTTTTGCTTCAAATTTGCACGTAGTGTCACACAACACCATGATAAGTCCGTGGACTGCGCGTCATGCACATGTACTCACTTATGTCCTGTGGGCACTTTGAATAACAAAGTGTGGTTGTCTTCATTGTCATATCTATCTTTCTTGTTGGTTCACACAACTAGGTTGCTCACAGACCAAGCCTTAACCAACATGGGTCTACAAATGCATTAGTGGCTGCATTGGAAGTATCACTTCATGTGATCATGACCATGTACCATTAGTGTAGGAGTAGGAGTAGTGTTTTCTTTCATTTGTTTGCTTGCATGCTTGTTTGCTTATGTGCTTTGTTTTCTTGTTCGTTTTCTTGCTTGTTTGTTTACTTGCTTCGCTTTAATTTTTTCTTATGCTCTTGCTTTGCTTTGTTTATTGTTAGTTCGTTCACTTGTTTCATTCATAGGTTAGTTTTGCATGAAACTGTGTATGACTCTTGAAGAAAGCTAGGTAAAGTACAAGAGGGCTTGTACAACTATCACTACTTGGTTATCTATCATCTTGCCTGTATATGATGAGCTTGTTACTTTTTTTCCATGATACGTCGAAGGAAAATACGTACTATTCAAAGTGAACCTTCGTGTAAACACAACGCTTGCGCACTAACTAGTGTCACCTTCTCTAGTCGATTGTTTTTTCGTTAACCCTTGTCATCTCAGTCAAGTAGAGTAAGGTAAGGGTGAAAACCTTAATAGACACGTTATTGTTGGAAATAATACTGAGAGGGGGGGGGTGAATCAGTATTATCAGATCAGTAAAACCTTTCCAATTTCATACTCAGAAACGTATACGCTACTTCAGTTAAGTGAACTCGCGTGTACACGCTACTGTGTCTAAAGCAACTAGCGTATATCCAGAGATCTTATGATTCAGTTAGCTTATCTTCAGTAAATGCATCAAAACATTATTAACCATATTAACAGTAAACAGGTGCAGTATAACAGAACAGATCATCACACAAAAGCCACACACATGAACACCATGATATAAGGTGGAAACCCAATGTGGGTGAAAACCACCTGTTGCAATTTGTATCTTTCTTCTTTAATAAGAAACTTCTTTTACAATGTACTGGTGCAGTCCTTTACCAGCACGCAGGCTACAACCTGCAGAGGGCTACAACCCTCATAGCTCTTGTACTAGCTGATTCATTTACTAGTACGTAGGTGCCAACCCTACAGAAGGCTACAACCTTCACTCGTTTTCCAGCTGCTCCTGGAAGGGAGCTACAACCCCCTGGCTCTTGTACTGGCTGATATGTTCACCAGTACGTAGGTGCCGGCCTACGATCTTCCCGGGACCACGTTTCATACATTTTTCATACTGGATCCATGAAACTATCACCATTGTAGTACAACCTGCATCATCAATCTCTGAATCACCCAATATTGAATCACTGAAACCCTGTCAACAACAAAGACAACATAACAACAATCAGATCCAACTCCATCTTCATACTTCACATTGTATACGCTACTTCGACGAACCCAACCTGCGTGTATACGCCCTTTTACCAAAGACAACCCGCGTACAGATCTGTAAATTCAAACTTAAAACTCCGCAGCTATACCAGACATCAAAACATACCCAGATCATAACAATAAACATGCGTCAATAGATCTAGTCTATTCACAGTCATACCATAGGAAGATAATCCTTCCAAGCCTTGAGATCTCGTTCCATCATTCATCATCCTCCACATGAGTGAAACCTTGGTTCAGATCACCAACCCATAACCTGCATTTGGATCTCACTCTTCCTCAGATCTTCATCACACACACTTGCTTACCCTCTTTGCCTAATGATCTTCTCCTTATATAGCCTTAGGCACTTCACAATACCACAGACCAAAACCATAGTAACACAATACCATCAACTTCAAAACTAGTGATCGACACGCCCGTCGAGACACCATGGTCCAAAACCATAGGCACAACTTCCAAGGACTAACCGCCACGGACCAAAGGTAATTTTCACATGTACGCGCTTTTCCTGAAGCCAACCTGCGTGTACACACTGGTTTTCCTTAATGAACCTGCGTATATCTCTTTCTTGTCCTACTATACTGAGATCTGTCCTCTGATCAAGTTGCCATCACTTGTACCTTTCTCTGAGTGAGTTGCCATCAAGGACAACACTTGTATCATAATGCCAACAATCTCCCCCTTTGGACTTGATGGCAACCACCACACCAAGTCACTCTCCCCCTTTGACATCAAGGGCAAAGGGCAGACCAAGATATTCTCTTCTTTGGTATACCTTCTACTGTCCATACTCCCCCTGAGTACCTGCTGAAATCTCCAAATGTGCTCCCCCTTTGTGTATGCCAAAGTGTACCAATCTATCCATGCTCCCCCTGAGCAGATGCAGAAGTTTCTGATTTGGCTCCCCTTTGTATTAATCCATCCATGCTCCCCCTGAGCAGATGTAGGTTCTAAGACCAGCAATTCATTCAAGACCATGACTATCATTCATCATATATGATCTGTACCATAAGCATCAGCCTGCAATACCATTCCTTTGATCAAACAACAAGATGTATCATTTAGCTTCATAGACTTTATCAACAACTTGTAACCATAATGCCAACAAAGCATTATTTGAAGTATATGCTCCCCCTGAGCTTGTGCCATCTGTTTTCAGTTAGATCTGATCATGCATACATCAGTAATAAGCAACAAGATATCATCATCATCAAGTTAGGATTAAAACAATTCTAGCATTTCCAGACCTCCTCAGCAGACTGTAACTGTTAACCAATAGAGCATATACTGGACTGAAACATATCAGACCCCTTTTCTGAGTCTGTTCCCACTGCTTTTCCACAAACTGACATATACGCGACTTTGCAGTGTAGAAATCGCGTATATACGCGGCTTCCCTTCATTAAACTTGCGTATGAGAATTAGAACACTGAAGTTTTACACCTTCAGCTCCCCCTGAGTCTGTTATGTCTGTGCTGTGCTGAGTACCCTGTGCTGTGCCACATCTTTCTGACTGAACGTCCTTCTTCTTCCATATCTTCAGGCATGTTGATGATTTATTTTTATCATGAGCTTTGTTCCTGCAATCTTTTGCTCTATGTCCAAACTTGTTACATGCATAGCATCTTACATGTGTCATATTCCTCCTATAGCAATCGACAGCTTTGTGACCAAACATATTGCAAGAAAAGAAATATCCATTAAAGTACCTTGAATGTGATGATCTTTCTGCATGATGGTCTTGAAACCTTCTTCTTCTACATATGGCTGCAACATGTCCAAGATTATGACATACATAACATTCAACCTTATTCATGGGAGGAGTAAAAGATTTTCTTTGAGGGGTCTCTTTCCTTGATTGTTGATGGGGTTGTCCTTTCATCTCCTTGTAGAGCCTTTCAGATTTTGCATTTGTCTTACTTTGTGAACCAGATTCACCTTCAATAGACTCATGAAAACCAAGACCAGTTTTGATAGCAGGGGACCTTTGACTACTAAGAATATCATCCAAGATCTTTGTACTATCTTGAAATCGTAATAGTTTATCTTTTTCTTCTAATTTACTTTTCAAGATATTTACCTCAACTTGATGTTGTTCTTCTTTTTCCAAACATTGCTTCTTCAAGGTCTCTTCAGCTTTCCTTCCTTCATCCAGCTGATGCCTTAGTTTGAGGATCTCGTTTTCTTGCTCTTTATTCAGTGCTAGCAGCATTTGTCGAATTCTGGAGGCACATTCCAACAGATCTTCTAATCTGATGATATCTTCTTTGAGGGCATTCTCCTTTTTGCTAGGTAGATCTTGCTGATCTATGGTTTGATCTGATGCTTCATTCTGAGGTGATTCAGGATCTGAATTCTTGCTTCCACTCAACGGCAGGTTTTCATTGTTCCTTTGAGCTGTCTTCTTCTTCTGACGTGCTTTCTTCCCCATTGTTCTACGAATCTCCTTCAAGCGATCAAGCTTCTCTGAAGGACTTGCTCTGATACCAATTGTTGGAAATAATACTGAGAGGGGGGGGGGGGGGGTGAATCAGTATTATCAGATCAGTAAAACCTTTCCAATTTCATACTCAGAAACGTATACGCTACTTCAGTTAAGTGAACCCGCGTGTACACGCTACTGTGTCTAAAGCAACTAGCGTATATCCAGAGATCTTATGATTCAGTTAGCTTATCTTCAGTAAATGCATCAGAACATTATTAACCATATTAACAGTAAACCGGTGTAGTATAACATAACAGATCATCACACAAAAGCCACACACATGAACACCATGATATAAGGTGGAAACCCAATGTGGGTGAAAACCACCTGCTGCAATTCGTCTCTTTCTTCTTTAATAAGAAACTTCTTTTACAATGTACTAGTGCAGTTCTTTACCAGCACGCAGGCTACAACCTGCAGAGGGCTACAACCCTCATAGCTCTTGTACTAGCTGATTCATTTACTAGTACGTAGGTGCCAACCCTACAGAAGGCTACAACCTTCACTCGTTTTCCAGCTGCTCCTGGAAGGGAGCTACAACCCCCTGGCTCTTGTACTGGCTAATATGTTCACCAGTACGTAGGTTCCGGCCTACGATCTTCCCGGGACCACGTTTCATACATTTTCATACTGGATCCATGAAACTATCACCATTGTAGTACAACCTGCATCATCAATCTCTGAATCACCCAATACTGAATCACTGAAACCCTGTCAACAACAAAGACAACATAACAACAACCAGATCCAACTCCATCTTCATACTTCACATTGTATACGCTACTTCGACGAACTCAACCTGCGTGTATACGCCCTTTTACCAAAGACAACCCGCGTACAGATCTGTAAATTCAAACTTAAAACTCCGCAGCTATACCAGACATCAAAACATACCCAGATCATAACAATAAACATGCGTCAATAGATCTAGTCTATTCACAGTCATACCATAGGAAGATAATCCTTCCAAGCCTTGAGATCTCATTCCATCATTCATCATCCTCCACATGAGTGAAACCTTGGTTCAGATCACCAACCCATAACCTGCATTTGGATCTCACTCTTCCTCAGATCTTCATCACACACACTTGCTTACCCTCTTTGCCTAATGATCTTCTCCTTATATAGCCTTAGGCACTTCACAATACCACGGACCAAAACCATAGTAACACAATACCATCAACTTCAAAACTAGGGATCGACACGCCCGTCGAGACACCATGGTCCAAAACCATAGGCACAACTTCCAAGGACTAACCGCCACGGACCAAAGGTACTTTTCACATGTACGCGCTTTTCCTGAAGCCAAGCTGCGTGTACACGCTGGTTTTCCTTAATGAACCTGCGTATATCTCTTTCTTGTCCTGCTGTACTGAGATCTGTCCTCTGATCAAGTTGCCATCACTTGTACCTTTCTCTGAGTGAGTTGCCATCAAGGACAACACTTGTATCATAATGCCAACAGTTAGAGATACAATAAACTACTTCTCTATTGGAACAAACTCTTCTTCTCTCAATAAGTTGGGATCCCTCTTCCGCCTCTAAAATGAATAAGTGCTATGCATAGTGGAAAATGAAAAAAAAAAAACAAAAAAAACAAAAAAAGAAAAAACAAATGAAAAGTAAAAAATGAAAAATGAAAAATGAATAAGGCAAAAGAAAAGAAAGGTTTCCTGCACAGGGAGGTGATGCATGTAACTTCGTCGGGGTACTGTCCAGGCTCACTGGTAGCGGAGCCATGCTTGTGTTCCTATGTGACTCCACCGAGGTACTGTCCAGGCCTTCTCGCAGTGGAGCAACACCAGAGATGAAACTAAGACTCTGACGACTATGCTGCTTGTGCACCTATATGTTATCACTCAAGTTGTCCTTAAATCTCCTTAAAGGATACGGCCGAGGTAAGCACAAACCAATCTTTGGACTGCAGGTCCTGGCCTACCTGCAATCAGAGAGGGCTCTCTCTATATAATTTAGCTTTGTTTTCGGTTGATTTTAGGCTAGTTATGATTTTCTTGGGTTTTGTTTTGATTTTGGTGGGATGGAGGACTCTTTAAAACAGAGTTGGGATGCATAGTGTGAGAAGTTCAAACCATTGGGCATGGAGTCGTGGATTAGGCTTGCTGTTGCGTTTTCTTGGTCACAAGAGGAATACAGAGAAGGATAGCTACACATAAAACAATATCGAGTTGGAATAAAGATGGAATGAAGGTCAGTGAATGAAAGGCAACTAAGTAGCTCTCATTATGCTAACAGAGGGAAGGTGAATGAACATTTATATAGGAGCAGTCAAGGATTCCTAAACAACATTCATATATGAAGGAACTAGCGTAAATATGAGCAAATCAGTATTCATATTCAGGACTAATTCAGAGGAAAACATAGATAAATCACAGAAATTGAGAACAGAATACAACTAAGTGAGCTCTGAACTATTCTTTCTTTCTGCTGTTTAGATAGTGAAACAATGATGGCATAAAACATATAAACTGTAAACAGAGATAAGAAACACTTATTGGGCTATGTAGAAGCGTTAGGATTCCATAGTCACTCTTCAGTCATTAAAACACAACAGTCAGTTCATCTCCCAAACATTCCAACGATCTTTGATTATAGAGACTCTCAAAAAATACAATGCAAGTTTAGAGGAAGTTATCGACCAACCAACCCTTTAAATAAATACAGAGGGTTGTTTAAATAGAAAATATTTACAAACATCCCTTAAACAGGTGTCAAAGGAGAAAATATCTCAAAATATCTATCAAAACAAAGCCAAAGAGATCTGTGCAATAACTGCTTCTAATGCTAAGTTGTGCTGGAAATAAATGCAATAAAATATCTAAAACAACTGCACATGAGGGAGCAGCCTCATCAAAATAGCTCTTTAGGGCTTCACAGGGTTCTGCAGCTTCAAAAATGGACTAAAAGAGTGCCTTGAGCCACGCGCTGTCCTCTGTGTGATAACTGCGCAATTAAGGAAGCAGCACTGCTCCAAAAATATGACTGGGAACAATGTCTCTGCAATAACTCTGTCTTGAAAGCCTTCATCTATGCCTTTAGGTGGCTTTTAAAGCAACAAAATCAGTGTTGGTGAGCCTTAATGGCTGAATGATGCTTTGTTGACTTTGCTAGGCTTGCTTTGCTTTCATCTACTTTGAAAAACTGGATTGATACTCTTTGTCGCATCCTGATACACTTTGGCACCGAATCTGGGCCTTTTCTCACCGTTGATACTCTTTAAACTGTCCCATCGCCCCCTTCTGCCTTTTAATGCAAAAATAACTGCTTCTAATGTCCTCCATGGCCTTTGGGTGCAATCGGCGCTCTCGCCGATCAAAACTAGCCTTAAACTTTTTGAAAAATGGTGCAAATAGGAGGAAAAAGTGTTGCCAACTGTGCTGAGGCCGACACTAGCCCCCTGGAGCAAAACCGGGCTTGGAGCGATCCTAAATGGCTTAAGGATGTATGATTTCCCTTACTGGTGGTGGCGGGAAAGAGCGCTGCACACAAACCTTGAACAATGGCCATTTTATCATAATATGAAAATGCTCTCAAAACACTGCGAAATTGTGAAAATTTGGCGCTTAAGTGGACACTGTAGCAATCATTAAATCCTAGCTGTTGGATCCAGCGTGGGCCGATCCAACGGCCCAGATCTCATCGCAATATCGCATCGGGGTGGACCAGGGGGTGGCACATAAACAATCGCCGAAACCACGCGGACCCGATATGCTATAGGCCCTTCCTTTTATTTGGAATCACATCCAGCCCATCGGCGATGTCATATCGGCGGATTTACAAGAATTTGGTTTGCGGACCCGAAATCCATTAAAACTGCCCTTTATAACTTTTCGGCTTCGGAATATCGGAGCTTTCCCATTTCGCTGTACAAAGGCCTCCTCTCGGACCTGATAATTTTATATGCTGCATTTTATTAATACTTCGGCTCCAGAATAAGAAATGCTATATATGGGGTCGCGACTTAATAAAGACCGTTGATCTGAGGGCCCGAATGGGCGGCCGCGATTAAATCAGCATTTCGCTATCGGCGGGGACATAGGGCAGGACTTTATACAATTGCGATCGCCGAAATGGGAGATCACCGACAAGATCTGGGCCGTTGATCTGAGCGGGAGCAATGGATGGCTGCGATGCGATATTGTTGAAAAATGCAGGATTTTACGTTATGACTTAACTTTTATAAAAAACTTGAGTTTAAACGAAAAAATAAAAAAGGGGAGTTGTGATAAAAAAGAGTATATGCGGGATATATGGGAAAATATGATGGAGGAAGCCTCCGATAGCGATATCGCATCGGGGCAAAAAGGAATGGGGGCATACATATATAGGCCAACACTGTTATTACCTCCGACAGCGATATCGCGTCGGAGGGGGGGGGGGGGGGAATCCATCGGAGGAGGGTTTATATGTATAGAAGGGGGCTATAAAGCATCGGAAGGGTTTTTTGCCTTTGAAGAAGGTAAAATGAAATCGGAGGAAGGTTGTTAATGCATCGGAAGGGGTCTGAAGCATGGTGAGAGGGTTTTGAGCCTTGAAAAAAGGTTAAAACATGGATAATGGAGGGTTTGCATAAGTAAAAGGAGGGATTTTATGCATAGGAAGGGGTCATAATGCATTTGGAAGATGGTTTGAGGGGGGAAGTGAGGGCTCTTGCTCAGTTTCAGGTAAACTTAGCAATTCCCAAGTGTACTTATGGTTATTTTTCAACCAAGGGGAGGGGATAAGTATATAGGGGAGTTATAGAGATAGTTTTAGTAGGGGAAGGGAAAAGAGATAGGGAGTTACATAATAGAGTTAATAGTTAATGTGATAATGATGAGACAAAGCGCTGAGAATGAAGTCTCAGGCTATCAATGGGGAAAATGACTGATAGAAGAAGTGTGAACATTCCTTTAGTGAACCAGATCTTCACCAAGGCAGATGATATGGAGAATGATGAATCTAAGAGGTATCAAGCAGATCTTGACCTCTTTAGGGGAAGTTAGTGAGTGATTTGGGAAAGAGGGAGAAGGGGAAGTTAGACATGCATTTCTTGAAGTCCTCCAACTTAAAAATCACCTTCAACTTGTGATATGATAGATAGAACACTTGACAATATGAAATGGATCACAAGCCATGATTCTGCAACCACAAAGCTACCTACCCAGCCTATTCACCTAGCATTGTCTCTTCTTTTTGGTTTGGGTGCACTTGAACTAGCATACCCAGCTTTTTGTTCTTTTCTTCTTGCTGTCCTCCTATCTACAACTACACTTATTGCATCCAGGGGCTCAGATTAAGCTGTTGAGCACCCTTGTTTCTCTACCTATCTACAAATCTGCCAAGATTAAGCTGTTTGGACAGATATTTATTCTCTATATTCTACAACAAGAAATTGAAACCTAGGGAGGCCAAGATTAAGCTGTTTGGCCTACCCATAACTGAAAACTGATCAAAATGGATTACTTATCAAAACTGGAACAAAGCAGTAGCATTAAAACTGGCACACCTTCATGGATACCTCTCTGGTCATCTGTAGCAAATATGGAGCATTGCAGCATGCATAGTACGACATATTTGGCATGTAAAAAATGTCGATCATGAAAGATGATTAACCTGCTGCAGCAGGAGGCTAACAGTGGCTCCACTTGGGGATGGCTTTTCCTTGTGACAAGCCAAGAACAGTAGGTCAGAATGCCTTGATCCTCTGTAGTTGTTGTTAATTGAAAATCTCTTCCGTGCTAACTGTTGAATGACTAGAACTTTAACTTCTGAATGCAGCTCTCCTCCTTAACTGAAACACTGTGAAAAATAAAGCATCGCCTGCTTTCTTCTGCGTGCTTGATATTGCATACACTTTTGCTTGAGAACTGACTTGTGAAATAAACACAAAAAGGGAATAAAACTGGAGCTCTTCTTTTCTTGTCTTTGAAAGGGTGTTGAAGTAAACTGAAAATCCTCCTTTCTTTTTGATACAGTTGACTTGAAGACTACAAGCTGCAAACAACTTCTCTTTAACATAAATCACTGTGATATGACAACGCTGCTCTTGTTGTTTTGCTGAGATTACTGCAGATATAGAGATTAAAAATAGAGGACTTGCATTGGCTGTGTCTTCACAAACTTTGTTGCTGCTCCTCTAACAATCGGACTGTTTATACAAAATAAAAACAAAAGTGCTGATATATACAAATATCAATGTACAAAGAGATATCTACAAAGTTGCGTTATGTTCAACAAAAGGGATCATGTTAATGCTTCAGCATACAGACATTTACAGGGCCTTCTTCACCAGTGCTGCCCTCTATAGATTTGAGGAAATATTTGTTATTTCCCTGAACAACAGAAATAACAAACGGCCCTCTCCAAAGGAAATCGAATTTTTCATGTTTTCCCTTGTCTTCTCTTCGTGAGTCCCACCTTAGAACTTTGTTGCCAACACAGAAATTCTCAGCCTTAGTTCTCTTATCAAACATCCTTTTGAGCTTTTCTTGCATAATTCGAGCTCTGTCATAGACTTGCTCTCTTGTCTACTGCAAATGGATTGTTTGGTTTATCCTCCTTTGTATATCATTTGGCTCAGCTTGAATCTCTTGCAGTAGCTTGATAATAGGAGTGCCCAGTGATGAAGGAAATCTGGCCTCCATGCCATATACTAGCTCATAAGGGCTCATCCCAATGGATTTCTTGGTTGAAAATCTATCTGCCCATAGGGCATTTGTGAGCTTTCTATGCCAGTTCTTCTTGTTTTCTTCTAAGATCTTCTTGATAATACTGATCAGGCTCTTGTTAGATGACTCAGCTAAGCCATTACCTTGAGGGTAATATGCTGTAGAGTGGCCTAAGGTAATGTGAAATTTATGGCAAAATTGATCATCTTTTTGGATTTGAAAGCAGCGGCATTGTCAATGATGATCTTCTCAGGGCAGCCAAATCTAGACAGGATATTGCACTCAAGGAATTGGATAATGGTGGTGTCATTGGCCTGCATGCATGGAATGGCTTCAATCCACTTGGTGAAATAGTCGGTGGCAGTTAGAATCCACTTATGCTAGCCTGAGGAAGAGGGATGGATTTCTCCAATGAAGTCAAGACCCCATTGTTGAAAAGGCTTTTCGGGTTGATATGGGCTTAAGAGGCAAGGGAAATAGCTTTCTTTTACCTTCAAAGATTTGGCAATTGTGGCATGAGGTGGAAAACTTCTTTATATCTACAAACAAAGAGGGCCAATAGAAACCAGCCCTTAAAATTTTATCAGCAGTGGACTTCCAATATAGATGTCCTCCACAGTCCCCTGCATGGAATTCTTTCATGACATTATTAGTTTCATTCATGGTCAAACAATTAAGCAATATGCCTTCATGATTCTTCCAAAATAAAGCACCATCTAAGACACAAAATTTCAAAGCCTTCATTCTTAAAAATCTCTTCTTGGTCCTGGACAATCCTGGGGGAGCACACAGGTTTAACAATACAAAGCAAATATCAGCATTCCATGGGGATTGCAAAAAGGTGTCACTGATCTGTGGAGTCGCCAGCTCCTGTTCATTGTCCAGTTGGTTGATGTCTAAGGCTTGAAAGTTTGTTTCGGACATCAGTTTGCCTAAACCTTGCCCCTTTATTAGCTTGGTTGGTTTTATTTCTATGTCATACTCAAGAATGTTAGCAATCCACTTGCCTCTTTTGCCTTCTAATCCTTCTTGGGTTAATATGTCTTTTACAACAGCATTTGGGACATAGGCAATCACGTGTGAATATAAAATGTAAATTCTAAAGTCTTTGATTGCTTTAACAAGGGCATAGGCCTACTTCTCCATGATTTGGTACTTCAGGGGTGCATCTCTTAAGGTTCGGCTGAAAAAAGCAATTGGATTTTCATTCCCTTGGTCATCCTTTTGCAATAGGACGGAAGCTATGGTATTATCAGATGCAAATGAAAATATGATAAAGTCCCTATCAAATTGAGGACTTGTGAGGACTGGGGTTTGAGTTAAGGCAACATTGATACTCTCAAATTCTTGCTTGGTTTCAAGAGACCATTTTACCTTGGCATACTTCTTTAACATGCTGCTCAACAGTCTTATCTGCTCAGCTAGATTTGGGATAAATCTCCTTAGGAAATTGATCTTTCCTAGGAATGCTTGCAGCTGTTTTATGTTTCTTGGATATGGGATTTGGAGAATGGCCTGGATCCTTTCCGGATCAATTCTAATCTTGTCTTTTGAAATGATATGTCCAAGTAATTTGCCTTCTTCAAGGCCAAATAAAGACTTCTTGGGGTTCAAGGAAATGCCATATTTCCTACATGTTAGGAACACTTATCTCAAATGTCTTAGGTGCTCTTGATCAGATTTGGAGAAAGGGGTAAGATCATCAAGATAGACAACCAAGAAATCATGGATTTCCTTGGCAAATGCAATGTCCATGGCCCTTTGAAAGGTGGCACCTGCGTTCTTTAGGCCGAAATGCATTTTCACATATTTAAATGTTCCCCAAGGTGTTGTAAAGGCTGTCTTATCTTGATCATCTTGGTGAACCAGTATTTGATTAAAACCTGAAAAGCCATCTAGCAAAGAGATTCTAGATGACCCTACTACTCTTTGTAGGATGTGGTCCATTTTGGGCAATGGGTAGTGGTCTTTAAGGGAGACTTGGTTTAGGTTTCTCAAATCTACACAAAGCCTAATCTCACCTGTTTTCTTTCTTGTGGGAACAAGATTGGATACCCATTCAGAAAATCTAATGGGTGCTATGATACCTGCTTCAAACATTCTTTTCACTTCTTTCTCAATTAAAGGGAGAAGCACAGGATTGGTTCTCCTCAGTTTCTGTTTGAAGGGCTTTTGATTTGGCTTTAGGGGAATGGTATGTTGAATAATTGAGGTGTCATAGGACTTCAAGTCCTCATAACTCCAAGAAAATACATCTTGGAATTCTTTGAACAAATCCACATACTTTGGTTTTTGATCAGGAGGCAAAGATTTAGACAGTTTGATCATTTTGGGCTTCTCTGCTGTTCCAATGTTGTATTCTTCTATGGCAGTGTTTATAGGCTGCATTTTTGGCTTTTTGGGCACATCATTTGCATCAAACATGTCTTCTAGTGGAGTGAGGCCAACCGGGAGAAAATTGTCCTTTAGATCAATGATTTCGGCCTCTGTTTTGGCTATTTCCTCCAAATGCATCTGTTTCAGCTCTTCTATGTTTTCTTCATCAAAGATGGTTGGCTGTAGCAATTTTCTAGTTGTTTCAGCTATTACAGTTTGCTGGATTTGGTTTATTGTTTGCAGGGGATCATCCATGGCATCCATATCAATGTTTAGGCCTGAAAACTCATGTTGTAAGGTAAGAAAATTGTTGATCTGAGCATCATCCTCAAACACTTGCCAATCTTTGACATTGTTAGGGACAACAGGCCTATGTTTTATTTCAGTAGTGAAATGGTGATTTGGCTCAAAGGGAAGCTTGCATGTACTAGCGAAAGTGGCTAGGCTGTGAGCATGAATGTTATGATTTCTTGAAATTTTGGCAAGCTTGGATTCAGTGAATGTATCAAGTATTGCAGTGGTAGCAGTCCTATAAGCTCTTAGCCTTCTATCATTGGTAACAAAGTTGCCTTTCATTTGTTGGATTACTAGGTCTGAGTCACCTAGAATGGAAACTTTGGCAGCTCCTAAAGCTTTGAGCAGCTTAAGGACTAAGAGGAGTGCCTCATACTCAGCCATGTTGTTGGTGCATTTGAAATTCAGTCTATAAGCATGACCCTCGGCATGGTCGTTATGTGTATTGTGAATCCATATTCCTGCCCCTGCTCCTAACTTGTTAACAGAGCCATCAAACTCTAAATACCATGTGATTTCTTGCTTGTGGTTAGTATTAAGAGTTTCAGTCATTTTAGGATTGGGCAGACCCGAGTCTTGTGTTTCGGGAGGTTTTTCTTGTGTGCTGGTTGCATTGGCTGTTGTAAGAGTCTCATGGGTATGTGCAACCGATTCATCATTGATGTGCGCTTGTTGTACTAAAGCCATAGGCTTATCATCAGTTGGAGGAATTGTTTCATAATTAAACAAAATAAAAGAATCCATATCATAATGGATTGAATAGATAGGGAAATTCTGGGGCTTTTCCTCACTACTTACCACATACTTCATCAGTGTTTCTCTATACAGTCTCTTTGGTTGCCCAAAGACTGAAATAGTGGCATAGGAGAGGTCTAATTGTAGAGATCCTTGGAGTTTTTCCCCCCAAGATCTTGACAAGAGCATGCCATACTTTGGTGGGATGTCAGCAACCACCACGTCCATTAGGATTGTCTTGTTGGGAAATTGGACTAAGGAGACACATAAGTCTTTGATTAAGCCTAAACACTTGACCTGACTTGAGTCAAAGGAGAATAGATCTTTGTAGGGTCTTGTAACATCAAGGTTTAGTTTCTCCATTACAGCTTTGGGCATAAGATTGTGTGAGGCACCTGAGTGAAACATAGCATTGTGCAAGACTTTTTCATGAATGTGCAAACTGACATAGAAGGGTGGAACAGATCCATATGTTGATTTTCCATTAACCTCAGGACCGAACAGCAGCTCAGGGGTATCATCTAAAACATTTACATCATCCTTGACCTCTGGCATTTGAAGTGATCTTTGAATTTGTTGCCTATACACATCATGTTTGGAAAGTTCTGAGAGGGGGAT
Organism: Pinus tabuliformis; assembly: GCA_031772625.1. NCBI lineage: Eukaryota > Viridiplantae > Streptophyta > Pinopsida > Pinales > Pinaceae > Pinus > Pinus tabuliformis. Next base: position 86,033,218 of record CM062815.1, on the reverse strand, counting down.
GGATATTTTAAGTTTTCCAATCTCTGCCTCTAAATTTAATGGCTTTTCCAATGGAGTCTTGGTGTTGATGACGACAGTTTTTTCTTTTTCATTTGAATTATCAGCAATTTGCTCTTGTATATCAACGTTATGGGAATTGATTGCTTGCGGTTTTTCAGTTTTAAGAGGGATTTTTGGAACGCTGTTCAAGTTCTCTTTTGAGGAAGAAGGTGGTAGAGGCTGATCAACAGAAGGTTGTATGTCTGTTATGTCCTCTACAGTCACTTGTTGTGGGTTTGGGACAGTTATATCAGCTATTTCTGTTATAATAGCCTTGCCTCTAATCTGGTTGGGCTGTTTGCCCTCCTTTGGTTTAAATTTTTCGGGCACATCTATGGTTCTTGTCCTCAGCTTATACTGTTTGTGGACTTCATAAATAGCTGAATCATAACCTTGTTTAAATTCAAAAGACTCACTAGAGTTAGTCTGAAATTGATTTATCTCATGGTCATCTTGGTCTTCTTGGGTTAGAAAAAATTGTTGCTCACCCTTCAAATCCATTAAGTTCATGTGAGTGTCTTCTATGGGTTCATTAGAAGTGGATGCCTCTGCTAGTTTTCTTGAAAAGGAGGTCTTATATCATGGTCTGGGCTAGACCTACCAACGTTTGGATTTTGATTTTTCCTGAAATTCGAGTTCCTGACAGTGTTAGCTTGTTGCCCGTCCCATGATGATTTCCTCTCAACACTCTCTACTCTGTCTCCCAGCCTGTGCATGCCATTGATAATAGCATCTAGATTTTGATCTAAGGCTGAGGGCTCTTCCTTGAAGGTGGTTCTTCTCTCAGTTCTAGCTCTGTTTCTTTTGGCAATTAAATTTGCCTCCACAGTGACAGCCACGTTTTGCATGTCTGCAAGGCTGTTAGGGGCTCTTTATTTTAACTGGTAGGCCATATCTAGGTCGAATCCATCAGGGAATTTATATAAGGCAAGGTCAGGTGGTTGCCTTAAGTTTTGTGGGATAGCATTATAAAGGCTATTGAACCTTGCAAAATAGTCCAAGACTGTTTCTTGTGGACCTCTTTTGATTGTATCATATTCAGCTAGTATGTGCAAGGGGTCTTTCTTTTTCTCCCATCTGTTAAATGACTGGTATAATGACTGGTATAAGGCTTCTGGGTCTGCTATGGAATTAGCTGGGAGTGCTCTAAACCAAGTCCTGACATCGCTTGTCAAACTTTGGACAAAAATCTTCATTCTCACACTATCATTGTCAATCTCATAGCTTTCAAAGTAATCCTGCATTTTCTTTGTATGCTGAAGGGCTGTGCAGGCACTTGTGCCATCAAAATATGTGATTTTAGTTTGGTAATCATAAGGCATAGCTCCAGGATTAGCAGGCAGCTGTAAAGGTGCATATCTATTCGCCATGTTGGCAGGGATAAGTGGAACAACAGGGATAACAGGGATTACAGGAGTAGTAGTGGTAGTATGTGCAGTGAATGGAGGTGTGGAAGGAGTGCTTTGAGACGTGGATGAAGAACAAGGGGAACTAGGGGTTGAATGAAATAAAACTTTGACAGGGGTTGGGCCACAACGTGGGTGAACTGCTTTATGACTATTATCAGCAAAATCCTCTCTTCACTCTAGCTTCTTGAGGTTCCTTGGGATTATATTGGGATTTTCAAAAGCTGCTGGGGGATTTGGGTCTGGATTTGACCTTGTATAACGTGAATTCTTTTTGGGAGCCAGCTTCTAGCTTGTTTTTTGGGGATTTTTCTAAGAATATAAGGGTTAGAAAGAAACTTTTGAAGGTCTTCTTCCTTCCCAGTGGAGCTTTCCAACTTGATTTGTGAAATTAACTGAGGATGTCCCCAGTGGAGTCGCCATTATGTTATCACTCAGGTTGTCCTTAAAGTTCCTTAAAGCATACCGCTGAGGTAACCACAAACCAATCTTTGGACTACAGGTCCTAGCCTACCTGCAATCAGAGAGGGCTCTCTCTATATAATTTAGCTTTGTTTTGGGTTGATTTTAGGCTAGTTATGATTTTCTTGGGTTTTGTTTTGATTTTGGTGGGATGGAGGACTCTTTCAAACAGAGTTTGGATGCATAGTGTGAGAAGTTCAAACCATTGGGCATGGAGTCGTGGATTAGGCTTGCTGTTGCGTTTTCTTGGTCACAAGAGGAATACAGAGCAGGATAGCTACACATAAAACAATATCGAGCTGAAATAAAGATGGAACGAAGGTCAGTGAATGAAAGGCAACTAAGTAGCTCTCATTATGCTAACAGAGGGAAGGTGAATGAACATTTATATAGGAGCAGTCAAGGATTCCTAAACAACATTCATATATGAAGGAACTAGCGTAAATATGAGCAAATCAGTATTCATATTCAGGACTAATTCAGAGCAAAACATAGATAAATCACAGAAATTGAGAACATAATACAACTAAGTGAGCTCTGAACTATTCTTTCTTTCTGCTGTTTAGATAGTGAAACAATGATGGCATAAAACATATAAATTGTAAACAGAGATAAGAAACACTTATTGGGCTATGTAGAAGTGTTAGGATTCCATAGTCACTCTTCAGTCATTAAAACACAACAGTCAGTTCATCTCCCAAACATTCCAGCGATCTTTGATTATAGAGACTCTCAGAAAATACAATGCAAGTCTAGAGGAAGTTATCGACCAACCAACCCTTTACATAAATACAGGGGGTTGTTTAAATAGAAACTTTTTACAAACATCCCTTGAACAGGTGTCAAAGGAGAAAATATCTCAAAATATCTATCAAAACAAAGCCACAGAGATCTGTGCAATAACTGCTTCTAATGCTAAGTTGTGCTGGAAATAAATGCAATAAAATATCTAAAACAGCTGCACATGAGGGAGCAGCCTCATCAAAATGGCTCTTTAGGGCTGCACAGGGTCCTGCAACTTCAAAAATGGACTGAAAGAGTGCCTTGAGCCACGTGCTATCCCCTGTGTGAGTACTGCGCAATTAAGGAAGCAGCGCTGCTCCAAAAATATGATTGGGAACAATGTCTCTGCAATAACTCTGTCTTAAAAGCCTTCATCTATGCCTTTAGGTGGATTTTAAAGCAACAAAAGAAGTGTTGGTGAGCCTTAATGGCTGAATGATGCTTTGTTGACTTTGTTGGGCTTGCTTTGCTTTCATCTGCTTTGAAAAACTGGACTGATACTCTTTGCCGCATCCTGATACACTTTGGCACTGAATCTGGGCCTTTTCTCACCGCTGATACTCTTTAAATTGTCCCATCGCCCCCTTGTGCCTTTTAATGCAAAAATAACTGTTGCTAATGTCCTCCGTGGCCTTTGGGTGCAATAGACGCTCTGGCCGATCAAAACTAGCCTTAAACTTTTTGAAAATGGTGCAAACAGGAGGAAAAAGTGTTGCCAACTATGCCGAGGCCGAGACTGGCCCCCTGGAGCAAAACCGGGCTTGGAGCAATCCTAAATGGCTTAAGGATGTATGATTTCCCTTACTGGTGGTGGCGGGCGGGAACGCTGCACACAAACCTTGAACAATGGCCATTTTATCAGAATATGAAAATGCTCTCAAAACACTGCGAAATTGTGAAAATTTGGCGCTTAAGTGGACACTGTAGCAATCATTAAATCCTGGCCGTTGGATCCGGTGCAGGCCGATCCAACGGCCCAGATCTCATCGCAATATCGCATCGGGGCGGACCAGGGGGTGGCACATAAACAATCGCCGAAACCGCGCGGACCTGATATGCTATAGGCCCTTCCTTTTATTTTGAATCGCGTCCGGCCCATCGGCGATGTCATATCGGCGGATTTACAAGAATTTGGTTTGCGGACCCGAAATCCCTTAAAACTACCCTTTATAACTTTTCGGCTCCGGAATATCGGAGCTTTCCCATTTCGCTGTACAAAGGCCTCCTCTCGAACCCGATAATTTTATATGCTGCATTTTATTAATACTTCGGCTCCAGAATAAGAAATGCTATATATGGGGCCGCGACTTAATAAAGACCGTTGATTTGAGGGCCCGAATGGGCGGCCGCGATTAAATCGACATTTTGCTATCGGCGGGGACATGGGGCAGGACTTTATACAATTGCGATCGCCGAAATGGGAGATCGCCGACAAGATCTGGGCCGTTGATCTGAGCGGGAGCGATGGACGGCTACGATGCGATATTGTTGAAAAATGTGGGTTCTTACGTTATGACTTAACTTTTATAAAAAAATTGAGTTTAAACGAAAAAACAAAAAAGGGGAGTTGCGATAAAAAAGAGTATATGCGGGATATATGGGAAAATATGATGGAGGAAGCCTCCGATAGAGATATCGCATCGGGGCAAAAAGGAATGGGGGCATACATATATAGGCCAGCACTGTTATTACCTCCAACAACGATATTGCGTCGGAGGGGGGGGGGGAATCCATCGGAGGAGGGTTTATATGTATAGAAGGGGGCTATAAAGCATCGGAAGGGTTTTTTGCCTTTGAAGAAGGTAAAATGAAATCGGAGGAAGGTTGTTAATGCATCGGAAGGGGTCCAAAGCATGGTGAGAGGGTTTTGAGCCTTGAAAAAAGGTTAAAACATGGATAATGGAGGGTTTGCATAGGTAAAAGGAGGGATTTTATGCATAGGAAGGGGTCATAATGCATTTGGAAGATGGTTTGAAGGGGGAAGTGAGGGCTCTTGCTCAGTTTTAGGTAAACTTAGCAATTCCCAAGTGTACTTATGGTTATTTTTCAACCAAGGGGAGGGGATAAGTATATACGGGAGTTATAGAGATAGTTTTAGTAGGGGAAGGGAAAAGAGATAGGGAGTTACATAATAGAGTTAATAGTTAATGTGATAATGATGAGACAAAGCGCTGAGAATGAAGTCTTAGGCTATCAATGGGGGAAAATGACTGTTAGAAGAAGTGTGAACATTCCTTTAGTGAAGAATATCTTCACCAAGGCAGATGATATGGAGAATGATGAATCTAAGAGGTATCAAGCAGATCTTGACCTCTTTAGGGGAAGTTAGTGAGTGATTTGGGAAAGAGGGAGAAGGGGAAGTTAGACATGAATTTCTTGAAGTCCTCCAACTGAAAAATCACCTTCAACTTGCGATATGATAGATATAACACTTGACAATATGAAATGGATCACAAGCCATGATTCTGCAACCACAAAGCTACCTACCTAGCCTATTCACATAGCATTTTCTCTTCTTTTTGGTTTGGGTGCACTTGAACTAGCATACCCAGCTTTTTGTTCTTTTCTTCTTGTTGTCCTCCTATCTACAACTACACTTATTGCATCCAGGGGCTCAAATTAATCTGTTGAGCACCCTTGTTTCTCTACCTATCTACAAATCTGCCAAGATTAAGCTGTTTGGACAGATATTTATTCTCTATATTATACAACAAGAAATTGAAACCTAGGGAGGCCAAGATTAAGCTGTTTGGCCTACCCATAACTGAAAACTGATCAAAATGGATTACTTATCAAAACTAGAACAAAGAAGTAGCATTAAAACTGGCACACCTTCATGGATACCTCTCTGGTCATCTGTAGCAAATATGGAGCATTGCAGCATGCATAGTACGACATATTTGGCATGTAAAAAATGTCGATCATGAAAGATGATTAACCTGCTGTAGCAGGAGGCTAACACTATATACCCCTCAACTCCAATCAAAACAATTGTGTTTCCTTGGCTTGGAATGTGTGTCAATTGACGAACAGATTGGTAGATGCTACATCTTATAATCAAGCTAGTGTAAATCCAAGACAAGCTGAGAGCTGAACAATACTTCCGAAGGTGTTAGACTTGCTTTTCACTAACAAGGTCCATTCACAGAGATGGAGTTCTACCAGTGTGTCGCCAAGTGTTGTAGTGGCTACAACCACCCTCCAAAATTTTACCTTAGCCTGTTTTGGAGCCTCCCTACCAACCTTCACAGTCGTGTTCCTTGCTTCGTCAAGTCCTCAAACTTCAGTGTCTTTCTTGCTCAAAGGCAGCGTGTCGATGACAGTTTGATCTCTTCCCTTCACAAGTTCCTCGCCCGAACTTAGTCCAGCTACAAGATGAGTAGCTTTCCCTTGAAATTGCACATTTCTGGAGGGAAACCAGTCTTCACTCCAGAAATTGCGCAATCCTCTCTGATAGCTTGCTGGGCTCTAGGATTGCACAATCCTGCTAGCCAACCCTCATAACAGGATTTGCACAAATTTTCCAAATAACAGGCTATTCAGCCCAGGATTTTTGCAAATCTGTGAAGCAGTCACCTTCTCAACCGAGAAGTTGCACAAATATCCTGGGCAACTAGCCTAGCTCTCAGACAGAAATGCACATTTTTCTCCAGCAATCGAGCAGTCATGGATGTGCAGCTAAGTTGATCGGTTCCCTTCGGGACCAGGGAAAACAAACTTGCATGCATACACGACTTCTCCCAAGGCAGCATGCAAAGGCATCCCTTGTCTCAGGGATCTATGTTAGCAGTTGGAAGTTACATGCAAGGAGAAATTCATAAACATCCCACCAAGTGTCACTTCCCCTAGATTTGTGACATGTGTGTCACAACCTCGATGTTATCAAAACTCATCAATCGGACATCGAAAATCTCATTCCTCACATCAACCTTATAGCTCTGACATCCCACATCACATCTACGAGCAGTCATCACATTCAACTCAGTTGTTTTGGGGTAAACTCGCTTCCCATGCCTTTTGTTGCATTTTTGTCGCTTTTTGGGTTTTCACTTGTATGAGTACTATTTTCTTGATGTCTTTCAATGTTTTCTCTCATTTACATGTATACTAGCTTGTTGAAGCTCTCTTTCAGTTTTCGGTGCTATCTCACTGTTGTCGCATGCATGAATCTATTTTGCACGGATTTTTGCCCAACTGGCGTACTACCTCACCCACATGCATGTTGATCTATTTGCCGAATCTTTCATTCATGTTTTGCATGCACTGTTAATCACTTCTGCTATCACTTAGTGTCACCATGCATTCATTGACTTACTTGCTTTAAGTTTCCCGTCACTGAGTTGAGCTAACCTTGGCCCAGGTTCTACCTTCACCAAGGTTGCCTTGTGCAATCTGAGAAGGGAGACTCACCTTCCTCTCTAGATTTTCACATTCCTTCCTAGAACTAGACGCCAGGACTGTTTTGCGCGTTTCTGGTGGACAATGGCTACTTGGTCGAAGAAATTATGCAAATATGTCCCTCGACCAACAGTCCTTCCTAGATGGAATTTCACATTGCGCAATCCCAGTAGTCAGCAACCAGACTGGACTTTGCATTGCGCAGTTCCACCAGTTAGTCAATCTCCCAATAGCCCGGACTGTGCCTTGTGTAGTCTTGGCAGTCGGTCTCCCAACCTCCTGGCTGAAATTGTGCAACCTTCATGATCATTCACCTAGGTATGTTGCAAGTCAGTTCTCATGTTCATTTTGGTTTTCAACTGACAAGTTTCTTGCTATGAGTGTTTCCATGTCTCTAGGTATCACAGGTGTTCATCTACCTCTCATCAGTACAGGTACAATGGTTTCCAAGAGAGCAGAGATGAAGACACCATTCAGAGCACGCTTGGCAATGCAGTCGATCAAGTGTCCATCGACTTACCTACTTAAGAAGACATCAATTTTTTCATGGAAAAGGACATCAGGTAGCAACATCATGAACAACGGTTGAAGGCATCATACCGAATGCAATGAACGCAGCAAATGCAACGAACGCAACGAATGCAGCGAATGCAACGAATGCATTGAATGCAAGAGGAAGTTTGTTGACAACATAGAGGCAGAGAAAAGTTGCAAGATCAAGCAGATCCACTGATAATGAAAGAAACTTTGGAGACTGAGGCTATGAAGTGATGGCGCGACATGAAGATCACACGAAGGAAGAAGATGGAACAGAGAAGGAGTTGTCTGTGCTGAAGCAGCAACTCTTGAAGAACATGAAGCTGCATAGACAGTCCAATGTGTTGTAGCAGGAACCGGAATAGCAATGGGTGCAACATGCACTCACGGATGAAACTGCACCAGTACGAGTTAAAGATCCATCCTAGCAGCTGACACAGATCAAACATGGTGAGCAAGGGATCCAATAGCATGCATGTCGTTTAGCACATGCATGCAATCCAACCCATTCAACACACTCACTAAGGTGAAGACAAGAATCAAGTCCAACTAGGGCTGAGCATGTACTTCGGCAAGTTGATGCGCATGACCACCAACACACACTTGAAGATTAGCACGGACACCATGCATCAGTGTGTTGTCAGTTCAACTATACCCAAGAAGACCATGTGCATGTTTGCAGACGAGTTGGATGAATGGGGCCAAACCAATGCATCGGTTGCAATGGAGTCAAGAGTTCGCTTCAACAAGATGTCACCACGAGGAGCATGCACACCATCATGAACGACCAAGCTTGTGATCCAGGTGGACGTTGGTGGCCACCCACCTATCCCATTTGGACCCCCACAACTGTCTCTTTCAGTTTTTCAGTTTCTTTAATTATAGCATAGTTTACTATTTTTAGCAGTTTTTCGGGTCCTAAACTTCCGGAGCCGTTTTGAGGCCCTAAACGACGTTTTTTGGGAAATCCACCACAGCGATTTTTCAGATAAAAATCGTCTTTTCCGTCGTAGTCCTTGGAGAGATCTTTCCAACGGGCTATCATGCGCGTCAAATGGAGATAATATGACCAATTCGCAACCCCGGGAAGTTGGTTGTCCAACTCACCCCAAAACGGGGCCCACAATTTGGCGTTTCATCTTCTAGGGTTAGGTTTTGGAATGTGAAGGGTTTTCCATTGTTTCTCAATAATAAATAGGCCTTCGAGCCTCATTGTAAAGACACTTCGAAACAGTTCAGAGGCATGTAGCCGACACATCTCTTCTCAGAGATAAGCTACCATCACCCTAGCTGGGTTATTTCTATTTGTAAGCATATTTCAGTATTCTCCATTAATGAAATGAAGTATTATTTCCGCTGCATCTCTGTTTTTATGGTTATCGCATCTCTATATTTATGGTTATCTCTGTAATCTATTGCGTTCCTGCTTAAATCCGAATCAGCTTGGCATCAGCTCACCACCTTCACTATCACAAGCATGTCAAAGAGTTGGTCTCATCACAAAGGACCGAGTATTATTGATGTCTTGCAAGGCTTGCTCAAGCCATGTTGTCTCACATGAGTACATGTTCATTTTAATGTTGAGTCATGTCAAGTGTAAGTCATGTGTCAATGGTTGGATGTAACAGTCATAGAGTAGGTGAAGAGTCATGATGGTAGTTGAACTATTATAAAGGGGAATGTCAAGAGTCAACCCACCCTTTTCTATAAATAGTCCCTCATAACTCATTGTATAGGCTTTTGGTCAGCCAAGCTTCTACTAAGATTATCTTGAAGAAGGCTTGGACAGTATTGTAACGCACCTTGGCTTCTCCACTGCACGAAGCTAGTACATCTCTTTGGAGGAGCAGGCAGATGTGGCTGTAATGCTCCATTGTTGGGGATAGTAGGTTTACATGGTGTATTGTATGATTGTGACTTACACTTCTTTAATAATAAGAGCCAACACATTTTCATGCATTTTTTGTTATTGTAGTTGGATTGTTCTGGTTGCCTTAATGATATATGTTGTTTAACTTATGTGCTTGTATATGAACTGATTTCTATGCAATTATATTAATCTTGTTTTTAATGTGTTGCATATCTTGTTAATGTTGTCATCGTCTGTATCGACTGCTCTATCAGACATCAGATAGAACTTTCTCATGAACCTTGCTATATCAACTGTCACACTCGTCTCAGACTGATCCGTGAGTGTTGTTCGTGTTATCTTACCTTGTATGTTGTGACTGCCGCATCCGAGTGGACTGCTCCGTGGGAATTTGTGCATGTCCTTTGTGTGGTGTGTTCCTAGCCAAGTTGGGACTAATCCCTTTCAACCTAGAACTCACGTTCACCTTCCTCTCCCTTCGAAGTGTTGGAACCTCTCATACACATTCCTTGACTCTCTACATTAGTCACACCCTTGCTACTAACAGAGTTATCTTACATGCCTCTGTACGATATCACGGTCAAGGCATTACCTTACAACCCACTATTGGGACTCCTACACCAAATGATCTAAGGTCTAATTGTGACTTCTTACTGGGGGAATCTCCTTGACATGTTGGCAGGTCCAACACCGTCAATGACTTCTTCATATAACATAGCCATCATGTTTCATGCATATGTTGTTATTGTATTTCTGCTAACTTGTTTAATATAATGATATATGTATCTCGTTGCTTACGGATGCACGTATGTTTTCTATATAAGTATGTATGAATGTTACCAAAATGTATTGGTTGTTTAACAATCACTTTGGATTGCTAGCTTACCTGTCTTCCAATTTGTGATGCATCTTTTCTCATGTGTTCCCTTCTTAACTCTGTGCTTTCATGGATTTCCAAGGGGTGCACTCACCTCACCCTTCGTGTGTTAGAACCATTCATGCACCTTCCTTGACTTGTTGCATATGTCACACCCTTGCTACCAACATGGGCATCTTAGTTTCCACTACATGTAATCGCGGTCAAGGCAATACCGTACGACCCACTGCTGGGACTCCTACACCAAACAGTCTGAGGTATAGTTTGGGATTCTTACCGCGGAGATCCCCTGACATGTTGGCAGGTCCAGCACTGTCAACACAGTCACATGTACGAAATACACCAAGGACTTCTACCCAAACTTGCACTTCTTGAGATTTTCTAGTAGCTGGTGCTTCTTCAATGTTTCCAACACCTGCGTCAAATGTGAAATATGCTCCTCTCATGTAGCACTATTTACTAGTATATCATCCAAATATAAAATAACAAATGAATCTATAAAAGGGCACAATACATCATTCATTAATCTCATAAATGTAGATGGTGCATTACATAGGCCAAATGGAATAACTAACGACCCATACAAACCTTGCCTAGTTTTGCAGGCAGTCTTCCATGTATCTTCTTCTTTGACTCAAACTTGGTGATATCCAGACTTCAACTCTTTCTTGGTGAAATACTTGTCTTGCTACAACTAATCTAGAAAATCGCCTATCCTAGGCAAGGGGTATCTGTTCTTGAGGATGATTTTATTCAATGCCTTGTAATCTATACATATCGCCAAGTCCCATTCTTATTTGGCACAAAGATGATGGGTGACCCATATGGTGATGTCCTCAGTAGAATGGCACCCTATTCCAGTAGTTGTTTCAACTGTTTCTTCAATTCACTTGCTTCTATAACAAAATTCCTGTAGAGCCCAATATTTGGCAATAGGGACTCTGGCAATAGTTGGATCTCTTGCTCCACTTATCTCTTGGGGGTATCCCTTTAGGCTCCTGGGACACATCCTTGTATGCCTGTAAAAACTCCTTTAATTGTTGTTCTTATTTCTTAGAACACCCCTCTAGGGCTGACTTGCCTCTTATTGACTCCTTTACATACTGATTTTCTCTTAAAACCAATAAAACATACTTCTTGCTAGAACTGATCAATTTCTTAGCTTGGCTGGCATTTACCACTGAAATTTTTTACTTTCCTTTCTGTGCTTTGATAATGAATTATTTTCCATCCTTGATGAGTCGGTACTGGTTAGCTCTCCTCATGAATATTTCATCACACATGTACATGTATGGACTCCCAAACACGAATCCACATACATCAAGGGGAAACACATCCAAATCTACTTCATCAATAAAATCAACATTGATAGCAAATCTTATTTTACACTAGTTTGTTACCTTCAACTCTATATCCTTATGTACCCATCCCAGTGGATATGGGTTTGGATGATCACAAACTTCCAACCCCAGCTTCTTGACCAAATCTGCTGCAATGCAATTTTCTTGCGATCTTGAGTCAAACAGAGCATCAATCTTCATCTTCTTGACTTGTATCTTTACATGGAAGAGTTTGGTCATTTATTTCTCTTCCTGTTACTGGAGGATGCTCAGATTTTCCTCCTTCTGAACTGATGTACAGACAATCATCTCATCCATGTCTGAGTTTCTTTCAACTTTTTTGCTCGAATCAATAGGCATGAGATTCTTCTTCTTATTATCTTTCTTCTTGTTCTTTGGCTTTAGCTATGGATGCAACTCCCTACACTTCTCCTTTGGATGGCCATCAATCTTGTAGTGGTTGCTAGGATCTTTGCATTGGTGTGTTGTGGCAGTAGTATTTTTATCTTTTCCCCCTTTTTGATTCATCTTCCCCTCCTTAGAAGCGTCTTGTTTCTCCTTTTTCTTCAATCCACTTTATTGCGCTCTTTTCATGCCTATGTTCTCTACATATTGTGCTTGTACACAAGCCTCGTCCACTGTTTTGGGCTTGAAAAACACCACTTTCTCATGCAAGTGGTGGTGCAGACTCCCCAAATACTTGAGAAGTACATATGTGTTCATTGGAGAGGTACCCAACATTATATTCATATTTATAAATTATGTGGTGTACTCTTACACACTTTGGCTAGAGTTTTGCCTGAAGTAATGCCACCGGATCCAGTGGTCTTCCACAAACCCAATAGGATAAAACTATGACTTAATGAGGGTTTTGAAATCCTCCTATTCAGTCACTGGAGGTTGTCCATCCAACCTCAAGGTTTCCATGTGACTCTCCAACCAAGTCAGTGCATGGCCCTCCAATTTCAACCATGCAAATGAGATCTTTTTCCCTTCCTCATTTTGACGAATGCTGAAATAGACTTCTAGTTGCTACAACCAGTGATTTAGCTTTAGAGCATCAATCTTGCCATGTTATGGCTTGATATTGAATTTTTCTTCCACTTTAAACAAATATTGGTTCACGACACTAGAACTGGGTTGATCACTTTCGAGTTCTTTCTTCGGTTAGTTCTATGCGTCTCCCTAATCTCCCAATCCCTCTTTTGTTTTTGCCTTTACATTTGAACCCCCTTCTTCTCCAAATATCTCCATCTTATTACTTACGGCCGCCGTGAGGAGGTTTACATTGCAGTTTATATCCGCGACTTGTTCTTCAAGCTGCGAAAGCCTCACCTCTACAGGATCACAAGGTTCGCTTACAGTGTCACCGACCATGATTAGGGTTTTACAATTTTCGACCTTGCCGATCTAGATCCCTGCAATCTCCACAAAATACCAAAATAAACTTTCTCTGATACCAAATGATCCATAAACTGACGTGGATATTCCATTGGACAATTCGTCATAACGGATCTGATAATATTATATTAAAAATATGAGATTATACACTATTACAGTTTTATTTACTTTCTAGATTTGTAAAATTAACTATAATTAGTGCATGAATGTAAAATCAAATCAAGAATGAAAGTAGAGAATGAAAAAACAATCTCACACACACATGATACACAAGATATGCTATCTGGGAAATCCCTTCGAGAGAAAACCCAGCTAGAAGGTGAGGTTGCTTCCCTCTCTTTCTCTGACTGGAAATGTGGCTACCGATACAATGAAGTAATGTCTATGGCCCATGGGCTAATACAATGCATAGATCATCTCTTTTTGCTCTACCTCCTATCTCTCTTGGCTATCTTTTCTCAATTATGGAGCAATATTCTCTCAAAAGAATGGCATGCCTCTTCCTCCTAGTGGCCCGGTTATAACAGAGCCTGATAGCCTACTAGTGGTTAAGTTTGACTACATCAACTCTTACCTAGAGTTAAAAAATAGAGTCTTCTATAGTATTTCACATAAAAAACATGTGGCTAGCCCCTTTTCCATGAATAATGGGTGCACACAGCATCCTCTTGAAATATAGGTGTGAAAACAGGAAGTTCAACTTCTGAGTGGCATAACTTTTCCATACAGATTCCAATTGACGTGATTCTTGCACTGTTGAAAATTTCTCTGTATGTAGAATAGCATGAAAAGGTGTGACACTTTAGCTGAAAATGTTTACCCCTAAAAAATGTTGTATGATGCCTCAAAATGCTCCCAGAAGATTTCAGACCTCGTTTTGCTAAATTGGGTCCTGTCGGTAAAAACGGTCCCGTGAGCTGATTCCTCCACTTTTTGCACTCCAAATGCATAGATATCGATGAAAAATAATATAATGATTCAATTTAGATCACTCTGAGATATTGGAAAAGGTGGGTGATAATGCCTATTGACTCAGTTTACCACCATATATGTGCATTTACTAAGTTGTGAATGTAGAGAATTTGAAACTCTATGATCCATCCATGCTAGATGAGGAAGAGGAATAGGTCCTACCATTTTGGGAGGATTTGGAACCATACACTTAGGAAGAGTTGAAAGAAGATACACTTTTGTAGAAGATGTCTAGAACTACAAGATAGGGGCAGCATGGCCTTTAGCAGATTGGGTTGAAGGGACAACTTCCAGGCAAAGCTAAATGGTACACCAAAAAGAAGGTGGAGGAAACATTTCCTAGCCTCATTTAGTAAAACCTATTGGGGACCAAAATCCTCCCAAAATTATTAGTCTTATACAAATTCGATCATCATATTTTTTTTCATCCATCTCAATGCATTTGGAGTGGGAAAAGTGGAGGATCATCTCACAGGGTTGTTTTTACCAGTGGGACCCAGTTTAGAAAAACGAGGTCTAAAGTCTTCCAGGAGCGTTTTGAGGCATCAAACAACGTTTTTTGGGGTAAAACTTTGTCGCTTTGGTGATGCACTTTTCCATTCTCTTCTACACACAGAGATATTTCCAACGATGCAAGAAGCATGTAAATCAAAGTTTGTACGGAAAAGTTATGCCAGTGAGAAGTCGACCTTCCTGTTTTCACACCTGTGGTTTAGGGGGATGTTACGATAGCCTGTGTTATTCATGGAAAAGGGTCTAGGCACGTGATTATGATGTAAAAAATTCTATATGAGTCTATATTGTAACTCTAATTAAGAGTTAATGTAGTCAACATTAACCACTAGTAGGCTATCGGGTTGTAATATAACCGGGCCACTAGGAGGAAGATGCATTTCCATTCTTTTAAGAGGATTTTGTTCCATAGTTCAGTAAAGATAGCCAAGAAAGATAGGAGGTAGAGCACATAGAGAGGATTTGTGCATTGTAGCATCCCACAGGCCACATGCATTACTTCTTTGTACCTATTGCCATATTTCCAGAAGGAGAAAGAGAGTGAAGCAACCTCACCTTCTAGCTAGGTTTTTTTCCGAAAGGGTTTCCCAGAGAGCATATCTTGTGTCTTATGTGTGTGTGAGCTTATTTTTTCATTCTCTACCTTTCTGCATAATTTTCATTCACATGCATGCACTAATGATAGTAAAATCTACAGATTTAGAAATTAAATAAAATTGGAATAGTGTAGAATCTCATATTTTTAATATAATATTTTCATATCTATTGTGATGATATGTCCAGTGGAATATCCACGGCATCTTATAAATCATGGATGTTTAGAATCTTGGATAGTTCTAATGAATGATCAAATCCATTTTTTAATGTCTAGTGTCCTAGATACCAGAGAGCTAATAATATTCTTATAGAGCATGTAATTCATATTATTTCAGTGTACTTTATTGTGTAATGATATGGCTAATTGTGTTTAGTTTTATCCAATTTTTAGGAGAATTTGTAATAATGGATATATTTATTTCATATATTACATAATTTAGATGATTATATGAGATCAAGTTTTAAACACAACAATATGTTTTGGCTTTATATTGGATAAATAATGAAAGGAGTCAGATAAGAGGCTTGAACCCATACAGTTGAGAAAACAAATTGTTAACAAAACCACTCCAGCTAAGACATTTTGACAAAATTATATTATTATTATAATTATACAAATAAAAAATGTAATTACTTACTAAAACAAGGAAACCATACGTTAAGTAAAAGATCTTTACAAATATTTTTAAAATGTCCTTTTAATTGTAATGGGTTACAATCCATGGTATTTAAAATTTAGATATCAAACCTCATACCAACCAACATTGTGCGCATAGGATAGGATTTGAGATTTTTTTTTTTCTTCCATTCTCTTTTGAAATTACAAATGTTGTTTACGATTTGTATTTCCAATATAGGGATTTGGTGGGTTGAGTGGATACCTAAATATGGTCAGTACGATCAAAGTGTTGAAAATGTGCCTAAATATCCTAACGTACACCTCCCACATGGTGGGAGAGCATGAAGAAATTGTAGCATGTGGTGAAGTTAAAATATATCAATTATTATTATCAACACCTAAATTTGTATTGCTAGGGATTTGGTTGGTTGAGTGGATACCTAAATATGGTCAATGTGATCAAAGTGTTGAAAATGTGCCTAAATATCCTAACCTACACCTCCCACATGGTGGGAGAGAATGAAGAAATTGTAGCATGTGGTGGAGTTAAAATATATCAATTATTATTATCAGCACCTAAATTTTTATTGCCAATATAAGGATTTGGTGGGTTGATTGGATACCTAAATATGGTCAGTGCGATCAAAGTGTTGCAAATGTGCATAAATATGCTAACCTACACCTCCAACATGGTGGGAGAGTATGAAAAAACTGTAGCATGTGGTGGAGTTAAAATATATCAATTATTATTATCAGCACCTAAATTTGTATTGCCAATATAGGGATTTGGTTGGTTGAATGGATACCTAAATATGGTCAGTGCGATCAAAGTGTTGAAAATGTGCCTAAATATCCTAACCTACACGTCCCACATGGTGGGAGAGCATGAAGAAACTATAGCATGTGGTGGAGTTAAAATATATCAATTATTATTATCTTGATTATCGAAATCAAAGAACATTTTTTTCATTTTTTCAATCTTATTGGCATCTCTTTACACCTTTTCGGGCAATTGATAGTATTTAATATTGTTGAGTACCTCATTGTCATATATAAAATGAGAAAAAAATACTTGGAGATTTAACTCCTACTTGTCTTATGCACATTGAACGAGATTCATCATCATAAATGTAATTGTTGTCTTGTTATTAGTTATTTGGATCTGAGATATTTAATACAACTAATATAAATCATGCTTTGATATTTGGTTGAGATATTTTCTCAACTAGTTAATTGTATGGTTAAGATATAATTACTAAATTCAACCATTGTTTGACGTATTTATATCTGTGATGAATCTAATATAATGCAAGTTTTGGTGTGAAATTTGTTTCCCTATTTGGTATCAGAGTCTGAATGGGCTTGGGCATTGGCCCTCCTGGGTTGAGGGAGATAGAGAGTGTATGTATATATTTACAGAGTCATGTTGTGATTCTATCTAGCTGGAAACAAATATAAGAGCTAGTCGTTTGGGATTTTGATGGGATGCAGGTGAGATCGAATAAATGAAATGTGCAGCGATGTTACCGCTTAGGAACGGAAAAAATGCAGGTTGGGTAGCTGTACCAATTCCAATTTTTGCATACCATCAAATCTTTTCCTTTCCCTCTGATGATGATATTCATCACGTTGAGTGTAAACCTAAGCATGAACAAAGAGCTACATATCCACGGATGGAAAGTCAATGCATAATATTAAAGGTTTTGTGTTGCTTCCATCACTGAATATCTACAATCACCATGGCATTGTTGAGGTCATTGTGATTGCAGTGCCTTGACCTCCATCAAACGTTTATTCAAATGAAGCTCATGCAACTCTCTAGTTTGATGCTCTATAACAAAACACGTCCATGGTTGATTTCACTTGTTAAGTGTTATGTTGGTTTGAGAAACTCTTATCTCCTAAGAAGCTACTATCACTATGTTCTTTGTATTTTATATTTGAATCTGTCATTTGTGGGAACGCTTCTATAGAGGAATTTGTGTTGACATTATACAACATTAGAAAGGGATCTGCGAAATGAAATTTTACTTGTTTTAGAGGGTTAGTGCAGGATCATGAACTCTTATCACAATGTAGAGATTGTTTTATAATGGCAGCCCACAACATCATGTGAATCTGTGAATATGGGTGGTGTAGTAGTTAAAATTATTAGCATTATAGTTTGTATGTAAAATTGCTGATGATGAACTTTCAAAATCAGATAAGGAGGTCATTTGTAAAACTAACTCTATATACATTTAGCATCTAGACGACTCTTCTATATAACTCGTGAGTACAATATTTGGTACCCATGTATCTCGGTAGATAGGAGCTTGTCCATAGAATGACCATCAGTTCAACTATTGCAAACAGGGAATTGATTGTCTCTGAAGCTATTATTTAAGAGATCGAGTGCTGTAAAACTCAATATGGATGGTTGTTGAGTTAGTTTTGCGGTTGTGGATCTAGGAAAAGATCCCTCATTTGTTGAAAACATGAGAGTGGTCTTCTTGTGAGGTTATGCGACAACTTTGGGTGTTGTTTAGTAATTGACTTTGGGGGATCTGTGATTCGGGAGTTTGAGAGTGGAACTCATGAATCCATTTTGCTAACTACACCTTTCTGAGGTTTATGAGACAACTTGGTGGAGTTAATTCTATGTGATTTTAAAAATGTTTAAAGAAGCTAATGACTATGTTGTAGACAAGAAGATGGGAACAAGTACTCGTTAAGGGATATTTAAATCCTACTTTTCTTATGCACATTGAATGAGATCATCATCATAAATGTAATTGTCGTGTGATTAATAGTTAATTGGATCTAAGAGATTTAATCCAACTAATATAACTCCACTCCTACTTTAGTGTTTGGCTGAGATATTTTCTCAACTAGTTGATTGAATGATTAAAATAGAATTACTATATTCAAAAATATTATAATAAAACATTATTAAATTATTCAGTGCCAAATTAATGTACTTTGCAAATTAACAACCAATAAAAATATTAATATAATTAAATTTATTTATTTAAAAAAAAAATAATATATACTATTTTATTAATATGTAATATTTTATTTAATATTGTATGTAATGTTTATTTTATATTACTTAACACCCTATTTTCTTATATAAAATGAAAAGAATTATTATAATAAAGCATTATAAAATTATTAGCTACAAAGTTAATGTATTTTCCAACCAAAGAAACTATTAATACAATTCAGTTCAAGAAATTTCAAATGAAAACATTAAAATATTCATTCTTTTTACATTATTTTTTTCACCACTAGTATTTTGGAGTAAAGTAAATGATTTATTTTGGATATTGGCAAAATATATTTCATTTGCAAATACATTTATGTCATTCTTGGAAGATTATTTGTTTTCATCGGTCATTTTCAAAGACTATAAGATAATGATTGTAGTTTTGTTTCAGAAATTGAGGTTATAAAAATACCAATTTTTTTCTATTTAATAATAGTGTAGATCTAAATTTATATTAAGTACAAATTTAGGATGTATTAAAAGACTAAATACTTTTAAGGTAAATATGTTAAAAAATATATATATATATATATTTCTCATTTTTTTTTTTGATAAATCCCAAATTTATAGTTTTCTGATAGATCCCACTGAATTATAGTGGTTTTTCCTTTTCGTATACAATGTGTAAATTGTAAATTTTACTTGTATAAATTTTAGTTTATATATGTAATTTTGGGCGGGCTTCAAATAAATATGGAAGTTCCCAGGTGCGGTGTTCAATAACACGTGTTTAAATAATATTAGTTAGTAACACTCGAGCAAGATATGCGTAAGCAGAAGATACCGAATATTAACTTTAACTTGTAACTTTTTTAATGGTATAAATTTTATTTTTAAACGGGTAAAATCGAATATCAATTTATAATCTTTTTTACAAAAGATTTTTCGGCGGAGACATTATTTGTCGACGTGTTTCAAACCAACCAGTGTGGTTCATCGTCAGGATAAGTTGAAGAAACAGATCCAGCTTAGCAAGTTAAATAGATCCAGCTTAGCAAGTTAAATAGGTAGAGCAGAGCCTCCAGCGGCTAAGAAACCAACAGCTACTTTTGACTAGGTACCTAGGTCAAAACCCTTTTTAATAATTAAAGGGAAAAAATTACCCTAGGGGAACCAAAAAATATAATTTAATGATAATAGTTAGTTAAAAATATTAAAAATAATTAAAATATTAATTCATGATATTAGTTAGTTAAAATAAATAGTTAAAAATTATATTTAAGGAAAAGAATTATATTAGGGGGACCAATCCCTTAAACCAAATTAAATAAATTAATTTAAAGATAATAGTTTGTTAAAAATATTGAAAATCCAAAAATAAATAATTAAAAATTATATTTAAATACCCTAGGGGACCAAAAATAAATTAATAGAACTAATTTAATCATAATAGTTAACTAAAATATTGATAAATAATAGAAATGATAGTTAAACTAATTCATAAAAATCATTTAATGATAATAAAAATATTAATAAATAATTGAAATGTTAGTTAAAAATAATATATAAATAATAAGTTAAAAAAATAAATTTTATAAAAATAATAAATAATTAAAATTGGTAATAAAGATAATATTATAGGGTTAAGTTAAATTAGAGAAATTAAAACAGCATTATTCTTATTATGGAAAAAAAAATTAAATAAATAAATTAATTAAAAATAATAATAATAATAATAAAATAAAATAAAATAAAGATAAAAATAAAAATAAAAATAAAAAATAAAGATTAAAAAAAAAAAAAAAATGAAAAAAAAAGGGGGACGACTAGGTCGAGAGAGCTGGGACCCAACACTGACTGATCTTCCAGCCATCATTCGGCCTCTTTTCAATCTCAAGCCCCTCCCTAAATTTCCGATGATGGAAGTGCGAAACCTTAGCAATAACACTAGCTTCCTCAATACAAACCTCAATACAAACCAATCATCATGTTTGTATTGAGGATGCTAGTGTTATTGCTAAGGTTTCGCACTTCCATCATCGGAAATTTAGGGAGGCACTTGAGATTGAAAAGAGGCCGAATAATCTCAATAGAGATGATGGCTGGAAGATCAGTGGGTGTTGGGTCCCAGCTCATCTCAATAGAGATGATGGCTGGAAGATCAGTGGGTGTTGGGTCCCAGCTCTCTCGACCTAGTCGTTCCCTTTTTTTTTTCATTTTTATTTTATTCTTATCTTTATTTTTTATTTTGATTTTGATTTTTATCTTTATTTTATTATTATTATTATTATTAATTAAATATTTTTTTTCATAAGAATAATCCTGTTTTAATTTCTCTAATTTAATTTACCATTTTAATTTCTCTAATTTAACTTAACCCTATAATATTGCCTTTATTACCATTTTTAATTATTTATTATTTTTATAAAATTTAATTTTTTAACTTATTATTTATATATTATTTTTAACTAACATTTCAATTATTTATTAATATTTTTATTATCATTAAATGATTTTTATGAATTATTTTAACTATCATTTCTATTATTTATCAATATTTTAGCTAACTATTATGATTAAATTAGTTCTATTAATTTATTTTTGGTTCCCTAGGGTATTTTCCTTAAATATAATTTTTAATTATTTATTTTTGGATTTTTAATATTTTTAACAAACTATTGTCTTTAAATTAATTTATTTAATTTGGTTTAAGGGATTGGTCCCCTAGTATAATTCTTTTCCTTAAATATAATTTTTAACTATTTATTTTAACTAACTAATATCATGAATTAATATTTTAATTATTTTTAATATTTTTAACTAACTATTATCTAAATTAAATTATATTTTTTGGTTCCCCTAGGGTAATTTTTTCCCTTTAATTATTAAAAAGGGTTTTGACCTAAGTACCTAGTCAAAAGTAGCTGTTGGTCTCTTTAGCCGGTGGAGGCTCTGCTCTGTCTATTTAACTTGCTAAGCTGGATCTGTTTCATCAACTTGTCCTGACAATGAACCACACTGGTTGGTTCGAAACGCGTCATATAGATCACAAAAGCCTAAACTTTACTATTATAATCTTCTATTTTATAAATTATATTTTTAAATGCTATATAAAATATCCAACTTACTTTCTAAACTTTAATTCTCATAAATTTTAATTCTCATAAATTGTATTTACATTTTTGTAATTTACAAATTATCGGTAAAACCAACTATTAATAAAAACACATTTTGAAATTTAAAAAAAAAAAAAAATTAAAATAAAAAATATTTTATTAAAATATTCAGACTTTTCTCGTTATTTTTGTCACCACTCATATTTAAGAATACACTATACATTTAAGATATTCGCAATATTCGCTTTTACGTGATAATACCACTGGAAGATTATATTGTCGTCTTCGCTCGTTTTCTAAATGGTGAAATTGACGAGAGGGGAAGATTAAAACATTGGTTTTCTTTCGATACCCAATGAGAAATAAGGTGAGGGTTATAAAGATATTAATTTTTTTATTTAATATTAAATTTATTTTAATTATATATTTAGTAAGTTAAGAGTGATTAAATTTTTTAGCTGCAAATTTGTTTTAAAGAGCAATTTAAATAAAAAAAAGGGAATTTTTGTGATTTTTTTTATATAGATTTTAATGAATTTTTTTGATTTCCTTTTATATACTGTGTAAATATTTATTGTTTAAATTCTATTTTTAGTGTTTTTTAGAATATATAATTTATATACTGTGTAAATATTTATTGTTTAAATTCTATTTTTAGTGTTTTTTAGAATATATAATTTAAATTTGTAAGTCTTGTATTTTTTTTTACCTGAGGAAAATTTGATAAAATAATATACTCAAAAAACACCAAAATGTAAAACACTATGAGTTTTAATCATAATTATTTTTTCAATAGTTTTGTATGATATATATATTATTTTTTAACAATATATATTATATACATGATTGACATTAAAATAACATTTTATTTATGAATTACATTATCTATGTTTAAATATTCTTTTTGTTATTAATTTATTTTTAACTATATATCAATATTACTTAATCCACGATATCAAAATATTTAATATACTATGGACATTGAATTTTTTTATTATTATAAAAATTTTGAAATTTTGCATATAATTTTATATTAAAAGTTAAATTTAAGAAGTCCTAAACAACTTTATCTATTTTTTATTTTTCATTTATTTTTTTGATTTGGACATTGAAAATTTTGTTATATTCAACATTATTTATATATATATAATTGATTTTTTTTTTCTTTTGTAAATTGAATTTTATTATATATATAAAGAAGATCCATCAAGGAAGTTAAAGACTTCATAAAGCTTTTTTAGCATTTCTGGAGTCACACACAAGAATTGAACATGTATTTTTCTCTTTTCCATTTTCCCTTGCATACATTTACCCATCATACTAAAGTGTTAGTTACAACCAGAGATAAAGCCAAATTCTCATTTCCTTGGGAAAGATCCATCACACATCTATCACAAGTGGCTCCACAAAGAGGGTTTCCTTTTCACTGTCTAAATAGTTGGACTTGTGGCGGTGATTTGCCCACTCCAATATTATCCTTGAGCTTGGGATTCTTCTCAAAAGAAGGATGAGACAAACCAAAAAGGGACTACCTTTCCTCTTGGGAAACTGAAGTGGCTGAATTTGCCTTTTGTTGCTGAAAGCAATCCTTCTTCTGGCTTGTCACATTCGATATCGTGGAAGGTGGTTTCTGCTCCCTTCAACCACGGCTGGGTTTTCGTGGCACTGAGGAACTAGAATGCCCTTTTGAGGCAGGGCATGCATTTGTGGAGATGCTTTGGTTGCCGATAAAGTATACATAAAAAGGTTGTGTTCTCATAATCCAAACGTTATAGATACTGCTGAAAACCCCATTTGAAACTGATTTTATCTGGAAGTCCCTCACTTAAGTCCACTTCCAAAAAATGTGAATGAAAGAGATGTATCCATTTCCTAATTTGTCATTATCAATCTTGAAAAAGTGACCTAATTCATTTCTAATAGCTTCCAAGAAGTTTGTAGAAATCTAATGCATGGGCAAGTTGGGAAGACGAACCCACACTGGAGTAGCCAAGGACTCAATCGAAAGGGGATTGAACTTTGGGAACCAACGTTGAAGTGAGAGACCTACACGACCCTAAAACTAGGGTCCTTGGTCAAAGACCTTCTCTTGGTCATCAAGGTCCTGGAAAACAACCACACAAGAACTTTCGGAGTAGAGCAACAAATCCATGTTTTGGGTCCAATTCTGATGAACCCAAGCCCTAAGGGCTATAGTTGGAGGCCAAGAACCCTTAAACTGGAAAATGACTCACATCGTTGATAATCCATAATCCTGAGTGAAGTGAAGAGTTCATTCATCTGAAGCGAAGAGGTAACTGATGAATGCTCCACCCCAAAAACTTGATCTAGAAGAGCCTTCAGGGGTTCAAAGAGCTAGAATCAGGCTTAAGGGCATTTTAAAATATAAGGCTTTGGATGTTGAGGCCAACCCCTTTCCTTTGGCACTTCCACCCAATCTACTAATAAGGGAAACCATGGAATCCCTTTTTATGCCGCACTCTTTAAGATCCTTTAACAAATTTAGTTGCTTCCCTTTGAAAATGAGACACAACATCCCTAGAGGGATTCTAGTTGTGACATGAATGTGAGTTGCAAGGGAGGAGATGGCATCTCCGTCCCTGAGCATGACGCAGAGGGATCTTCTAACCAAGGTTTTGACAAAAATCGGAAAAGAAATAAGCTCTTGAGAATTGGTATCCTAAACATGGGGCAAAATGCGTAGGTTTTGACTAATATCTGGTAGAAAAATTCTAACAAACACTTTGTAGGTGAACCTACTCCACCATTGGAAAGATTAAACAAACAATTTGTTGAACATTTTGTGGGCAAACTTCGCGCTAAGTGTTCCACACTCGTTGTTGTTCCCAGACAAAAAAATTCAAGTTCATCCTCCATCGTTGCTACGTCCATAAATTTATGGAAGAAAACCACTTCTTCATATTAGTAATAGGGATTGAGAATTCAGAAGAAACCAATACTAAGACGGTCAACCTCTATTTATGGGTTTTGATGTAACCTCGGGGAACAAGTTCATCAACATTTGGGTGGGCATGATTTTTAAGAAGCCTCGATGGGAATCACTTTTCCTTGTATGAATTAAAAAAAAGATTTGTATCCACAACCACTATAATAACGAAATATTTGATATTTTTGAAAATTATAAATTTTTAACATCTTACTAATTTTTTTACTTCTATTTACTTTATCTCTTTAAAAATAATCACTTTATATCTTTTAAATGAAATAATCACAAATACACCATCAAAAAAAATTAATCCATTTTCCACGCTAGGAATTCCATTGTTGTAATATCTTTTAAATGAAATAATCACAAATACACCATCAAAAAAAATTAATCCATTTTCCACGCTTGGAATTCCATTGTTGTAATCACTTTATATCTTTTAAATGAAATAATCACAAATACACCATCAAAAAAAATTAATCCATTTTCCACGCTTGGAATTCCATTGTTGACTACGAATAGAATGTAGTATCCTCGCGGTGCTGCAATGGTGTTTGGAGGTGATGTTAAGTTAGAAAACAGTAGTCTTTGCTCTCAAGTCCCGTAGTCCATGCGATTATACATGACCACGGTGTTTTCATAAGTGGTGGTCATATGCATAGCAGAAACCATAAACTCCCATTAATCACTTCATTAAACAATTATAATCGTGATGTTGAAGGAATACATAAAATATTTTAATGTGCGTTTCAGCAATTCTCTTAGGTATTTTAAATTTACAAGGTCCCGTGCACAGATGGACCTGAAAAGGAAAGGCGACGTCATCCTTTCTTTTTCATTTTTAATTAATTTTTGCAATTATGATTTTATTTTCCAATTTAATTTTATTTTATTTTAACACTAACTTAATATTTAATAAGTATTATTTTTATTAATAATTTATATTTCATTTCGAATTTTAATAATCTAATATTTTTATTTAATACTATTTTAATTCTACTTTAACATTTACTATTATTTCACGTCATGATTTCAATTATTCTTATTACGCCTTTTGTAATTTCACTTATTCTAATTATTCTCGGTGTTTTTTTTAAGTTTATTTTATAATTAATAATAAGTAATTCGTTTTCAGAGTTCTCCAAGCCATTCTTAGCTGCTGCTGCGCGCGCGAGCAATCCGCGATCGAGCCTCGGCCTGGGACGCCTAAACGAGCTTCATCATGGATCCTCCGGATCCACCCAGTGGGAATTCGAAGCTGCAAAGAGCCTTCTCTAATCTGGTAAAGTCACTCCCTCCGCAAAGACCTAGACCAACAGCAACAAATTTTGTGAATAAGCTTGATGTATTACAGGAAGTTCAACTGCCACCTACCATTCCACGCATGGCAACCATTTCCCCAGCGGAAATAGGGTTAATCGGGCAATTTACAGGACTGTGGCCATCACCCAGAACAGTGCAAAGATGGGTCGAGAGAAACTAGTCGGACAAGATCCAGGGTAAAATATCCATCAAATTCTGTGGCAGAGGATATTTTACTTTTCATTTTGAAACCAAAGATGACAAAGATCTAATATTCAGAAATGGGCCTTACTTTATGGACTCCAGGGGTCTCTACCTCAATAAATGGACCTTGGATTTTGATCCAGAACTTGATATACCAAATGCGGTTCCAGTTTGGGTTAGACTGCCGCATCTTCCCCTTCACTGTTGGGGGGATGACTCGGTCAAAGCAATAGGAAATGCGGTTGGGAAATACATAGATCGCAGTGAACCTAAAGACAACATGCAGGCGTGTGCGCGGATTTGTGTTGAAGTCGATCTGGGCCGAGGACTGCCGGAAGTGATCAAATTGAAAGTTGATGATTGGTGCCATATTCAGCAGTTGGATTACGAGCAGATACCCTTCAAATGCAAGGTATGCCATGAATATGGACACTTTGCAAATAGATGCACTAAAATAGTTAACGTAGAATCTGATGAGCAGGATGGGCAATGGGAAACTGTAAAAAGGAAAAAATCATCTCCTCCCCTCAAAACTATGGATCCTGATGCCCCTGGTTCTTCCCATCAGCGCCCTCCCCATCAGCAACCTTCCCATCAGCAACCTTCCTCCTCTCAGCAACCTCCCCTTCAGCAACCTTCCTCCCCTCCTCTGATTCCCGATCCTCCTCTCCCTCCATCCTCTAATCCCTACGCGATCCTCTCTGAGGCAGAATCCGGGCCTGATTTCCCTTCCACAGATCCCCCTCTCCATCTTTCTCCTCCCCTCATCATTCAGCCCTCTCCTGATCCCCCCTCTTCAAGGATTACCAGGAGCTCTTCAAAGGAACATGGAGCGCCCAGTGATGTCCCTAAAAAGCAAGGGCCTGGCAGGAAATCGGCCAAGCAACAGAGGGATGAAAGTGCTCAGAAAGACATAGCCCTGGGCACCCAAACTCCAATAGAGTCCTTCATTCTTGGACACTTGGAAAAAGAAAATAGTAACAAAGGAAATGAGAGGCGAGCACCTCTCCATGTAACTAGTAAATCATGATGAAAATACAATCTTGGAATAGTAGGGGCTTAGGGCACCCCTCCAAGCTAGTTGCCCTCAAGGACTTAATTCACAGTGAAAATCCTGAAATTGTACTTATTCAAGAAACAAAGCAAGATCAATCAGAAATGAGTAGGGTAATAAGCCAGCAAAAGCATTTCAATGGATGTGCAAGCGAAGCAAGAGGAGCCTCAGGCGGCATATTAACTATGTGGAATAGCAATAAATGGATCTGTGACTCCACCAGCGTACACCAGAACTGGATTCCAGTCAATTTAGAAAGCAAAACAGGTAGCTCAAAGGTAACAATTTACAACATATATGCTCTGAATCAGTACAAAGAGAAAGAAATGTGTTGGAACACATTGGAAGCAAGTATAGAAGAAGAGCAGAACAATAATCTCATTATAGCAGGAGATTTAAATCTGGTGATGCACGCTAACGAAAAAATGGGAGGAAATTTCACCCCTGATCCATTCAGAAGTCGACTTGAGGCCATCATGCAGGAGCACGACCTTGTTGATATCAGACCCAAAAACCGTAGGTACACCTGGAGTAACAGAAGAATTGGTGCCGGCAATATCATGGAACGACTTGATAGGTTCCTTATAAGTATAGCATATCTGTCCACCTTCTCTACAGGCCATTCAAACATTCTCAATGTCTCTGCCTCTGATCACTACCCAATAACGCTTACTCTTCATAGCCAATGTCAGCTAGGACCCATACCCTTCAAATACTGCTCCATTTGGAATCGTTCCCCAGCAGCAAAAGATGTGGTGCGGCAGGCTTGGGTTCAACATGTAGAAGGCTCGCCAACTTATATTTGGGAGACAAAATTGAAGAGAGTAAGACAGGCTTTAAAGAATTGGGCAAAGAACAATTATCAAGAGCCCGAGATGAATAAAAAGAAAATTAAGCAAGATCTAGAGGAAGTGCAACAAAGAATCGAAGTTCTTGGGCTAACTCAGCAAGCTAAAGAGCAAGAAACCAGATTATACTCACAGCTGAGTCAAACTATTAGGGATGAAGAAACAAAATGGAGACTGAAATCAAGGCAATTCTGGTTGCAGGAGGGAGACAAAAACACATCTTATTTCCACAAGCAGGCCACGGTTCGAAAGGCCAGAAATACAGTGAGCACAATAATGGATAATGAAGGGAACCGTTACAATACTTAGGACTCTATAAAGGAAGCAGCTACCAAGCACTTTAATAATACTCTGACTAAGGATAAAGCCGAGGAGGATTATTCAAGCATGCTACAACATCTGTCTAAAGGAGTCACACAAGAAATGAACAACAGTCTCAGAAAAGAAGTAGAAGAAGAAGAAATCCAAGCAGCAATTTGGAGTTTACACACAGATAAAGCTCCAGGACCTGATGGGTTTTCCATTAGCTTTTACAGAGAATATTGGCATATGATTAAAAAAGATCTCTTAAAGATGATTCGTTGGGTTTTAAAAAAAGGCAAAATGGGGAAATTTACCAACTCCACCTATCTGGCTTTAATTCCAAAAGAGAATCGACCTTCCACTTTTTCAAGATTTCGGCCAATATCTTTATGCAACTCAGCATATAAAATAATTTCAAAAATTCTAGCATCCAGGCTCAAACCACACCTCTCATCCCTGATCTCCAAAAATCAAGGGGGCTTTCTCCCTAATAGGCACATCACTGACTCTATCCTACTTGTGCAAGAGGCCATCCACTCAAGCTTAAGCAGAAAAGAGAAAGGGTTTGTCCTAAAGCTAGATCTTGCCAATGCTTTTGATAGGGTAAGGCATTCCTTCCTGTTTGTTGTTCTTCATAAAATGGGGTTTGATCCCTCCTTCATCACAATGATCAAAGCTTGTATAACGGATCCCTGGATCTCCCCTTTGATTAATGGGAGACCGTGTGCTGCCTTCCAATCTTCTCGTGGCCTCAGACAAGGCTGCCCCCTATCTCCTTACTTGTTTATCCTTATGGCTGAAGCATTCAGTCAAACCTTGGATTACAACCGGAGAATAGGCCTAATCACTGGCATCAAGATTGAGCAAGGAACAAAGAACATCAATCATTCTCAATTTGCAGACGACACTCTCTTATTAGGAGGAGCTTCCACCACTATAGCAAGGCGCTTTAAGAAGATTTTGGATCAATTCATGGATTACTCAGGTGGGAAGGTCAATCAGATAAAAAGTTGTATATATGGTTGGAATACACCAAATCATACCATCCATAACATTGCAAGTATATTTGGAGTCTCCTGCAAACTAGTCTGGAATCATTTCTCCTATTTAGGGATGCCAGTAAGTATGGGACCGCTGAAAGCTGATACCTGGAACGAAATTCTTGATAAAATAAAGAGAAAAGTTCAGCAATGGGGCACCATGTGGCTGAATCCAGCAGGACGACTAGTTCTTCTAAAATCAGGTATAGCTTCTCTTCCCATATATCGTTTTTCCTTATATCAAGCTCCTGTTGTTTTTCATCAGAAAATGGAAAGAGCCCTCAGGCATTTTCTTTGGCAAGGAGGGAAAACGGATAAGAAAAAATTCAATCTTGTAAGCTGGAAGAACATAATCCAATCTCAGGAAAAAGGAGGACTAGGCATCAGATCACCAAAATTGCTAAACTTAGCACTTGGAGCTAAAATAGTATGGAGGATGATCACAGGGCCTACAGCGTGGTGGAAGAAGATTTTAGAAGCAAAATATCTGAACTGCACAAGGCAGCAACTCCTGGAGACTAATATTCCTAACAGAGATAGTACAAAAATTTGGCAACTCTGCAAGAAGGCCATTACCTTTATGTCTCAGAATATCTCAAAGGTCCCAGGAGGGGGGAGCAGTATCAACTTCTCCACAGACAGAATCTTAGGGCAGCATCCCATTGGAACAAAGATGGAGGCAATCCCTGCCATAAACTGGCTCAATGGCAAAGGGATAATGCATTTGGCTCAAATATCTCAATGGGATAGTCACTCTCAAGCATGGACAGGTTGGAAATTCCCGGACCACCCGAGGGAGCTAGACACTAGCCTCACTGCCCTAAAGAATCTCCTTCACAGAAAAGCCCCGGTCCAAGAAGGCAAACATGATGGATATCGTTGGGACCCAACTGGAACTCAATACACGGTTAAAGCTGGACATCAATTTCTTTGTGATAGCATCCTCCAACAGGAAATATGGAACCAATGGAAACTTGTATGGAGAGCAAAAGCACCCCCCAAAGTCAAGTTTTTCATTTGGCTTCTCCTGAAAGGAAAAACGCTAACAGCGGAAAATCTAAAGAAAAGAGGCATAATGGGGCCATCCAGATGCCCAAACTGTTTTCGATCAGAGGAAACAATCCAGCACCTGTTTATAGAATGTCCGGTGGCTGGTGAATGTTGGAGGAAGATGGCCTCAATAGGGGCAGCTCCCTGGGAGCCTCAGGCAACTATTGCAGAAACGATTCACAAATGGAGGAAGAATTGTCCATGGAAAGAGAAAAGGAGTAAATTGGCGCAAAGGGTATGGAACACCATTCCTCTAACCCTTTTATGGCGCATATGGTTGGCAAGAAATGGAAAGGTCTTCCAGGAGAAAGGCTGCAACACCAGGATAATGTGCCACAAGGCTAAAATTTTAGCGTTAGAGACAGTCACAAATCACACCAGAGGCAAGATCGAGGCAACAAATTATAGCATGGAAGAGAGAAATTTGATCAGCTATGTTTTTGAGAACATTACCAGTGCTCAGGAAACAAACAAAGGAAGGACACAAATGAAAGAAACGAATAGTGCATGGAAAATGAGGTTAAAGGATGAGGAATTTTCGAATTGGTTGAGAAATTGTAACAGGTTCTATCTTTTTTTTGATGGTGCTTCTAAATCGAACCTGGGCCAAGCAGGTGCAGGGGGTCTAATTTGCAACGCAAATGGAGAGAGCATACTTCACTTCGAATGGGGGCTAGGAGAGATCTCCAACAACAGAGCAGAGGGATTAGCACTGTACCAGGGACTCATACAGCTGCTAAAGTTAGGGATAAGAAAGGCAGTGGTGTTCGGGGACTCCGCAATAATTATCAGGCTTATGGCGTAGCGACAGAGCACGCCAAATATTCTCCTTCAGCAGATAAACCACCGGAATCAGATCCTTCATGCTTCAATGGAAGAAGTCGAGTATTACCACATCCTACGTGGATTGAACAAGGAGGCCGATAAGCATGCCAGCAGGGCATGCGAGCGTTCCAAGGGTAGCCTGAGTTGTAATAATACTGTCTCTTTTCAACCCTTACCATGAACCTACAACATTCAGTCAACAGCAGATGTACCCCAGCTAACAGAATCAGTGACATCAGTCAAGCAATCAGTGCCGACGACAGAGCAGGTAAGATAGGCAGGATTTGGATCAGAAACGAGATCAGGATATCACTTCAATGCATGGGAATCAAGAGAAATCCAGGAGAAAATTGTCCTTGCAGAATGATCCCATTTGCGGTTAAAGATTTGCACTTGACCATTCCGTGGATTACCATGAGACACGGATGGGCATCTTCCCGCCTGCACAGCATGCAAATGGACTCTATTTATACTCCAGGTAGCAGAACTCCTCAAAACATTAAGAAAGGGAGGTTATACAGTCAACAGGCTTTTAACGCTCTTGTCTGCCTCCAATCAGCCCAAGGTAGATGTTTTAGCGCTTAGCAGCATCGTAACAACCCTGCGAGAGCTGTGGTTGCAATCTGTTGTAAGCGAAGAGGCCAGAGAGTTCAGAGGTTCTGCGTTATAGAGGTCGACACCACAGACAGGAAACACTCAGTGATAATGGACCGCTCAGAGGACTGCTTCCACTGCAGAGACCTTCAGGCAGAGTTTGAGGAGCTGAGAGCGCAACAACATGCATTGGAAGACCAAGTCCGAAGTTTGGAAACACGAATGGAAGATCAGTAAAGAGTTCTCAATGAGAAGTATTGGGCAGAAATCAATCTGTTCCTGCATAGAGTTAATTCTCTACATGAGCAGTTCAGCAACTTGGCCAACTGGTGCAGCCACACCGAAGAATCGATAACTGTTCTCAAGTTCATGATGGACAAAAAGCTCAAGGAAGCCCCTTCTACCTCCAGTGCAAAACAGAATGAGCCAGATCCATACCCAGAAGAGTCCACAGCTAGGAAGATTAGTCATATAGAGATAGATTAAATATGTTTTGTAGCTGTAAATTTTGGTGTTTGCAATATGTAAGGATTTACAGTCGTACAAGAAGCCTTAGAGGTAGGAATATTAGAACAAGGATCAAGGAAGGGACCCTTTTTGTAATTCCTTGGATCCATGATGTTCAGGAAACATTGTATGTATGGCAAACTGCCTCTCTTTTCTTTTTCAGATCATAATATAGCAACCGAAATTTGTCTAAAAAAAATAAAAAATAAGTAATTCGTTTTCATACTCTTTAATATTATATTAATTTTTTAATTAACTCTATTTTTATTTAGTTGAAGGTTTTTTACTTCAATTTAAAGTGAATAATGATAAAAATGGCAATGTTTGTATTAAAATATAACCCATTGGTCAGCTCTACGAAAGAGAGCCTGAACCAGAAGAGTTTGGCTCTGTAGAACGCTCTGCATTGTTCATCAACATTACACATTAAATAGAATACATGGTTTTAGGGAAGTTAGAACAACATCCTAACAAATAGAAACTAATCGCTCTGCATTGTTCATCAACATTACACATTAAATTGAATATATGGTTTTAGGGAAGTTAGAACAACATCCTAACAAATAGAAACTAATTCCTATCCTGAGGCTACATGAATCAACTCTACCTATTCTAAGATATTCTCCATTATCTTCAACACTCCCCCTTAATGAATAATGGGTTCACATATATGCCTAACATCTCCCTTAACATTTGAAATTTTACTTTTCCAAGGGGCTTACTGAAAATGTCTACAACATTATCACATGTATTACAATATTCCAGATGAATTTCTTTAGATTGCACTTTCTCCCTTACAAAATGGAATTGAGTATCAATATGTTTAGTGTTTTTGTGAAACACCAGATTGTTGGCCAGCTTGATTGAACTTTGATTGTCGCATCTGATTGTTGTTGCGACTATATGTTCTTCCTCAACATCCTGGAGAAGTCTCCGCAACCAAACTGCCTCGCACGTCGCTGCACACATGGCTTGATACTCTGCTTCTGCTGAGGACAAGGAGACTGTGTTCTGCTTCTTGCTGCTCCAAGTGATCACTTCGGATCCAAGACTGAATAAATAACCTATTATAGATCTGCGATCATCTACATCTCCTACCCAATATGAATTTGCAAATCCTGCCAATCTAACATCAGAAGAGTCAGTGCAAATAATTCCATAATCTACAGTACCTTGTAGATACCTCGAAACTTTTATCACTGCATTCCAATGGCTTTCAAGTGGATTAGACATAAATTGTCTTAACACGCTGACTGCATAAGCCAAATCAAGTCTAGTGGTGGTTAGGTAGATCAGACTCCCAACCAGTTGCCTATAAAGTGTTGCATCTGCCACTTTTGAGCCATCATCACACTGCAATTTGATATTCTGCTGCAATGGTACCAGTGCAGACTTACATTGATCCATTCTAAACTTTTCTAATAGGATTTTGACATACTTTGCTTGAGACAGAAATGTTTGACTTGAATCTCTCCAGATCTTGAGAGCTAAACAGTATCTGAGTTCACCAAGATGCTTCATCTCAAACATCTGTGACATCTGCTCCTTGATTTCATTAATTAGATATATAACATCACCTGTAATTATCAAATCATCTACATATAACGAAATTAGCACTACGCACCCTTGTTCATCTTTCATGGTGTAAAGATTAGGGTCATTCTTACCTCTATTGTAGCCAGCTTGCAGAAAAAATGAATCAATTTTCTCATACCATGACCTGGGAGCTTGTTTTAGTCAATAGAGTGCTTTCTTCAACCTACAGACTAAATGTTCTTTTCCCTTTTGGACAAACCCTTCTAGTTGTTCTAAATAAACCTCTTCTTTCAGTTCTCCATTCAAAAATGCAGACTTTACATCTAGTTGGTGCATCATCCAATGTTTCTTGGTAGCTAAAGCAAGTAACATTGTAATGGTGTTCAATTTAGCTACAGGGGCGAATGTTTCTTCATAATCTATCCCTTCTTTTTGTGTATAGCCCTTTGCAACTAACCTAGCTTTCAGTTTTTCTATAGTTCCATCCGCATTAATTTTCGGTTTATATAACCATTTACAACCTATGACCTGTTTTCCTCTGACTTCTACCAATTCCCAAGTGTTGCTTCTGATTATTGAATCATATTCCTGTTCCATGGCTATTTTCCATTCATTACTTCCATTTGCTTCTTTATAACTAGATGGTTCAACAACATTCATCATACTAGTTATAAAAGCATTTTCCCTATATCCTGTAGGCATTTGAGCTTTTCTACCTGATCTCCTGAGTGGTGGGGTGGTGGTTTCAAACCTTATTTCTTCCTACTGCTGTTGTTGCTATTGTTGTTGCTATTGCTATTTCTGCTGTTGTTGTTGCTGTTGTTCATCCTCTGCCTTTGTTTGCTACTGGCCCTGATTGTTCTCTGCATCTTCTTCTTCCTCAAAGTACGGAATGTCCCATCCATCATAGTGCTCATCGGTTTCTTCATTATCTTGCTCATGGAATTTAACATCTCTACTAACAAAGATCTTGTGAGTAGAGGGGTTAAATAATCTGTATGCTTTACATGACGAACAATACCCTATAAAAGTGCATCTGATGACTTTTGAGTCTAATTTCTTTCTATCTACCTTTGGTATGTGGGAAAATGCTTTACATCCAAATATTCTTAAGTGTTTTACTGCAAGCTTATATCCATAAAAAGCTTCAAAAAGAGTTTTAAACTCAAGACTTCTTATAGGGCTCCTATTTTTTAAATAAACCGCAGTACTCACTGCTTCAGCCCAAAACCCATTTGAAATATTCTTACCTTTCAACATACTTCTCGCACATTCCACCAGAGTTCTGTTCTTCCTTTTTGTTACTCCATTCTACTGTGGAATATGGGGTACTGTAAACTGCTGCAAAATTCCATGATCTTTACAATATCTTATCAGCTCATCTTTCTTATATTCTCCCCCTTGACCAGAACGGAGAATTTTTATCTATTTCCCTGTTTGTCTTTCAATCATATTTTTAAATTTCTTAGTGTATTCGAATGTATGAATCTTCTTACTTAAGAAATACACCCAAGAAAATTCGTACAGTCATCATTAAACAGTAGGAAATACACTGCACCTCCTAATGATTTTGTCTGCATGGGACCACAAGGGTCTGTGTGCACTAACTTCAGTATATCCCTCTGTTTCTTTTCTATTATAATAGAGAATTCTTCTCTATGCATTTTTCCTAAAGTACAAGCATCGCAATCATTATGCACTTGCTTTAGCATAGGAAGATCTCTTACCATTTCTTTCCTCTGTAGTAACAACAAATCATTGTAATTGATGTGGCTAAATCTCTGGTGTCAAAGCTCTTCTGTAGTCAGGCTCGCTGTTGTCAATTCTCGAACCGGTGCAGGTCTCACATCCAACTTGTACAGTCCTCCTGTTCGGATCCCTGTAGCAATTGTCTTCATACCATCTAGCAGATCCTTAATGTAACAGTTAGATTTTAAAAATTCAACTTTCAAATCTTGATCTGTAATCATTGATACAGAAATCAAGTTCTTAGTTATGCCAGGGACATACATTACATTATAAATTTGTTTGATATTACCATCAGGTAGAATGACATAAACTTTCCCACATCCTTTGATTTGATGACTTCTGTCATCTCCTAGGTAAATCTGTGTGCCTTCATTGATCTCTTTAAAATCCTCCAGCTAGTGCTTGTTCCCTGTCATGTGCGTTGACGCTCCTAAATCTACATACCAAATGTCTGCATCAACATTTTCCTCACGATCTGCCATGAATAACCTTAAATTCTGCACCTGATCACCATTCGCAAGATGACCTGCATGTCTCTTTGGCTTCTGTTGTTCTTCATGATACTTCTTTTTCCTACATTCCCTAGCAATATGACCTAATTTTCCGCAATAAAAACATTTAGTTTCAGAGTAGTTTTTATTTGGGTGCATACCTTGGGTCAGATTTGGCTGTTTATGTGAACTTGCTATGTTTTGCTGTTGTGGACCTCCTTTCCCTTTGTAGAAGTTTTTCCTCGCCACCAATGCAAGATCAGAACTCTAGGGCTTCAGATTCGATCTCCTCTCTTCTTTCTGCATTAGTATACTTGTCAGCTCTTCAAAGTGTGGGATCTTCTCTCTGGCATTGATCCCAGTGATGAACTTCTGATAATCATCAGTGACACCATTCATTGTAATGGTCACAAGATCTATATCGTCCATTGTATGACCAATATCTGATAATTTGGTTTTCAGATCCTTGATCCTTGCTACGAATGAAGCAATCATTTCATTCTCCTCCATCTTCATGGACAAAATATTACTCTTGAGGAACAGAAGACGATTTGAATTTCTGATCTCATACAATTCCTTCAGAATTCCCCAGATCTCGTTAGCTGACTTACCTTCTCTGATGTGCAGTATAATGCAATCTTTCACTAACATCTTTAACATTGTCCTTGCTTTGCTTTCTCATTTCTCCCAATCTGGGACCGATGTTGATCCGGCAGCGGGCCTCGGCTCATCCCCATTCACAATTTGCCAAGCACTCTGCACTTCTAACAGAGTCTACATCTTAAACTTCCAATTTGCATAATTGGAACCATCGAGCTTATTATGCTCATTCATGCATGCTTCAAATATGTTGTTAGTCATCTTGGCGATTTGGAAAAAAAAAACGACAAGTAAAAGATGTTAAATTTACCCCAGATCTGCGACAGAGACAGATCACTGTTGTTTGATCTAGCAACACATGCGCAGATTATCGTGGCTTCCTTCTTAGCCTCCAGACAACCTCCTGTTGTCAACTACAACCTTGTTCTTGGCTTCCCCACTCAGCTTCTCTGACAGCTACAACCTTGTTCTTGGCTCCCTTTGCAATTTATTTGATTTACACTATCGTCGCTGATATTTGCCCAATATCCAAGACTAGTCACAGATAAACACCAATTTTCTAAGACTAGTCGTAGATATATGCCCAACTTCTGAGACCGTCGCAAAAATACACCCATTTTCAGACACTGATCACAACCATTGCAACTATACACTAGAAAAGTGCGACAATCGAAAAAATGAAAATTTAGAAAAGTGTAGAGGTGTATCGTCACGGCTATCCACTCAAAACCTGTGACGATTTCAGTTCAAAGAACCATCCACCAGCTAGCGTATAGGTTCCTCGGCCCTGACGCTCTGATACCACGATAAAAATGGCAATGTTTGTATTAAAATAAAACCCACTGGTCAGCTCTATGAAAGAGAGTCTGAACCAGGAGAGTTCGGCTCTGCAAAACACTTTGCATTGTTTATCAACATTACACATTAAATAGAGTACATGGTTTTAGGGAAGTTAGAACAACATCCTAAGAAATAGAAACTAATTCCTATCATGAGGCTATGTGAACCAACTCTACCTATTCTAGGATATTCAACAAATAAATATTTGTTGACCTTTTTTATATCTTTTTAATTGAGGTCTTAAATTTATTCTCAAGAGAATATTCCTAACATATGCTTCATTTAAATTCTTATTAATGGCCGTAATTTAAGGTGAATAAGGATTTGTTGACTTTTTTATATCTTTTTAATTGAAGGCCTAAATTGATTCTCAAGGGAATATGCCTAACATATGCTTAGTCTAAATTCTTATTAATGGCTGTAGTATGTTAGACAATTTGTTAGGTTGTATTGGCTTTTAATAAATTTTAAAAATGTGAAGTTTAAAGGCTCACCGATTTCTTAGAGATTTTCAAAATATACTTAATTTTAGAAAAACATAAATACAAATAAAGACTTTGTCTATATCAATCATATTAATTCTTTTAATATAGTTGTACTAATTGGTATGGTATACATCATTTAACCTTTTTATTCCAGAGGACTAAAACACTAAAAAGAAAGGGTTAAAAAACTTCAAATATATCACTGATTATTCCAAAAGTTTTCATCATAACAATATTATTTTTTTAATTTATTTATATATTAAATTTCAAAATACCAAACACTATTATGTTTATGTTTAAAAAATACAATTATATTTTATTTTTATTTTCAGGAACTTTCTTCTAATAATATCATTTTTATTATCTATTTAATGCCAATCTAAAAGATATTGTGTAGTATATATTTTTTTAGAAACTAAACTTTAACTTAAACACATTTGTTTTATTTCTTCATAATTTATGTAATTAAACTCGTTAAATGTTTTGTTATTCAATATCATGATTCATGAATTGTAAGCCAAATATTCATATTTCAATATATAAGGTAAAGAGTTAATATTTCAATAAAAATCTAACTTTAAAGTTCACCTCATGGTTTATATTTAAAAAAAATATATACATAATCCTATATTAAAGTAATTTTTTTTTCTATGTAAAACTAAATTTATTAATAGAAACATAATGTACAGTGAGGCCCCGGCCTTTGCGGGTCTAGGTTAGCCATATGACCATTTTAAACAACACGACTTAAAATCAAGACTACCCCCGGAGGGGAAACCAGTTTGAAAACGAGAGAAAGATAGGTACATTCTGCCCACGCAGGGGCTACAATTCCAGAAATCAAAATTTACTGTCATGGTAAAATTCAAATTTGACTGCCAAAATTAACCACTGTAAAAGATAAAAAAAAATAGAAAACTCAGAAGACCAAGCTTGACACATGACCTGTAGCATGCAAATGCTAGGTGTCTTAGGACAGTCGCTTCTCTTCCACGATCGGACACCCATAGTCTTCTGAGTCTGTATCCTATGCCTGCTTGCCACCCGTGGTGTCTTGTGGCTCTCTGTCATCAACCTGAATGCCTTTGGCTTTACTAGTGGCATTGCTACACAACATCTTGAGGCGCTTATGGACGGATAATCCTTAGCTTTCTGCGGATGGCTTGAGCTTGGCTCCCTCTGAACATTTTCGTGCAGCTGAGGACCTGGTTCTTAGCAGGGTTGTAGGTTGGGGCAATGCATGAGCCAGCTTCCTCCTAAAATCCACTGAGATGGTGGCTATGACAACCAGTCGGTCCATGGAGCAAGAAAAATGGAATTTATCGTACTAGGTTGTAGGAGTGAGATTGGTTGACTAGGTGGCTCCGTCAGTCCGACGAGCCTCATAGGGGCGAGCTCGTCCTCTTCCACTATGCGTATCCGGATATCTACCATGGTAGCGGGAAGAGGAAGGACTGGAGGCCAGGGAGGCTGACGGGGAAGACAAAGCGGTGGGGGGCAGCGAAGAATGGCGAATGGTGCTACCACGGCTACCACCACACCTGCATCTCATACGATGACGACGACGCATATTGCTCTGAGTGGGATGCTGCAGCAAGAAGGGAGCCAAAGTGGCGGGATGTGGGGCAAGAGAAACAGAGGTGATACTGAAAAGAACAGGGAATGTCAAGTCCGGGACAGCAGCAAGGCTGAGGCCTCAATTTGTAGGGTGCAGTGTAAAGACTGGGAGAAGTGATAATCGTTGCCCAAGTCGATGCGGCAGAGCAGTCTGCAACGCCTTCCTGTTGCGGTTCGAGAACTTGGCTCTACAATGGCGGGGTGGCATGAGCAGTTCAGAGGCAGGATGGATGAGTGAAGAGGGCTCGGCTCCATGATTTTATGCTTGCGGGAGAAGTCTCGATCCGCGCAGTGGAGTAATTGTGGTGGCCGAGGG
Organism: Pinus tabuliformis; assembly: GCA_031772625.1. Taxonomy (NCBI): domain Eukaryota; kingdom Viridiplantae; phylum Streptophyta; class Pinopsida; order Pinales; family Pinaceae; genus Pinus; species Pinus tabuliformis. The sequence continues at coordinate 85,993,012 of CM062815.1, read as the reverse complement.
GCAGAGTTTTTCCTTAAATTCCCACATGGGAAGGAACGAATTACCATGTGATGCGGCAACCTTCCAGGCCAGCGTCGTATCCACCTTGAATTCTCATCTACCACCCGCATCCAGGGTTGTTGCATCATTTTGCACCAGTGTGTCATATTCTTGTTGGTGTTTGGCATCTTTTATTATATCCAGCGAGCCCGTGTATAGAGTTCAATCACTGTTCACCCATAAATTGGCTAAGAGGTTGGCCACTTTGTTGTCATCTCTCTTGATGTGTTTGAAGGTGATTGCTCTATTGGTTGCAAGCCAATGCTCAATGTGTTGTAAACAAGCTGTGAGTCTCCAGCTACAGGACAGCTTATGTACTGGAGTTCCATGAATAATTTGATTGGCCATATTGATGAGGATTTGTGAGTCTCCTTCGATTATTAAGGGAAAGTAGCCATGCTACTGAGCAAGGTGGAGACCTTGCCACAATCCTTCCAGTTCAGCCGAGTTGTTCGTGTCCCATCCTGATGTGCCTAGGAAGAGCAGCAAAGGATTGCCATAGTGATCCCTGAAAATTCCTCCATGTCCAGCCTGGCCTGGATTGCCTTTAGAAGCGCCATCAAAGTTTAACTGGGTGAATCCTAGAGGCGGAGGGCACCATTTACTGGAAGAGTGGTGGGAAGGGACGGATCTACTGGGATGCTCTTGAGTCTGGATGAGCCTGAGGTTCCAATTCTTCCAGATGGTCCGTTCTTGCGGGTCGGTGGGAAAGTCATCACCGCTCCAAGTTTGGAGCACTAGAGTTTCTTGAAGGTTGCTGCATAGATTGCTCCATATGATCTCGATGGGGGTGGTTTGATTCCTGAAGATACGTCGATTCCTTTCCTTCCAAATTGTCTAGCTAAGGAGGCATGGAACGATTCTCCATAAGGAGTTAAGTAAGGGACTTTTGTATGGATTTTTAGCCCAGTGACGTATGGTTTTGGTGATGTCTTCTTTTACTCTACCATCCTTTTGACATCTGAAGATTGTTTTTTCCCAAAGTTTGTTTGCCAAATAACAGGAGTCCATGAGATTTTGTATAGTTTCCTCTTGTTGCTTGCAGTTGGGGCATCTTGAGGGGCCATAATTTTTTTTTTTCCTTAAGTTGTCCCAGGTAAGAATTCTTTTATGACATAGCAGCCATAGAAAAGTGGAGATCTTGGGCCAGATTTTAGGAGACCACACTTTGTCCCAGAGAGGGTCCTTGTTATGCTAAGTATTAATCATAAGGTTGTACGCCTCTTGTGTGGTGAAAGTCCCACATGGTTTGTATCCCCAACGTAGGATATCCTTTTCTTCAGAGAATCTGATTCTCCTATTGGTTAGCTCTGTGTCCAACTCCTTATACATTATCTCTGTACCTTGCCTGATGATGTGCTCTACTTTTTGCCATTGTCTATATCCCTGATCAAGGGTGGGAATCCAATACTGGTTGACCGTTTTCCATTGATGAGCTTCCTCGCCCTCTGTTTGTGGTAGTGAGATTAAGTTGTTGATTTTGGGTCTTTGCTGCCATGAATCCATCCAGAAGCGGGCATTGTTGTCGTTCCTTATTTCCCAAAAGCTGTGTTGATGGATCATGTGTCTGTGCAATCTAGCCGCATTCCAAATTAGGGAGCCTTTTCTGTATCTGTGAGCCTGATCAAGTCTTCATTCGATCTGTTGTTGGCATATTTGGCTTTCCATAGGATCACCCAGGGTGTGTGTGGAGCTGAAAGCCACTTCCACCAGATTCTTGCTCCCATGACTGTGTTACTGTGTTGAGGGTCCCGAAGACCGATTCCCCCAAGGTTTTTTGGGAGGCAAACTGTCGCCCACTTGACCAATGCCCATTTGCGATTATGTCCAGCAGATCCCCATAGAAAATTCCTTTGAAGATCTTTGATTTTTTTGAGTACCCATTTAGGCACTGCTAGAACAGAGAAGAGATAAAGAGGCATAGATTGCAGTACAGCCTTGATGAGGATTAGTCAACTTGCCATGTTTAGGGCTCTAAAGGTCCAGGAAGTGAGGCGGGCTTCAAGTTTGTCTAGGAGCAGTTTCCATGAGGAGTGCTTAAGAGCAGAATCAGTTAAGGGGGCACCAAGGTACTTGGAAGGGAGAGAGGTGACAAAGAATCCCAGAATGCGGGTTATGGAGTTTTGAGTCATGGCGGGAGTATGAAAAAGAAGATCTGGGATTTAACAGTGTTGATGCTAGCTCCAGAGGCTGCTGAGAAGTCGTCAAGGAGGGACTTGAATTTTCGGGCTTCTTGGACCGAGGGATGCCCAAATAACATGTTATCATCCACAAATTGCTGGTGGGTGATGGCAGGGGAATTATGAAGGGATATACCTCGAAGCTGATGCTCTTGGAGAGCATGATTGATGGTCCTACCCAACCCTTCAGCCATAAGAACAAAGAGAAAAGGAGAGAGGGGATCTCCTTGATGGATGCCTCTTGAGGGTTGAAAGGGGGTGGAAGGAATTCTGTTAACCAGAATGGAGAAGAAAGATGAGGAGATTAAGCTCATGATCCATCATACCCAAACATGTGAGAAACCAAAGGCTGTTAACATTTTTTGAATGTACATCCAACTCAACTTATCAAAATCTTTTGAGAGGTCGATTTTTAGAAGCATACCTACTTTCTTGTGGTGCTTGAGAGAGTGGATGATCTCATGGGTGAGGATGATGCCATCTATGATTTTCCTTCCTTCGACATAGCCTGATTGTTCTGGTGAGATGAGCAGGGGAAGCAGTGACTTCAATCGGGAAGCTATAACTTTGGGTATGATTTTGTAGATGACATTACAAAGGGCTATAGGCCTGAATTTGTCCGGAGTGTTGTTCCTCCTTGGGGATGAGAGTAATGAATGTTGGATTTAGAGAGGGCAGCATCCATTGGAGTGTTCTAGATTCTTGCACTACTTGACATACCTCCTCGTTGATAACATCCCAGAATCTGCGAAAGAAGGTGGATGTGAAGCCATCTTGACGAAGAGATTTTCCTTCCTTGAGCTATTTCATAGCTTATTCAACCTCCTGTAAGGAGACCAGACGAAGTAGCAATTGATTGTGTTCATCTGTTATCACCTTCGGGATGTGTGGGAGAATCTTGTCAATTGCTGGCTATCTGTTGATGTCAGGTTCTTGATGGACTATTTTGAAGTGCTTAAGGAGTTCTTTTTCAATATCCCCATGATCTTCCAATCGGTCTCCCTGCTGATTATGAATTTGGGTGATGTTGTTATGCATTCGCCTCTGGATGGCAGAACGATGAAAGAATTTTGTATTCCTCTCACCTTCCTTTAACCATCTTATTCGGGATTTCTGTTTCCAGAGGATTTCCTCTTGTTTTTCTCTTTCTGTGATCTGTGTCTGAAGGTTCTTTTCCTGTTCTATGAGGGCTTCAGTCCTTCCTTCTGTTATGATGGTTTGCTGGAGTTTCTCCATCTCCTAAGCAAGGGCTCTTTGAGCTTGGAAAATGTTTCCAAATGTAGCATGGTTCCACTGTTTGATTTGTGCTTTTAGGAATCTAAGCTTTTGCTGGAATTGAAACATTTTGGAGCCTGCAGGGGGCAGAAAACTTTCCATGCATACTGAACCAGATCTTTGAAATTTGGATGGGTCAATAAAAAAGATTCAAAGCGGAAGGGTTTTCAAGTGGAGTTTCCTGGTCTTTGTCATTGAAGCAAAATGGGTCAATGGTCCGATCCTAAAAGTGGCAAAATTGAGGCTGAGAGGTCTCCTCCGAGGTGGATAGAATTATCTGAGATCAGAAATTTGTCTAGCCTTCAAGCAACCTGATGGTGACCAGATATTTTGTTATTCCAGGTGTAGATTCCATTGTTGAAGGTCAGATTGATTAACCAATTTCTTTGAATGAACTCCTTGAAATACTCACTTTCATTGTCTAGTTTGATTCGGCCTCCTAGCTTTTCCTCTAATTTAGTGATCATATTGAAGTCGCCCCCGTAATCCAAAGTGGATGAGTCTGAGTGGCATTGAGCAGCGTGAGCGTGTCCAGAGTTGTTGATTTGTCCACAACAGCTTGTGGGAAATAAACATTAGTAAGGTGACCATGCGCATTGGTCCCTATGATATGGAAGTTGGCTTGAATGAAGTGATGGTTTGCATGGAAGTCTGTGAGCGCAATGGCCTGTGCATTCCATGCTATTGCTAATCCTCTCGAGGCTCCTATAGCATCTACCGCCATTGAGTGACTACCAAGCCATGCTTTTGAAAGAATGGTACTGAGAAAAGTACTATTACATTTCGTTTCTTGCATGAAGAAGATATGAGGTTTCTCTTGCTGTATCAAGTGTTTGATCATTCTGTATTTCCCAGGGCCATTTAGCCCTCTTAAATTCGATGATGTGAGCTTCATGGTTCAGGATTGGGGAATAACCTGTAGTACTTTGTGAGTTTAGAATATCTACTAGATTCTACCAACATTTCCCCGATGAGGATAGTTCTTTGTAGATCTGTCTTTCTCCCTCGTTTCTTGGTATCCTTGAACAGGTTCTTTCCATCCCACTGACTTCCTGGTTGAATTCCTAAAGATCATTGTTGATGTGCTCTAGAGAGGATAACCTCTAGACTTTCTAGCTGTCTTGCCGGGATCTTATCAAATTGTTTCTACTTGCATGCTTGCTCAAGGCCAAAAATGTCCAAGTCTCCTAGGTCGATGCTTTCAGGCTCTTCATCCATCTGCTTGAGTTCACTGCTCTCAGCCATGATGTTCGTTGCATGCTTAGGATCAATCAGAAAGGTATCGATGTCCATACCATTAGGTTTCCAGGCCGAATCTTTAATGGAAGAGGTGATGGGGAGAACTTGGGTTCACTTGGGGAATTGGTCAGGAGACGAAGCTAAATGAGGGTTGTCAGAGGGCTGTTTGGGAATCTCATAAGAGTGCATGGGGGGCTCAGAGACCATTGAGGCAGGCTGAGCTAGAATATCAAAGCTATTGCTGGTAGAGGGAGTAGAATTGTTGGCAGGGGGATTTTTGGGTTGAGAAGCAGGCTTTTTATGGTTCCTTTTCCGAGAGTTCACTTTGGTAAAGCCATCTTGATCAGTTTTCCCTAAGGAGGCATTAGAGGAGGGCTTGACATTTAGTGGGCAATCCCTAAATAGATGTCCATGAGTGTGACATTTTTGGCATCTAAAGGGAACATGTTCATAATCTATTGTCTGAATCCATTCAAAATCATTATAAAATAGACTTACCGAGTCTGGAAGAGCTTTGTTCAGATGCATGTAGACACAAATGCGGGCATAGGAGGTATACCTTCTGAGTTTTGTTTCTTCTGCAACTTTTATAAACTCTCCCAAGCCGTTTCCAATGTCTTTTAAGGACTCTTCATCCCAATATTCCAGCAGCAGAGAATATAACTGAATCCAAACTAGTGTCAAGCTCAGATCTTCTTTGTCCGGATTGAATATTTCGATCTAATCACGTAGATAAAGCCCAACAACGTTGAAGAAATAAGGGTCATCGTCTATGACCCTATTTCGATCCTCGATGTAGTTGAATATTGCTGTAAAGAACCCCTTTGGTCCTAACTTCAAATTGATGTGCCCTTTTGGTTTCCATTTGGCTGCTATCCAGCCCTGTAAGGCCTTCTCTGTTGGCCAAAACCCAATAAATTTCCCAATAAGGGCGTGATCTTTCATGAATTGGATTTGGGTGTTGATTCTTTGACTGGGAAATTCAATCTTTGGTCGTTTTGCAGCTACAGGTTTGCAGGTCGCAGAGGTTACTTTGGGCATTTCATCATCGCCTACAACGCTTTGCTGCCTATCCCAGGGTATAGCTTATGTATCCTGTGGTTCATTATGTATATCATGTTTATGCTGATCTGTTTGCGTCTGCGAGGCAGAGGCCTTGTCAGATCTATTCTTGGCCAGAAGCACAGGGTTCACCATGGGGAGAGGCCCAGAGTCCTCCCCCGTCACAGTTGCCATCGAGGTTGTACTATTAGCTGGCCTGTGTAGCCGTCAAGAGTTGCAGGGTAATGATTCAGGGCATCGTGCTCAGAGTAGAGCTCCATTGCAAAGTTTGGCTAAACCCTAAATCGCCATGTTTAGAGCACTCTCTAACCAATCTCTGAGATCAATCCTATATTAAAATTAATTTAACTAAGTTCTTTAATTTATTTTCGTTATATATTCTTTTATTTATTGATTTTTGTAAATATATAAAAAAAATCCTTTAAAAAAATTATATAATTATCTATGTAATTCTTAAAACTTTCTATATCATAATTAATTAAAAAATAAAAGTGTTCACACATATATATATATATATATATACTATATTTCCAATAAAAAAATTAATTTGAAGGAATAGTACAATGTTAATTTAATATATATTGCACTTCTGTTTAAAAAAGAAATTTGATAATAGTGACTCGAATATATATATATATATATATATATTTTTTTTTTTTTATGATTTTTTTACTAAATAATTTGGTTAAGTGCTTGGTTTTTCAATATTACAATTCAAGAATGGTAAGTTAAATAAAAGATTTATATTTTAATATGTCAAATAAATAAATAAATAATTAGTATTTTAGTGAAAATTTAAAAACAAAAATTAACAACTCATAATTTATATTTAAAAAAATATATACACAATCTTATATAGAGTTTATTAAAATTGAGTCTTAAAATTCAAATTTTTAATTTATTTTGATTATATATTGTTTTAATATTCATTATAAATCTATTAATTTTAATAAATATGTAAAATGTTAAGAAGAAAAATTATAAAATTATCTTTTAAACAAATTTCTAAAACTCTACATATTTATAATCATCAAACTTTTCACGTAATCATACCTGTGTGTCACTAAAAGGAGATTATATTATTCTCTTCATTCATTTTCATGTGGTGAAAGTGATTAAAGAGGGGAATATTAAGATTGCAGGTTTCTTTCAATAATTAATGAAGAATAAATTGAGGGTTAGAAAAATAGTATTTTTTTTTTTATTTCATATTAATATAGATTTATTTTAATACAAATTCACTATGTATTTAGAAGAATCAAATTTCTTCATGTGCAAATATGTTTTAGAGTCTAAAATTTGGAAAAAAAAATGTATCTCCCTCATTCTTTTGTAAATCCAATTGAATCTATAGTTGTTCTATCTCTCTATATATAATGTGTGTATTTTTTGTTATGTGTCGTCAAGTGATAGAAATGTTCTATCTCAACTCTTAATAGTAGCAACACCCATCACCCATCGCTACTATTGGCTACTATTGATATTTTGGCATAAGTGTCTACAAATAATCCAATTTAAATCATTTCCAAATCTTAACACCCACTATAAAAACAATTTATCAATTAAAATAATCTTTATTTTTAACTATATTTACATATAACCTAAACTCTTTAAATTAACCTTTATACGTTTTCAACTATATTTTAATTTTGAATTGAATGTAACCTAAATTTTTACTTTTTATTCTTACTTTTAAATGTTTATTTGGATATTTTGATATAAATCATATTATTTATTTAAGCACAAAATATTATACTTCAATATTCAGAAAAAAATTGTTTGCTAGATTAGGTGAGTTTGGAGATGAATGATATATATAACATATGACTTGAATAGGGACAATAAAAAAAAACACCTCATCAAAATCCATTAAACTACACCAACTCTTACCATTAAACTACACCAACTCTTACGATGATTAAATTTTTTTCCACCCATTTTCAAGCGCATAAACTTATAACAAAAATATATTAAAAAATACCCATCACTAAAATTTATCATCAATTTTATAAAACATTATTAATTAATAATAAGTCAATTAACACTTTACTTCATATTATGATTCACTATCCTCATAAAAGCGAGGGTATTCCACCCATCCTTCCCGCCACTCTTAATGAGAGTGGGAATTCACTTTATATTTTTAGATATTTCCATCACTAAGTGATTAATGTGAAAAAAAAGGTTTTATTCTCTATTTTTTTTTCAAATTGTAATTTTATGTAATGTTTTATTTTATTTGTTGAGTACTTTACTGTTGTATATAATAAGGAAAAATATTATAATAAAACATTATAAAATTTTTCATTACAAAATTAATTAATGTTAATAACAAATGAAATTATTAATATAATTTAGTTAATATTGTATGTAATGTTTATTTAATATTGTTGAGTACCTCACTCTCATAGAAAAAATATTATAATAAAATATTATAAAATTATTTATTATAATTATAATTTTAATGTATTTTACAAGTTAGTAATAAATGAAATTATTAATATAATTCAGTTAATTTTTTTTCCAAAAGAAATATTAAAATATTCATACCTTTTATGTTTTTTTCTTCGTTACTAATATTTAGAAGTAAATTATTCATTTTGGATCTTGGTAAAAGACATTTGCATATGAAAGTACATTTATGTTAGAATAAGAAGATTATGCTGTTCCCTTCATTCATTTTCAAATGGTGAATGTGACCAAAGGCCATAACATAATGATTGTGGTTTTCCTTCCGTAATCAAAGAAGAAAAAGGCTAGGGTTATAAAAATATCATCTCTTTCCATTTCATAATAGTATAGATCTATTTAAGCACAAATTAGATTGCATCAGGAGGGATTAAACTTCTTCAATGTAAATTTGTTTTAATGTGTATAATTACAAAAAAAATAGTATATTTCTCATTCTTTGATAAATCCCATTGAGTTTATAGTTGTTCTCTGTTCATATAAAATGTGTAAATTTTCTTTGTATAAATTGTAATTTTTTTTGTGTAAGCCTGGCAGTACTTTTTTTTTTCTATTAATCATATATAGACATGTAACGAAAAATATGTCTAGTGGCCTCAACCTGCTCGAGTGAAACCAGGTCTGTTGGTCACCGATCAACATCATATCCCGTCCACAATTTAAACAGTTTGAGAATATCCATCCATGCTAAATAAGCTATTGTATCAACTATATGTTTAATCATTCTACTATCAAAGTAAATGCTATCCAACCATATCATTGTAGTAACAACAAAATTGCATTACTTCCTATCTTATATTCATTCAGTCATCTTATGATTCAATGGAAGTTGGGTTCTTAGCACTCGACCCAGACATTTCATTCTACAACAGAATTTGAATTTGTTTCTCCATTCAAGCTAAAAAGACATTCTGATTATACTGTTGCACCTGTACAGCTTAGATCTCCCTTTGTATATCTTTTAATCTTTACCCCTCTTGTTGTGTTTGCAGTGGTTCCTCCAGATTCCTATTTGTTTTCATGGCCCTTGTCAGTAGGTTCTTCGTAACGCAGTAAAGCTGGACTATTTGACTGAATAGTGTTTGCCTCGGGTGTGTCCCAGGTCAATGAGCAAGAAATCTCAGTCCTCCATTGGAAGCAACTTTGCCGCTACCTTGGCATTCAACTCTACCTCCCATGTTGAAATTATGGCCTTAACATGTGCTAGAGTTCCCCCATGGTATGCATGCATGAGTTTCTACATATTTTCCTCTCTAGTTTTCCTGCCCCTCTTCTGCTAGGACTTGCTGGTTGAGGCCACCGACATTTTCTTTTTTTCTATCTGTTTTTTCTCAGGCATGGAGATTCCCTCTTCTTCCTGGCCCCGCCTTATCCTTCACCATTTTTCTTTTAATTGGATTTCCTTCTAGCCACGACCAATTCCGACTTCTTTCCTTGTTGCGAAGCAGGAGCAACGAAGTGAGAAGGGGAGGATAATTAAATTGTCTTGTAAGAGTAGTGTAAGAATAAAATTAAAAGCAAACCATATTTTTAGTGTTGTCATCTGGCCATTCCATGCGAAACACCATTACAAAGTCTCAATTTCGGGTTTGAGGGGTGTAACCTGAATTTCCCCCAATCCCTTCATGACTTGCCTTCATCCTTACTGTGCCCAATTTTAAGTGATTTTATTCCCTCTACCTCTCAGTTCTCCCCTTGGAGCAACCATCCCGCTGGCTTCCTGGTTTAGGCCCTACGACAACTCGTTTGGCAGACTCATGGGTTTTAGGATGCACATGAGAAAGGATGCAAATGGTTGAACAAGTTCTAACTGAATTGACATGCCTGTTGAGGTTTGGAGACCTCAGCTCGTCATTCCTGCCCTTCTAGACATTGAAACTACCATATAATCTGACTTTGAATGAATTGGTTGAGAGGTTGGTAAAGGATATACCCAAGATTGACAACATTCCCTCCCTTCGGTCTTTCATTCTAGCTTCTACTCTACCATGTCTCTAGTTCCACGAAATTAACCAAACTAGTGCATAATTGATAGTTGCACCGGAGTTCGATTCCCCTAATTCCCCGTTAATTTCCCATTACTCCAAAGGTTTTTCCAGGAAGCCGAACAATGACTGGTAGGTCAGCCTTTCCAACTTTATGATACCTTGACACGCTGTTCCTAGCCCGTTAGGCTGGAAAATCACCGGAGAACTAGACAAACCTAAACTCGAAAGACATGCAAGTTGTTTGGATCCCAGACCACCCTTTCTTTCATCTCTGGCTTAGAGAATTGCCAGGCAAACCCTTCGGGGAGCCTCGACCCCTTCTTGGTCCCATACACCTGGTATTAACGAAAGCAGGAGTGAAGTTCACAACTTAACCCTAACCCTCCATGTATACCCTTTTTCCCCAATAGGTTACCATATAATGCAAAAATTAAAATGCATGACATCAACAACAGAGAACTGAACCAAATTCCATCTGAAACATGTGAAACCACCACCATTCGTTGTGAAACTATCCTCCATTCTTGCATCATTGACTCCATTTTAAGATTAAGGCATGCCTGAATTACATATCAGTTTCCCTCCGAAGCTTTGGTGGCATCTTACTGCTAGTGGCGACAATTCGTCCTCCCATAGGCAAGTTCCTCCCCCCAACTTCCAGTCTCGTCTCCCATGACCAAATTCCACCTCAAACCTTGCATGCATTCTCTAGCATCCCTCACCACCTTTCTCCCTCGTTTAGCAACTAGCGTTGCCATTTTCCTTCCCAATGCAGTTGACACTTGCAGCCTTTCTCTCTCAGTTCTTCCTATTATGCGTGTGTGGGTTCCTTGGGTGGGCTGCCCACTAGACCCGGACACTTTCCCCTCACACATGTCTTCAGTCAGCCGATGGAACTCCTTTCCCATTACACCTCGATCGGGAGCATTGTATAAATGGTATTTTTGAATAATATATAGAGTAAATATTTTTGAATAATGTATAAATTTTTTAAATTGAATATAACCTAAACTCTTCACTTTTAAATTTGTATATATATATATATATATATATATATATATATAGATATATATATATATATATTGCTTATAGAGGAATCAGCAACTGGAGCAGCTTCTCAACTCGTGTTACACGGGGTCGATTATGACCGCTACCACTATAACCCCTGGGAACTATGCCCACCCTCTCCACAGCTCCGGGTTAGTCCGGGGGAATTGAACTCGTGACCTTCAGTATAGAGCACACCTTTCTAACGAACTTCACCACATTGTGATTACCAACTCTAACTTGGCATTTAAGACTTCAAAATCACAAGGGAATCACATTTGGAGTGGGTTATCCCAACACTTAGCATGACTGATTTTTACCTACATAGTTTTGAACTAATAATGCTTACACCAAAGAATATCTTAATAGAACATCTATCATCTTTTATTTTATTATATCCCCAGTAAACTTCAATATTAAATTTTAATATAAATAAATAAAAAATATGTAATATATTAAATCCAATGTAAAATTTTCTATTTATTTTATAGAAAAATAATAATAAAATCAATTAATATTATATGATTCATGGTGGTGATAACGAAAATAAGAGAATATCATACAATATTATAATGTGTACAGTAAAAATAAAAAATTGTGAGGAAAATTATTAGATAAAGTATCATGCAAAAGACAAAATAAATAAAGCAAAACATGAGAATGCTTTCATAAATATTTGAACCCGTCCTACAAATATTTGTAGTTGCTTCTACCTTTAAATTACCAATCTAGATAAATAATGTTTTCTTTTTATTTTTTTCTCAATTCCCATATTATGTAAAAATTTATTCAATATTCTCATCACCTCATTCTCATATATAAAAGTAAAGCCTTGTGTAATATTTTATTCAATATTTCTCATCACCTCATTTTCATATATAAAAGTAAAGTAGGAGCAGTGAATGGGAAAAAATATTACAAGAAAACGTTATAAAATTATTCATTACATATTTATTGTACTTTGAAAGTTAACCAAAAAAAAAAACTAACTATTAATAAAATTCATTTTAAAATATTTCAAAATAATTTATTAAAATTTTCATGTTTTTCCATTATTTTTTTTTTGTCAACACCAACATTTAAGAGTGAACTATTCATTTTGAATATTAGCAAAACACCTTATCTAATGAGAGAACTTTACATGTGATCATACCTTCATGACATCAACAAAAGATTATATTGTTCTACCTGTTCAAACCAACTATTATTAAAATTCATTTAAAAAGATTTCAAAATAATTTATTAAAATTTTCATGTTTTTTTCATTATTTTTTTGAGTCAACACCAATATTTAAGAGTGAGCTATTCAATTTGGATATTGGCAAAACACTTTATCTAATGAGAAATCTTTACATGTGATTATACCTTCATGACATTACTAGAAAATTATATTGTTATGTTTGGTCATTTTCAAGTGGGAAAAGTGAAGAAAGATAAAATATTAAGGCTACAGTTTTCTTTCAATAAACAATAACAAATAAATTAAGGGTTTTGAAAATATTATTTCATTTTTATCTTAAACATAAATTTAGCATGCATCTAGAAAGATCACATTTCTTCTACTACATATTTATTTGAGAATGTAAAATTAAAAAAGAAAAAAGTATTTTTCTCATCTTTTAATAAATCTCATTAAATTTATAATAATTCTCATTAAATTTATAATAATTTTCTCTTTATATATGAAAAATTGTAGATGTAAATTATATTTTTAAATACCATACAAAATACTCAACTTACTTTCAAAACTTTAATTCTCGTCAATTTTATTCACAAATTTTATACTTTACCAATTATCAATAAAACCAACTATTAATACAATACATTTTAAACATTTGCACAGGACACTATTAAAATATTCATAATTTTCTCATTCTTTACCGGTAGTATTTATGAATACACTATTCATTTTAGATATTCGCAAAAGGCTATATAATGGGAAAACTTCCATCATACCTCGATGTCACCACTCGAAGATTATATTGTTCGCTCATTTTCTAAGTGGCGAAGGTGACGAGAGAGGGGAAGAACAAGACCCTGGTTTTCTTTCAATAATTCATGAGGAATAATGTGAGGATTATGAAAATATCATTCTTTTCTATTTAATATTAGATCTATTTTAATCAGATCTAACAGGTTGAGAACGATTAAGTAAAGATGTAAACTTGTTTTAAAATAACGTGTATTTTTTAGTGTGTAAATTATATGTGTAATATTATCTAGAGTATATAACTTAAATTTTTACGCTGAATTTTTTTTTAACATAAAGAAAATTGACAAAAATAATATATTTAAAATACACCAAAATATAAAATAACGAGAATTTTAATCATATTGTTTTTCAATAACTTTATTGATATATGCACATTTTTTTAAAATAATCTCTATTGTTGTTAATGATGATGATGATTAACGTCGATTAAGACCAATGTGGTCTATCGGACCTCAAGAAAAGAGAGTCTATGTGTCACTCTTCAAAATCTTGTTTTTGTGATCAAGGAGCAGGGAAGAAGTGTTCCAAGATCGTTATAGTTGGGTTGGCTTAATAAGTCAAGAAGATTGGAGGTGTGGCTGATGATAGGCGAATTGAGAGTGGATGTGGGTAAGAGCAGGGAACTCTCAAAGGAAGTGTTTTTCATCTTTCACCTTCCTAGTATCACAAAATTGACAAATTCTATCATCCCAGTGAGTCGTGGGAGTAGACCACAGTCCTGTCTCACTTCAAAGCTCATGAGAGTTAGTTATAATCCTAGCGATGTTCATTTTATTCTTAGTGCTAGTCAACATAGAGAGATAATTCTGGTTATCAAGGGTGGGGTTGATCACCTCCTTGTAGTACCTTAGCTTCCTTTTACCCTCTAGCTCCTTAGTATCCCATATCTTGTCCTTAAAACTGGAGGTGATAGTATCTTTGATACTATCCTTTCTTCCCATCATGATATCCTCGTTAATCCCCCAAAGGTTGAGCCAAGACTGACCATCTTGATGCCACCCGCGTTTGAGGCGCGGGTGGGAGTTTTGACTAAAGATAGAAGCAATTTTTGGGAGTCTCTTAAATTCCATATTGTGAAGCTTCTTCTTATACATCAGATATCTAAACATAGTCACACTTTCAATGGGGGTCATGCCAACTTCAATCAAGAGGATAGGGTAGGGAGTATTTCCCTTAATCTTGAGGTTAAAGGTTATCGATTTTTTTGGATCATCTAAATCTTTCTCCATGACTCCCTAGATATACTACACCCCAAAATTCACATCCGTATAAGATGACAGGGGTGACGAGCATCTCAAGTAGGAACCTTTTTTTACTCCAAATGTAAAGATTAACTGACTTACGATTGTTTTCAAGCTCATAATAAGCTTTCCAAGCTTGAGTAAACTTTTTCTCGATGTTGTAATTCCAGTTGAGCTGATGAGTAAAGTCAATACCCAAATATTTATAAGAAGAAACCTACTGAAGACAATGGTTATCATAAACGAAAGTACCATGGGTGATCTTTTTGGATTTAATGATCATGACTTTAGTCTTGTCGGTATTAAAATTCATAGCCATCTTGGATCAGTAGAAATGAAGGGTTTTAAGTTGATCGTCTAGGTCATCATGGCTCCTTGCAAGAAGAATGATATCATTAGCATAAATAAGAAGAGTAATGATAATACCAGCAAGCTCGGTGTCTTTGCGACCCATAATTTCCAGACACTCCTCTAGTTTATTGATGTAAATACCAAATACCAAAAAGGGTAGGGGAAAGGGGATAACCTTGCTTAATCCCAATATTACATTTAATATCTTTATACCATCTTTCATTGGTCTTAAACTTGGCAATGATAGTCTCGTAGAGGTAGATTACAACAATCCTTAGTTCAAGAGGAACCATGATCTCTTCAAGCCTCTCCCAGAGCTTATCTTGAGGAGAAATGTTGGAAGCTTTTCTAAAGTCCACAAAACAATAGAAGAGATCAATTTTACTATTATGACATTCCTCTATGATGATCCTAAGGGTGACAAGGTGGTCGATGGTCGAGTGATGTCTCCTAAAACCAACTTTCCCTTTAGTTCTTTTACCCTGATTCTCAAGCGAGAGGCTAAGTTTTTTTTCCAGAATGAGCCCATAAAGATTGGCTAGGATGTGGCTAATCATAATGGTCTTGTAGTTAGAGGGAACGCTTTTGTCCCCATTTTTTAATATAGGCAAAATAAGGCTTTCTGTCTAAAGCTTAGGGAAGCCATGATTTACAAACAAATTGAGAAGCTTGTTGAGATGAGGAATGTGGATAGATTTTCCCATTTTAAAGATCTGAGCTTGTTTACCTTCAATATCTTAGGCTTTCCCATTAGCAAGCTTATTAATCCTAGACTCACCGTCTTCCAAAGAAAAATATCAGCCTTAATAGGAGTGTTTAAGATGGTTCCCACGGTGTCTAGAGAGTCATACAACTTCTTAAGGTAGTCATCCCAATTTTCTACGGGGATAAAATGATTATCTTTAGTTTTACGAACAAGCACGTTTCGCCAAAACTTTTTAGGTGCGACTTTAGACAGGTGGAGAAGATGCTCCTTTATTTTATTAACATATGACCTCTTCTTCCTCTTACTGAGAGCTTTGTATATACTTATATTCCAGAGCTTAATGATTTCATTATATATATTACGAAAATTATAATATTTTATATTAATACATTTTATCTATGAACTACATTGTCAATATTTAAATGTTATTTTTGTTATTATTTTGTTTTTAACTATATATCAATATTACTTAATTGACCATATCAAAATATTTAATTGAAGATGGACATTGAATTTTTTTTATTATTATGAATATTTTGAAATTTCACATATAATTTTATATTAAAAAATAAATTTAATAAAACTTTTATTTTATTTTTTCACTTTCAAATATTTTTTTTTAATGTGGACATTGATAATTTTATTATATTCAACATTATATATATTGTATTAATTTTTTATTTTTTATTTTTTTTCTTTTGTAAATTAAATTCTATTTTAACTCAAAAACATGAAATTCAAGAAAGTCCTAGACTTCATAAAGTTTCTTCAACATTTCTGGAGTCACACACAAGAATTGAACAGGGGTTTTTCTCTTTTCCCTTTTCTATTGCATACATCTACCCATCCTACTAAAGCGTTAGTTACAATGAGAGATAAAGTCAAATTCTCATTTTCTTGGGAAAGATCCATCACAAGTGTCTCCATAGAGAGGGTTTGCTTTTCACTATATGAATGGTCAGACTTTTGCAAGTGTTTCTCCCCACTAGTTGGAGACACAATTAGACTTGATACTCTAATATTCTCCTTGGGTATTGGATTCTCCACAAAATAAGGATGAGACGAACCAATATGGAAGTTAGGAGCATTTCTCCCCACTAGTTGAAGACACAATTAGACTTGATACTCCAATATTCTCCTTGGGAAAGGGATTCTCCACAAAAAAAGGATGAGATGAACCAATAGGGAATTTCCTTTGCTCTTGGGAATCTGAAGTGGGTGACATTTCCTTTTGTTGCTGAAAATAGTCATTCTTCTAGCTTAACACATTCAATACTATGGATGATTGGTTCTAATCCTTCCAACCACCACTGGGTTTTCGCGCCACTGAGGAACCAAACTTCCCTTTTGAGGCAGGGCATGCATTCTAGAGATTCCCTTGTTATTGATAAACTTTGCATCTAAATTTTGTGTTCTCATAGTCCAAATGTTATAGAGACTCCTATCAATGCCCTTTAAAACTAATTTTTTCTGGAAGTTCCTCACTTAAGTTCAGTTCCACATAAATTTGGATGGAAGATATGTACCCATTTCCAATCTATCATTGTCAATTTTGATGAAACGAGCTAATTCATTTCCAATAGCTTCTAGGAAGTATTGACAAATCTAATGGAGGGGTAAGTTGGGATGATGAAACCACACTCGATTAGCCAAGGACTTCATGGAAAAGAGATTGAACTCCGAGAAATAGGGTTGAATCGAGAGACCTAGAAAAACGTAAGACCAAGGGCCTTGGTGAAAGACCTTTTGCTGATCATCAAGGTCCTTGAAAATAACCAGAAAATAAGCTTTGGAGCTAAACAACAAATTAAACTTCCGTTTCCAATTCTGATGAATCCATGCCCTAAGGATGGAATTTGGAGGCCAAAAATCGTTAAACTGACAAATGACCACACGTTGTTGATAGTCCATAATCATGAGTTAGGTGAAGATTTCATTCATCTAAAGTGAGTGGGTAACCTATGAATACTCCACCATAAAATCTTGAGCTGTAAGAGCCTTTAGAGGTTCAGAGTTGGAATCAAGCTTAAGGGAATCTTTAAAATATAAGGGTTCAAATGTTGAGGCCACCCCCATTTATTTCGCACCTCCAATCAAACCTGCAATAAGGGAAATAGTCGAATCCCTTTTTATGCCACACTATTTAATATCCTAGGAAAAAAGGACAAAACATCACTAGAGGGATTCTAGTTGTGGCATGAATGCTAGCTGCAAGGTAAAAGATGACATGTCTCTCATTGAGCATGAAGTAGAGGGATCTTCGAACCAAAGTTTTGACAAAAATTGGGAAAGAAATAAGTTCTTGAGACTTTGTATCCTAAATAGCGGGGAAAATGCTCACGTTCTGGAAGAAAAATTCTAACAAGCACTTTGCACGCGAAGCCGCTCCACCCTTTGGAAAGATTAAACAAATTCGTTGAACGTTTTGTGGGCATATGTCTCGACTAAGTGTTCCACACCCATTGTTGTTCCCAACAAGAAAACACTCATTGTTGTTCCCAAACGAAAAATTCTAGGTGTGTGGTGCATCTTTGCAACAACCATCTTTGCTACATCCATAAATCTTTGGAAGAAAACACACAATTTTTTTATATTAGTAACAGGGATTCAAAATTCAAAAGAAGCTGGTACTGAGATCATTGACCTCTCTTTATGGGTTCTGATACAACATCGGGGAACTTCATGAGCATTTTGGTAAGAATGATTTTTAACAAGCTCATGCCAGAATTGCTTTGTCATGTATGGATTAACGAAAGAGTTTGTGTCTACAGAAACCATGATAACATAATATTTAGTATTTTTGAAAATTATACGCTTTAAAATTTTTACTTCTAATTACTTTATTTCCTTTTAAAATTTATATAAAATTATTTGTAAATATATAATATTAGTGGTAATATCAAGAACAAAATACAATAACCATAATAAAAATGAAATTATTAATATTTTAAAATATTTTTAATTAAAAATAAATAAAAATTCTTATCCTACTAACTTTTTATTTTGTTTATTAATATTTAATTTCCATTATAACATTTACCCATCATCAATTTTTATTTTTTTATTTTTATTTTTTTTCTACTAGGTTGATCTCGTATCAACTTCAAATTTCAAAATACATCCCTTATATATCACTATGTAAAATAATCCCACAAAACGAAGAATCTAACTTCAATCCCTTATATATCACTATGTACAATAATCCCACAAAACGAAGAATCTAACTTCAATCCATTACCAGAGAAGCGGATAAACAAAATGACAACAATGAAAGGTATCAGCTCAGCACAACAACAATGTACGATAAACAACCTACTTATAGAAAAAGAAAGGAGATGAGATTAAGAGCGGGATAGCTAGATTAACACCAAGATAAAAAAAATGACAACCATGAAAGGTAGCAGCTGAGCACAACAACAATGTACGACAAACAATGTACTTATAGAAAAAGATAGGAAGCTGGTCCCGAGCGCTGGTTCCCGTAGAGACAGAGGACTTTGGAATCTTCTATATTCTTTAACATAAAACGACAATCTTAAGGGCAATGAAATGATCACGAAGGAAATGAAAGGATCACAACTACACGATCAAGAAAATTTAATCCATTCTCTCATGCTTGGAATTTTATTGTTGACTATGAATAACATGTAGTATCCTGGTTGTGCTGCAATTGTGTTTGGAGGCACTGTTACGTTAGCAACATATATTCCATTTACTGTTGTCATGCTTGTTGCTGCCAGCACGAGCAGTCTCTGGTTCATGGAAGTCGAGTGGGTTGCGAAGGGTGGAGCGTAAATGTTGAATTGAATGTTGTTGGAAGAATAGTTTGAAACTTGGAAGCTCACGCTGAATGCTTTACCATGACTCATGTTATCTGCAGATAGGATGGTAGGCCTCAAGGTACTGTAGGATTGGTCCAGATAGTAAGGGTTGTATGATTCTAGACGAAGCTCCATTGGAAACAGGACTCTAGAAAAAACGTAATACTTGCTGGGGTTGGAGCCCCCTACAAAAATTCTCCCATCTGGCAATTTGCAGTGGAATGACACAGTCTGGGAATGGTGGAGGTTGCGAGTACTGTGAACCGCTCCCTTGATGATGGATCAGGTCTGTATAAATAAGGAGCAAGAGCTAGATTCCTAGCATACCCCCAGCCTGCAGTACCCTTCTCGGCTTCGTTGATAATCAGAATTCCTTTGTTGGGAAGAATGAGCATATCTCCCATAACACTAGGTGCAGGGATAGTCTCCATCACCCAACTAGGGTTCAAATCTGTAATGACAATTCTTCCACAGCTTTGAAGAGCGTAGATGAAATTACTAACATTAGCTACAACATCACTATTTTCTCGAGCATCGCCATAGATGAGAATTTCTATCCTTTGAAATCCATGAGATGCCGACAGTGGCAGCATCACAGATGAACCAAAGGAAGGGTAATTTCTGGGTCCATCTGGTATTGTTGGAAACATCTTTACAACACGATTGTTGTTGTAATAAAATAATATGTAATCTTTGTTGGCAAAGATGAAGAGATTTCCATAAGAGGAAAGACGAAGAAAAGGATACCAATTGTTGTGTGCATCACCGTCAGTATCTGTGTGTTTAATAAATGGCAACTGAAATGCTTGTCCATCGGGCACGAACTCATAGTAGAACACTTTCTTGCCTCTCACAACAACCCAATGACATGTAGAATTTTCACATGGTACAAAATAACGGACAACTTTGATTCCATCATTCCACCCACTAGTGCTAATCAAAGTCCCATTTGCTGCAAAGGCGCCAGATGAACACCAAGCATCAGTGTGGACCATCAATGCCCTCACATTTTTCGTGACGACGTTGTATTCAATGGAGTGAGCCCAGTAGTCGTGCTTGAGATTTTTATTGTTTTTATCATTTTTGCAACGACCATCTGGCGGAGAGTGTAACACCCACGAGTTGCAAAGCTAAACGCACGAAGCTGCACATGAAAATGGCTAAGTGTGGAGGAGTACAACGGTTTATAAGGTTAGGTGGTCCCGTGTGGGGGCACCCAAGTGAATAGCCGATGTGTGAAGAATTAAAACAAGGGGCTAAACAAAGGGTTGACTGGGCGAGCCGACATGACCCTTCATGGCAACACATGTGTATAAGTTAATGGCATGGAGGTGCCATTCAAAGCATCAATGAGCAGGTAGTTCTAAGTATCCAAGCGTGGAGAAAAGTGGAAGTGCAAGTTGGTTATGAAATATAGGCGAAGGTGCAAGCGGACAAGGGGCCGAAGCACTCGAGCTGAAACGAAGGGGCGGTTGTTCGAGGTCATCCGAGTGAACGGTCGTTCAAGGTTGTTCGAGGGCATTCATGTGAAGAGTCGTTCGAGGTCGTCGAGGTGAATAGTTGTTCTAGGTTGTTCAAGGGCATTCATGCGAAGAGTCATTCGAGGTCATCTAGGTGAACGGTTGTTCGAGGGCGCGATAGGGTGTCCAGGTGAACGGTTGTTTGGGAAATTGTTCGAGGTCATTCAAGGGTGCGGTAGGGCGTCTGGGTAAACGGTTGATCGAGAAATTGTTCAAGGTCATTCGAGGTTGTTTGAGGGTGCGGTAGGGCATCCAGGCAAATGGTCATTCGGGAAATCGTTCGAGGTCATTCAAGCGAAGAATTGTTCGAGGGCGCGGGAGGGGGTTTGTTCGACAAGTTGGGCGAGGGAGTGATAGGGCATTCGACCGAACGATGGGTCGAACGAAATGTGAAAAGGGCATTTAGGCGAATGACATGTTCGGGTGAATGGTGAATGAAGGGCGAGTTGGTGAAACAAGCCCAGGTCAAAGGGTGAGTTGGTGGAATGTGCCCAGGTCGAGCAAAACGAAGAATCATGCAAAGGTGGAAGCCGTTGGAAAACGGGCGAGCCATGCATGAGGCGAACGAGCTGAACGACAGTTCAGGCGACTTTTCCCAGGGTTGGGCAAGGCTACACGATAGGTGCAGGAAGTGAATTTGTATAAGTGTAAAGGTGAAATTTGGGGTTTCCCTTGGATGTAAACTTATATGTAATTCTGAAGATTAACATTATTATTACGGGTAGACTCATTATAGGGAGTTGCCCCTCCCAGTTATACTGTTGTGTATTTCATGTTAATGCAGATTCATGGTAATGAAGTTAATATGATAAATGGTATAACGAAAGATATGTTTGGCTGTTGAAAAATAAACTAAGTATTGAAAGTAGGCATAGTCCATGATTGCAAGTATTGGTGAAAAGAAAGTGGTCGATGGTGCCACACCTCCTATAGTGTGGTTGGAAGTGTACCACCAGTGTAGGGTCGTGACAAGTGGTATCATAGCTGATCAGCACAAGGAGTTGATCCCACTGCACTTCCTGATAGGTGGTATCAGAGCTGATGAACAACAGGAAGCTGATCCCATTGCACTAACGTGATAGGTGGTATCAAAGATGATTCAGAAATATAAAGGGTGATTCAGGTTTGCAGAAAGGAAGTGTAATATTTCGTGACAAGTTTAGCAGAGGTGAAGCATTGTACTTGGGCCAAGCTGAATGACAAGATATGGCAGGTTCGGAAGAATGTGAAGGGAAGCTCTTGCTGACCTTATACAGGTTGAAGTGGATGAAAGAAGAGAATCCACGGGTTTGAGATAAACTTGAAGTCTTGGAAAGGAATGTTGAAGATGAACTTCTTCAACTTGGTTGGGAAATGGAGAAAGATGTAGGTGTAGAGTGCGATGACGAAGAAGAGGAAGCCGTGATGTTTGAGGATGTTGCAAATATGACAACGATGGAGGAAGAACTTGAAATTGTTGAAGTTGAACTAGGATCGTGCAATTTTCAAACATTTGTGAATGAGGAAACTCACATGGGGGGGCCTCGTGATGAAGTAAGTACCGATACTTGTGTTTCAGTGAGACTTTTGGAAGATGAACCATATGCAGGGAAGGGAAAAGTCAGTTTGTCGATGCAAGGGAGGATGTTACCATGGATGTCTATGAAGAGACCATGTATGGAGAAGCAAGGACCATTGACTGTTGCAGGTCTTGTTGGGGTTGTTTGTGACCTTATGGTAGAAGGTACAAAGGCTTGTGACAAGGGAGGAACATGATGATCATTGTGAAAGAATGGGTCATCCTTTAGCTACATGGAGAATTGGCTAAGTGCCTAGCATGACTCATGGATAGATTAGAGGAGGGCACACACTTGAGTATGGTGATACTTGGGTGGACTTCTCATGGCTGAGATCAAGAGGAAGTCTTGGTGGAACCTTCAGTAGGGGAGCCATGGTGGGAGAGACTCATGTGATGATGATATGGTTGGGTGACCGAGTTCACTAGACCAATTTGCAGCCTTGGATGATGATCCAGATTTAAACAAGAACACAATAAAATACAGATAACTATAAAGATAGATATGCAGTGGAAATAACACTTCATTTCATTAATGTAAAATACTGAAATATGCTTATAAACAGAATTGGAAATAAACCAGCTAGGGCGATGGTAGCTTATCTCTGAGAAGAGATTTCGCGGTTACATGCCTCTGAAATGTGTTACAATGAGGCTCGAAGGCCTATTTATTGTTGAGAAACAATGGAAAACCCTTAACATCCCAAAACCTAACCCTAGAATATGAAATGCCAAATTGTGGGCCCTGTTTGGGTAAATTGGTACATCAATTTCCCGGGGTCATAACTTTGGCACTCGATCTCTGTTTGACATGTACAATAGCTCGTTAGAAAGATTCATTCGAAAACTATACCCTTTGGAAGAGAAACATCGGTCGTTGGTCACATATTTCCCAAAAAACATCGTTTAGGGCCTCAAAATGGCCCCGGAAGTTCAGGACCCGAAAAACTGCTAAAAATAGTAAATTGTGCTACAATTACGGAAACTAAAAAACTGAAAGAGACAGTTGTGTGGGTCCAGATGGGATAGGTGGGTGGCCACCAACATCCACCTGGATCATTCCTCTCTCCTTAGAAAGAAACGGTCCCCATTGCATTGAGTTCCTCCATCTGCTGAAAGTGGTCCCTAGTGAGCTGCTTTGCAATCTCAGATGTGTCCAGTAATGGTAGGAAGCATGGTTGAGGGCGGTACACATTGAACACTTAGTGCAGGAAAAGGAATGTAGGAATGTTGTCCTCCAAAGCATTATTTCCCATAGCCTTAGTAATGGTGTAAGTACCATGTCAGCGTGGTCGGAGCTTCTGATGGGCTCTTATAAGCCGTTCTTACTGTAGATGCAACCAGACTTTGTTGCCCACCTGAAGCTTGTGTGGTACCCCTGTGGGTGAGGAGAAGCTATTCCTATGTTCTGTCATGACAGTATTCCTTTGTTGCTGCTGCTGCGTGGACGAACCCTTCGCGGGGGTCATAGATGTGGTGACGATCTTCCCCTTACTTTGGGAGCGAATCAGACAGAGAATGAATTTCCTAGTCTGGGAGATGAGCTTGCTGCCTTTCTTAGTAGAGATCAAAGAGGTGGTGGTAGGTGGGGCTACCTCCGGTATCCTATATAATGAATTACCCAAAGAAATAATGACAGCGCGAGGCCTTGACTCATACACAGCATGTCACCTCCACAAGTATGGTTGGCCTAATAATACATCACAAACATCGAGAGGCGTAACATCACACAATACCTCGTCTGTGAAGGGCTTGATGCTCTAGGGAAGGCGGAACTGCTTGCGAACTTTGAGATCTCGTCCTTCATGAAGCAAAACGATACTATACAGTTGTGGGTGTGGTGTAGTCAGTAGGCCCAACCACTTCATGACCTTTGCTGAAATGAGGTTCTTTTGGCTGCCACTGTCAACAATGAATTGCAGTGCGAACCCTTCACCCACATCTGTGAGTGGAAAAGATGCTCCCCCTCCTCTGGGTCTTCGGGCTCATTCTTCTGGATCTTGGTGGTGGCAACATTGACGTTGGGCTCCGCATACATGATCTACTTCCCTTTGCAATTCCACTTGTCGGGTTCTGACTGAGGGTCAGAACATGCATCTGATTCTAAAGCCTTCAAATCGGCCACTAGCGACTGCTTGGTCTGACACTCAGTTATGTTATGATTGGAACTCTTGTGGAATTCATACCACTTTCTTGTATCCTTTGACTTTGTCGTGTTGTTCTTTTCTTGCGGCTTCGATGGGTTGTCTTGGTTTGCCCCATCTTAGCTTTGTCCTTGGTTCTTCGATTTGGGGAAGCCTTTCCCTTGCTTCAGATTCACAGATCCAAAGTCTTGCTTCTTCTGTTTGAACTTTTTCTCGATTTTGACAATGTATCGGTATGTCGTGCCGAGCGAGGAGATGTTCATGAAATTCATCTCTTCTTGGATGTATCTGTGTAGGCAGCCACAATATTTGAGTACCAAATGCAGCTCAGAGTCCTTGATACCCAACTGTGTGCGAAGGGTCTGAAAAATGTTTGTGAACTCCGGCACATCTTGGTCCCTTCCTTGCCGTAGTGTGGTCCATTTGATGTATTTGTCCTCATAGCTTTTGATAGGGTAGTACTACTCCTTGACGGCATCCCGGAATGAATTCCAAGTGGGTGCGGCTGAAAATAGTGAGCCTGTACTTTCATCCTTCTACTCACAGTAGGTTTCCCACTAGTCTTTGACGTGGGGGGCTGCTTTGAGAAGATCGAAAACAACCTTTTCCTAACTCGAAAATTCATGAATAGAAAAATACCCATCTAGCAGATTTAACCATTTATCTACGACATCTGTGTCTATTTGACCCTTGAAGATGGGAATTTCAAAATTAACTTGTACCTTAAAGGTTGTGGCATTTCCAGAGTAGCTGTTTCGCGTTCCTTTGTTGCTCGAGGGCTTCTTCGAGCAAGATTTTGATAGGATCTCCTGCCCCCTTGTCTTTCTTTTCATCCACCATGGGAGGCTGTCGGGATTTGTGAGGCTTGTCTTGCAAAGGTTTGACGAGTTCAAGCCCTAACTCCTTATATCCCGACCTCGTTGGGGACATGTAAAGAAAAACAGAGAAAATAAGAAGACCGCTCTGATACCACTGATCCAGATTTAAACAGGAATGTAATAAAATACAGAGATAACCATAAAGACAGATACGTAGTGGAAATAATACTTCATTTCATTAATGTAAAATACTAAAATATGCTTACAAACAGAAATGTAAATAAACCAGCTAAGGCGATGGTAGCTTATCTCTGAAAAGAGATGTGGCGGCTACATGCCTCTCAACTGTGTTACAATGAGGCTCGAAGGCCTATTTATTGTTGAGAAACAATGGAAAACCCTTAACATCCCAAAACCTAACCCTAGAAGATGAAACGCCAAATTGTGGGCCCCGTTTGGGTAAATTGGTATATCAATTTACCGGGGTCGTAATTTTGGCACCTGATCTCCATTTGATGTGTACAATAGCTCGTTAGAAAGATCCATCCGAGAAATATAACTTTAGGAAGAGCAACATCAGTCCATGGCTAGATGTTGCTCCCAGATTTCACAAAAAACGTCGTTTAGGGCCTCAAAATGGCTCCGGAAGTTCAGGACTTGAAAAACTGCTAAAAATAGTAAATTGTGCTACAATTACGGAAACTGAAAAACTGAAAGAGACAGTTGTGGGGGTCAAAATGCGATAGGTGGGTGGCCACCAACATCCACCTGGATCAGATGAGGGTGACTGATTGTTATGATGGGTCTACTTAGTAGGACAACATGGGAAACTTGATTCATGGACATCGAGTTGGAAACATGGAGCATGGCAGTCTTATGCAGGGACATTATGCAGGATCACTTGTAGAGGTGTCACTTATGGGCATCCAATGAGGAGTGTCAAGGCAGGGATGTTGTGCAGGTGGATTTGTTGGTGTGACATGGAGATGTTTTTTTAATGAGCCGATGGGGATGTTGTGCACTTTTGTACAACAAGGCCATGAACTTGGTTGGATTTGTGAGCAAACTATGGAGCATTCCTACTACATGGAAAGTTGAGGCATCTTGCAGAGTCCTTTGGGCCGAGACATGTATGCTTGCTAGAGTGTTGGCTGGAGATGACTCATGGAGATCATGATGACATGAGGTTGTGACTTTTGGGGACTTCATATATGGTGGAATTAGAGGATCTGATGCATTGAGGAGCTAAGGTTAGGGACTTTGATGCAGGATGGGGTGCATAATTTTGAGTACATGTATGAGTGTGCTTGAAAGTGTGACTTGATGAGGAGGATCGATATGAGACACTTTGGAGTGACGGAGTTGCAACGATGATGATGCCTTGGTGACAACACTTGGGCATGGGTTGAGCCGAGACTTAATCACTTTTGATACATAGCAGATGAGACAAATGCATACTTGTTTCTTTGGCAGACTTGAGGGATGGCACATTGCAGAGACGATAGAGGTGGCTTCATGAACCTAGATGGGGCACATCGAGAGTTAGAAGATCATCTCTTCATTTTGAGGAGATGAATGTTTTGCAGATGGATGATGATGTTGGGATAGATGCGGCTGATTTCATGCAGCACATAGATACTAAACATCATGGACAACATGTTACAGATGAGATGAGGACTACTTCATGGACCTGGGCATGGCTTACTTGGATGGAGATGGATTATTGATCGAGTTGATGATGTGATAGGATGTTCTGAGAAATGACTGATGATGGCATAAATATGTGCATTCTTATCTTTGAGTGTGACAGTTGGACTGATCACTCGACTATTTCAAATCATGAGGGTCGACAGTGTGCAGAGATATGTTAGCATTATGTTGAAGTATCATGGCAGTAGTTCACACGATCGTGATACATGATGAGGTCAACACGATATGTTGCAGTTAGCATGTAGCTTGAGTTGGAGGGGCAAACCTTCCACAATGGAGCAGTAGGTGGAGATTGCAATAAGATGTGGTTGATGATCATGGATTGAGGAGACTTTTCGATGTATGACATACGATGGATTATATGCCTTGGTATGGGTATCTTGGTGACAGATGGTTGTTGGGATGAGATATTGTCGAGGACGACAATGATTTCAAGTGGGGGAGAATGTAATGCCCACGAGCTGTAGCGCAGAACACACGAAGCTGTGCATGAAAATGGCTAAGTGTGGAGGAGGATGATGGTTTATAATGTTAGGTAGTCCCGGGTGGGGGCGCCCAAGCCAATGGCTGAGGTGTGAAGAATTAAAACAAGGGGCTAAACGAAGTGTCCACTGGGCGAGTTGACGTGACCCTTCATGGCAGCACATTTGTATAAGTTAATGGCATGGAGGAGCCATTCAAACCATCAACGAGAAGGCATTTATAAGTATCCAAGTGTGGATAATAGTGGAAGTGCAAGTTGGTTTTGAAATATAGGAGAAGTTGTAGGCAGACAAGGGGCCAAAGCACCTGAGCCAAAACAAAGGGACGGTCGTTCGAGGTTGTCTGGGTGAACGGTCATTCGAGGTCATTCGAGGGCGTTCGTGCGAAGAGTCATTCGAGGTTGTCTGGGTGAACGGTCTTCAAGGTCGTTTGAGGGCGTTCTACGAAGAGTTATTCAAGGTCATCTGGGTGAACAGTCATTCGTGGGGGAGACAGGGCATCTGGGCGAACGATCGTTCGAGGGCGCAGCAGAGCATCCGGGCGAACGGTCGTTTGGGAAATCATTTGAGGTCGTTCGAGGGCGCGGTAGGGCGTCCAGGCGAATAGTCGTTCGGGAAATTGTTTCAGGGGATTCGTGCGAAGAGTTGTTCGAGGGCGCGGGAGGGTGTTCATTTGAGAAGTCGGGCGAGGGTGCGGTAGGTCGTCCGACTGAACGATAGTTCAAACGGAACGTGCGAAGGGAGTTTGGGCGAATGACACGTTCATGTGAATAGTGAACGGTGAATGAAGGGCGAGTTGGTGAAACGATCCCGAGTCGAAGGGCGAGTTGGTGAAACACGCTCAGGTTGAATGAAACGAAGAATCATGTGACTGTGGAAGGCGTTGGCAAATGGGCGAGCCATGCACGAGGCGAATGAGTTGAACGAAAGTTCAGGCGAATTTGCCCAGGGTTGGGCAAGGCTGCACGACAGGTGCAGGAAGTGAATTTGTATAAGTGTAAAAGTGAAATTTGGGGTTTCCCTTGGATGTGAACTTATATGTAATTCTGAAGATTAACATTATTATTACAGGCAGACTCATTACAGGGAGTTTCCCCTCCCAGTTATAATGTTGTGTATTTCATGTTAATGCAGATTCATGGTAATGAAGTTAATATGATAAATGGTATAACGAAAGATATGCTTAACTGTTGAAAAATAAACTAAATATCGAAAGTAGGCGTAGTCTACGATCGTAAGTATTGGTGAAAAGAAAGTGGTTGGTTGTGCCGCACCTCCTATAGTGTGGTTGGAAGAGTACCACCCGTGTAGGGGCATGACAAAGAGAGTTTTGAAGGCCCGTCGTCTGTGCGATCATACATGACGACGATATTTTGATAAGTGGTGGTCATATGCATAGTAGAAACACCTCCATTCTCCACCATAAGCTCCCGTGAACCAGGATAAACAGTCCCAGCACTCACTCTCGTGTACAAGACAAACACAAGTAATCGAATCATTGCATAAATTGACAGTTTTCATGCAGAAAGAGTCAATTTTGCGGACAAAACCGACCTCCCTAGAAACTAAGGCTTTTCTAGTGACAAACAAAACAATCAAGCACCATATTTCCCTAAATATGCATTTAAAATAAAAGCAACCAGGTGTTTTAAGGCTTACTTTTAGTCCAACGCTGTTTGTAGCGGCCAAGTCTCTTCGATCCAAATGAGCTCCTCTCCTTGAAGCCTGCATACACAAACAAGAAAACGATTACATAGCACCTGAATAACTCATATAATAAAACATATTCATCATAAAGACCAAGGAGTTTATGAAACAAATTATATATAACAACTTGTTGAGAAAAATGAACTTAATTGTATTAATTGGAAACAAAAGAAACCTTACAACCAACGCCTTGGTGTTGTGCAGGTCCCTCCCAGGGTCCAGCAAGAGTTCTCCTCTACTTTGATCAGCTCACCCACTTCCAAATGAAGCTAAGAAAGGAATGTGATCTCTCCTCTCAAGCTCTATAAGGGAGTCCTAATTTCAGCAGCATCTACCCTTAGGAATGTTCAGCTTTCAACCTCCTTTGCCTCTGGCCCAATGCCTGTATTTATAATGCTTTGGAGGAAGTTAAACAGGTCCACCATCAATGGGATAAGCCCCTATTTCAAAGGGATAGCTCCCCTCTTCATGGGATAAGTTCATCTTTCATTGGGATGCATGAACCATCTGGAGGCGCTCAATCCACGTCAAACCATCTTCTTGAATGCTCTAGAATCGACCGCAAGTAAGTTTTTTGAAGTAAAACTTGCGCCTTTTGACTTTTACAGGGGTACGCACCTACCCCTTTACAGACAGAGCGTACAAGTACGCAGGTATTATGTACTTGAGGTGCGTGCCCGCAGGTAAGAGTAAGAGAAAGTGCGGAACCAGAGTTATATTGATTTTTAAAGGTTTTCTCTCTTTTTTGGAGTTTGACATGAGGAGCAGAGGTATAAGACTTGCCAAGGAGGACAGTGTGGTTATTGATGGAGCCATACTGACTGAAAATAGTCATGGTGACAAATTTTAGTGTAACAGATTGCCCCCTAAAGTGCGAGGTCTGTAGTAGATTAGGGTTTTATATCATCTAGGAAGGGTGAAGCACTTTATCATTTCGAGAATTATCTTGTGGAGAGCCCAGTCGGAACCTGCAAATATTCAACACAAAATACATATATGAGATCATATCATCGCTGAGGTAGGCATTCCCATACTCAGATCAAAAACTTAACGAACAAACTAACTACTGCTCTGATATAGGAATGATTTTGCAATACATCATAATCATAGACACATGTAGACACAGTATGGACGCAGCCATCTGTTTATAATTAGTCTACTGTATAATGAATACAAAACTCCTCACAGCCTGGATGGCGGAAACTAGATCCAGGGTCTTCATTTCTGCTTCCCGAAATAGTACGATTCTATCCATGCGAATAAATGAGTTGATGTCAAACATGGTAGAAACCACTTGATTACCAGTCAATGATGTAAACTGTTAACAAGTGTGAGAGAAACCACCAGTGATGTCAATGGCTCTCAAAGTACCCAGTACAATCCATGAGATGTGAATGAATATGTTGATGTCGAACATGTCACAGAATCCCTTGATCGAAGGTCATTGATGTAACCTGTCGTCAAAGGCGAGAAACCTGCCATTGAGGCATGAAAATTTCAAGGTACTGATGATTCCTAGATCATATTTCTAGATAATGTGCTGATTTCGATAGAAAGCGACCCGTTGCAGGCAAGCCCACAACACAAAATCATAGATCAAGTTGAAGAAATGTAGCTGTAAGGACTGACTCAGGGGTGGTCAAGATGGATGACAGATATTTTGCAGATGAATGGTTTATTTGCAAGACTCCTCTTGAACACATAACGACACTACAGATGGTTTGGTGACAATTGTCCCAAAGTTAATACCCGGAAACCGACTGAATACTTTCAATGTGGTTTGATCAACTATTAGGCAAAGGATTTCCCAACCCAGGTGAATGAAAAGTGTCGTGTTCAAGAGTGGTGATAAGGTTTTTCCGAGACAAAGTATAACAAATAGGCTCATTTTCCTCTCTTTTCCCCCACCATTTCTGGCAAGTACCTCTTTATTTTTTACAAGCTTGAGGAGGATAACATTTGCTTGATTATAAGCTCATCCTTCAGATGAGTCCAACTTAGTTTAGATTCGAACCCTAAGAAGGAGTGGTCCGTTCCTGTTTGTAATCGAACATGCCCTTTACTGTGAAATTTTAACGAGTCCAGTATAGGAGAAACTCGGGGTTTTTCAATTTTAGAGAGTCTGAAAAACTTAAGAAGACTCCAGGGTTGACCTTTTTCGTAAATTTGTGTCTCCCAAGCCCGAAAAAGTATAAAATAATACTTGAGAGAACCGCTTGATCTTTACGACCAAGGAGTACTTTCATGATTAGTGTCTCTGATCTGAAAAGTAGAAAGCGATCAAGGACACATCGTTTTATAAACAATATCGAATTTGAAACGACAAAAATCCGGCAATCTTTTCATGTTTTTTACGGTCGGAAAAGAGCTGTAAGTGGACCGTCTTTTAATTCCGTTTTAACAAGTGTAAAAGAAATGCTCGGAAACCTTTTCATGTTTTAGGAATCAGAAAAGGGCTTAAAAGATGACTCTATGATTTCACTTTTTCGTAAGTTTTAATGAGTTCGAAAAAGGGATAAAAATGTACTCATATAGCCGAATTTCAATTTAATTTACAAGCAGGAAAAGACGGAAAGAACTCGGCATTTTCATTTGTTTTACGAGAATGAAATATGGCAAAATAATCTCGGGATTTTCATGAGTTTAACGAGCCTTGAAAATAACCGTAATTGACACGAGATAGGTTTCATTTTTACAAAATCTTGAAACAGAGAAAAACTATGTTTCAAAGTAGTTTCATTTTTACACAAGCTTGAAACAGAGAGAAAATTGTGCTTGATGCCCCCTAAGCATAATTGCTAGAGCGCATGCCCCCCAGCTTCATTTCATTCAACCAGGTGGATGAAATGAAGGCTTACTTTCGAAATCTTGGAAAGACTCGTGGGAGTTGTTTCATTTTTTAGTGAGGTTGACACAGGAAAAGAACTATCCTCGAACCCTTGTTTTAGTTTTTAAACGAGCTTGACACAAGATAAGGAACTATGCTCATAACTACTCTCTAAATCTACCTAACAAGGAACTATACTCTAAAAAACCTTGATTCATTTTTTAACGAGCATGACACAAGACAAGGAACTGTGCTCTAAAATCCTTGATTCATTTTTTAATGAGCTTGACACAAGAAAAGGAACTATGCTCATAACTACTCTCTACAATCTACCTAAATAACCTACTATCTACCTGATTCATTTTTTAATGAGGTTGACTCAGTAATAGGAACTATCCTCTAAAAACCTTGATTCATTTTTTAACGAGCTTGACACAAGACAAGGAACTATGCTAAAAAAATCCTTGATTCATTTTTTAACGAGCTTGACACAAGACAAGGAACTATGCTCATGACTCCTTGTTTAATTTTTTAACGAGCTTGACACAAGACAAGGAACTATGCTCATGACTACTCTCTACAATCTACCTATATAACCTATAATCTACCTGATTCATTTTTTAATGAGGTTGACTCAGTAACAAGAACTATCCTCTAAAAACCTTGATTCATTTTTTAATGAGCTTGACACAACAAGGAACTATGCTAAAAAATCCTTGATTCATTTTTTAACGAGCTTGACACAAGACAAGGAACTATGCTCATGACTACTCTCTACAATCTACCTACTTAACCTACCCTTGTTTCATTTTTTAACGAGCTTGACACAAGACAAGGAACTATGCTCAAGTCCTTGATCATGGCTTCCAAGAGGTCTTCATCAGAAGGAAGAATAGTTCTCTGGAAGGAACACATGTCAAGGGACTCAAAAGGGATAAGAACATCGCATTCAAGTAATCCCATAGAGTTTTCCATGTCAATTACCGGATCTAAATCAAAGGAAGATGAGCAAACAGTGGGAGGCTCACTTACATCGGTAACTGAAAACATGGGACCAGTTGCCACATAATTAACCCGTGGCGAGGTAGATACCACTTTAGAATCAGGAACGTTTAGGGGTGTCATATTATTGGTAGTTGAAACAAGACTAGGGAATGAAAGCTGGTCTACAGTCACAATATTTCCATTGTGAGGGAAAGACATCATGCGAAAGAGTGTCGATACGACAGCTTTCATTGCATAAACATAGTCTCGCCCAAGGAGTAAATTGAAATCCAAAGGACCTTGAACTACCATAAGATCAATACGGACAGTTTTACCTTCCAAGGTAATAGAAAACTTAGGAAGGATCCCTAAAGGTTCACTAATGGTTATGTTAAAAGCTTTCAGATTCTGTGTAATAGGCACAAGCTGAGGGGAACCCAAAGCTTTCCAAGCAGTTGAGGATAAAATACTAACAGAAGCACCTTCATCTACCTGTGTGCGGCGTATGTCCCTAACACCAACCTTGAAAATGATTTGGAAAGGGATGGAGGAAGGAAGACGAGGTTCTGTCAGTCTATTCCAATCAAAGGAAAAGACCTCAGTACTTGGAGGGGGTTTTGTAGAAACAGGTGAAATGCCCCCCGGCATAGAAGAATCTGATGTAACAAGAAGAACCTGAGCGGTATGAAGTTCACTCTCTAAAGGGAAAGTGGGATCGACCAAATGTGAAATTGAATCGACCACTTCATCAACTAATGGATCATCAACCTGAGTGACATGAGTTTCACTCTCCAATGGAAGAGTGTGATCGACTGTACTTGAAATTAGATCAATCACTCCGTCAGTTGATGGTAGGTTGGGAGAAAGTTTACGGTAACTAGTTGGAAATTCTTGCTGTGGAACAGTAAGGTTTTCCAACAATTTTGAGGCTTCATCCATGTGAGGGCAAATGTGAGTTTGATGACTCCCTTTGCATAACTTACAAGGAAACCTAACTTTACCCTTTTTCCTAGGAACCTGACTATCACTGGTTGAGGGATCAATGGAAAGTTGATGAGATTTTTCTGACCATACTTCCAAGATCTTTGGAATACCAGGACAATTGATAAGGAAGTGGTCACCCTTACAAAGCCTGCAAGGGTGTTTGGGTTTACGATGCATGTTGGAGTTTTCCTCAACCCAACTAACACTTACAACCATGGTTGGTTGGTTGAGTTCTTTCTTATCTTGCTTCTTCTTCTTCTTCCCTTTCTTCTTTTTCTTAGACACCTGGTTACTAGCGTCAAGGCTTTTACCAAGCGAAGAGGAAGAAATGGAGGAAGAAAAATTAGGTGAAGAAGGTAAAGGCTCAACAGAAGGTTGGTGATGTTGAGATGGTGAACACTGTTGAGGTGAAGCATTTGGTTGAGGTGGAACAATTGGAGTATTTGGGGCCAACGAAGTTGAAAATAACCATATCGGTAAACCTATTGTAAATCCAGGTAATGACAAAGTAGCCATATAAGGAGGACCAACATTTCCAAAGAAAGGAAAAGTACAAGGATCCTCGTTAAGAGGGGTTCCTTGGTCGGTAAATTCCAGAACAGTTGCCATTATATTCAACTTCAGTGAATTTAAAACTAATATTAACAATTCACAATTCACACCTAACAATTAAAATTCACAATTCACACCTATGGTCTCTAAAAGTAAAAACAAACAAATTAACACGCGCTATCAAATCTAGGAGTCAAACCACGCACAAACAGTAACTTTCCGTACCGAAAACACTAGTTGGTGATGAAATCCAACGTCGCAGATTTCAATACAGAAATGGTGGTTGGAACATTTACCCCGACAACCTGCTTAATGAATAGACTGGCACAAGTTCCTCCACTAAACCATCTCGAGTGAAGAGAACCCCCCAGAAAATCCAAGTGAGTCTAGCCGATGTCTGCTCCAGGTACAGTGGGATCTTCCCACCACTGTCACCTTAGGAAGAATCCTAAAGAATATGGTCACTAAGGTTACCAACTGAAACAAAATATACTTAGGGGAACAGTCTACGATCCGATACGCACGCAAGGGCAGAGTAGCAAGCTCAATCCCCTTGAAGGCTCCTTGACATAATCCAAGGTTTACCAACAAGTGACCCCTGGCTCCTCGAAAATGGTTAATCCGAGGTTTACCGTTTTTAATACGTGAATATCTGGCGTCGTTCCTAATGAGGAAGGATTGATTCCCACACTGGTTCGGACACGATCTCGTGCTTCTCCTTTAAGAGGAGCTTTCCCATAGCATAAACGCAACAATTGGATTTCTTCCTACCGCAAGATACAGCTACTTGTTTGTTTTACTGTCTTGGAGAGTTAATTATTCTCCTACTCCAAGACACTAGCCTAAGCTAGATTGGTGGAAAGAGCCCTAAAAATGTAAAAATTACTAGATGAATTTTAATTAAGCGCTGTGTTATTTAGGTTGTTATTACTCAAAGGGGTAAATGGATACGAAACCAATGGTGTTATGACCCGACTCAAAACTGAATGCAATCGAATATGATAATGTAATCTTTTCAATTCGATGAATCCTAACTAAAGTAAGGAGAGAGTTTCCATTCACTTCCAACAATGCAAAAAATTGATCACTAAGAGAAAATATAACAAATTCTCTAATGTACTAATTTCATCAAGAAAAACTAATGCAGATCAATTCCAAAATAGTTTTTTATTTTTATTTTTGTGTAAATTCAAATCAAAGAAAACTGATCTAAATCTACGATTGATTTTTCAGAATGTAAACTATGCAATTGTAATCTATGCACAATTCACTTGAAAAGTATGCAAATGTAATCTATGCACATTTTTCATTCATATTCTGAAAATGAGAATTCTAATTATGCAAATTTGATCTATGCAAGAGAATTCTCAAACACAAGATGATTCTAATGTAATCTAAGAACCAATCAAGTGCAAGTCGAGAAAATTGGGTGAGAGTTCCAAAGATCAAAAATAAAAACACTCAAAGGCGATTAACACTCATACACAATTTTTCCCCAGTGGAGTCGCCATTTTGTCATGCGGAAAGAGTCAATTTTGCGGACAAAACCGACCTCCCTAGAAACTAAGGCTTTTCTAGTGACAAACAAAACAATCAAGAACTATCTTTCCCTAAATATGCATTTAAAATAAAAGAAACCAGGTGTTTTAAGGCTTACTTTTAGTCCAAAGCTGTTTGTAGCGGCCAAGTCTCTTCGATCCAGATGAGCTCCTCTCCTTGAAGCCTGCATACAAAAACAAGCAAATGATTACATAGCACCTGAATAACTCATGTAATAAAACATATTCATCATAAAGACCAAGGAGTTTATGAAACAAATTATATATAACAACTTGTTGAGAAAAATGAACTTAATTGTGTTAATTGGAAACAAAAGAAACCTTACAACCAATGCCTTGGTGTTGTGCAGGTCCCTCCCAGGGTCCAGCAAGAGTTCTCCTCTACTTTGATCAGCTCACCCACTTCCAAATGAAGCTAAGAAAGGAATGTGATCTCTCCTCTCAAGCTCTATAAGGGAGTCCTAATTTCAGCAGCATCTACCCTTAGGAATGTTCAGCTTTCAACCTCCTTTGCCTCTGGCCCAATGCCTGTATTTATAATGCTTTGGAGGAAGTTAAACAGGTCCACCATCAATGGGATAAGCCCCTCTTTCTAAGGGATAGCTCCCCTCTTCATGGGATAAGTTCCTCTTTCATTTGGATGCATGAACCATTTGGAGGCGCTCAATCCACGTCAAACCATCTTCTAAAATGCTCTAGAATCGACCGCAAGTAAGTTTTTTGAAGTAAAACTTGCGCCTTTTGACTTTTACAGGGGTACGCACCTACCCCTTTACAGACATAGCGTACAAGTACGAAGGTATTATGTACTTGAGGTGTGTGCCCGCAGGTAAGAGTAAGAGAAAGTGCGGAACCAGAGTTATATTGATTTTTTAAAGGCTTTCTCTCTTTTTTGGAGTTTGACATGAGGAGCAGAGGTATAAGACTTGCCAAGGAGGACAGTATGGTTATTGATGGAGCCATACTGACTGCAAATAGTCATGGTGACAAATTTTAGTGTAACAACAGTATACAAATTAATATCACTCTCCTCTCCTTCTGCTCAGAGAACATGACACATGACAGGAGAATAAGGAAAAATAATTCAAAGAGGTTGGAAGTATTTGTAGTTACAGCCACTCAAGTATTCGTATACGTATTAGCTGACGTATGCAAAATTTGGTCAATGGAATGATCTCAGCATCCCATTGATCACTTCACTAAAGAATTCTAATCATGTTGTTCTAATGCGCATTCCAACAACTCTCCCATGTATTTTAAATTTACAAGGTCCCGTGTACAAATGGACCTTAAAAACAAAGGCGACGTCATCCTTTCTTTTTCATTTTTAACTATTTTTTTCAATTATAATTTTTTTTCGAAGATTTAAATTTAAATTTTATTTTAACGCTTTTTTAATACAAATTTTATTTTTATTTTTAAAATAATTTAATATTTAATAAATATATTTATGTCCACCCTTAAATACAATTGGACTAATATTTACATTTATTATTAATTTATTAATTTTTTCTTATTTTGTTTATTTTAATAAGCTAATATTTTTTTTCTAAGTAATATTGTTCTATTAATATGATACAAAAAAGTATTTACAAAGAGGCATGGCCTCAATAGTATTGAGCACCATTCATCACAAAATAAAACTGTCTAGCCTTGACTGCCCTAACAAAGGGGAAACCAGTCCATGAAATCAAAAGAACCCACATAGGGGTTATCAGTTTTGTCCAAGAAACAAAACGACATTGCATAGAAATAACCCTAAAAAACTTAGCCGTAAATGCCCAGTCATCGTGAGAAGCATCCACCTAGCAAGAAAGGTGACACCTGGCTGCCAAGTGGCGAGACTAGAGATTGTCTGGGGCCAGTTCTTCTTCGATCGGACACGCATATTTGTACCAATCATCTTCATCGTTTGACGTGCCACTGCCTTGAGTTGGATGGACACACTTGGTGCTACTTGCGCCAGCATGCACTCCAAACGTGTCGCCCCATCAGCTTCCTGAAGCCTCCGTGTCACCAAGTTTGCTATCCGCAGCTGGCTAACTACCAACCAATGCTTTACCATGCAGGGTGGCTCTGTCTTCATTGGGTTGCTGATTGCCTGGGTTGCAAATGCCCCTGTTGCTTGGTGCTACCCTATTCTACTCATCATTGAGCTCAGGCGCAGGTGTCGTCGGGTCAATTTCTTCAGAGAATGTAATAGTAACAGTGGCTGTGATTACGAGTGCTGCAAAAAACGGAATTGAGTGGTATGGGGAGCTGGATGCAGAGGAAGGGAAAAATTGGCTATGTGAACCGCAACATCCCTCCATCCTGTACCTTGGAGCCTGGCTTTTCCCCTTCCACTTCGGGTGTCTGGGTAATGACCATAGAATGAGCTATGTGGATTGGGATTGTTAGCTGAAGAAGCAGAGGAAACAAAGTCAGGGCTGGGTTTTTCCGGAGGGCAGATGTTTCCGCCGCGAGTGCCTCCTTTCCTGCTTCGCATTCGATGTCAGATGCGAGCCATGGCAGGATTGAGGGCAAGGTTAGCAACAGAGGGGTTGGTGGAATAACTGCGT
The DNA here is from genome assembly GCA_031772625.1 of Pinus tabuliformis. Taxonomy (NCBI): domain Eukaryota; kingdom Viridiplantae; phylum Streptophyta; class Pinopsida; order Pinales; family Pinaceae; genus Pinus; species Pinus tabuliformis. The sequence goes on along the minus strand of CM062815.1, from coordinate 85,954,198 downwards.
AGAGAATGGACAAAGTAGGTCTAAGTCGGGGCTAAGTTGCAGAGTCTACTATGAGAGTAATGGAATCCATTGCTCAGGTCAATACAACTTAGCAGCCAGCATCAGCTACCTATTACAGTGCGTGAGCAGGGCTCTGCAGCCTGCGAAGGGCAAAGACAATGGAGCGAGGGGGGAGGAATTGCATAATGATTTGCAGGTGCCATGGCTATGAGTGTCTTGGTGTTGTCTCGGCCATTAAACTCATTTAATGGCGCTTGCAAGGTGCCTTGAATGCGTCTCAGGTTGGCATGGGGGAAGAAGTAGGTGACCATGTGGCCAGCCCTTCCGCCATCCGACCGTCTTATCATTTTAATTGCCATGATAATCACTCGCATCTAGGTAATAATCTATTATTTTTATTTACTACTATTTTAATATTTAATTTAATTTTAATATTATATATTTACTATTATTTCACCTTTTATATTTTGGCATATTTTAATTATTAACTAGTACAACTATATTAAAAATATTAATGTAGTTGATATAGCCAAAAATTTCATTTGTATCACCCAATGCAATGAGTGCTAAGTGGACTATTCAAAAATCATGAGAGATTATTCGGTTATGAATAGCTCTCATGGAAATGGTCATAGATGAATGACTTACTTAACGCAGTTGAATCCCAAAAAATGATCTAATACAATGCACTGTGAAAACCCCCAATACTTAATTCAAAAGAGTGAAGGGAACTCTACTTGAATGGTTCATGAGACACAATACTTGCTAAGGTTTTGCAAATGGGGTAGCAAGCTAAGTGGGATTGATTGTGGGGAAAACTCCATAGTTATGCGTGCTTGAGCCAGAGGCGATCTTAGATGGGTGACCGCCCAGGAAGTCCTGGTTACTGGGTGCAAGCCCCAGATGTGATGATTGATGCTATGTGATTTATTTCACTAGTTTCAATCCCACTTCTTCACCGCCATGAGCATCACCGAATGCAATGAGTGCTAAGTGGACTATTCAATTAATTCAAAAGAGTGAAGGGAACTCTACTTGAATTGTGCATGAGGCACAATACTTGCTAAGGTTTTGCAAATGGGGTAGCAAGCTAAGTGGGCTTGATTGTGGGGAAAACTCCACGGTTAAGCGCACTTGAGCTGGAGGCGATTTGGGATGGGTGACCTCCCGGGAAGTCCTGTTCAGGATGTGATTATTGATGCTATGTGATTTATTTCACTAGTTTCAATCCCACTTCTTCACCCCTGTGAGCATCACCCAATGCAATGAGTGCTCAGTGGACTATTCAAAAATCATGAAATGGAAATGGTCATAGATGAATGACTTTTCTTAACGCAGTTGAATCCCAAAAAATGATATCTAAAAAAATTATTGCAAGAAATTATTATTATTAAATATTGCAACAAAAATATTATTATTAATTTTCATTTTACTTAACTTTTAATAATCTCAGATCTTGATAAAAAAAAATTGTTGACGAGTTTTTCTAAAATTAGGTATGTTTTGAAAATTCTTATGAAATTTTTAAAATTTTTAAAAGTCAATACAACCTAAGAAACTCTCTAACACACTACAACCACTACAATCATTGATAAGCATTAAGACGAAGCATATATTCCCTTGAGAATCAATCTATATTAAAAAAAATAAAAAAATCCTCATCCACTTTATACTCTCTTTCATCTATTAAAGAATCCTATTCATTTTATTATTTCTTTACTCCATTTATATTTAATATAATATATCTCATTTAAACTTTTTATCTCTAAAAATGAATAAAGGTTCACCAAAAATAAGACTTTAAAATTATTACAAATAGTTCCAAATATTTTCATATTATAATGTTTATTTTATTTTAATTAATTTATAAATAATTATTTTAACTTACTCATAATATGTATTTTGAGAAAATAAAAAATTATATATATATTTATAATTTTTTTGTTTTAATTAAATATGTAAAATTCAAAACTAAAACCACAAATATATAATCATTACATTTATATATATGTTTTTGGGCCGTATTATGTTTCTATTTAAAAGAAATCAAGTTTAAAGAATACAACTATATTTTATTTGTAGGAAATTTCTAATAATATCACTTTTTATATGTTTTTTAAGTGACTTTAACATAAAGAAAGTTGATTTATTTCTTTATTTCTTTATGATGTTATTGCTAATTAAGTAGGTTATATTCTTTGTTATTCACTATCATGATTCATGTTTTGTAACTTAAATAAACGATTCACATTTCAGAGTTGGTATTTCAATAAAAATCTAACTTTAAAATTCAACGCATGATTTAGATTTTAAAGAAAAATATACATAATTTTATATCAAAAATATTTCAACTAATTCTTAAAACTTTACCTTCTTTAATTTATTTTAGTTATATATTTTTTTAATTATATTTTTATTAATTTTAATAAATATATAGAATATTTTAAAGAAAAACTACATAATTATCTATTATATAGTTTATATAATTCTTAAAACTTTATATATATATATATATATATCATTTTATAAAAGACAAGTATTTTTTTTAATTATCTAGAAATTGTTCAAATGTAGTTGATTTGAGCATTGGGTTTCAAGAAAGGGTATCTTCTTTTTAAATATTAGGGGTACCACTAGTCATTCACTCTAATCGAGTCGCATCTCGGGAAGATCTCCTAGAGAAGACTCGACATAAGATAAACAATTGGACTTTCAGAACACGGAATCTTCGAGTCGCCTTACGCTATTGAAAGCAGTTTTACAAGCAATACCCAGTTATCAACCATCGGTCATCACTATCACCTTAGCAATTAGTCAACGATTCTGCTCATTATGGACTAACTTCTTGTGGATGGGTGCTTCCAAAGAGTGAAAGTGGTCCCTGGTTGGATGGAACAAATTAATTAAACCTAATCTTGGGGGGGTTTGGGGCTTCAGGACCTGCAATTAATCAGTGAAGCTTATGCCATAAAATTTTGGTGGTTCTAGGTTCAGGGTAGCCCACAACTTTGGAAGCAAATTTGGAAAAGAAAATACTTGCCACTTCTTGCACAAGAGGAGAGACTATGTTTTAATGAATTCATTAAAGGATCTACCACCTAGAACTGGACTATCAATGGCAAAGATCTCATTCATCTCCATCCATTTTAGGATATCAAATATGGGGGAACAACGACATTTTGGGAATATTCTTGGCAATATTTCCCCTACTTAGGAGAGTCTCAACAATTTCAACCAATACAAACTCTTTCCCAAATTCTTGGTTCCCATACATTGGCCAACTCTTGGAAACCTCACATGGAAAATTAAGAATGGAGGGTGTGGAAGGAAAGATATGGTTGGTTAGGAAATTATGATAGCTACCCCTGGTAGGAAATTTAAAGAATTATTGGATAATAGGTCCATCAAAATCTCTCAACATCTAGATATTCTACAATGGAGACACTAATCATCAGGTACATTTTCGTTGAAAGAAGAATATGGAATACGTGCAGATATTCATACAGATGACAATGCAGTTTCTTGGAGGAAACTGTGGGACAATAAATGCTGGCCAAAACGTGTTATTTTCCTTTGGCTGATCGTACAAGGATGTACCCTCACGTGGTATCACTTATGAATAAAAGGCTATCATGTACCATCGACTTGCTCCCCATGATTTCAAGAAGAAGAGACAACATAACACATTTTTATGACTTGCACCTTTGTGCGCAAAGATTGGGATATTATATCACAAATATTTCAATGTCCCCAACCATAGTCGAGAACAATGACAGATATATCAAATCAACCCTTTGATAATAAGTTCAAACATTCGATAGCCTTATAAGCCTTGTGATTTTCCTATAGTTTTGTTATATGGAATCTATGGAAAGAGTAGAGTATTTGAGTATTTAATACAAAAAGAGAGATGTTTCCATTTTAAAAGAAACCATAACCAAAAATACTTGAGAAACAATAGTTGCATTCTCTTTGACATAGGAAGAGTGGTAAGCTACTAAGACAGAGGATTCCATCTTTTAAAACTTGGATTTATGCCCAACAATGTTCATCTCAACTCGCCCTCAATCGCTCAGATTAAGGCATCACGACACCAATATTTTCACACCTCCTATAAAAGGTTTTAAAATATTAAGCTTTGATGGTGCATTGAAGGGGAACCTGGGGTCTGCAGGTTATGGAGGCATCTTTCAAGATGAGAACCCTTCACCATTGTGTGTTTATGCATTCTATTGTGGTACTACAATAAATAGTATGGAAGAATTCCCCAACTTAGAGAAAGGTCTAAAAATTGCAGTTCGCGAAGGGTATACACTGTTTGTTGGAAATAATACTAAGAGGGGGGGTGAATCAGTATTATCTAATCAATAAAACTGTTTCATTTTCATACTTCAGAATAATATGCGCTACTTCAGTTAATTATACCCGCGTATATACGCGACTGTGTCTATTGCAACTAGCGTATAGCCATTAAAATCATGATTCAGTTATGTGATCTTCAATGGATGCATCAGAACATTATTAGCCATATTAACAGTCAACAGTAGCAGTAAAACAGATAGATAAGCAACACACATGAACTCCATGATATAAGGTGGAAACCCAATGTGGGTGAAAACCACCTGCTGCAATTCGTTTCTATCTTCCTTTAATAAGAAAGTTCTTTTACAATGTACTGGTGCAGTCCTTTACCAGCACGCAGGCTACAACCTGAAGAAGGTTACAACCTTCTCTCGTTCTCCAGATTCTCCTAGAAGGGAGCTCCAACCCCCTTTGCTCTTGTACTAGCTAAGATACTAGTACGTAGGCGCCGACCTACAATCTTCTCTCCTCCAGGTACCACATTTCATACATTTTCAGACTGGATACTCCTGAAGCACAACACTATAATCTGAAGGCCACGTTTCATCCAATTTTCATACTGGAACCATAACTTCATTCAAAACAATCACTACTAGCATCATCAATCTCTGAATCACTGAAACACTGAAACCCTATCAATCAACACAGTCACAGAACTCTGCAAAATCAATCAGAACCAACTGTATCATCAAAAACATGCATCAGAGTGCATACACTACTTGGAAGTGCTGAACCTGCGTGTATACGCAACTTCATCAAGATGAACCAGCGTATATGTCATTAATCACTTATTCATAACTTTGCTGCACTCCCTGACTTCAGACATAACCAGATCATGACATATACAAGGATAATATATGCGTGAGCACCCAAATCTAGTCCATCAGATCTCATAAATATGAGTCATTATGATCCTGATCCAATATTAGTTCTCATCCATCAATACTGAAGCTAAACACAATCAGCCAAACAAGATATGCAGAATACTGACACCATTAAACAGACATCAGAACTCATCAACAGTCAGAGCCACCTGTAACTTCAGACATCATAGCTCAAATGGTATACGCTACTATGATGAATCAAACCCGCGTACATACGCACTTTTGCCAAAGGCAACCCGCGTACAGATCTAAAAATATATTCTTATAACTTTGCAGCTGTACCAGACATCAGTCATACTCATAACATTTATAGAACATTACATGCGTCAGTATGCAGATCTAGAATAAGCATAATCAACCATAGAAAGATAGTTCATTTCAAACCATTTGATCCCGATCTCTTCTTAGATCTTGTTCTCCATCCACCGGTGAGATCCCTCCTTAGCTCAGATCAAGCAATGCATCATCAACCCATAACCTGCATACTGGATCTCATCCTTCCTCAGATATTCAAGACTTTTCGGATGCACTTGCCTAATGATCTTCTTCTCCTTTTATAGTCTTAGGCCTTACTCAATACCATGGTCCAAAACCATAATAAATCAATACCAAGAGCCCAATACTTGGGATCAACACACTTGTCGAGATACCATGGTCCAAAACGATAGGTTCAAATATCGAGGACTAACTATCACGGACCAAGAGTAAGCTTTCCGACATGTACGCGCTTTTCCGTGCATAAAAATGCGTGTATACCCTACTTGGTATATAGTGAACCTGCATATATGCGACTTCGTATATAGTGAACCTGCTTGTATACCCTACTTGGTATATAGCGAACCTGCATATATGCGACTTGGTATATAGTGAACCTGCGTGTATACCCTACTTGGTATATAGTGAACCTGCGTATATACTCTTCTTTCTTCATTCTTTATAGTCTGATCATCAATTCTTTGCTACTAACCTTTTGCACTATAATCTATCATTTTGTGTGATTTGCCATCAAGGACAACACTTGTCTCATAATGCCAACACTGTTACAGGTACATGGTCATTCACAAATTTCCATACAATTTATAAGAAAATTTTTGCGTGGCCAATCAAAGGATCAGTTAAACCATAGTTGGTGAATGGATAAGGTGATTATGGGTATTAAAATCCTCCTTTCTTCCTTTCAGTACATTCTCCCAAATAACACAAGGCAGGAAGGTAATAAGGTGGCGAATATATTGGGTGATTGGAACAACTGCTCTCAGTGCCTGAGCTACGATGAACCATGGTAGAATGAGGCTCCCATCAAGGAGATTCATCAAATCCAACGATGCCTCTGACATGATTAGTCACAAGCAAATGGTAACACCCCTGAGGTAAATCGGAGCTCGAGCCTACATCTTGTCAGACACAGGCATAAGAAACCATCCCCGATGGGGTTGTCATTAACATTACAATTATGCATCATCTATAATTATTAGCATGTGCAAAATTAAGTGGAAAAAAGGAAGGTGTGGACGAGCATGAGAGCCAATGTCACCACCTATCCATACCTTACCCATGTGTGGCGTTCACATTGTCTTTAGGTTCAGCCAAAACAAAATTTGTTAAATCTTTTTAAACGCAAGCAAGTGGTGGCAGAGAGACCTTAGTCTGACATTCCCCTAGTTCACAGTTTTTGTCTGTCGCAATTGATCATGGACACATTTCAAGGAAGTGTGCATATGAATTGTGTGTTTAATGTGGCTATTAACATGTGTGCCATAACACACACTTGTCCTTCTTTATTTTTTGATCATTTAGGTAGTCGTTCCTGTCCATTTGATGTTTAGGTCATGGTTTTTCTTGATAAACATAGGGATTTCACCTTAGGGTGGCATGATTACACCAATTGTCTCAACCAAGTTTGGTCATCCCAACCATGTCCTTTTATATCAATTGTCTTTATAGATATCTGACTATGCTTACATAGTCACCGAGGTGGTGTCACAGGAGCATCCTCCCCTCTTCGTTGGCGTTTCTTTGGTTGGAACTTCGTGTCTTATCACTTCGAATTTGTCCCCTCTGAAGTGAGAAATGAGATCCTCCACTTGGAAGCCAAGGAATTTGAATATCAAACATATTTCTCTAATTCTTAAATTAGTTGAAGCACCTTGAGATGAAATTTGTATCTTGGAAAAGTTCACCGAAGGAGACTTCATTTTCTTCACTCAATGGATTTTCATTGCCAACTAGAAACCTTCTTTCACATGGTCATCCATGACAAACAAGTCAAAAAATGCCAATTATTTGCAGGAAAAGAGGAGATAAAATAGACCCTTTAGGACATTAGATATAATTTGGACGATATCATCACCAGATTAACAATGGTGGAATGTTGTGCAGTGTTTGATTCAAACTCTAGATTATACTTGCATCCTCACCCTCAAGTTGTTATCAATGCACTAGTAGAGAATTCACCCCAAGGCAACTCCAATGCTCTCTCTCGAGTCATTATATTAGACTAATAGTCTCTTACGACACTTGGTGCCTCATTTTTGTATATGTTATGCCTACTTTTCCTATGTTTCTACGACCCTCAATATGTCTTTGTATGTTATATGTGAACACAAGTTTTTAGTTATTAATTACTAGAGCCTTTGTTACCGGGAAAAGTGCCTATTTAGAACTGCTCTATCCCACTAAGGTGTGACAGCTGCCTTAGAAACAAACAGAGAAAACTACTTTTGTATTTCCTTTATGAATTAAAGATAGAGGGGGATAGAAAGAACCGACCTGTGTCTTGTGCTAGTCCTTTGATCCAATCCCTCTCTTCTTTGACAGATTCCAGCTACCTGCTCCCTTACTTTCCCAGCTTCACCAAATACCTGTAAGATCACAGAAGAAGAAAACTATACAAAGACATGGATCTATATTCATAAATAGCTTAGGATCAGATTTAAGCTAACCATACAAATGTAACAAGCATCAATGATACACAAGAATGGAGGAAAAACTCAAATAGTTTTATTGATATAACAAGAAGATCCAGGAGGAGTTACAACCGATGATTCCTGACCCAGCATCAGCCTCCCAGCAAAGAATCCCCTCTTCACCTCCAACAAAGCATAAATCACCCAATACTCTGATCTCTATCTCAAAACCAACAACAATTCCTTACAATGTGCAAAATTCTAGCCTCTGGATCTCTGGGATGAGGGATCCATATATAGATGTATGTAAGGAGGATGAGTCAGCCTGTGATTTGATTAGTGTCTTCTCTCTGTCAGTTCTTGCTTCCACTTGGAGACTGAAAGCCTCTTACTCATCCTTCGTCGAATTCAGTGAGGCAAGTGTCATAGGAGAAGATTCTGGAAGCTTCCATTATCTCTCCACCTCGCGGAATGACACTGCCATTTGTCATTTCCCGCTCAACGCACTCTGATAGTGCATTTAGGTGCGTTGCAACGCACCTAGCTAGTGTGTTTAGGTGCTATGCAACGCAGCTAGCCAGTGGAGCAGCTGAAATGATCCTGTTTTGACTTATTCTGGGCAGTTTCTGGTGGAGAACTTCTGGGAGAAGCTGTAGTTTGTTGACCTTGTTCCTTTAGGGGTTAGAACAACTCTATTAGGGACTTAGGAGCCCTTGGTTTATGGGCATTTCATGCTTGGAGCTGCAAGGCACAAAAATGTCTATAACAGTTGCCCCCTAAAGTATGAGGCCGTTCATCAGGTGAAATGCTTTATTATGAGGATCCGAAGTTCTTTCAATGCTGGGAGGAGACCTGTAATAAGATACAATACAATACATTATCTTCACACTGTTTTTCATGATCTAGCTGAGGCAGACATTCCCATGCTCAGCTTTATAAATTCATTTTCATGTACATAGGAAAGACAATCGTCTGAGTGTAGACTGATGATTCTGATAGAGCCATCATCCTTTTGGTAGGATGATTATCTGTGTTGCAATGCTGTACATTTAATGTCTTTATTTTCCTGAATATATATCGCAGCCCGGATGGATGAAACTAGATCTGGGGTCTTCAATCTCGTCCGATCTTCACTCGAAGTACAAGTCGATCCATGTGAGAAATGTTTTGAAGTCGAACATGGAAAGACACCGCTTGATTACCAGTCAATGATGTAAACTGTTAACAAGCGTGAGAGGAATCACCGATAATGATAATGACCCTCAAGGTACTACAGTACAATTCACGTGGTGTGAATAAAGGACTTGGCGTCGAACACCATGCAAAATCTTTCGGTCGAAGGCCATTGATGTACACCTGTCGCCGGAAGTGAGAAACTTCCCATTAAGGCATGCAAGCTTCAAAGTACTAAATGGGGTGTTCCTAGACCAACTTCTTGGATAATGAGCTGATGTTGACAAGAAGTGATCCGTCAAAGGAGGGCCTTAATGAATCCCACATCAATGACACGGAACGGAGAAAATGATTTTGATGGAGGTGAAAACGATCTGATGATATACGGTTCAGGGTGGCGGTCATGAAAGTATGGAGTATAATGTATGGTAGTGGGTGGGACATAGGTGACTTCTCTGGATGACTTCTCTTGAACATGTCGGCGACACTTATGTGATGGATTGGTAGCATTAACCCCAAATGTGGATGGTATGGCATGACCATGGTGATGTGACCGGTGAATGAAACAACCCAACCCAACTCGGACATGGAGTGGAAGTGTCATGTTCAAGAGCGACTTGCTACCAATAAATATTCTTTGAGTTTTCTTCCCAATTTTTCCCCAGTCATTTCTGACCAGTACCTATTTATTTTTGTCAAGCTTGAGGAGGATAACATATTCTTGTTCTATAATTTTCCCTTTGGGCAAACCCATCGCTATGTTTTAACGAGCCTAGCGATAGTGAAACTCGTTCTCCTCTAAAGACAAGTTTGTCGCTATTAATCTTTTTAACGAGTTTAATGACAAAGATAACTCTGTCCTTTTCATTTTTAGAGATTCTGAAAAGGTACGTAAAGGTAACTCCAAAATTCCTTTTTTGTCATCTAATCCCTTAAGTCCGAAAAAAGTATAAAACAATACAGAAGGGATGAATTTTCGATAGTTTTAACGAGTTGAACAAAACAAGCGCTCGATCTTTTTGTGCAATAATCCCTCAGGTCCAAAAAGATTAAAATCTAGATAAGGGATAGCACTTCCTGTCCCTTTAACGAGCTGGAGAGGCCAATGGCTCGGCGATCTTTTCATATTTTACGAGTCAGTTGAAAAGAGCTTAAAGGAGACTCGTCTTTTGAGGAACGAGTGATAAAACGGGTAGCAGCTGATTCCAGGTAAGGCTTGGAATTTTCCAATCACGGCAGTGTCACAAGGATGGCTAGTGAAATCACTCTTCGCAGCTGTTCCTCAAAATGGGTAAACAATCAAATGGAGGTGAATGATCGGCCAATGAAAAAGTGGAGGTGACGGTGCAGACACGACCAAGGCTTTAATGGCTGAAGTACTACATTGACAGTGGTTATTTACCGAGGAATAGTTCATTTTTTAACGAGCTTAAACGCGGGTGGAAACATTTGCTCGGTGCGGGTTTATTTTTTAACGAGCTTGAACATTGCGGTAACACTGCTCGATTAATCCAGTCGTATGATAAGAATGTCTCATATAAAAACGACAACTTTTAGAGTTTTGCCCCACATCCTTTCTTTATGCAAGTTAGGAGACGACCAATCCTACGAGTTTAAAGGGTTAGAGGTCCTAAAAATTTTAAAAAATAAATAGTCACTCTTCCCTTGCATTCCAAAAGGTTTGCATGCCCCTAGGTATAAAACAGAGTTTCAAAGTTACCTCTACTTCTCTCCGCCAAAACATTTGTTTTGACGAGAGAGGCCTACCTCTTACAGGTTACCCAAAGATTGTTCTATTCGCGGCGCAAACAAAACACTTCTTCGGCGATATCTACCTAGATAAACAAAGGTGAGTGGCGGCGCTCGCCAATTCACATAACTTTGACAAGAGAATCCTGTACTAGAATAACCCCCTCTTCCACTCACGGATGGGGGTACAGACTAGGCATATTCTCCCACGGAAACCTACCCTATACCCGAAGTTTTCCTGCTGAAGCAGACCAGGATGCATGCCCCCTGGGTTTCAGTCATATCCCTCTGAATTACTCGCGCTCATCGGGAGGACGGACTGGAAATTGAGACATTTCTTGCGTGAAAAGACCATTTAGGGATGGTATATGACTATTTGCTATGCGCGATCCGGGAAATGAAAGCTAGTCCACGAGCTTGACCACTCTTCCTTCGTGCGGAAAACACATTACTCTAAAGAGTGAGGAGACAATTGCTCCCATGCAATAAATATAGTCTCGTCCAAGGAGTAGATTGTAATCTAGGGGTCCTTGAACTACCATTACATTCAGGTGAACGGTTTTCCCTCTCAATGTTATGGGCACATCGGGAAGGATCCATAAAGGTCGACTGGTTCCTTTATCAAAGCCTGTCAGATTTCTCATTTCAGGCAAAAGCGATGGCGAACCAAGCGCTTTCCAAGCAGTTGAGGAAAGGATACTCATAGAAGCCCCCTCATCTATGATGGTACCAGCCATGACCATTTTATATATTTGAACGATAATTCGGAATGGTATGCTTGCCGGTAAACGGGGTCTGCCTAGTTGATTCCAGTCGAAGGAGACAACTAGGTTGCTTGGAGGTGGGACCGAATAGACGGCCGGGTACGACTCTGACGAACTTCCTTCCTGCAGTAAAGGAACGGGTGAATTGCCCCCATGTTCGTTGGAGTCTGTGCTTATGAAAAGAATTTGGACGGTGTCATCCTTGTTCTCTTCAGTGATTATATCATCTGAAGATGAAACCTCTGGAGGCAAGACCGGGTCAACTGCCACCTCGACCTTTTGACTTTCATTTGGTATGGATCCAGATGGTTTATCTTCAATGATAGGTGCCTCAGCTGACCACCTGAGCGGGCCAGCTGGATTTTCAACTAGTGATGAACTTGGCAAGAGCTTTTTATATCCAGGAGGAAGTCGTAACGGTGAAACCGGACGATCATCCAAAACTCTTTTAGCTTCGTCTAAGAAGGGACAACGGTGGACGGCATGGTCGCCTTCGCACAGTTTACAAGGAAATCTACATTTTCCTTTTTGTCTTGGGGCTTCACTTCCACTAGTCGACGGTGTGCTTTCAACATGATCATCAGAGGTTGACGACACCGGGTTGTGCAATCTAGGAGACCAGTCCCTTAATATCCGAAGGATGCAAGGAAAATCTTTGTGAAAGTGGTCTCCTTTGCAAATGACACATGGTGATTTAGGCCTGGTCGGTGCAGTGTGTGGATTTTAGTTAGATGACACTCGTTTTCCACCATTCGCCTTTGGCTCCTTCTTCTCCCTCTCTTTCTTCTTCTTTTCCTTCTTCTCCTTAGGAACTTGACTTTTGTCTTTACCAGCCCCATCAAGCGAAGAGGAAGGAGGAGAGGAATAATTAGCGGAAGTAGAAGGCTGGTGGGCAACTCTGGACTCGTCTAATTGCTGATTCGATTGTTCAGGAATAGTGGTGTTCTGAACGAGAGAGGTTGAGAAGAGCCATACAGGCAAACCAATTGTCAGTCCTGGAAGCGACAATGTGGCCATATGGGGCGCACCAACATCTCCCCAAGAGGAGAAGGGACCAGGATTTCCTCCAAGGGAAATTCCTTGGTTGGTAGACTCCATTTTCAAAACCCAAGATCAACGTAGGAAAGGGTAATGAATATTCCGTTTAAAATAAATTTTTAGACGCTTTGACACAACTTGTTTTCTCAGTTTTTAAGAGTCGAGAAAAAACAAAAGATGACTCTAGTCTCCTTCGATTTTTAATGAGCCTGAAGTGAAAAGTGCTCAGATCGACCTTTTCCGTTAAGGAGTCTGAAAAGGAAGGAAAGGGACTGCTCTGGAGATCTAGGTAGAGGGAGTACCAAACCAATCGCAAAACTGCAGAATACTTTTTACGGTACGGCAGTCAATCTTCCCGAATGCTGTGTTCGGTGCATTGCGATCGATAGGGCGGCAGACACGGCTTCCTATGGATAAAGGATTTAAGCCTATAGGGGTCTCCCAAAATATACTCGACAGTACGTGGGAGCACAACTCCGTACTGGAACTTATCGTCTCAAAGTGGAGGAATCACCCAACCATCAGTGAGAACAACAGTTACCAGACTTTACGACGCCGGAATACGTCTCTAGCCTAGACCTCTAAATGTTGTGCGTTAAGTTCCAAAGCGTTGTTAGATTCATTGAATTTATTTTAAGTTGATCTTTCTTATGAAGTTTTCCTTTTGGGTTCACCACGAGATGTAGATGTAATTCCTAAAATGCAATATAAAGATGATAAACAAACTTTTATCTCTTTTCAGCAATGAAAATCCTAGCTACTAGGGGAAAAGAAAGACACAATCTTTTCACAAAGAGCAAAGAGCACACTGTAAATGCACTTTCCTAAATCAAGCCAAACATACTGTCAATATGCAAATGCACATGTGCATGTATTTGTTTTCGACTTTCTTAGTATTGATGCTAAAAGAAAGTTGATGTAAAAATCTGAATTTGCTTTCAAGCGACAAACACAAACAAGCTTCTTTTCGAAATCAAAAGATAAAGATGATTACGACACTTTAAGATTTTGAAATGAACACTCGTTTTTGACACTAGAAAACTCACAAATTCAGACCAAAGGCAATAGTAAAAGTATAATCGACCATCAACAGTAATCAAACTTTCTCCTATGATCGAAATCGACACTTGCGACAGATCTAAATCAAAGGACGACAATACGACTATTCTACTTTTGCAATGGAAAACTGTAAACGACGCAACAAACACACAAAAACATCTACAGTTCTTTTGTACAAAGGAGGTGGAATAACAGCAAGGAAGAGGGGTTTTTAAATAGGCATATACTGATCACAGGCTGCAAAAATAAGAGACAAAACTGGAAAGAATGAAACACACAAACCTCAGTTGCACAGGGCTAGTCTGATCAGCGCATCTGCAACACAGAGAAACTAGATTGCAGCGCAGGTTGCCCTTTCGGGAAGTGCGCTGAAATGCAGGAACTCTTAACAGTACCTGCGCTGGGCCAGAAACGAGAATCTGTCCGGGTTCTGGGTCACGGTTTGCAGTTTAGTCTTTGGTTTTTGGCCGAGTAAAAGAAATCAGTAATGCACAATCAGGGGTAGATCTATGGAGGGTCTAAGAGCTATCACAAAGGGCAATCAGATCATTTGTGAATCAGCTATTCAAATCATAAACAGATCCAGTGAATGGATTGAAGCAACAAATGTCTACTTTGCATTTGTTATGGCAAATGCAGTTCGAATGCTACTTATAAGTTTATGAAACAAACAACAAAAGATACACAAACAAACTAATTAGACAATCGTCCCCAGTGGAGTCGCCATTTTGTTACCGGGAAAAGTGTCTATTCAGAACTGCTCTATCCCACTAAGGTGTGACAGCTGTCTTAGAAACAAATAGAGAAAACTACTTTTGTATTTCCTTTATGAATTAAAGATAGAGGGGGATAGAAAGAACCGACCTGTGTCTTGCGCTAGTCCTTTGATCCAATCCCTCTCTTCTTTGACAGCTTCCAGCTACCTGCTCCCTTACTTGCCCAGCTTCACAAAATACTTGTAAGATCACAGAAGAAGAAAACTATACAAAGACATGGATCTATATTCATAAATAGCTTAGGATCAGATTTAAGCTAACCATACAAATGTAACAAGCATCAATGATACACAAGAATGGAGGAAAAACTCAAATAGTTTTATTGATATAACAAGAAGATCCAGGAGGAGTTACAACCAATGATTCCTGACCCAGCATCAACCTCCCAGCAAATAAGCCCCTCTTCACCTCCAACAAAGCATAAATCACCCAATACTCTGATCTCTATCTCAAAACCAACAGCAATTCCTTACAATGTGCAAAATTCCAGCCTCTGGATCTCTGGGATGAGGGATCCATATATAGATGTATGCAAGGAGGATGAGTCAGCCTGTGATTTGATTAGTGTCTTCTCGCTGTCAGTTCTTGCTTCCACTTGGAGACTGAAAGCCTCTTACTCATCCTTGGTCGAATTCAGTGAGGCAAGTGTCATAGGAGAAGATTCTGGAAGCTTCCATTGTCTCTCCACCTCGCGGAATGACACTGCCATTTGTCATTTCCTGCTCAACGCACCCTGACAGTGCATTTAGGTGCATTGCAACGCACCTAGCTAGTGTGTTTAGGTGCTATGCAACGCAGCTAGCCAGTGGAGCAGCTGAAATGATCCTGTTTTGACTTATTCTGAGCAGTTTCTGGTGGAGAACTTCTGGGAGAAGCTGTAATTTGTTGACCTTGTTCCTTTAGGGGTTAGAAAAACTCTTTTAGGGACTTAGGAGCCCTTGGTTTATGGACATTTCATGCTTGGAGCTGCAAGGTACAAAAATGTCTATAACAACCTTGGCTAGAAAAATGATTTGGAAGCCCTGTAATGGCTTGGGTTGAGTTATTAGTCCTAGACCCTTGGTTGAAAAAATGCTCTGGAATCCTTATAAAATCTTGGGTTGAGTTACTAGTCCTGGAAGCTTTTGTTGGACAAAGGCTCTCGAAGCCCTTGGTGGGTTGAGTTACTAGTCGTGGAAGCCTTGGTTGGAAAAACTCTCTGGAAGCCTAGAAAGGTTATGGGTTGAGTTACTAGTCGTAGAGCCTTAGTTGGATAAATGCTTTGGAGCCCGCCAGAAGCCATGGGTTGAGTTACTAGTCCTAGAATCTGGGTCGGTACAAATGCTTTGGATCCCCAGAAGGCTTTGGTAGAGACCAATCTGACGATGGTTTTGTGATGTTCGACTGTGAGGTGGTATCATTGTTTGATGAGTTGAGGTGGTTTGGCCTTTGTGAGCCTTGAATGGTTTTGATTGATGTGTTTTATGATATCCCACATTCATGCTTGGAATATGGCCCGAGGGTGATTAGCTGAAGAGATATTTGGCTCAGCCATTTCTACGGTCGGGTGGAACATGGTAGTCCCATACTAGGTTGGATTGTGCATATTTAATATGAGGTTATTTCTCCTTGTTATTTCATGAGTATTATACTAGTTTATATGTGGATTTTATGGCTAATGTATCCTTGGTATTTTTGTTGTTATTATGTTAGTTATGAGAATGTATTATGACATCGACTATGTATGGATCTCATCATGTTTTCACTTGTAAATGAACGAACAATGTATCTTTCACCTAATTCATGAAACTGCAGTTAATTTGTTGAGGCATCAATTATTCTTAAGAATTCTTAGATGAGTATTAGACCCCTATACTTAGATCTGTTGTTTACACATGTAGGTTACATATTTCTGATATGTTTGATGAAATGCCTCTCATGGCTAGTAGGGGTCTAGTCAAGGGCTTGTTTAAGTAATTGCATTTGTATCTTCATTCCCTTATTATCCCTTTGTTCTGAAGGTGTCATTAAATTAGGGGCAGTGACTTGGGGTCTGGACCTGAAAAAGTGGCTCAAATCTGGGCGACGCTAGCACAACACTAAGGAAAATAGTCCATCGATGTTAGCATGCCATGTTGTGGGAGCATCCAGATCCCTCTAGATGTTGGCATGCCCATATGATGGGAGAGTGCAGGGGTTAATTTGTCAAAAAACTTAGTGGGCCTCAAGGCTTTCTTAATTGAGAGGTGGCGATGGTTCCTGAGAGTCTTTTTATTCTTGTGGAAGGTCCATATGGTGTGTTTTTGTTGGTTCCACTTCCTTAATGTGACTTAGGAGGTCAAATCATATCATAGTAACTTCTCGTCACATGTTTACTCTGGTTTACCGGTTACTTATGTAGATGTGGGAAGAGGGTGTTACAGAGTGGTATCAGAGCGGGTTGCACTCTCCTTGGGTCATATCTGATACTATAGAGTGGTATGAGAGCATGGCACCCATTATACTGGATGGACGGTGTTTTTGTCATGTGTTCATGTCAGTTGAATATGTTTTCCTTATGCTGGTAGTCCATGTGCTTGTTGCATTTTCATGGTGTTTATCATAGTTGTAGTGATTTCACCATGTGAAGGTTGATAGTGTTGTTGTGGGATGTGTTGTCATGAGTGTATGGTTTTATATGCATTTGTTATGCATGTCAATGTCTATAGGTTATTGTGCATGCGTATTTATGGTTATGGTTATGCATGCATAATAGGTTAGATATGCATTGTGAGGTCATTGGATGTAGTTATGTCATCACGATGTAGTTGTTTTGTTATGATGCTAATGTGTTGGCTGAGATAGAGCAGGAGATGTAGATCATCAAAGTGAAGTTACAACATTGGACCGCAAGGCAAGATCATGTCGTCATATGTTGGGCATGCAGGTATGTAGGTTAAGGATTGTTATATGCATTATGGTTATGTTTATGTCGTTCATTCTATGGATGTTATGGTTACATACATGATAGAAGCTAGTTGATTAGTGTAGTCATATACACATGCGTCAGATAGTCATGAATGATAGTAACCTGTGGTTATATGCATTGATATTGTTGTTTTATGTTAGATAAATTGATGATTATTTATATGTTGTTAATGAATATGTTATAAGTTAACTTGTTGTTGTTATATGATAGTTATCTCGATGATTAGGTTATATGTTGTTGATGAGAATCATGTATAATTTGTTCTTGTTATATGCTAGTAACTTGACGATTAGGATTATTACATTAATATATTGATGTTATATGTATCATACTAAGTTGGATTGGTCTATGAAAATGGTTATGACATTAAGGTATGAGTTAATAAGATGTGATATTATGTCATAATAATCTAGACTAACTGTGCAGATGTGATTATTATGTATGAATGATAATTGTTTATGCGCTTAGGATGTGAACATGTTAGCTAGTGACTATTATGGATATCATGACCTTATTTATGTTTGATTTGATATGTCGTGAAATTATATCATGCTAATATGGATTGATTTTGTAGACAAGATGTACTCCCCTGAGATACACTAAGGTATGAGCTTTCTTATGGTGTCTACATTGTGCTTGAATGTTCGATTATGTCGTTTATTTGTTGTTTGAGTATTTAGTGTCCATTATGTCATCTATCTGTTGTCTGAATGTATGAATACTTGAATTATATGAGTATGTGTCTATAAGATTTCTTGCCAATATGATTTTGGTTTAATATGGTTGTAATAATACATGTGTGTTGAGAGGTGATATTTGTAGCATTATGTATTATGAATGATGAATGTGAGTTGATTGTTGAGTATGACATGGTTGTTAGGCTTGGTAAAGGTTGATTTCCAATAAATATACATGATGTCTTGATCTTTGAAAAGGGATATTGACATGTGTGAGTAATTGTAGGGAAACATGCTTGGTATTAGCGTGACAAGGTAACAATTGATGTGTTTATATAACTAACAGTTGGGTGATCTGATAGTACATAGTAAGCCTCAATTGTAACAAGGTAAAAAGGTAAAAGAAAGGAATTGGGAAAGAATTCCTCTGGCTATGTTTGGAAACCCTAATTCCAAATGAATCGATTCTTTACATACATGAAGTCTTCTTAACCGTAATCTTGTTTGACATTATGTGGATATGTGCTTGATTCATGAACATGTATTTGATAGGTATATTAGCTAGTCTCTAGTTACAGGTGGATCTATCAAGGGAATTGGAGTCCTTTACAAGATGGCATGGATGTGTTCAGTTGCAAGAAACGTGCTTGGCACAAAAAGGTAAGGTAATCAGTGTATTGTTATGTTTATTTATGGGCTGACATTTATGTGTTGATGGGACTATGATGCAAGGGATTGCATGGAAAAGACGTTGCCATGAAATATCGAAGAAGGCTCAGGTTGAGATTTCCCTTGGAAGCACTGGGAACCATGGGGATTGAGTGATGGTGCTTGTTGTTAGTCTTGTGTTTTTCATATTTTTCTGATTCTTTGTGTTTGATTGTGGTTTTTTAGCATATTGTGCATGGCCAAGCTACTTTGTTTGCAGTATCATATTGTTATTGATTTTCATGGTTTTCTTCTTATTTATTTCTTATGTTTTGAGTCTCGGGAATTGGTTGGGAAATAAGAAAGTTGATGGAACTCTTGAGGAGTTTTGTGGAACCCAATAGGTAATGAAAGATTGAGATGAAGCTCAATGCATGAGTAAAGGACAATTAAAGGAAGGAATATTTCAACCAGTTCAATTAGTTTGGTCCATTGGGATAATGGATGGTGGAAGTAGAGTCATGAGGAAGGTAACAGGAAAGGTGAAGTAAATGGACCTGAGGTGTCATATGCCTTCGTTATGTTGGGAATGATTGTTCTCAATATTGTGCATGGTGTGCATAGATAAAGGGAGTTCTCTTGACCTTCACCTTATGCTATTTGGTAATTATGTTGTGATCATGATTATGTTGATGTCTATATATATATATACATGTGTGTATGTATGTATGTATGTATATCATATATGTCTTTGTATTAAAGGATCATGATTGTTTAATGCTTATATATATATATATATATATATATATAAATATATATATATATGTATGTATGTATGTATGTATGTATGTATGTATGTATGTATGTATGTATGTATGTATGTATGTATGTATGTATTTATTTATTTATGCATGCATGCATGTATGTTGTTGTCTGACAAGGTCGTCAGGAATCATTCTTGTGAGGGAATTATTGCTTACTAATCTGAAAATGGAATGTACTTGTTTAAAGGTGCAAGGTATTCATTTTCATTTATGTAAATGAGTGCACAAATACTCCAAGTTTAAATCTGCAAATATATGCACTTCTTATTTCTAATACAGAGATTGACTGTAGGGGCATTTACTGGATATGTCACCTCTAAAGAGAGGATGAGATCCAGAAGCTACCTGGCCCTCTACAGACTCTGCCTAAAGAAATAAAAAGTAAACACTCAGATTCAATTAAAAACAAGACCTTGGTTGAACTTGACATTATGCAGAATCTTAGCTTGAAGAGGTGTATGTCTTTTCTTCTGTTTATGTGTTTTAACTTGATTTGTTTCAGCTGATATTAAACATATATATCAGACATATAAGGCAGAAAGTAAACATCACACATAATAGCAAATTTAATAAGGAGTTCACCCCAATATCGTGGGCTATGTCTCCTGTGAGCTCTAGTCAACTAGACTTGGCTCTTTTGGATTATGGCTTGAATTCTCTTACAAGTTCCACACTCAACTCCAAAAGGTT
Source organism: Pinus tabuliformis (assembly GCA_031772625.1). Lineage (NCBI taxonomy): Eukaryota > Viridiplantae > Streptophyta > Pinopsida > Pinales > Pinaceae > Pinus > Pinus tabuliformis. The sequence continues at coordinate 85,933,701 of CM062815.1, read as the reverse complement.
ACAAACTGAACCTATGGATTTAGAAAAAACCATATACATCCCTATCATGGATGTCCACTTTGTGCAGGCAGATCTAGGCTCCCTTGGGCTTGATTCCTTCAGTAGGTGCACTAAGCTTCCTTGAGCTTCTTAATGGCACGAACTCCTTCAGAATGCTTCAAATGTCTCTGAAACCTCTGCTACTGTCTCCAGCACATATCTGGAATAAACAAATGATGGTTCATTTTCTCAAAATGAGCACTGCATCCCCAATCTAGGCCTTCTCCCATGGATGGCTCTCGGCTGCCTGAAACTTCTCTTCAGCATCTCGGCCTTTAGAAGTCTCCAAATGCTTCTGAAAAAACCTTCATTGGATTCATAAGGTTCCTTACAACATAAATAGGCTTTTGTTTCACCTCAAACAGATGAACCTAGCCTAGCCCAGCTCAATCACTGAAATGGCCCTAGTGGCCCTGAAAGCTTCCATGAAGCTAAACAGTGAGAAGAATGCCTCAACAGGAGAAACAAGTTGTAGAAATGGATTTAGAACACTGAAATATTTCAGGAATGACCTTTGTTCCACATTCAATGGCTGCACACATCCCAATGTAGCTCCCAAACTGATATGGCTCTAGTGGCTCCTAGAACTTCCATGAAGCAAAAACCCCTACAAACGACCTCAGATGGCTGTGAAACCTGTGCCAATGGCTTCAGAAGGTCGAAGAGACCCAAAATAAAATAAAAATTCGTCCAAAAGGGACTTTCCAAGCCAAAGTTATGGCCATTTACTCCCAACTCCCAGTTTCCCCCTAAAAAAACTCAAGTTTAACTTTAGTTAGGGCGAGTTAGGCCTGCCAAATATGGTGGGACTGACCAAATTTGGCGCTCCTCAAAATTTTCCACCAGCTAAACCACGCCTTAACTGCATGATATTATAGCGCATGTGAACGGAACATTTAACGGGCAGTTGCATTGAATTGCGTGTTGGTGGTTAGTGGACGGGAAGTTTAAACTCATAGTTACCCCGCTTTCTTTGCAATGTGACCACGTATCCATGACATAAAACGGTGACTGTTTGTTTGTTATCCGCTGGCGGTTGGGACTTAAGCCCTTCGTTACGGGGCGACAGTCATGTTACGTGGGGGGGCTGACCCCCTTCGGGCCCCGCCCATCCATTTTAAAACACTCAAATAATATTTATGCCACCAACATTAGCCCTGAAAGCCCTTTGGCGTAATGGTAAAGCGCTATAGTGGAAGCGCGCAGGCCATGTGTTCAATTCCACCCTTCGCCCAAAATTTTAAAAATGCACCAACGTAAGGTTGATGTCACCCGAGCCACGTGGCAGACTCTTATTGGCCTATCAAAATGGAATATTACAGGAATATTTTCAAGAATATTCATTTTATTTTTTTTGAAAGTCCAGTGTAATTGGACCAATTTTATTTTTGGCACAACTTCCTCATACGGAGACCATTTTTCGAACCGTTCATGGCGTCAGAATCAGGAGGACGAGCTTTATCCAGTCGTTTAGGTTTGAACCAGTTCTAAGCACTTTCATTCTTGAGCATTTTATGACACTTGGTCCTGAGCTCCTGATCACTTACACAGGTAAATGACATGAAGAGGTTCTTGGTTTATGAGGAATCAAGTGGTAGAGTAGTCTTGAAAAATCTATGAGGTCGGTATCATGTGGTTATGAGTTGATATTATGTGATTATATTATGTCTATGTTATGGGCAGGTTATACCGAGGGATGTGTCAGCAAAATGAAAGTAGTGTCGTCTGCGTCATGTTGGGACAAGCATGGATAATACACTGGAAACAAGGTTTCTTGTTAGAGACAGTTTGGTTTTGGATGTGTGGTACTATTGTTGTGCATATGTTGTATATGTTGTACATGTTTCATCTGTAATGTTGTGCACATGTGGTGTTCTTTATATATAGCGTGTGCACATGTTGTTTATGAAGTGTTATGTACAGGATGGTGTTGTAACGGCTACAACCACCCTCCAAAATTTTGGCCTGCACCAATTTCGAACCCTCCCTTAGAGAGTTTCACTTGATGACTGCACACACTCGGGTTCACTCCGTGAGCTTGTGTGTGTCTTTACATTCACCTTGCTTGTTTATTGCACTCTAGTCTCTACATGTTGATGTCTAAGTCATGCTTGTGACTATTTTCTGGGTATGCTCAATGCCTTTTCTTTGTATATGTTTAATGTGTTCACCATGAAAGAATTTGTCGCACTCAAAGATAGAGTTACATTCACTGTCACACAAGCATCGTCTCGATCATGAACTCTCAATCACGAGAGTCATGCTTGTTGCTTTCACCATCGGTTAGTCATGTTGAACATGTGTATCTGGATGGTTTGGTCTTTTCGTCGTCAAGTCATGCGAGTGTGTGTCTGTATGATCACCTATTCATCTTTCAATTGTTCACACACTTAGTCATTTGTGCTGGAGTTCTCACGACCAGGCTCCTCACTGACGACCGAACCATCACCCTACTTTTGAATCGATTGAATGTCAACTAGAACAATAGAGAAGCACCAAGCTATTTCTCTCAAGCTATGCTACCCGCAATAAATTCATTGAGCACTCATGATGCCCACCCGGACAATCAGCCAACTATTCATATCAGAAATTGCGTAGTGATCATGACTAGGCATCTCGCTTCCCATTAGTCACCTTAGCTTTGAAATTGTGCAGAGATGATCAACAAGCCGTCCTCTTGGCCTTAATGAAATCTTCCCAACCAACAACTCCAAGCAAAATACTGCTTGTTCCCTCTGGGAATTGCGCAGTTTCTACTGCTAGTGACTAGGAAACCAACTAGCAGTTCCCTCTGGGAATTGTGCAGATCTGGCTACTAGTGACCGTAGTAGCCAACTAGCAGTTCCCTCCGAGAATTGCATAGGTCTAGCTGCCAATGACCCCAGTAGCCAACTAGAAGTTCCCTTTGGGAACTGCGAAAATTTCGCTTCTAGTCTCCTGAGAAGTTCCCTAGAAAAACTGTGCAATCCTTGCCTACTGACTCATCGTGTAGCTCGGCCCCTTCATCTACAAAATTGCGTAAATCTGGCTGTCTAGCTCCTGCTGACTATTCGTTCCAGAAAACACGTAGAGCATGCCTTCCTTGCCTTCCAGTAGCCCAGATTGTTCCTCCCAAAATTTGCACAATTTTGCCTCTCAACTGAGCTAGACCTTGCAGTGAGTCACTGTCGACTCAGATCACCTATATCAATCTCTCAGTGAATCTTGTGCAGTTTTCATCAAAAATTTCCCAGAACCATCATCTTGCATCACAACCTTGCTACCTCTCTCAGTCACTTGCATTCGAATGATCATGTGTCATGGTAGATTATGAGGTTTTGGATTTGATGTCATCTTGTCATGAGTGACTGCATGTATAGGTACACCAACAAACATGTCAAGGTGATGAACGAGATGAACTCAGGGAGCACATGTAGATGGACAGGTTCACCAATGGATGAATGAATAAAGCATGCGAAGTGGATGAACGTGACGAACATGCACCTTCGCGAACAAGTGAGCTTGTTAAGCCTCTCAGCATCAAAGAAAGGAACAACATGCTAAAGCTTCATCAAGTGAACCAAGGACCATTGAAGACTCTACACATTTCACCATGTGGAGGTGAAGCTATGATACACTATGAAGACATCCATCCCTCAACAATACTCTAGCTTGACATGCACTCTAGTGGTAGCTCGAATGTACCATCATTGTCATGTCAAGTCATGTCGAGTCAAGTCATGAGTCATGTTGCCCACATCTCCACTATGGGCTTGTTATCAATCAATGTGATGTAATGTGGAAGCCAAGAGATCGACTTGTTGAACACAGAGTCATGTAAGTCAAAAATTCATTGAATTCGAATGGTCATGAGGGTAGTCGAACAACCATAGGGGTCAGTTTCATCCTTGGCTATAAATACCACCCTCATTATTACATGAAGGGACTTTGGACCTTAGCTCCTCCCACATAGCCAAGAGATTCAGTAATATTTTCTTTGAGGAGCAAGACGTAGTGGCTCCAATGCCCCACTTACGGGGTTAGCGATGTATGGTGTAGCAATGAGTCTTGGAAATTTCGCTAATTCAGAAGCTTGTCATCAGGCCAACACATTTTCACACATGTATTTCATTTGTTGTAAGACTGATCTTTAAGACTTGTAATGAATGTTGCTTTAACCATGTGTTCTACATCTGAATTGATTCACTTGTTGTAATGCGTAATATATTAATGGAAATGTGTTTTACATGTTGTTAATGTTGTCCTGTCCATGTCGACTATTTTGTCGGACATTAGACAGACCTTTCACATGAACCTTGTTGTTACAACCATTGCACTGGTCTTGAACTAATCCATGAGTGTTGTACATGTTATCTTACCTTGTATGTTGTGATTGTCGCATTCGAGTGGACTGCATTGCTGGATTTTGTGTATGTCCTTTGTGTTGTGTGTTCCTTGCTGAGTTGGGAATGATCCCTTTCAACCTAGAACTCACCTTCACCTTTTCCACTCATAGTGAAAGAAACATTGACACAAGTACACTTACGCTCACCAAGCACGCGAACCTCACTTCTCGAAGACAAAGTGAACCACTCTCCTGTGCTGACAAGAAAGAGTTGAGGCAAATCCTTAAGACAATGGAAACCGAGCCATCATACCGAATGGGACTCCCACACCAAACGGTGTGAGGTCTAGTTGGGACTTCATACAGGGGTGATCCCGTGAATGTTGGTGGGTCTAGCACCATCAACATTTATGGTGCTAGAAGGATGGAAGCTAGTTGTACATGGTTGAAATTCCCCTCACACTCACTCATCAACAATCTGGTCAAAGTAGTAACTCGCAACCCCTCTTTCACGACTCTGCAACTGGTTACTCCTCACCTCCCAGAATTGAACACAAAATTTCATATCAACACCTTCGCTCTATCCCTCACATCACTTGCCAGTTCATGAAATCCGTTGGACTAATCCCAGGCATACAGTACCTTCCACGCACATCTAAGATGCCAAAGGCCACTCTAATAGGAGTAGTTGTATCATCAGTGGAAGAAGTAGTCCTTGCTACTATTGAAGGGTTGGAAGAAGCTATTGAATATGCAGAGGAACCTCCAATATTCTTTGAAGACAAACAACGCACTCTTGTGGTCTTAGGATCAAACTTCGGTATAAGAGGCAGAGGGGAAGGTAGTGGAGGAAGTGGAGGCATAGACGAATCGATAAACTCAGATCCAGAACCATCAGTTTCTAAAGGAGAGGAGGAAGAAGAAGAGATGGCTAACCCAAATATTGAATGGATGACTCAGGGACCATTGGCTCTCTTGGATGTTCTACATAAGATTCTGAAGCGAGCGGAGAGAATGAACATCAAGTTTAACCCTGATAGCATGGTGAGGCAGAAGACCACTTAGAAAACTTCTACATACAACTCCAGACCCTTGATGTACGTTATGACAATGTAGCATGTAGATTGTTTCCATGTACCTTGGATAGTCGGGTAGACGCTTAGTATCATAGCCTTTCGCCCAACTCTATATAGAACTGGGGTTCTTTCAAACATATGTTCCTTGAAAATTCTTCTGATGACAAGACTCCAACCATGCTACTCAAAGAATTGGGAAGCCTCAAGATGGAGGGAAAAGAGAAAGTAAATTATTTCAATAAGAGGTTTACGCGTATCTTGAATAAGTTTGCAATAGACACCAAACCTCATGAGTCCATCACTATCTACTATTACACATCTGCACTTCCAACCACAATTACATAGTTTGTTAAGAGAGATGTGATGCCAACACTATTAGAAATCTGCGAAGAGGCTATTGTTGTTGCAAACGATGTGCATTCCATTGGAGTCATCAAGGATGACGAATCAATGAAAGACTCCAAGGATGCAAGCAGAAAGCCCAAAGCAATGGCGAGAAAAGGCAAAGACAAGGAAGCAACTGACATTGAGACCCTCACTGGCCTTGTCAAGAACTTGACCACCGAAATGTCTGAACTCAAGCAACGGAAGATGGAAACACTCGCGAACAGTCATCCACCCAGACAGAGACAAGCAATCAGTTCATCAGCTGGCTCATCAAGCAACAACTGGTTCGGTTCCAAATCTGTGCAGAAGCCTATGTTCCAACTTGATCAATGCGCTGATCCTAAGTATTGTTCCTTCCATGAAGAAATTCATCCTGAGAACTCTTATTCAGATTGGAAGCGAGTTGTTACCTCTCTCTGTACTCATACATTTGATGTCGATGGTGACATACAAGAGAAACCGGAAGACACTGATGATAATGAAGAGGTTTCACTTGATGAAGCACCAAGTTCTAGGCATGTGGTGAATGCATATCAGTGCTCGCAAGTAGTCTCGAAGACGAACACTAAGAGGTAGCCCCAAAAGCAAAATGATCGCTACAATCTTAGGAGTAAAGAGGCTCCCCCGACACTTGAGGAGATACAAGAGAAGGTGAGGTGGCTGATAAAGAAGCCCAATCCACCATATTCCTCAAAGAAACACACACAAAGCAAGTCCAGGAATACAATGGTGAATAAGAACACATATGTGAGCAACAAGTTATAGAAAATTCAGCCAGATAGCACAAGCATCCATTCCACCCCTGACACCTTAGTGAGTATACCACCTCTGGATTACAACATAGTCGATGACATGAAGAAAATTCGAGCAAACATTAGTTTGTTCAAGTTAGCCAAAACCCAGAGCCAAAGAGATATCCTATTATGTGCGTTGGGATAAATGGAAAGAGACAGCGTGGCCTCTACTAGCAAGCGAACATGCACAGCTCCCGAATCACTATCCACTATGCTCAATACACTCCGGATGGAAGAAGAAAACTCAGGTTGCCCCCCATTCTTGCTTTCATTAAAAGTTTTCAACTACAATGTCCACAACTGTTTGGTTGATTTTAGCGCAGCAACCAATGTCATGCCGCTCTCTATTGCCAAGAAGATTAATGCACAATGGAGCGAAACATCCGCGAGAATCATTCAACTTGACAGAACATCAGTACTATCCATTGGTGAACTACGAGACATGATCATCCAACTATCCCATGACAGTTGAGTCCACCAGTTCACCAACATAATTGTTGTGGACATACTTGAAGCATATGGTCTGCTACTCAACAGAGACTAGTCCAACAAGCTAGATGGATAATTTGCTACAGAATGGTCTCACCTATGGCTTCCGTATAAGGGAAAATGTAACCAAATCCGGGTGTTATCCAAGAGGTATATGAAACACAATGTCACTCCCCTTAACGGCGAGAACAAGCCATTGGCCTTTGCAGAACTCATGTTTGGCAATTGCTTCCTAAAAAAAACATTGGAGTGTTATCTTACATGGCCAACCCCAACCTCATCAGACAAGCAGTTGGGACTCCTTCCTCACCCAACTGATGATAATGAAACTTTTACATTTGTTTTTCTAATAGTAGCAGCAGTAGCAACAACGGTAGTAGTAGTAGTACCAACACGCCAAACGGTCCATGTACATACAAGTTGTGGAACATGAGTCTTGATAAAGCAGGAATGCATGATGACTTAAGGGTCGATTGCATATCAGTCATCCAAAACAAGGAACTATGCACGATTTCAAGTTGTTTGATGTTCAGAGTCACAAACAATGATGCTGAAGCACTAATGTTAAACATACGAAAGACCAACACTATGAACAAACAAAGAAACTTCAGGATCCACCATGATCGAAAGATGGTTAATGTTGGTACAGTTACACACTACAACATCGACCAATCGTTGATTGCTTAATCAAACAGTACCAGGATGGGCCTGCACGAGTAGATCATGACCTAATTACCCACTACACATGAACAATCCAACATGAGATTCCAGGTAAAGGAGAAGACAAGTCACTACAACAAAGAAGAGGTAACGCATACATGTTGTTTGTAGTCCTTTCACTGGATATATTGATTAACATTTCAAGTGTTCGGATTACTTTTAAAGTTCATCATCACAAAAGGTTTTCTGTTTTAAATCCTCCACATAAGAAATCTGGGAAGTTCCTCTTACGCATTGACTTCAGAAACTTGAACCCTTCTTGGAGTAAAAACAATTACCCCATGCCATCATTCGAGCCCATGTTGCACATGGTACCTGAGACGGTAGTGTTTTCTTTACTTGAAGGTTTTCTAAAATGCCATTAGGTTCTACTAGCAGAGCCCGACAGACCAACACTGGTCCACGAGAAACTTGAATCGCACACCTATCATTTGCAATCACTTGATGGGAGGATTGATACTCTTCCTGTCAAATTACCAAGTCCTCAACATTAGTTCAGTAGGTCAGGTCGTGCCTGTGCCTTGTACATAGTCTGCTTGCTGCTTGCTGTTTCATTTGGTTTGTTTTGCTTATTATCTTTGCTTTTTATTTGTTTTATTCTGATTACTATTTTTTTTACGTGCATTTTATTTGTTTGATATATTACTATTTTTGTTTCTAGAAATAAGTGCTGCCAACTACTACGTTCTAGATTTTGAATAGATTATGTGGCTAAAATTCGAAGAGACTTGTGACACTGCAGCACTTGGCTAGTCTTGTGTCCATTTTTTCTGTGCTTGGTTACAACCTTCAGCCGATGAAGTCCTGATGGAAAATATGAACTGTCTGTAATGGAATCTTTGGTCCAACCATGAACCTGTGCCCACACTAGGAAGCCCTATGCATGTACTCAACCTTCTACTCTGTGTGTTGAAGCTAATCCAATTAGTAGAAATGAACAAGGGGAAAATTCTAAACTGGAAAATGTATGTCAGAATTCTTACATGCTTCACTGAAGGAACAACTTATTATGCTCTAAATAAGTTGGGATCCCTCTTCCACCCAAAAAATAAATAAGTGCCTATGCACAGTTCAATTAAAAAAATACAAAGGAGAAATAAGAGAAAGGCTTCCTGCACAGAGAGGTGAAGCATGCAACTCAACTGGGGTACTGATCAGGCTCGCTGGCAGTGGATAAATGTGTGTGTTCCTGTGTTACTTTGTTGGGGTACTGTCTAGGCCTGCTAGTAGCAGAGCAACACCAAAGATGAAAACTTATACTCTGAAAATCTTCAATTCGTGAACTAGACTACCCTTCCCGGATTCGAAGAGCTGAGATTTAAGCTGAACTTTTGATTGTGTTTGGCTGAGTTGGAAAAGTGTGAACCATGTATGTCCATGGGGTAAGTGGGGAAACTGAAGTAACCTGCACAATGATTCAATACTTCCTGAAAGACCAAGGTCCTGTGTTAGCAATGAACTAAAACAGAGAAGCTGGATTTCTACGAGTGTGTCACCAAGTGTTGTAGCAACTACAAACACCCTCCAAAATTTTGGCCTGCACCAATTTCGGAGCCTCCCTTAGAGTTTCACTTGATGACTGCACACACTTGGGTTCACCCGTGAGCTCATGTGAGTCTTTACATTCGCCTTGATTGTTTATTGCACTTCAATCTCTACATGCTAATGTCTAAGTCATGCTTGCGACCATTTTTTGGTTATGCTCAAAGTCTTTGCTTCATATGTGTTTGATGTGTTTGCCATGAAGGCATATGTTGCACTCACACATAGAGTCATATTCATTTTTGCGCAAGCGTTGTCTATATCATGAATGCTCAATCATGAGTGTCACGCTTTTCGCTTGCACCGTCGGGTCAGTCATGTATAACATGTGTATCTCGATGGTTTGGTCATTTCGTCGTCAAGTCATGCGAATGTGTGTCCGTATGATCACCTATGCATCTTTTGATTATTCACACAGTTATTCATTTTTGCTGGAGTTATGATGACCAGAATTCTCATTGAGGGCTGAACCATCACCCTACTTTCGACTAGATTGACTGTCAACCAGAATAGTGTAGAAGCACCAATCTAGTTCTTTCAAGTTGCGTTGCTCAAAAGCAATTCAATCAACACTCATGCTGACCACTGGGACAGTCGACTGACTATTCATCTCAGAAATTGCGCAATGCGCTTGAGCAGGCCTCTAGTTGCCCTTCAGTCAGCTAAGCTTTGAAATTGTGCAGAGATGATCAACAAGTCAACCTCTGGACCTTAATGCAATCTTCCCAGCTAGCAACTCCCAACATCAGACTTCTTGTTCCCTCTAGGAATTGCACAGTTTCTGCTGCTAGTGACTGAGCAGCCAACTGGCAGTTCCCTCTAGGAATTACCCAGATCTAGCTGCTAGTGATCCCATTAGCCAACTAGCAGTTCCCTATGGGATTGCGCAGCTTTGGCTATTAGTGACCCCAGTAGCCAACTGGTAGTTCCCTCTGGGAATCGCACAGATCTGGTTTCCAGTCTCCGTGGCAATTCCCCAGAAAAACTACGCAATCCCTGCCTACTAACCCTTCCTATAGCCTCACCTGTTCCTCTGGAAAATTGCACAAATCTAGCTGTCTAGCACCTACTGATTGTTTGTTCCAGAAAATGAGTAGAGCATGCCTACCTTGCATTCTAGCAACAGGGATTGTTCCTCCCAAAATTTGCACAATTTTTCCTCCAATTCAAGCTAGACCTTGTAGTCAGTGACTGTAGACTCAGATTGTCTGTCTCCATCTTTTAGTAACTCTTGCGTAGTTTTCATCAGTAGTTGTCCATAGCCATCATCCCGCATCACAACCCTGCTGCAAGTACAAGTACACCAACAAACATGTCAAAGCGACGAATAGGATAAACTCAGGGAGCACACACAAATGGACAGGTTCACCAACGAATGAACGAATGAAGCATGCGAAGCAGATGAACGTGATGAACATGCACCTTTAAGAACAAGTGAGCTTGTCAAGCCTCTCAGCATGAAAGCAAGGAACAACATGCTAAAGCTTCATCAAGCGAACCAAGGACCATCAAAGACTCTGTGCACTTTGCCATGCAGAGGTGAAGCTATGATACACCATGAAGACATCCATCACTTAGCAATACTTTAGCTCAACATGCACTCCAGCAGCAAATCGAATATACCAACATTGTTATGTCAAGTCATGTTGAGTGAAGTCATGAATCATGTTACCCACATCTCCACTATGGGGTTGTTTTCAATCAATGTGATTTAACATGCAATTCCAAGAGGGTAGTTGAACAACCACAAGGGTCAATTTCACCCTTGGCTATAAATACCCCCTCATTTGTACATGAAGGCACTTTGGACCTCAGCTCCTCCCACATAGCCAAGAGAGTGTGTAATCTTTTCTTTGAGGAGTAAGTAGTGGCTTCAATGCCTTGCTGACGGGGTTAGTGATGTATGGTGTAACGATGTGTCTTGGAACTTTTGCTTAATTCAGAAGCTTGTCAAGAGGCATGTCAACAGGTCATCACATTTGCACACATTTATTATATTTGTTGTAATACTAATCTTTAACACTTATAATGCATGTTGCTCTAACCATGTGTTCTACATCTAAACTGATTCATTTGTTGTAATGAATAATCTATTAATGGAAATGTGTTGTATATGCTGTTAATGTTGTTCTGTCTTTGTCGACTTCTCTGCCAGACATCAGACAAACCTTTCACATGAACCTTGCTGTAACAACCGTTGCACTTGTCTTGAACTAATCCGTGAGTGATGTATGTGTTATCTTTCCTTGTATGTTGTGACTACCGCATCCGAGTGGACTGCTTCGCCGGAAGCTGTGTATGTCCTTTGTGTGGTGTGTTCCTAGCCAAGTTGGGACTGATCCCTTTCATCCTGGAACTCAACTTCACCTTTTCCCCTCATATTTAAAGAACCATTGACACAAGTATACTTACACTCACCAGGCACGTGAACCTCACTTCTCGAAGACAAAGCGAGCCACTCCCCTGTGCTGACAAGAAAGAGTTGAGGAAAATCCTTAAGAGAATGGCAACCGGGCCATCATACCAGATGGGACTCCCACACCAAATGGTGTGAGGTCTAGTTGGGACTTCATACCAGGGTGATCCCCTGAATGTTGGTGGGTCCAACACCGTCAACAGGTGGTACATACAATATTGTTTGCATATTTCATATGCAATGTTACATATATATGGTTCTATGTACATGTGTGATATGCGGCGTTGTGTACATATTGTATTATGCACATGATGGATATGTGGTGTTGTGTGCATATGGTGTTGTGTGTATATTGGATATGCGGTGTTGTGTACATATGGTGCTATGTATATGTTGTATATGTATTGTTATGTACTTATGGTGGTGTGTGTATGTTGTGCATGTGGTGCTATGTACATATGGTGTTGTATGTGTGATTGTACATGTGGTGTTGTGTGCATGTGGTGTTGTGTACACATTATACGTGTGGTGTTGTGTACATGTCGTGCATGTGGTGCCACGTACATGTGGTGTCGTGTACATGTTGTGCATGTGGTACTATGTACATATGGTGCTATGTACATGTTGTATATGCAGTGTTATGTACACATGGTGGTGTGTGCATGTTGTGCATGTGGTGCTATGTACATATGGTGTTGTCTGTGTGATTGTACATGTGGTGTTGTGTGCATGTGGTGTTGTGTACACATTGTACATGTGGTGTTGTGTACATGTCATGCATGTGGTGCAATGTACAGGTGGTGTCATGTACATGTTGTGCATGTGGTATTGTGTACATATGGTATTGTGTATGCGTTGTATAGGTGGTGCAGTGTACATGTGGCATTGTCTACATGTTGTGGAGGTGGTGTTGTGTGCACTTTATGCAGATGGTGTTGTGTACAAGTGGTACTATGTAAATGCGGTATTGATGTACATGTGGAAATTGTGGGCATGTCGTACATTTTGTATTGCTCACATGCACTATTATGTATGTGCTTTGCGTAGTCATGGTATTGTGACATGTGTATTCATTGTGCTGTACTTTGTTAATGTATATGTGTTGTGTCATAAAATGGATGTAGGTGTACTGTGTATTATCTTGTGTCATAGACCGGGTGTAGGTGTATGTATGTGTTGTGTTGTACACTGGGTGTAAGTGTATGAGTTATATGTTAGGTGTAGGTGCATGTATTGCATGTTGTTTTATGCCATGTGTGGTTATATGTGTGTGATGTACATTATGTGTATGTGTACATGGTTGAAGAAAGAATTGGGTGTGGCAACCGATCCGGTGTGTGTACGGAATAAGAACAAAGGTAGAAGCTAAGGATTGATTAAAGGATAAGTATCAATATTCTATTTCATTTCTATTATGCATGTGATTTATGATTCTAGTTTATGTTGATTACATATGATCTATGATTCTGGTTTGTGATGATTGCATGTGATTTATGATTTTGATATATGATTGTTGTGTTTTGAGCTAACCTGGTGTGATATTTTTATACATGTTGATTTGGTCAAAGGTGCTAGTTTGACTTGTTGTGATAAGAAGTAAACATGATTGCAAGTGTACCTTATTGGTGAGATACCAATGAGGTATGATGTGAATTTGTTTCATTTTATTTTAAATCTAATGGAAATTATGTGCTTGGTATAGGAATGCATGAACATGCCCAGTTGGGTGGTTGAAATTGGTTGCAAGAATTTACAACAACAAAAGAAATTGGAAAATGTAATAGTATGATGGTAAATGATTTAGGAGTAGGGCCATTGTGGGGCACTAGTACCCAATAGTGTCCATTGATTTCCATGAGAATGTTATTACTGATATGATGGTTTGAGGTAGGGATATCTCTTGGTTTTGTATCTTCTGATGTGAGGAACCCTTGCCAAGGGATGGACTGCCAGCGATGGGGGTTCCAATGGAACTTGGAAGGTGTGTGACTGCATGGATGGGGGTGACAAAATTTCTCGAGGGACTTTGTAGCAGAGAAGGGAAGGCTGGGGATATATTTTTTGATCATTAACATTGCCAAATGGCATCAAACACACATAGGGAATGCACCTTGGAACAATGAGTCGATAACTGTTCGCTAAGAGGAAAAGTGGCGTAGCATTGTAGTGCTGGACATTGGATGCAACTTTGACTTTGGCAGGGGATTCTAGACTTCTTGGGAAGGAAGTGAATCTTCGCCTTACTTTTGAGGGTGGAGGTGTAAGCCTCTATATTCCCTTGTTGTTGATGCATGCATCATATGCTTTTATTTGTTGGTTGATAAAGTGTGTATATGTGTATATGATTGTAAATACTATATCGAGATGATTTATAAAGCTCCATAGACAATATGATTATTTTTTGGGTGAAATAAATGTGCATGTGTGTATATGTGGTTATTATTAAAAATACTATAATGAGTTATGTTATAAATCTCTAGTAAACATTATATTTGTCATGTTTTAGCAGTGGTCATTGTAAATACTACAACGAGCTATGTTATAAATCTCCATGGGTAGTATGTTCAGTTGCAGCAGTCTTGTTGGTAGTAGGTGTCATTGAAAACTGAGGATGGTGTTCCCCCAAGGGGGAAGGTTCAGTAACAACCCTGGGTGAAAATCTATGTAAAAATATATAATACCAAGGTCATGGGACACGTATTACAAGATGAATGGTGGGAGAAACATCCTATATGGTTTTTATTCTGGTTATCATGGCTAAAGTTATTTGGCAATGCCAATGGCAAAGGATTTGGAAGGGCATAGTGGATTTTTGGCACATTTATTGATGAAATTAAAGGAAATTAGGAGAAAAGGGTGGTGAAAGGTCACATGTTTCATGTGAGGATTAAAATGAAGGAAGATAATGGAAAATGAAGAAAATAGAGGCATCATTAATAAAAAGGCTTATGAGGATCATTTGGCAAGCTTTTGACGAGTTTTGGTGGAGCTCTCTTGTATTCTCTATCTCTCTCTCATACTCTTGGACACAAAGTTTTCTTGGAGCACTCTTGGAGGTGTGTGGCATACTTGGAGTTTTGGAGCAAGACGACAAAGGAAGACTGGGAAATAGTAATAGGACATCAGGATGAACAACTACAATGGGTTTTTCTTGTAGGTACTGAGTTGCATGTCTGTTTTCTTCACTAGTTTAGGCATGGATGGCACATCCATGTGGTTTCTTGGTTATGATCTATCATTGGCATGCAAGATTGCCTCGATTGACAGTGGATTTGTCTAGCCTTTCCATTTGCTGGATAGCCATGGTGTTGTGGGTTCATTTCATTATTTTTTGGTTGGTTATCATGTTTCTTTTAGCTTGGGTTGAGTTATTAGTTCATGGAGTCTTGGTGGGATAAACATTTCGGAATCTCTATAACAGCTTCAATTGAGTTATTAGTCTTGGAGCCTTGCTTGGAAAAACACTCTGGAATCCTTGTAACAACTTAGGTTGAGTTACTAGTCCTATAAGCCTTGGTTGGACAAACGCTCTTGAAGGCCTTGGTGGGTTGAGTTACTAGTCCTGGAAGTCTTGGTTGGACAAATGCTCTAGAAGCTCCAAGAAGTTGTGGGGTGAGTTACTAGTCCTTGAGCCTTGGTTGGCCAAACGCAATAGATCCTATCAACAACCATGGGTTGAGTTACTAGTCCTAGAAGTCAGGTTCATACAAATGCTCTGGATCCCTATAAGGCTTGACATGTAGAGACCAATCTGATGATAGTTTTGTTATGTCCAATCATGAGGTAAAATCATTGTTTCATGAGTTGCGCTAGTTTGGCCTTTGGAAGCCTTGGATGGTTTTGATTGATGTGTTTTATGAAATGCCACATTCATGCTTGGAATATAGTACGGGGTGAGTGGATGAAGAAAGATTTGGCTCAACCATGTGTATAGTCGGGTGGAACGTGGTAGTCCCATACCGGGTTGGATTTTGAATCATTAATATGAGGTTATTTATCCTTGTTATTTCATAGGTATTAGATTGGTTTACATGTGGATTATATGGCTAATGTATCCTAGGTGTTTATGTTGTTATTATGCTAGTTATGAGCATGTATTGTGAGAATGGCTATGTATGGCTCTCATCATGTTTTCACTTGTAAATCAATGAACAATGTATTTATGGATTAATGGATGAAACTACAGTTAATGTGTTGAGGCATCAATTCTTCTTACCAATTCTTAGACGAGTATGAGATCCTTATGCTTAGATTCTTTGTTTACACCTATAGATTACATATTTGTGGTATGTTTGACGAAATGGTTGTCATGGCTAGTAGAGGTCCAGTCAAGGGCTTGTTTAAGTAATTGCATTTATATCATCATTCCCTTATTATCTTTTTGTTTTGAAGGTGTCATTCAATTATGGGCAGTGACTTGGGCTTTGGGCCTGAAAAAGTGGCTCAAATCTTGGGGACGCTAGCACAACACTGAGCAAAATAGTCCCTGGACATTGGCATGCCATGCAATGGGAGTATCTAGAGCCCTCTGGATGCTGGCATGCCCATATCATGGGAGAGTTAGGGGGTTAATTGGTCACGAAACATAGTGGGACTCAGGAGTTCGTTACCTGAGGGGTGTGGATGGTTCCTAAGAGTCTTGTTGTTGTTGTGGAAGATTTTTATCATGTGTTTCCTTCGGTTTCACTTACTTACCATGACTTACGAGGTCAAATCGTATCATAGTAACTTCTCCTCACATGTTTACCCCGGTTGGCTAGTTACTTAGGTAGATGTGGGAGGAGGGTGTTACAATCATTATCACTCTCATATGTGTTCCAAATAGGAAGACAACCACTTGAATCCCACTATTTATGAATTGTATAGAAAATTACTTTTTTTTTTTTCACTTTAGTTGAATTGTTTCATTTTGTTCAAGTTGAAAATTACACTTTAGGCTGGATAGTTTTTTTTTTTTTTTTGCATTAGTTGAGTTGTTTTGTTTCATTCAGGCTTGGACATCGTCCAAGGTCAATATTCTATATCTCACTACTGCATTTGGAATTTTTAGTGTTTTATGAAAAAATTTCAACTGGTAAATCTACAATTTTAAGTGCTTAGAAAGGAAACGAATAATCTATTTAAATCATGTGAAAAATTATTGAATTTCCAATAGAGACAAAAATTATTGAGTGGTTCCAATTTATGTACAGATTATGCAATTGATTAGATAGATATTATTTTTTAGAATGTGATCTATTATCTTATTTATGTTATTGTAATTTATATATTAATTTTATAATTGTATTATGTAAATGTGAAAAGATAAATATAGATTTAGATATGCAAGGTATTAATATATGAACCTCCATCTATTAATATAAAAAATAAATAAAAAAACATGTAACATATATAATGTAAATTTAAGATGTTTTAATTTTGATCACATTGGATGTTTTTTTAGGAAGGGTTTGATTATAATTCTTTGTGTAAAGTTTGTTGACTTAAGAGATGTTTTACAATTTATTCTAGAGAGATGCTCATGTCAAATCATTAGATTTAAAATTAAACCAACCTATATCCAGCTTAATCATAGATCTATTAAGCGCCAATAGGGATAAATTCTCTAGAGGTGCAAATCTTTCCTCACATTTTGCACGATAAAAAGAGGTTAATATTTACAATGATAAACAGACCTCTCTTTGCACATTGAGAGATCTGATCCTTCTCAGCGTTTCATAGATCTAGGGTTAATATGGATGTGGGTTGGTATATATTCATCCCTATTATTATATTTCTACTAAGAAATTCAAGTTAAAGGAACTTTCTTTTAGAAGGAATGTTTGAAGAATAAAAATTTATTACCTTTCCAATGTCAACCTAAAATATATTGTACTTTTGTTGGAGAGAGAAAATAAATTGATAATAGTGACTAATTTTGTTTAGAATATGGCTCTCCTCCTTTTTTTTTTAACTATAACTTAATAGGAAAAAATGATTTTTTCCTTCATAATGCTACTACTAAATAAATAATTTGAATACTATGTTCTTTAATATCATGTAAAGTGAAGTAAAGAATTCATGTTTCAATATCTCATGTAAAGAATTGGAATTTCAATAAAGATATAAAAAAAATTGAATTTTTTCCTCATGATTCATAATGCTACTGCTAAACAAATAGTTTAAATACTATGTTCTTTAATATCATGATTCATAAATGGTATAAAAAATAAATAAAAAATTCATATTGGAATATGTCATCTAAATAATTAAAATTTCAATAAATATATAACTTCAAAATTTATTTAAGTCAAACTCATTATATATATATATATATATATATATATATATATATAGATAGATATATCAAAACTAAGTCAACTAAGTCTTAAAAACGATTTTCAAAATTCATTTTAATTATATATTCATTAAAATACTATTTTTCTAATAAATAATTGAAATTTAAAAAAATATATATCAAATTATCCATTAAACTAATTCATATATATATATATATATATATATATATATATAGATATATATATATATTTGTTAGCATAAAATTACTCTCATTATTCATATAGAGATCCCATAGATGATAATCTTTATAGCCAAAAGAAGTTAATTTTTGATAGAAATAAAAAAGATCTCTTTCTAAATGAGTTAAAAACTAATTTGCTTCCTTTATCTAGTATAAACAACATATAAGATCTCTATCATAATTTTACTACAACCCTCTCATATTATATTAACAAGTTCTCAATTGAAGTTTCAAGTAATAAAACAAATAGCAAAACCAACCCATGGTATGACAAAGATTGTAAAAGTGCGAGGAGAGCAATTAAGGAAGTTGTTGATGAATCTCTTCAAATTGGCAAGATAAAAATATAAAAAGCCCTAACTAAAAGGAAAAAAAGACAGTGTATTCATAAAAGACAAGAGCATCTCTTACACCTCTCTAAGGTAGCTCCTAAGAAATTCTGGAGGCAGATTCTAACTAGGAAAACTAAAGACAATAATAAAATTGCTTTACATTACTGGAATTCCTGTCTTAAAAAGCTTTATGAATCTCCAAATGTCATGGATAACTTTGAAACCCCGCTCATAACAAATGAAGTTTTCTCATTAGAAGACATTGATTTTGGTGTTAATCACTTGGCTAATGGGAAAGCTAAGGACATTGAAGGTTACCAGGCGGAAATCTTAAAAATTGGAGGTCCTATCCTCATCCCCCACATTCACAAGCTTTTCAATCAATTGTTCAAGCAAGGGTTCCCTAGACCATGGACTCAAAGCCTCATTATAGCTATTTTTAAAATGGGGATACAAATAACCCCTCTAATTATCGGACAATTATGATCAGCCCTCTCCTAGCCAAGTTATATGGTATTATTTTGGAAAGGAAGTTGAGCATATCGCTTGAAAGTGAAGGTAAGTGGGCTAAAGGCCAAGCGGGTTTTAGAAAGTAGCACTCAAGAATAGACCACCTTGTTATGCTTAGGATCATTGTGGAGGAATGTCGCAATGATAAATCCAATCTCTTTTGTTGCTTTGTGGACTTTAGAAAGGCTTTCTATACGGTTCCTAGAAAAAACCTTTGGAACAGATTAGAGGAGCTAAAGGTTCATTTCGAGCTGAGATCTGCCACTATAAAGTTATATTAGAATGTAATTTCCAAGTTAAATAGAAATGAGGAGTGGTCGAAAGATATTAAGTGTAATATCAGAGTTAAACAAGGTTTCCCCCTCTCCCCTACCTTATTTGGCATTTACATCGAGAAGCTAGAAGGTTGTTTAGAGGAAGAAGGATGTGCTGGGATGATCTTAGTTGGGATAGCATCATCCTTCTTCTCTACACTGACGATATTGTTCTTCTAGCAAGGTGCTCATCTTATCTTGATAAGAAACTTATACTTCTTAAGGATTTCTGCTCTACCACGGGTATGATTGTTAACAATGACAAAACAAAAGTTATGATTATCAAATCCAAGAAGGAAACTTACGCTAATTTTATGTATGACAATAGTAACTTGGAGGAATTGTCTTCCTACAAGTACCTAGGAATTGATATTCATCACAAGCTCAACTGGAACTATAACATTGAGAAAAGGATTAACGGGGGATGGAAATCTTATTTTGGTCTTGAAAATAATTGTAAAACAATAAACCTCATAATGTGGGATAGAAAGAAGTTCCTCTTTGAAACTTTAGTCACTCTGGTTATCTTATATGGATGTGAGGTTTGGGGTTGTAGCATCTCTAGAGAATCCTGGAGAAAGATTGAGCAAACCGATAAGTGTTTTATAACATATAACCTCAAAATTGAAAGCATCACACCCTATCCTATTCTCCTTATAGAAGTGGATCTGTCCCCTATCGAGAGCCTAGCTATGACTAGGCTTCTATTGTACAAGCACAAACTCAATGACATAGGAGACCATAGACTTCCTAAGCAAGCTTTAAATTCTAGCCAAAACCACCTAGGGCTCAAACGAGGTTGGTATAAAGACACTAGGGCCTGGTTAAACCATTGGGAGATTGACGAGAATGTTGCATTGCAAAACATTAATAACATTAAAAATATTGTTACATCTAAGTTCAAAGAAAAAATGTGGTGTGAGAAAGATTTAGCAGCTGAAATAAAATTAAGATATTATAAGGAGGTCATTAACCCCACCCTGGAAGATCAAAAGTATCTCTCTATTTTAACTAGCTGAAATAGGAAAATTAATATAGCCAAGATTAGAACGAACTCTCATGAGATCCATAGTGAAACAGGTCGTTGGGTAGCTCCTAAAACACCATGGATGGAAAGGTTCTTCCATCTCAGTGAGAATACGAACATTGAGGATGAAAATCATTTCCTCTTAGAGTCCCCGCGTACAACCACATTAGATCTCAGTTTCAAAATATTTGTTGCAATACTGACCTTCCTAGCCTTTTACATTGTCAAAATTACAGTGAGCTCGGGAGGCTTCTCTCCAAGCTTTTTGAGCATATGAATAAAATCTTAAATCAAACTAAATAATTTGCTTTTTTAGGTCTGATAGACCAAAGTTTGGTCTCAGCGGACGTTAACCATCATCATCATCATTTGATTTCATAAGTACAACGAGTTACTAGGTTTCCCATAAAAAAAATCAAGATTAAGAAATTATGTATAAAAGTTCGAATAGAGGAATACATGTTTTTTTTTTCCGAAGAAAAAAGCCGAACTTTTCTATTAGTAAAATAAAAAAGTTACAAATCAGATGAGTGAACATTCAGCAGATATCTGCTTGAGGCAGAGAGGTAACAATCCTCCTCTGTGATGCCATCAAACATGTCTTTTGCACAAAACTATAAGTTCTCTTGAACTCGGCCTGAACAACCATACCAAGAAATAGTCAAAACTGTCACAGTGTATCTGGGTCTCCTTTTTTTAAAGGAAAACAACCCTTTGAGTATGCATAATAACAAAGATGTCTCTCGTGCCTCTTCATATTGAAAAGAGATGAAACAGGAAAAGAAAAAGAAAACACAAACTTTCATGTGCTGCCAGTACCAAATATAAGTCCATTTGTTCCTGGAGCACTTACAGCCATATACAAAAATGTATTATGTGTAAGGGGGAAGATCCGACACACGGATCTGGTCCTGGAACTGCTCGGTTATCCTCCACGAACCCACAACCTGTTGTAAACCTGCTTTAGAATACCTGTCTGCCTCTTCATTTTTATCCCTGTAAA
This sequence comes from Pinus tabuliformis, assembly GCA_031772625.1. NCBI lineage: Eukaryota > Viridiplantae > Streptophyta > Pinopsida > Pinales > Pinaceae > Pinus > Pinus tabuliformis. The sequence continues at coordinate 85,912,208 of CM062815.1, read as the reverse complement.
TATGTTCAATGGAGAAAACATTAAAATAAGACTTTAGATTTTGAATTTCTTCTAACAATGGCAACAACATATAATTCCGGCATCTATGTTTCCCATTAACCCAGTTTACAACATTTAAAGAGTCTCCAAAAATCTGAACTGTGAGGATATTTCTATGAAGGAGCCAGCAAAGGAGAAATTTTAAGGCTGATAGTTCTGCAAAATTGTTTGTGCCCATCCCAAGACCCACTGAGGCTTTCAACGAGTGTGAGGGGCTAAGATGAATAATAATTCCGGCTCCAGTGGAGTTGATTTGGGCTACCCCGTCAAAGAAAGCCCAAGGGATGCCTTCTCTAATATGGATTTCCTTCCGCTGGTTCATGGATGAAGGACCTTCCGGCTCAGGAATGCTGGCAAGGATGGCTGAACTTTGCATTGCAATTACTTCCACTGGAGTGGCTTTATCATTAAAGATGCTTCGATTCCGGGCAATCCAAATGCCCCATAGAGGAATACATGTTTTATATTATAATGATGATGATGATGATGATGATGGTTAACGTCCACTGAGACCAAATTGGTCTATCGGACCTACAATTTTCTTAATTTTTACTTGTCTGGCTCCTCGTCTTTCTTGGCGAGATTGGTGTTGTAGCTTTCTTTCTTTTCTCTACGGTCTTCCAACTTCCTTTGTCTTGCATCTCCTTCATCTCTTCTGGTTCTTGGGACATTGGTGTCTTAGCTTCGCGATCTATAGTCGGAGAAGTTTGGTTTAGGAGATCTGCTTTGCTGTTAAATGAAGATTTATTTTCTGCGGTATTCAAATCCTCATAACTGTTGATTTGTTGGGGCGGGCTTTCTCCTTGCTTGCTTTGAGAGTTGTTTCCTTCTTCCTTGATTTCTTGTGACTCAGAGTTTTCTCTAGAATATTATTCTTTGATGACAGTGTAGTGTTCTTTTTGTGCTCCTTCCCACCATGTAGATCTGTGGTGGTTTTTTCTAGCAAAATTTTTCTCAGAGGCTTTTGGGCAATTTTTGGCTAGATGCCCCGTCTCAAAGCACGATTGACATCTGAAGAGGACACTTTCATAATCAAGCTTCTGATTCCACACATAGTCTTTACTTGTTAGGTTTATTTCAGCTAGGAATCCGGCACTGAAATCCATTTCCACACAGATGCGTGCGTAGGTGGTTCTGGCATATTCCTCTGTTTTTGGGCACCTGCAGTAAAATTTCCCAATTGCATTTCCGATGGCTTTTAGCGAGGAGAGATTCCAGAGATGCAAGGGTAGGCTTGGCAATCTCACCCAAACTGGTGCTGAGGTTATCACTGCTGTAGAGGGATCGAATGATGGGTTCCATGGCTTCATGAATAGGCCTGATTTTTCCCAAAACCAAGGGCCGGAATCTAGAATACATTGTCTCCTTTCAGGATTTTCAAAATCTACTATAAAAAAACCTCTAGCATAGGGGTAGATATTAATTTCATCAGAAATGATAGGCTTCCATACCTCCGAGATCCAATTGTGGAGTGCTATCAGCCGCGGCCAAAAACCATTGAACCGGCAAATTAGGGCACTTTCGGAGAACTTCAAAGCTTCATCGAGTGAGTCCTGGACCACTTGGATAGTGGGAGCTGGGGCTTCACTCACGATATGGGCAGGAGATTGCCCTCCAGAGGCGGATGAGCCACCAGTTATTTTTGCGAAGCTCGGAGCCATATTTTACGCAGATCTGCACCAGATCGAAAGCCAAACCGCAGATACGAACGTCCCACTCAACTGCAGATACTGAAGAGATACGAGCCGCAGCTCAAACCGCAGATCTGAAGAGATACGCAGCTCAAGCCGCAGATCTGAAGAGATACGAACGTCCCACTCAGCCGCAGATACTGAAGAGATACGAGCTGCAGCTCAAACCGCAGATCTGAAGAGATAAGCAGCTCAAGCCGCAGATCTGAAGAGATACGAACTGTTATACTCTCGGAGATCTGTTTGTATGTATATGCGAGATCTGTTTGTATATAACCGAGACTATATATGTCTCAAACCGAAACCGGGAGTATATGCGAGATCTGTTTGTATATAACCGAGACTATATATGCGAGATCTGTTTGTATATATGCGAGATCTGTTTGTATCTAACCGAGAATATATGCGAGATCTGCGAGAGTATCTCTTTGTATATAACCGAGACCATACGCAGCTCAAGCCGCAGCTCAAACCGCAGAGCCCGCCGCAGCTCAACCGAGATCTGAAGAGATACGAACGGTTATACACTCGGTTATACTCTCGGTTATCTGAAGAGATCTGCGAGAGTATCTCTTTGACCATACGCAGCTCAAACCGCAGAGCCCGCCGCAGCTCAACCGAGATCTGAAGAGGCGTAAAACTCGTCCGCAGACTACTCAAACCGCAGAGCCCGCCGCAGCTCAACCGAGAGTAAACCTCCTACGTCGGTGTGTTTAAAATATACTTTTTGTTTTTGTTTTAATGAGTGAATTTGATAGGAAAAATAATTGGTTTAGTTCTTCACGACTCATGATAACATTTTAAAATAAATAAGCTAAATATACTATTATTAAGTATCATACTTTAAAACTAATAACATTTTAAAATAAATAAGCTAAATATACTATTATTAAGTATCATACTTCAAAACTAATAAGCCAAGTAAAAAATTCATATTTCAATATCTTAGATAAAAAAGACTATTTCAAAATTTCATAAAATTGAACTCATACCTTGTATTTTAAAGAAAGAAAAAATATACAAGTTTATATAAGAACTAATCCATCTAATTCCTAGAACTCCATATTCTTTAATTCATTTTAATTATATTTTTTTTAAATACAATTTATTTGTTCTAATAAATATAACTTGTATTTTAAAGAAAGAAAAAATATACAAGTTTATATAAGAACTAATCCATCTAATTCCTAGAACTCCACATTCTTTAATTCATTTTAATTATATTTTTTTTAAATACAATTTATTTGTTCTAATAAATATATAAAGAAAAATATACAAAAGCTTATATAAAAACTAATTCATCTAATTCCTAGAACTACGCATTCTTTAATTCATTTTGATTACAATTTTTTTGTTCTCATAAATATATTAAATTTGAAGAAATAAAACTATAAAGTTATCAATTAAATTAATTCTTAAAAATCATATATATATTTAATTTTATTAGGTTGAGTATGTTTTAAAATTATTTTTGTTTGGCTAAGAGCACGTTTTTCTCGGATATAAGGAAATAGGTTAAGGACTCAAGGCCTAGAGGCATCTCGGAGGAGTGAAAACTTACCCCTTAAGGGCCACCAACTCGTTATTCTAAGTGGTGTAGTTTTCTTTGAATAAGGGTGATGAGTCGACCTACATTTTGATTAGCAGCGAGAGATGGCTGTACTCATTGCTGGTTTGACAACTGAGATGATAAGTTTTCCCACCATATAAAAATATCTAATGTCATAAATATGATATAGTATTATACTTCTACTAAAAAAACCAAGTTTAAGGAATACAACTGTGTTTTATTTTAAAACAGAAAGATTTTCCACCCTATAAAAAATATCTAATCTCATAGATGTAATATAATATTAAGATTCTACTAGAAATAAAGTTTAAGGAATACAACTATGTTTTATTTGGCATAAAAGTGAGAAGAATATAGTTTTATTGTGAGTACTATGTAACCCTTAAATATATTACACTTTACTTATTAAAAAAGATATAATACAATGGTGTGTGGTGAGGTGGTTGGGTTTGTTGAATGAAACCCATGAGATAAGAGTTGAAATCACATTGAGTATATTGTCCTGCTATGATGTGCAGCTCAATGAATAGACTCCCCACTAAATGGAGTCTCTTGTTTATATATATAAAAAGCCCTAACGAATAAAAAATTGATTTATTTCTTTATGATTCTTAATGCTTATCCTAAATAGCTTTTATATATATATATATATATATATATATATATATATATATATATATATATATATATATATATATATATACTATGCCTTAGCGAATAGAAAATTAATTTATTTCTTTATGATCCATAATGCTAATCTAAGTAGGTTCAATGCGATGTTCGATGATAGATAACGTATTGATATTTCAATATCTCAAGTAAAAATTCGATATTTCAATAAGAATCTAACTTCAAAATATAATTAATCCCAACACGTAACTTTTATTTTAAAGAAAAATATACAAAAGTAACTTTTATTTTACAGAAACATATACACAATTTTGTAGTGAATCTTAAAACTTTAACTTATTTAATTTATTCTCATTATTATATATATATATATATGAAAAACTATAAAATTATTTGTTAAATTTATTTTTACCATTCTTATCAATCAATCAATCTATCTATAAAAAAAATTATAAAATTATTCTCGTTGCATTTATATATTTAATTTCATTAATACCGCACATTATTATGTTTCCAATAAAAAATTAAGTTTAAGAAAGGCAACTATATTCCATTTGGCAAGAAAGTTAGAAGAATGCACCTTTATTATCTACCCAATGTCAAAAGATAGTGGTTGTATCTATTTAGAATACGCTATTTAACAATAGTTTATAAATTAGAAAAATAATATAGGTAGATTATTTAATTTTAAAATATAAAAATATATTAAATATATGTTTTAAAAAATAAAAATAAGTAAGAGAATGAGATTTAAAAAAAATATATCACCTTGTTTAATACCAACAAATATATTTGCATATGGTAGGTGCTTATGTAAGTTAAACATCATGAAAATCATTCGATGGCATGGTTCATGTGATCACATGGTTTCTCAAGTGTTCCCTTCGGAGAGTATGTAGTCTTTGATAAATTCTCACGGACGAATGAAATTAGTTAATTCAGTGTGGAGGTACATTTGCTCTACCTCACCTTGCAAGAAAATGATGGCTTCAAATTATAGCTTAGGAAGGCTCCTGGAATCGATGAAAAGGGATAGGGTCATTGTAAGGAAACCCTGATCTTTAATTATGCCTAAGTTTCCATAGAGAAATATTGCCTTCCTTCCTAAGTCTCTAACAATGCTTTCTCTTATCAGCATGCCACTAATCGTTTTCGTCACCATACAAAATTCGGTGTAATATGGTCTTTTTGAAGGTGGCTGTGTAATGTAACATCATATCTCCTATTACGACCTATTCATCCTCCCATGTTAGATTGGTTTCTATGGGCCTCAAGTTGGCCAATGAGGCTCTCCCTTACGGTGCAATTTTCTTCAGGCATTCTCTGTTCTTTCTCACTCTACATGACGAGATAACCCACTTTATGCCATCTTGCCCAATTTTGTTTATCAGTCTCATGGAGGTACTCTATTGCTGGTGGGTGGCAGTTTCCAAATGTAGGAATATAGGGTACCTCAAGCAGGTAGATGCAATTGGTTGAGGCATGCTCCCGTTTTTTTTTTTTTTCGTACATTATTGCAAAGGCTCGATCTTCCAGGGTTTCAGATGTAAGTTCCAAAGTAGAGGTTCTCACATACGCTATGGCTTATGGAAGCATGACTTGGGCGATTTTGGCTTGGAGAAGCATGTAGGCGTCTTGCTTCATGAAATTTCTTTGATAAATGAGATTTATACTCTCCCAAATCATCGAGTGAAAAAATTCTTAGCTAAGCACAGTTTAATCTATGACTCCTCTCAATCTTAGCTTATGGGATTTTGTAAACATAGGTAACCACTGCGTAGTTAATTTTCCGGCATAGTGGGCTCCTTTTTGGAATCTTTATTTTTTGTTTCAATAAATGATTAAGAGAGGCTTTTGCAACCTCAAGATCATACAATTATGTTACTGATCTAGTTTCTTGTTGGGAAAACCAGTAGTACATCAAACTATCTTATGTAATGCCTCTATTGATTAAAAAAATGTTGATATTTAAAAAAACTATTAAAAAGTATATTAATATATTCTTAAGTGTGGTACTCCTCAAGGTTAAATAAGTAAAGTTTAGAATTACTATACAAGTATATTTAGCCATAATAAGCAATTTTTATTTCTAGATATATATTTTAATATTCATGTGTAAGAAAAGAATAAATATCTATATCATTATATGTCATATATCGAAGATATTTTGATTTGCATTCATTAGCTAGGAGAGATTGTGAAAGAGGAACTCGAGAAGACTTTGCTATCCAATTTTAATATTAAGAGGGATGTGGCTAGTACTATCTAGGGAAAGATTCAGAAAAATTGATCTAAACAAAATTGATATAAACTTATTGCCCAGTAAGTAATGCCTAAAATTTTGAACTACATACACCATTTCCAGTCATTCTCTCTCTATCATGGTGTAGTTACCTTCAATTGTTGATAAATTTCTACTGGCGAATGAAATTGAATCATCAATCTCTCCTTGCCCAGGTTGCGTTAAGATCGCACATAGTGTAATCAATAAAGAATCAACATACATGTGGAAATCCTTTTACCTATTTGGAAATACCAAAATTAGTGTTGTCACTAGCTTCTCCATCAAGGTGTTTAAGGCTTGATGACACTCATCATTCCACTAAAAATTGGTTCCCTTATTCAACAACGTTTCCATGAGGGTAGTGATCTGAGTGTATCCTTTGATAAATTTGTGATATCAACCCGTATGTCCCAAGGTATATCATAGCTTCCTGACTGATTGGTTGGTGGAAGTTCCACTATTATTGCAATTTTGGTAGGGTCCACCAATAAACCTTGCTTACAAAAAATATGCCCCAACAAAATATGAAAAGGTGAACAAAATATCCATTTCTTTATGTTTAATGAAATCTACAATTTTCTGCACCTATCCAGCATCAATCGCAACACTTCGATATGCCTCTTCAACATATTGAACAAAGTCCAGTCATCTAGATAAACTTCTAAGAACTTATGAATACATTCCTTATATGTTGCAACAACTATGTGCGAGAAGATGTCTAACACATTCTTCAACCCAAATCTCATGTCCTTTTATTGGAAGCATCCCCATTCCATTGAAAAATTGGTCTTATGGCGACATTCCTTAGCAATTTTCACTTGATTATATCTATTAAACCCATCATTGAAAGAATTAACCTCCTATCCACCAAAATTCTCTAGTATCACATCTGCGAATGGAGTAAGGAAAGGGTCATGAACACAACTATCTTTCAACCTGTAGAGGTCCACATAGATCCTTTTTTACTTCTCTTTGTATAATGTACCACCATCAGACTTACCTTCTTGACCTCTCCGTGGGCTCAATGATTCGTGCTTTGAGAATTTTATCTAACTCCTGCTTGACCTTCGAATTTTATGTCGGGTTCAACTGATATGGCCACTGATTTACATGCTTAGCATTGGACTTAATGGGATTATCATCTCACCTAGTTCTATAACAATCCCATTAATTTCTTTGACGTTGTTAGGGATTAAATCCCAATAATATCCTCTAAGTTTTATCTTGGGATTTTCCTTTATCCTGATGATCAATTTCTTGGTTTTAGTAGGTTGCGTATACTCATTTGATTGCTACTATGTTCGAACTACTAGATGCACTGATTCAATTTCTCAGATTTGTATGCCCTGGAATCATCATCATCCTCTCCCAACTCTACTATATTGTAAGATTTCTTGAGATCTTGAATTTGCTGTGAATGCTTGTGTGCATGACACAGTGACATATGTTTCATCATTGTCGAGTCTCCATTGGTAAAAAAAAAATCATAGTGCATTCAAACCCTTTTCAAATAGTGGTTCCTCTACCTCAAAACTAAATGCAACTTTAAAACTTTGTTCCATAGCATTTCAATCCCTTGTCCCTTTGTGCACCTCCAACTCAATATACTAGTTCATAGGAATAATGTTTAGTGTATGTATAAACCTATATACGAACTCCCAGTTCGGCACACATTCTCTCGTCCATGTAACAACACGACACTTTGAATGTGTCCTTGGGAACCCAATTCCTAAATACCTCTCCCTAGGGACCTGCATATTGGTCCCAAACCCGATGCACATCAACTATGTACATTGTTTCCATCTCGCAACTTGATCCTTGTGTGTAGTCTGCTATATAGGTAGGTTTGAAAACAAGAAAACATCCATTGCGGGAATCATGACATAATGAAGGATCTGATCATCAAAATCCTACAAAAAATAGCCACTTTATACAATCCATCGAAGCTAGGTGGGTTATGCACCTTAGTCCCTATCCAATGCACTACCCTAGTTATGTGTGAAAGCCTTCGATTTTTAACTTCATGCAATATATTTTGCTAATTTTCCAGTGCCTCTTCTGAATCAAAAGTACATGATCCAATGATACACTGGCTCAACACTCCATCAACGAATGGGTTCACAAAATCCCCCTGACAATAATTCACATTGTAAATATTATGTAATTCATCCCGGCTCAGCTCACCTTTAACCTGTTCAATATATCAGTCTCCTTCTTATGGGTCCAAAGGTTTCATATCTTAAATATTCCCAGCTTCAAATATCATTTATCTCTTATTTAATTTGATAATCACTTGATTATCAAATTCCCTATTGATCCACAAAAAATAAGGGTATGGATCTGAGTCATTAATGATATTTATAACCTAAAAACTAATAGCACTCATAACTCCATCAACATCTATTGGTACACCCATCAATTTTCAAGTGGGGAAGATATGATGTTTATTAGTGATCTGAGTTGACTCAACTCCCAAATTTAACCAACATATTTTGCTTTCGTGATGTAGTTAGAATTGCATTTTCTAAGATAATAAATGAACATATATGCATGCTTAATCAAATGGGAACATAATGACAATCAACAAATCATAGATATGAGATGTTGATAACGGAGTTCGTCCAGTGTGGACTATGTCTCTTGGCATGGTGTCAAGATGGTGTAGGCCACTTCATTTAGTGTTGGAAATGGTGATGATGTACATGGACTATGTTTTTTGTAATACAAGTAAATGTGCCCTCTACATGAGTGGAAAAGTCTCTCCACAAGATGATCCACTACAGGAACTAATCGACAAAAAGATTCTGCATCATACATCAAGCAGGAATTAAAACAACATCATACATCTCACAACAAATGATAAAAGAAGTACACGACAACAACACTTTATATACCTCAACTATGATTCTGACTGAAGAATGGAATACTCAGCCATTGGATCTGAATGCACCATTGAAATTGTGGCATCGAATGGCATAGAATTGACTATGCATGCTCTGAAATTTGACACCGTCACTCCAATATGGAAAATGGCTAAAAAATAGAAGGCTTAGCTACAAAAACTAACTGTACTACTAAATTTGTGTTTTCAAGAGATGTAAAATCAAGTATCCATTTTCAGAATTCTGACACTGGAAAAATATTGGCCTATAGGAATCTTTTAGATTCCCTCGTGATTATCCGAAGATTCCATCCTCTGGGTTGACTAGAGATCTACAACTCAAATCAGAAAACTGATCTTTCCATTTATAGCCTTGTGAAATTGAGAAGAATGGCTATAAAGTTGGCTGCATTCTAGATCTAGGAAATTTCAGCTTCCAAGGAATCTGGAATATTCCCTCAAGATTCTTGAAGATTCTCCTCTGTTGGGAATCTATAAATCTGCTTCTCAAAAGGAAAATTCAACCTTACCATTATGTTCCCTGCGAAAATCTAAGAAAAATAACTACAAACTTGATTACATTCTGACAAAAACAATTTTTACGTCCTAGGGAATATTTTTAGCATCTTAAGATTCTCTACAAAAATTTTGTCTCGAGAAGTGTGCCATCGTGGTTCTAATTCTATGAACTATGTCATGGTTCCACATCTCATCCATTTCTCTATTCCTCTCTCCGTTCCCTATTCGACACCTCCGTTCTTCCCCATGTAAAGGAGAGTATACAGGTTTAAATATATTTTTGTGGGTGCATATTTCATTGAGATGTCATTGGCACATTGGTTAGGGTAGAGGTAATAAGGCGGGCAGGTTAGAGGATCAAATCCTATCCTCAACAAAGACACACTATGTTTCTTTGTTTGACATAACCTTTATGGGTGCGTTTCATTTACCAATGTTTTATGTAATGACGACGATATACGAATTTTTGTTTTAACCATTATACATTTCATGATTTGGTGTACTGCCACATGGGGTCGCCTGGTGGGGGCCAACCCACGTGGGCCAGGTGGGTTCAATCCTCGTCGACTCCACTATTTTGATGTGTTTGGTGGCCTGAGGTTGGGGCATGGGCCAGGTCCATTGGAGGTGGCCTGCCCATTGCTAATATATGTGTTTTTATATTAATGTGGTTTGGGTATATGGTAGTTGTGGCTGACAAGGGTCATAGCCCATCAGTCCATTTTTAATTAAAAATTGTTTTTCATATGTTATGTGAAGTTCGATGGAGGTGGTGGGGGTCATGGCCCACCACCTATTTTAATATAATTCTTTTTTTTTATAACAATAATGGACATTTTTGAATGGGCCACATATTTTAAAATCTCTCTCTCTCTCTCTCTCTCTCTCTCTCTCTCTCTCTCTCTATATATATATATATATATATATATATATATATATATATATATATATATATATATATATATATATATTTATTGTTTTATAACAATAATGGACATTTTTGAATTTGCTGAATTTAAGGGTCATTGGGCGTTTTAAAGAGGCAACAATTCCCCCCCACAGCGGCCAGGTTTCATGTGCCAGGTCTCGGTCAATTTGTAGGACCATTAAACCTGGCCCACATGGTAACTTTGACCAAAACTTTGACTGGTTATCTCCTCCATACGAGCTTGGATTTGAGTGTTTTTCACACCATTGGAATTAGGGAGACAAGCACTTTGATTTGGTGCTAGTTTGGGAACAATCTTACCACTTTGAATTTTGACCCTTTCTGAGTCCTCTGGGACTTCTGCATGTGTCTAGAGCCACCTGGATCAATTAGCTAACCTTGCTTGAATATGAGACCACGTTAGATTAAGCTTCCTCATCATTTCCCATGTACATTTTGGAAAAAAATTCACATCGGACCCCAAGTCCAATATGATGTCCATTTCATAGTCTCCCATTTGTGCCTAAAACTTCAATTTCTTACTCATCCTCTCCTTGCACGCTACTTGATTTCCTTTGCATGGTGATCTTCACATGTCAACTACTTTGGTGTCCTTAGTACACCAGTTTACCAAATTCAATTTATCCAATGCCCATTCATTCTTCACCAGTTGAGGACAACTTTGGAGTAGGTTTGGGATCATATCTGCTTCTGTCATGGGCTCCTTATATGAAATTTCATCATAGATAGTTGGCATTGTTGATTATTAGATAATGTCTAGTCTATCCCATTCTGCAGAACCCAACTCACATCAAGCTTCTTTATAGCCTAATTTTTCTTAGACAAGATCAAAGTTTAGAGGAGGTTTAGGTTCCCTTCTAACCCGTTGTGGTTACAGAGTTTCCTACTTTGCAAAATCTTCTCCTATTCTAATACCCCTTCGAGTTACTGCAGCAACCCATTATTGGGCTCCATGGGGCTAAAAAACTATCATTTGTACATTTGGCCCCTTATTCTCTTACCATTTGGTAATCAGTTGTTGATGATTCTTGGTCGAATGATCCAATTCCTTCTGATATGTACACATATAGTAGGGATTAGGGAAATCTTGTGCAATGTTTCCCTCATGACCACAATTTTAGAAAACAATAATTGCACAACCTCTCCCAAATCATCCTCTTCCTCGAGTAGGTCCTGATAAACCTCTAACTTCCATTCCTTGTCCTTAGCCAAGCTCATTGTATTATTTAGTTTTATTATATCGTGGTTGATTGAAGCCTATTGCAATAACTTTTATTCCTTTGGGTCCCTTCACCTAAACTAAATCAAATGTCTGTTCGTGAAACAATTCTAAGGAACAACAATGGTGGATACCATGCACCACATATTTACAAAAATAACAAAATAAGTTGTGGGTAGTCACCTTTTTACTTTTGCATCATTTGGGAGTTCTATGGGGTGTGACCGCATACTCAGCACACTTCTCACAATAACCCTCAACATTGCACAAATGGATTATTTGTATTGATTGCCATATAATATATCAACAAATTTCATTCATTTTGGTAATGATGTTCTGTTTCACAAATGGTACACCATACTTCCTCTCGCTTCTATTTTCCCTTATGCATGGATTCTAATAGACCAGAGATTTGCTACCTAGTTGGCCAACAAAGCCACTCAACATCGACCCTTCCAGATTCATCCATAGAGTGGATGAAGTTTTGCTTGAGAAGCTATAGGGGGTTGTTGGAACCAAGTTTCCACAGTGAGATGGGACTATTGTGGGCCTATGGCACTAGGAATTCCACATACAACAAGAGACGCTAGATACATATCCATTAACCACTTGGTATCCATTCTAGAATTATGAATTGTGTCAGAATTCATGGGTTCTTACACTTTCTAGTTAGTGCATTGTTCATTATCCATGATGATACTATGACCAAAATATCTTCTCCTTCTCATAGGCCTTTTTGAAATAAAAAAAAGTGACTGAACATTCAACAAATATACGATTAGATTGATAAAACTATCACAAGGCTACTGTTGCTATTAGCCATTGAATACATTAAGAGATACATGTTCAACATTACATCATTAAACAACTAATAAACAAATAGAAAATAGTAGCAACAACACATCAAATTGGTACGCCAATATAGAGGAGGAAATCCGCACTTCTTGTCATTACTTCATGATTAAGCACAAAAGCACAATGTGCTACATTAGAAACCAATTAGAACTTGGCTCACCAGCCTTCAATATTTAATTTAGGCACAATATAACCATCATTATAATAAACAACAATAACAAACTCCACTACAATCTGTTTTCTCTAAACACATGTTGCACAGTAGCTATAGGCACATACAATTGACAACTATATTAATTGTAACCAAATACATAGTGTCAGTAGTTTTTTCTTCCTCCCCAGCCAACCCTCAAACTGTATTAGATGATTCCTCTTATTGATCCATCAGAGCCTCTCTATCTTCTTCGACCTACTTCTTGCAATGACCCCGGGTTAAAGTCCATGTAATAAATGGCGATTATAAAAGGTAAAAATAAAACCAAGGTCATGGGGCACGTGTTCCAAGTTGAATGGAGGCGAAAAATATTATATGGGATTCACTTGTGGTTTATTAATTGGCTAGGGAAATTTAAATTGGCATTGGAAAATGAAAATGCAAATAAATGGCCATTAACAAAAGAAATAAATGAAAATAAGAAAAAAAGAAGATGAAGGGACAAGAATATGCATGTAAGGGAAAATGAACGAAAAGAAAAGGAAAAAGAAAAGAAAAAGGAGATGAAAAATTCACACGCACTCTTGGAAATTCTAGAATTCACTTATAGAATATGAGAGCAAGAAAGAGAAAAACCACTTGGACACAAGGAAGACATAAGCAATCAATTAACAATCAAGGGAGCACAAGAGGAAAGTTGGAAAACAATAAGAAAGGATAGAAATCAAGGAGAGAAAGAACAACTAGGAAGAGGATTTTGCAGGTAACATGTTGTATGTAAGTTTGTCTTCCTAGGATTTGAATGCATGGTTCATGAATTTAGATTTTTGGGCAGCAGAGGTCCTACATAACGGTTTTTGGGCTTAAAGCCTATAAGTTAGGATAATAATATTATAAATCTCCAAAATATGCGGAGCAAGAAATATAATAGGTCGAGTCAAAGGGTTGTCTGCCCAAGAAATAATATAGAATAATAGGAAGTAAGTCAGCTTGCCCATGGTCCACGGACCATGGGAATGTATAAATAGAGCGAGGCTCTAAGGGTAGAAGGCAGTTCTTGTTTGGGATGAATCTTAGTGCTATGGGTTTGTAAAGTCAATATTTTCTGCGTCTGTAGGTTGGATTCAAGGGTGTTGGTGGGTAGATAGAGGCTCTACAGTTGTGTGTACAGAGGCCTGATAGAGTCCGCAGCTGTGTGCGTGGACCCCTTTAATGCACAAGGCGGATTTGGTTGTATTGAAGAGAATATCAATAAAGATAAGAATTCCTAAATCATTGTGTCTTTTCTTGCGGATCTATTATTTTCTTATGGTCTGAATTTATGCATGCTCTATTATATGAGCTTACGTCTTTCTTTATAATTGTGTGCACGGGGTTTTAAGTTTAAATGTTTGCTTAAAGATTGTAAAGAGAAAAATTTGATCTATAACAAACTCATAAATAATAACTCTGAAGGAAGTGCCTTGTTTTGGATCTACGTGGAGGTAAAGTAGCGCGAAGCTATAGAACGGTTCGCAGACCCTCCAGCCCACATCAAGACATCCCAAGGGTGTGGAAACCTATTTCCAGCACCCTCTCCTGCTACCTCGGGTGAGACCTTATTCTGCGTTCCACGGGTTGTTTCCGAAAGGACCGGTAGTTGTGGGATTTGTTTGGCTAATCACTCTTCCGAACCTGGGTCAGGGCCCAATAAGACAACAAATGGTTCTGTTTCCAGGATCGAGATCTGCCTAAGGGATGTCCGATATTAGGATGCTGGAACCCTACAGAGAAAGAGTCTAAGGATTGATTAGATCAGGAGCAGTACAAGTTCATAGTAGGTCCTAGTACACTGACGCACAAACCAGAGGTTAAACATGACGAGCGTGATCCAGTTGCCGGTATTCAAAGGAGTAAGAAGAGAAGATCTAGAATAATTTTGGTTCATGGTAAGGGTAGTATGGGAAGCGCACAAAGTTACGGATGATAACATCAAAAAAAGCTACCCTAGTAAGCGCGTTGACATGGTATATAAAGTACTCAAGCGATCACCTGAATGTGGGAACAACGCAGATCTAGGCTGAATTGAAAAAAGAATTTAGTCGGCTGAAATCAGAAATGCAGTCTGTCATAGGGTTCAAGGAGATCGCGATGATGCTTGGTGAAAGTCCGTGGGATCTAGATCGAAGATTGAAAAGTAGGATCCATGAGGCAAACTTGACGCTGTCGGATGCGTAGCACTACGCGTGGTTTGTGGTGTCATTAACACCACATCTGAGGATGACGTTGTCACAACGAAAGATCTCAACCCAGGTTGAAGCATTAGAGACAGTGATGAGGTTGCATGAAACTCCAATACAGGTTCCGGGGTTGGGAGTTAAGCAAATCCATGTGCAAATACAAAACCTGTGTTTAGAAATGCAGAATTTAGAACAAGAAAAGGCAGCCCACCCAGAAGCACGGGAGGAAGTGTGGTGTATAAATTGTAGAAGAGAGGGTCATGATAAGGATCATTGTTCGGTCTTTACAAACTATGTGGCAATGGGGGGACCAACATCGTTGTGACCAGAGGAACAAGCAAGGCCAATCACGGCACCCTCGCTCTGGTGCGCAATCTGCCAGGTGGGAGGAAAGCACAACATGGACAACTGTCATCTGTTGCCAAAATTGAACTAGACCCCCCAGTAGCTAATTTGCAAATTTTGCAGATTGATGGGCCATGAGGAGTGAGACTACTGTAGTTATCAATTATTGATGGACCAGTCACCTACCTATAGAATGAAGACTGAAGCGCAAGGTTAGGATCTAGCCGTGGTGATAGGGAGCGGTGGGTCCCAGGGATGTGGATGAGGACGGGGAGGAATGGGGCTAGGAAGGGGTCACGAACAGCTAATCTGTTACAACTGCGGAGGACTAGGGAACTATGCGCGGGACTGTACCAACCCAACTAGAATATCATGCCTTTACTACGAGCAGTTCGATCATGAAATGATAGATTTCCCTACATTGATAGCACAGATACATGAGAAGAGGGCAATGAAATCTACAACGACACAGAACGTCCAAATGATGAGTGTCGAATTGTGCAAGGAAGACCCCAACATAAACATGGTGCTCAGAAGTGGCGCAGCTATAGGGGAGGATAAGAGGAAGGTAGCCAAGGATGATGCCGGGGTTCGCAAGGAGATAGATCTTGAAGCTAGGAAGAGCTTCACGGAAGTCTCTACCCCAGGTAATAAGGATCAACCCAAGCCAGAGAGGGATCCCTCAATGCTAACTACCTTTTTAGAGACATGCATGAAATTTCTTTGCGACAATAGGGCGGTTAAAGGATTACAAGAATTGATAGCTAGGTGCGTAGGGTCGAGTGAACCTCGTGTGGTCTGAAAATTGGGAAAACATGCGTTGTGGACTGGGTGGAAAATGCGATTAATGACACAGATTGGCGACTATGAGATGGATCAGATCATTCTGGACTTAGGCTCAGATGCAAGTGTAGTACCTAAATAGACTTGGGAGTGCATGGGCAAGCCCACGCTACAATGGTCTCCTGTTCAATTACGGATGGTGAACCAATAGAAGATCTTGCCCATGGGAAGACTGCAAGGAATTAGGTAGATATAGAAGGTGCGAGCACCCGAACGGACTTCGAGGTAATAGAAATTGTGGATGAAAGTAGCCCTTACCCTGCATTGTTAGGGATAGACTGGGCCATCGATATGAATGGGGTTATTAATTTAAAGAAGCGGAAAATGATATTTGAGAAGAAGTCACTCCGCATAGTCATTCCGCTAGACTCGGCTGAAGGACCGCATTACATTGAACCTGTGCATGATGAAGGATGTGATGATGAATTAGATTGTATCTAAAAAATTACCACACGAAATCAAGATTGGGTCAATCCGACTGCGGAAGGAAGAATATCGTGGTACCATGCAGAGTGCTGCACCGAAGATTCAGACGAGGAAGACGAGAGGTGGCATAATCGGTTGAACGGAGTAGCCACATTAAACTGCAATATGATGACTAAGTCGCTATATTGCATCAGAGCTCAGGATCACGAATTGCTGATGTATGATGGGTTGATAGCAGTAGATGAATTCCTGACCAAATTTGAAAGCACGGTTCCAGAGCACCAATGGTTTGATGTGTTGAGATGGGCATTGCATGCGACGCCTACGTGTTGGTGGGGCACACATGAGGGAACCTTCGACGATTGGCGTGGCTGCAGGTGCATGATGCAGATAAGATTTGGGAAACTGGAACTACGAATAACTGAGAAATACGATGGACGTGATGACACGTGCATACACCTTACCAGATGGGTCCAAGTGTATGGAGAAGAGCCTCAACTGGAGTGGGTACACTTATTTTATCATACCCTAGATGTCATTCCAAGGAACTGGTATACTGAAACAAAGCTCCAACATGGTATAGGCGAATGGGATATCTTGCGTGAAGGTTTTTTGTTAACGTTCCTATTTGAAGATCAATGGATGGATACTACGGATGATGCGTTGTAGGTGGTGAAGGGCGCTATTCTCAAAATAACACTAGAACTGAAAGAAATTGTGCAACCAGACTGGTCGCGATAGTTGGGCTAGGCCCTAGAATGTTACAATGTGCAGGTAGAAGATGATGAGGACAACCCTAGAAACATCAATATTCCAGAAACAGCTGGGAGTCACGAGGTTCACAGACCAGCAATCGAGGATCCAGACATCACCACACCACTGAAAACAAAACAAGTAAAATCAAAACAAAGGAAGAGCTGAAGTATGCAATGCTTGGGGACTATTGGGACGATGCCACAGTGGAAAAGGTCGTCGAATTACTTCGAGAGTATCAAGATTTATTCCCAACTGAAATCGCAGAGTTAAAAGGGATCCTCGATGACCTGGGAATGATGAAGATAACCCTAAAGCCGGATGCGAAGCCAGTTAAACAACAGCCTTACCGGTTGAATCCAAAATACAAAGTGAAGGTCCACAGAGAGTTGTACAAGATGCTTGTAGCAGGAATAATTGAACCAGTGGAGGAGTCTGACTGGATAAGTCCTATGGTTGTGCAGGAGAAAAAGCAGAAAGGTGAAATTCGCATCTGTGTGGATCTTCGGAAGCTCAATGATGCATGTGTTAACGATCCATTTCCGATGCCATTTATAGAAGAGGTACTGGAAAATGTGGGAGGACATGAATCCTACTCCTTTACAGATGGCTTCTTGGGGTACCACCAGATCAAGATTGTGCTAGAGGATAGGAGTAAAACAATGTTCGCTACCGAATGGGGCTGCTTTCAGTATACGGTGATGCCCTTTGGACTAAAGAACACGCCGACAATATTCTCACGCGTTGTGGTAGCTGCATTCAAGGAGTTTATACACAAGTTCTTAGAGGTATATCTTGATGATTGGACCGTATTCAGGCTGGTTAAGAAACATACCGTGAGCTTACGGTTAATGCTGGATACTTGTCGACGACACCAGATTGTGCTTAACCTAAAGAAGTGTACTTTCCTCATCCCCTTCGGGAACCTGCTCAGCCATGTGGTTTGTAAGCAAGGTCTGATGGTGGATCCGGCAAATATTGCTGTCATACTCAACCTGCAAGTGCTGCGAAGTGTCAAACAACTGCGCGCCACACTGGGACACACTGGTTACTATCGGAAGTTCATAGAAAGCTACGCACAGATCACGGCCCCAATCGAACAGTTGCTAAAAAACGATGCTACTTATTCCTGGAATGAGGAATGTAACAAAAGTTTGGAAATGCTTAAGGAAAAGATGGCATTCGCCCCTATATTGGTCTTTCCAAAATGGGACATCAAATTTCACGTGCATGTTGACGCATCACGTATTGTGTTGGGAGCGGTACTCACACAAGAAGGAGCGGAAGGAATTGATCACCCGATCGCGTTTGCAAGTCGACGATTGTCCAAAGCTGAGAAAAACTACTCCACTACTGAGTGTGAGGGATTGGTGATAGTATACACGCTCCATAAATATCACCACTATCTACTCGGAGGAAACTTTAAGATGTATAATGACCACTCTTGCTAAAATACCTAGTGAATAAGCCTGTGTTGGGGGGGTGCATTTGTCAGTGGTTGCTATTATTTCAAGAATATGACTTCGAAGTCATCGTAATGCCGGTACATCTAAACGTAGGCCCAAATCACCTGTCACGAATTGAGAACAACGAAGAGCCCACAAATTTAGAGGAAGGACTACCAGATGCAAAGCTATATGTAGTGCGCGTTGTGGATGGCCATTTTGAGGATATAATCCCCTTCTTAACCATAGGAACCGCACCGTAGGGATATTCCGTTCAGTAAAAGAAACAATTGGTGATACGTGCAGTAGATTTTACTGTTATTGCAGGGCACCCCTACAAAATGGGAAACGACGAAATATTACACAGATATGTAGATGAATTCAAGCGAGGATAGATCTTGGATGAAGTACATGGGGGGGTTGCTGGAGGACATTATGCGGGCCACGCCATAGCATAAAATATTCTTTGCACCAAATTATGGTGGCCAACTCTACATCAAGGCTTGAAAGCGTACTGTCGGGCCTGCAACGTGTGTCAACGAACTGGGAAACCATCGTGAAGGGATGAAATGTCGCTCAAGCCACAGATGACACTGCAATCGTTTGAGAAATGGGTGATTGATTTTGTGGGGCCTATCACACCTCTAGGAAAGACAGGGGCATGCTACATCATCATGACGATAGAATAATTGACCCGATGGGCGGAAGCACAGACAATTAAAGACTGCACAGCCGCTACAGCTGCGAAATTCTTGTTCGAGAATGTGTTAACATGATTTGGATGTCCAAAAATTTTAATGAGCGACCGTGGAATGCATTTTCTAAATGAGACTATTAGTGCGCTCACTGAGGAATTTCAGATCTAACATCAACAGAGTACGTCATACCATCCGCAATCAAATGGGACCGTTGAAGCGTTTAACAAAATTTTGGAGACAACGTTGGCCAAGGTATGCAATGCGCAATGCAACGATTGGGATTTGTGCATATCTACTGTGCTATGGGCATACAGAACAACGTGCAAGAAGTTGACGGACCAGATACCTTTCCAGTTAGTCTACGGCAAGGAAGCCGTCATGCCAATGGAATAAATTGTACCTAGTTTACAAATAGCAACAACAATAGGGATGACAGACCACGGAGCTTTGGAAGAAAGGATCGCACAACTAGAGGAACTTGAGGAGGAGAGATTTCTGGTAGGATTTCATCAGCAAGTACAGAAGGAGCGAGAGGAAGCTTGGCATGATCGCCATATCAAGATGCGCATGTTCAAAGAGAATGATCTAGTATTACTATATGACAACAAGTTCAAGAAATTCCCTGGCAAGCTCCGCATGCACTAGTTGGGACCTTATGTAGTCAAAGAAGTTACAGATGGAGGTGCGGTCCAGCTTGCCAAGCTTAATGGAGACCCCTTCCCGGGAAAAGTAAATGGCAGTAACCTGAATCTCTACACAGGTGGGTCGACCGTCTGACTAACCGCCCAAAGGACAGTCTCACTGCTCTAGCCAGTTGAAAGAGAGCGCGAGACGATAAAGCAGTCTGGGGAGCAGCTGTACGACAACTGGGGTGTGCGTAGATTTGATCTATCACAACGGTCGCAGTTGTGTGGAAAGGGTTGCGTTGCTGCATTGACAAGTAGAGAGGTGACTGTTGTTGTCACTATTCATGACAAGATGTCTGAGTTATGGCAAAAGGGAACGGGCGACGGGCAATTAAGAGATGGGGTACGAGCCAGATCTAGAATGATCTGTCGCAGGATTAGCATGAGGGCACCAGAAAAGGTGGGAGCCAATTAATTTGAATTTCAAGACACTTATAAGTCATAGGGAGGCATCCATCGAACGATTTGCACTTCAAAGAACAGTAAGCTATTGTGCCCTCCCGCCGCTATGGAACTATTCATTATCTATGTTCAAGGAGTAAGCCTGAGGGTTGTGATATGGCCAATGAAGATGCAGGGCTTTCTGAAAAGTATAGTGTTGACAACTGGGGGCACCATGTAGAGTTCAGCATCGATGGTAGGGGATGTGCCAGAAATTTGTAGACACGAAGCAGAACTAGTCCGGATGCTGCTGCCTCACCCATGGGCTAGTCGGTGAACCATAAAAGATAAGGGAAAGACTGTAAAGATGGAGACAAATGGTGGAATTATAGTTAACAAGTCGTCTTTGATGCATCTTGAAGATTGGGATCTCATGGACAACAACAATGGTCTTGCAAAATTGCAACACAAGATGTAGCAGAAAGTGCTTACAAAAGATACGAAATTATAAAATGGCTGCATTGGTATGAGGAATTCCCATATGCAGCACCCCAGCTAGAGCTAAAATCCTATGAGGGGGTGTTTTGTGTTAACCGAGCAGAGTAGAATGAGCACTATCGGTTGCGCGAATTGGTAGAGACAAGGGAGCAAGAGCTGGAAGAAGCATTGCAGGAGACAAAGAGGAAGCAACAGAATGATGTGTGTCACTCACAGGGAGGTAAACCGCGGAGCCTAGGCAGCGCGTCTTGCCGCACTGACGAGTGACTCAGGATGAGTCACAAATATTGTATTGGGGGCCTGTTGGGTAGCGGAGGTCCTGCGTAACATTTTTGGGGCTTAAAGTCTATAAGTTAGGATAACAATATTATAAATATCCGAAGTATGTAGAGCACGAAATGTAATAGGTCGAGTCAAAGGGTTGCCAGCCCAAGAAATAATATAGAATAATAGGAAGTAAGTCAGCCTACCCATGGTCAGCGGACCATGGGAATGTATAAATAAAGCGTGGCTCTAAGGGTAGAAGGCAGTTCTTGTTTGGGATGAATCTTAGTGCTATGGGTTTGTAAAGACAGTATTTTCCGTGTCTGTAGGTTGGAGTCAAGGCTGTTGGTGGGTAGATAGAGGCTCTGCAGCTCTGTGTATAGAGGCCTGGTAGAGTCCGTAGTTGTGTCCATGGACCCCTATAGTTAAGTGCGCGGTTCGCATCTGGTTATATTGAAGAGAAGGTTAATAAAGATAAGAATTCCCAAATCATTGTGTGTTTTCTTACGGATTTGTTATTTGCTTATGGTCTGAATTTATGCATGATCTGTTATATGAGCTTACATCTTTCTTTATAATTGTGCGCATAGGGTTTTAAGTCTAAATTTTTGCTTAAAGACTGTAAAGAGTAGATCTGATCTATAAAAAACTCATAAATAATAACTCTAAAGGAAGTGCCTTGTTCCGGATCTACGCGGAGGTAAAGTAGCACGAAGCTATAGAATGGTTCGCAAACCCTCCAACCCACATCAAGACATCCCAAGGGTGTGGAAGCCTGGTTCCAGCACCCTCCCCTGCTACCTCGGGTGAGACCTCAGTTCACGCTCCACGGGATGTTGCCGAAAGGGCTGGTAGCTACGGGATTTGTTTGGCTAATAACTCTTCTGATGATAGGTCAAAGCCTAATAAGCCAACATGGATTATTTGTCATTTTGTTGTCATTGGCATGGAGTTTACCTAGATTCGCAGTGATGTACAACCTTTCCTTTGCCATTTCTTCGATAGCCATGGTGTAGTGGGTTTTCATTTGGGTTGAGCTTTGGATTGCTAGTTGATTCAGATCCACTTGGGTGGTCTTAGGAAAAATATTAAGGGTTGATGGTTTTCTTCAGGAAACTCTTGATAGGTGGGTGGGGACAGGAAAATTCCATGGGTATCATGAAGAGCTCCTGAGGCAGCCAAGCATGTTTTGGTTTTGTTGATTTCTAGACTAGTTTAGGTGGAATCACTATGAATTGAGGGTGGAGGTGGTATAACCTCTGGATTTCCTAGTTGGTTTTGTTTTGGTTTGTCCTGTTTGATCCCACATTCATGCTTGGAATATGGAACTAGGGTGACTGGATGAAATAAATATCTGATCTAGCCCAATCTATGGTTAGGTGGTATATGGAATTCCATGAATTGGTTGGTTTTATGAATATGTTAGTATGTTTTATTACTTATTAGGATCCATGAACACAAGTAATGGTTGTTGTGTTTATTTTCTGACTAGTTTGTCATGGATTCTTTTTGGTTAAATGCTTGTTATAAGCATGGTACATTCTTATGATATGATGTGCTCTTGTTATGAATCTTGTTCATAGTTATGGATAAGTTACTGAATGGTTGCAGGAATGCATGAATTATAGATGTTCGTTGCAGCTATGTGGAGAGGGAAGTAAGTTGTCTTAATTATTATCTAAAAACAAAATATAATTTTTCTTATAGAAAAAAATTACCAAAGACTAAATATACTTTTTTAGAAAATAAAAAATACTAAAACTAAATATATATTTAAAAAAAAACTAAAACATAAGCAAACTAGAATTTTAATTTCACACTCTTGTTCACTTTTGGAAACTCATATGGTGGAATGTGATCTCTTTATCCTCATCTTTAGATTTTTCCTAAAAAATAAAATCATATAAAAGCGAGAAAGAGCCATAAAGCATGGGGAGGCTTTTCCCTAAGCACAAAAGCATCTACAAAGTGGAAGAGGCCATTTTTATATGAGGAAACTTTATTCATCCAAAAGATTTTTCCCAAATTGAACTAATGAGGAATTTGGGAAATGTTCATAGCCTTCACTTTCCTATATATTGGAGGCTTGGCCATTGAGAAAATGATGGGAATTCTTGTATTGTCACGCTGCTGAGATCTATCTTGAGAGGGAGAGTTTTGGAGCTAGGAGTTGCGGGAGGTGCTGGTGCAACTACATCTGATGGTTGTAACTTTCCTCAAACTCCTTTATTAATATAGATCAGTTGTTCTTCCTTCCATATGTTTCTATTCATTCTTTACTTATTCTATTTAACTAATGAATGTATGGGATTTGGTTTATATTTATTTATTCAACAATATTTATGTGTTTTTGATAGTTTCGATTATTAAGATATTATGTTATGAAGGCTTATTTATTCTCTCTCTTATGTGTAGGACCAAGATTTGGAGCTATCCAGGAGCACTTCCTAGCTACACTAAAAACTCCGAGAAGACCTGCATGCAAGGACTCATAGGAATTCCTTCTCTTTTTCTTAATCTATGTTCTACATCTTTATCTACTAAGAATCCTGAGCCTTAGAACAACCTTTCTCTTAATCGACTTGTCCAAGGTTTTGGGATTGACCGGAACAACTCGCTGATTGGGTGGGGCATGGCTTTTCTATCTTGCTTTAGGGCATGGCTGGTCATCTTCCTTCTTTATCGGACAAGAGTCAACATAGATCGGGCGGGGTACCGGGGGTGAGGGATGGTCCTAACTTTCTTTCTTTGCATCCATCCAGCTGGCCATCCAATGAAATGTAGTTGAATTCCGGTTGAGTTAGCCGGTGCCTCCTAGTTAGGGTAGGGTTGAACAACAAAATAATAAGCTGGTAGGGGCGCAGTTCCGGAAGGTGTTACCATCCTCAACTAGCTAAACAAATGCTATATGGAAGCTTTCACTCAGCCTGAACATGGGTGAATGGATGGTAGAAGCCAATCTGAAGACTGTTTCTTATGCTATTGGTTCAGTAACTATAGTTCACCCACGGTCAGTAAGGAGTATAACCTGATGCTCTTCTCTCCAATCATTACCGGTTGATCGAGAGCTCGATCGGGGGTGAAGGCTGGGAAGTTTTGGATAGGGCTCTCTCGGCTATTGATCCCTTCCGTGCCACCGGTGGAGTGAAGGATGGACTACAGCCAGCCAAGAGAAAAAAACAGTTAGGCCAGCCCGGAGGCAGGGAGACTAGTTCATTACCGCTAGCCCATATCCATCGGCTGTTTGATCTTAGCCACCCACGGAAGAAAGAAAGCTCCGGAGTGAAAGAAACCATCGGGAAGGAGTTCAACCGGTTACCCGGCCTCGGTAGTCCTTCATTGGATTGCTGTTTCTAATGGATGGATATAGTTGGATGGATAGAGAGCTCACGTTGCGCCCCCAACAGTTGTTCTTTTCCCACCAGTTGAATGAAGCTGGTAGCTAGATAGTTTCTAGTTTCACCCCGGTAGTTGAGTTTATTAGTTTGTGGGTGAGGGAATAATGCTTTCTCGGATATCTGGATGTTTGGCCCGTGTCTGCTAGCTTTCGACTACCGGAAGTAGCTTTCTTAATAGAACTGGCGGAAATGAGAAGTTTCCATCCTTCACCCCTTCCTTGCTGCCTTCCTGCTTCGATCTTTACTGCTGCCTTACTTCCGATGAAGACCGTGGCATAACGCTTCGCTCGACAAACCCACCTAACAGACCATCTTTACGCATGGAGACAACCCTACCTGGACACATCACACCACACCTGTTATCCCCATCGAGACACGGAACGGGACACATCTACACACCGCACGGCATGCATGGCACGGGGGGAGCACCTGTCGCCGCACACCAATGATTGATTGATTGACGGCCAACATCTTTCGGGAAGAGGTGGGGGCCTTCCTTCCTTGCTTGCCTAGGAGTTGGGGGGAGCATCGAACATCCGACCTTGCTAGTTGGTATGGTTGGATGGTAAACGCCACCTTCTCATTACTTCATTTCCCACCGCAAAATGCCAGGCTCATAGATTGAGATTTACCACCCCATACGCCACCTTTCTGTAGGTAATTTCCCATATCTCAAGGCGGGGTACGGCTGGTCTTTATTGCTGGTATGTTTAGATGGGCAACGCCATCTTTGCGCTCTTGAATTTCCCAGTTTGGTAGGCTCCCCGTCCTTAGAAATCCTTGGCCCGAGCTAGTTGATCCAGTCTCTTCTTTGGCTCAATAGGCCGCCTTTTAAGGTGAGAATTGACCCTCCCCATTCGCTAGGTTTATAGAGTGAATTTACCCATCCTAGTACTGGTGTACATATCCACCCCGAAGAGCCCTATAGCCCGCGGAAGGTAGACCTGCTGCTGGTTACCGTAGCGACTTATGTGACCCGCTTGCAACCAGACTTGTTCTTATTTTGAGCCTGAGCAGCCTACTGATCCGGACAATGAGACACCTTACTCTTAGCCTTTCGAGCTTTTGTCTCATGATTCAGAGAATACTTACGATTCGTAGAGTTCTGATGATCCGGAGAAGATGTTGGATAGGCCAAAGGTTCAGGTTCACGTCAATAGGTACCAATGTTATCATGGGGCAATGTCAATGGTAGTAGAGCAAATAGTGTTTGTTTCACCACTGAGCCATACACGGGTAAGACGGTGAAAGGTTTGGAACTCTGTCAGTCAGAAGCAAAGATGAATCTAAAATAAATTGAGAGGGTTTTATGTTCATCTAACTGTGCATTAAATCCTACAACAAAATGATATTTAGAAACTGTAATATATTTCACTATGTAAATGAAATAAGTAAAATGAACCCATAGAGGGGGTCATAAATGGAAATGAAAGTAAAACTCTAAACAAGAAGCCAAAAGTGGATGTAACCATGGATGAAAAATTGGGAGTAGAATTGGATGTTAAACTAGACATCAAAACAAGATGCAAACAATGACACCAAAATGGTTTTAAAGTAAAATTAAAAAAGGGTGCAACACTAGACACAAAGAAGGGAACAAAATAGGGCATACAAAATGATACCAAATTGGGCGCAAACAAGGATGAAAAAATGGACACCAAAATGAGGATGCAAAGAATGGTGTAAAATTAGGATGCAAAATTGGGTGCTAAAAGGATGTAAGAAAAGACACAAAACAAGATGAAAAATGGGACTAAAAAAGGGTGAAGCCAAGGATGCCAAAAATGATGCATAACTAGATGAAAATTCAAACTAAAATCTAGGTTAAAAATGAGATGAAAATGTGGACACAAAATGTGGTAGAAAAAAGGTTGCAAATTTGGATGCCAAAAAGGATGCAAAATTAGATACCAAAAAAGATGAAAATTTGGACATAAAAAATGATGTAAAATTGGACACAAAAGAAGAAAAATGGTGCAAAAATGGGCATAAAAAATGGCTCAAATTTGGATGCAAATTGAGATGCAACATTCGATGTAAAATGAGGTGCAACACATGATTCAAAGCTTGGTGCAAAAACAAATGCAAAAGTAGACGAAAAAAATGGCTCAAAATTGAACATAACAATAGACACAAAATGGGATGCAAAGTTGGACGCAAAACATGGTTTAACATAGGATGCAAATTTAAATGAAAAATTGGATGCAAGAAATAGTGTTAAAAATCATGCTCAATTGGATGCAACAAATGATGGAAAATTAGATGCAAAATATGGTGCAAAATAAGATGCAAAAAAGGGAGACAAATAAAATGCAAAAGTGGATGCAAAAATGCATGCAAATTTTGGTACTAAATTAGATTCAAAATATGGTGCAAAATTGGATGGAAAAAATGGTGTAAAAAAAGGCAGAAAAACTGATGCAAAAATAGATGTAAAAATAAGTACAAAATTAGAAGAAAAAAATGGCATAAGACCAGATGCAAAAATTGGCACAAACTAGATGTAAAAAAAGGCACCAAATCAGATGCCAAAGATGGTGTAAAAATCGATGAAAATTATGACACAAAACTAGAAGCAAAGAATTCCACAAAAAAGGAAGAAGAAAATGATGCAAAAAATGGCACAAAACTAGAAGGAAAACCTGTTGTAAAACCAAATGCAAATCTTGGTGCAAAATATGATGCAAAAAATGATACAAAATTTGGCGTAAAAAAAGATGCGAAATTTGGTGCAAAAAAGGACACTTTAAAAATTATACAATAGAGCCATATTTAGGGCCAGACTGCTCATCCCAATTGAGAAAAAAATGCACTAAAATCTGATGTTAAATCTGGCGCAAATTGCTTGTTTTGTTGTCGTGTACTTCATTATATTATATAGTTGGGGCTTGCTACTTGTTGGCGTGTTCAGGTAAACAAACTTGATGTGTTTTTTTTTATCTCGCAGTTGGAGCCTATGGAATAAGAAAGAGATTTGATAGCTTGGCAAAAATAGTAGCTTGACAAAAGTGGTAGAGAAAACATTAATCTCTCCTTCCATGACAAACATGGCCACTAAAACTTGCAACATTGTTTGTAGGAAGTGAAAATTATGTTTCTTTTTTTGTACATTAGTATATTACAATTTAATGAATATGTTTTATTATTATCATATATGGTTTCATACTTTAACAAAAAATTTGCCAGGACTTCACAATGTTTTATTATTCAGTGAAAGATTTTCCAAGATCTTACAAGATTTTATAATTTAGTGAAAGATTTGTCGTGACTTTACAAGATAATATAATCTAGTGAAAGATTCACCAAAAAAATATATAGTGATAAAATTGCCTCCCATTTTTCCTATGTATCATTGGGATTCGCCCATTTATTATACATATAAATTTAGGGTGGTTCTTAAAATTTTCCCTGATCACCAAGTTTGGGCTGGTGGCTATGTGCACCAACTCATCAAAGTACGAGTCAAGTTCTAGTCGGACCTGTGCCTTTGCCTTTACCCAGGTGAGTGTCCCAATAGATGGGATCGCATGTGTGTGCACAACAACATCCATACTCCTAAATACTTGTGCATGGGAAGCATGTAGACTAGTGATGAGCTGCAGGAGATCTTCATAGTTCTGTATCTGACTCCAGATGCGTGCCCTCAACTCGACCACTCTGGGATTCATTATCTTAGGAAAGTGTAACTGGGCTCCCTTGTATCTCATTATCCATGTTTGCATGTAATCAGCAAAATCATGCACATTCGACAAGATAAGTACTCTCCTAGTGTTGTCTTGTTGCGGCTTGACCCAGGTTTACAAGTGTTTTAGCCAAACAAATCCCGAAACTACTGGCCCTTTCGGCAATAGTCCATGGAGTGCGGATTGAGGTCTCACCCGAGGTAGT
The DNA here is from genome assembly GCA_031772625.1 of Pinus tabuliformis. Lineage (NCBI taxonomy): Eukaryota > Viridiplantae > Streptophyta > Pinopsida > Pinales > Pinaceae > Pinus > Pinus tabuliformis. Next base: position 85,883,573 of record CM062815.1, on the reverse strand, counting down.
ATGGGAGGGTGCTCGTCCCAGGTTTCTGCACCCTAGGGATGTCTTGATGAGGTCTGGAAAGGTCGTGAACCAATCCTGCATGCTTGCGTTGCTCCGCGTAGTTGTCTGACCTTCAAGTAGCTCTGTACAGAGCGCGAAGAGGTGCTGCCTAGATCCTTTACCCTGACTTAATTTTGTGGGCCTAGTATTCTTATTTACTGATTTAACATTTATAAATAGTGCATGTAATCATAAATTGTTAAGAGATGCAAGGATATAATCGAAACATAAACACGCAGATCAGATGCACAATATTCCAAAATCAACTTATCTTTTATTAACCTTTTGTTCCAGTAAAATCCAATTCCACCCTACACACATAGCTGCGGACTCTACCAAGCCTCTGTGCACACAACTATATAGCCACTTCCTACTCCTATAACCCAAGACTCGGGCTTACAGACTCAGAGCGAATATCACATTCAAAACCCATACCACTTAAGATCAATACTAACTCAAAGCTGACTTCTACCCTTAGAGCCTCGCTCTATTTGTACATTCCCATGGTCCGCGGACCATGGGTAGGTCGACCAAATCTATATTAAATTACAATATTTTAGGGCGGACCACCCTAGACTCTCGTGCTCTGCACCCATATTTCATGGGGTCTTACATTACTTTTGACCAAAATTCGGCCTACAAGCCCCAAAAATCTGCTATGGGGGATCTGCTACCCAACAAGCCCCCAACACAATCAACGTGACTTGTCCCGAGTCACTCGACTGGTGTGGTGATCTTTGCTCAGAGTCCATCTAGCAACTTCTATGCTTCGTAGACATCTGCCACACATTCCGCCACTGTGTGTTGTGTCAATTGTGTGCAACTCTCTGATGCATCGTTGTCAGAGGCACCCTCTTGCCTTTGTGCATATGTGTCCTGCATCTTAACCAGCTTTGATTCGATCATGTCGGTGACCGTGAATGCTTCCTCGAGCCAAGGCTGGATGCATGCTTTAAGCCCTGCTTCTTTCTGGCATGTGGCATCCACCTGTTCCTTTAGAGCCTGGGCCTCCCTCATCTTGGCCAATCGCTGAGTAAGGGCGAACATCTGCACGGTCCCTTGGACATTGTCATAGGCCTGTTGCAATTCCCACGCTTCTGTCTCTAACTGTTGTAGCGGTGGGTCCTCCTGCAGTGAAGTGAGCGTGAAGAGGGACTGGTCCAACAATCTTGTGCAGTCTTTTACAATATGTTCTATTTTTTTCAACCCTAATTGAATGGCATGGTGGTGCTGCTCTCGGACTTCCGGGGGTGTAGGGGCTACACCTTTAGTCATAGCTCTACGATCTGCAGGTTTAGCTCCAACTGAACCTACGCGGCCTCCTCTTGAGTCCTTCATAATCCTGCTGCCAGTTGATGAATATTTTCCACGGTGGCGAGTGCCGCTGGCACGACCAACTCCAGAATGCTACTACACGCCTCCTCCACTACGTGTTCTAATCCTTGGTTTTGGGCGACCAGGTTGTCGTGCTGCAGGCTAAGCTAGTCTACATTTCCCTTCTGCTTGCTCAAGACTTGGAGAGCGCAGCCCTCCCTGGCGCGAAGCTCAGCAGTTACCCCATCCTGCAGCTAGTATATGGTTTCTCTAGGAAGGGCGGCCAAGTTCAACCTCTAGCCCCTCATGCAACCTCCGGCTTCTACTAAGACGATACCTTCTAGTAACACCAAAGTGTTCGTTGTGTGGGCATACAACATCTGCTTAGCTTTGGCTGCACCTTCTACAAGGTGCGATGTCATCACTCCTAGGGGTCATACCTGTAATGCCTACAACTTTGCTCTGAGCACCCCCAACATAGTGGTCTACTCTGTCATCAACTCTTCCAGAGCATCCTTAGTGACATCACAAACTATTTTGCCACTGTCAAGAAGGGCTCCCTCAGAGGTCTTCATTGTCTTTATCTTCTTTCGTGTGGTTGGCTTCTCCTAGACACAAGGCCTCCTGAGTTGGGTCAATATTGTTGTACATTCCTTTGCCTCATCCTCCCCCTGCTTGTCTTGCTCCGTGGACATATCATAACCTTCTTCGATCTCTTTGGTGGGTGCGATTGTGGTTTCTTCCATCTGCGCTATCGTTGTTGCCTCATCCACCTTCTGTTGCATGGCCGCTTGTTGTTCCTGGCATTTTCTCTATGCCAGCTTCGCAATGTGCAGCTTTGTCTCCCTCTTCCGCTGCTGGACTGCGATCTTTTCCAATTCTTCCAAGTCTGAAGCACGCCACTATAGATACCATGCCACCATCACCTAAAATATTGCATTTTCCATTGCAATGAATGGAAGCTTCACCCATGTTTGGGTTGGATTCTTTCACGCCCGGATATATAGATTATGCATATCCGCCTTGAATTATGTCGCGCTTTGCAAACTGTTGTATACCATCGGGGAAAAATGTGGCCTGTGGTTGATCCAAGTTCGGATGCTCACCTCCATGAACATCCAAAACACCTTGATCTCATGAACATTTGTTGCGTTTTTCGTCGCCCAGAGTAAGGTGTACCTCGTGGCTTCGGGTAGGTTCTTCCCAATGGTGGGAAACTGGTTGTCCTTCGATAGCTCCCCTACAACCAACAAGATGGATAAGAGAAACCACACATAGTGGAAGTTTTTACCCTGCTCCTGGGCCTCCTGAAAATTTATCAAAAATTTATTGCAGAGAAACTACGCCTAGTTGAGCTGGACCCCCTCTGCACACAGCTCCGCCAACGCAATCACAGATACTGGCACCTCATCTGCGCGACATTTCCTCATGAAATTTTTGGCCAGTAGCTGGGTGGAAATGAACACCCCTTTGTCCTTGATGCTTGCTATTACATACCCTCGCTTCCTCTTCTCCAGCTTACATTTGGCCTTCATTACTTCTGTGAGGGCCAAGTCACTGCTCTTTCTTGCTATGGCTACGGGATTGTTTCCTTTGATGGGAAGTCGAGAAATCTGGTGAATTAAGTCAGCCATGATGGTAATCAACTCCTCCAGCCAGAGACACCCATAATGTACTAGACACAGTAGCTACCGAATGACAAAGATCATGACAGATGTGTGGTGGTAGTGGGGTATCAACTGCAGATGTAGTAACTTGGCCCTCTCCACACCATGTAACCATTTTTGCTGCAATAATTGCTCTGTGGCTAGCTGTGGGAACTTCTCGCTATCCACGAGGTCCCAGTCTTTGAACTTTATATTAGGTACTTGTCCCAGCGGCGGAATGTCAAACCTTATTTTGTCCAGAAGATGCGAGGTCTGGAGTGCAATCTTCATGGCCTCCAGGTCCTTCGGTATCTTGGCTTTCCCTTTCCTTGGGGATATGTAGGGGGGTAACTTTATCATCAAAGGTATGTGTGAAACATTCTCTACCTCATCGTCCTGTGTTTCAATTTGGGCGATCAGGGCTTGTAAATCTTCCTCCTCCTCTGTTTCAACGGCAAAAACTTTACCCTTCTCGGTCACTGACAATTGACAAAATCGTGGGATCCATGGGGACACCCGAACTGGCCCCATGGGCTACTTGTGTTTCTATGGTCATGGTGTGCGTGGGGACTTGGGAACCTCTCGTGCAACTGCTGCCTCTCCAGGCTCCTCCTGAGTTACACGGGGTTTTGGGGTTACTTCCATGAATTGCACTCTGGTCCTTGCAGCCAACATTGTTTCTAAACTGGGTTCATTCGGTCATGTACTCTTGGGTGGCTAGGTAGGTTGGTCCTCAATTCTCTGTACTGGCTCAAATCTCAAATAACCAAGTGTTGCCTCGAGGCTACCCAGTGGGATTTTATAGTAATGTTTGAATCTGAATTCTCTTATTCCCTCCACTTCTAAGTCATTAATACCTCCTTGGAGGTAGATCATCCCAAATATAGCTCTTAATTCATGTCTTAATGGCCCACCACCCGCTCCTCTAGACCTCTTTTCATGAACAGTGACATCAATGGTCACCTCCCAACCTACCCACGTAGCAGGGTAGCCCCTTCTACGCGACTGCGGCCCCTGTGACATACTGGCCCTGTGAGGAAACTCCTTCCCACGCAACTCTCCTACAGACTCATTTATAGTCCTGCGCCTTCTTTCAACTGCTTGGAGTGCTGAGACTATGCTTCCTACAGATAGTTGGGTGGTCGCACCCCCAGTGCGAGGTTTCAATTTCCCTGCTAGCCTGGGCTATGGGCACCCTTCAAATACCCTTGCGTTCGGTAGTGTGTCACGTTCTTCTTTCATTAGTACAATCCCCTGTTTAGTAAGGTGTGGTCGTAACCATGATAGCAGGGTTGCAACTCTTTCTAATGCAATAGTAGGGCTGGCTAGACTTGGTTTCAGCATGCTCAATTTCTTGCGACCCACTTGCGTGACTTCGGTTTCCAGTTCGCTGATTTCTTCATCCAATGTCACGCTTTTCTTTCTCAGTCATGCCCACTCTTCATCCAGTTCGCGAAGTTCCAAGCCCCCTCGCCAAATGTCTTTCTACAACTACCTAATTCCTTCACCTAGGTCCTCGAGTCCTATCCCAACTGCTAGAGCTGTGGTCTGAGGATTCTTCTCTGTCCTCCTGGTTGCATCTCTTCTTGTCAATGTTGGGGTCATTTCCATGCTCCAGTTTTGGCTTATGGTCCTATAAGTGCATCTAACCGCTGGTACGCACAGGTCCCTGTTGGTTTGTTTTGTCAGGTGGACTCTGTTCATGACTCTGCATAGCCTTTTGAATTCTCCATTATGGACTGTTTGTGGAGTGCATCACCTTTGCTGCCGTGTAGGGTTCTAATTTCCAATCCTTAGTCTGGGAAGTGTTTGCACATCACGCGTCTGCACCCATCGACACAGGTGGGTGCACAAAATTCTTCATCTTCACTGCCCAACTCGCGTTTGACGTTGGGAACTTCCAAACCGTAAGCATATCCTTCTTCTACAATCATGCTAGTTTCCCATAGTCTTCTGATGTGTACTCCACCATCGTGCAGGTGTCTCGCACAATGCCCATTCCAGAACATCGTACTGCTATTGTTCCGATACTGCACTTTCAAATTTGTCTAAGAATTCATCCACTCCTGTTATCCCACCATATGTTGGCAGTTCCCTTGCTTCGGTCGTCATGCACCGCAATGATCTAATCATCATGTTACAATTCACCATTGTCACTTCGTGCAACCATTCTACCAGCATTTTATCTCTTCATTTGAATCTGAAGTACAAGAACTGTCGCACTCCCATGAAATTCTCCCATCTTCAGTGGGGTTCACCTGATCCTGGTTTGTGCCGTTATCTAGTAAATGCAATCCAGCTCATCGTCACTGTCAATGTCGCGCACAGGTTCGGTGTAGCGCGCACCTTCGGCCGGATCTACTGGAACTACCAGGCGAAGGGACTTTTTTGTGAATATCATCTTCCGCTTCTTCAGGTTGATGACTCCATTCATATCAGTGGCCTAGTATATTCCTAGAAACATGGGGTAAGGGTTGCTATCATCAACAATTTATATTACTTCAAAGTCTGTCTACGTGCTTGCACCATCGATGTGCACCATTACCCCTTGCAATCTCCCCATCGGCATGATCGTTTATTCGTTCGCCATCCGTAATTGAATAGGGGACCATTGCAATTCAGGCCTACCCATGCATTTCCATGTCTGCTTTGCTAACACATTCGCGTCTGAACCCAGGTCTAGAATTACTTGATCCATTTCATATTCCCCAATATGCACCATTAATCTTATCTCCCTCCTAATGTGCAATGCATGCTTTCCTAGTTTCCAGACTATGCATGGTTCACCTGACCTTGTGCATCTAGTTATCAATTCTTGTAGTCCCTTTACTGCCCTATTATCATGCAACAACTTCATGCATGTCTCTAAAAAGGTAGTTAGCATAGAAGGATCCATCCTGGCTTTGGTTGATCCTTACTACCTGAAGTAGAGGCCTCCACAATCTCTTCTTAGCTTCCATAAACATCTCCCTTATGCATTCCAAGTCAAACTCGAGTCCCTTTGTAGGGGCCTTGCGAATCCATGTATCTTCTTCAGGCCGCTTCTGAGCACCATGTTCACGTTGGCATATTATTCACGTGGTTCAGACCTCATCATTTGAATATTCTGTGTTGGATTAGGCTGAAGTACCCCTTTCTTGCACATTTGTGTGATCAACATAGGGGAATCTACCATTTCATGATCAAACTACTCACAGTACAAACAAGATATTCTCCTTGGATTGGTACAATCACGAGTGTAGTGCCCCAGTCCTCCGCAATTGTAACAGATTAATTGTCCTTGGCCGTTTCCTAGCCCCATTCCTCCTCGTCCTCAACCTCATCCCTAAAATACAGTGTGTGCCATCCCCACGGCTGGGTTAAGGCCTTGCGTTTTTGTCTGCATCCTATAGGCTGGGGTCTGATCCATCATTACCTTGTAGCTTCGATAGGTATGCTCACTATGATCCACTGATCTAAAGAAATTGCAAAAAAGCTATTGTGGAGTCTTGGTATACTTCTGCAACAAATGACAGTTTTCTGTTATGTGCTTTCCTCCCACCTGATAGATCGCACACTAGAGTGTGGGTGCCGCACTTGGCCCTGCTTATGCCTCTGGTCTCAATGGCATTGGCCCTCCTCTTACCAAGTAATTCACGAATACCGGACAGTGATCCTTATCGTGGCCTTGGCCTTTGCATTTTATACACCACACTTCCTCGTGCACCTCTGGACACGGTGCTATATCCTACTTCATGCTCTACATCTCCAAGCATAGGCTCTGTAGTTGCACATGGATCTGTTGGACTCCTAATCTCGGATCCTATATTGGTGTTTCATGAAACCTCAACGCCATTTCCAATTCTTCCGCCTGGGTCGAAAGCTTCTGTTGTGACAACACCATCCTCAAGTGTGGTGTCAAAGATGCCACATACCACGCGTGGTTTTGTGCATCCATTAGTGTCATATTAGCCTCGCGGATCATACTCTTTAGCCTCTGATCCAGATCCTAGGGGGTCTTGACTGGAAGCATCGTGATCTTCTTGAATTCGATGATTGATTGTGTCTATAATTTCGGCCGCTAAATTCATTGTTCAATGCAATCTGGATCTCCGCTATTCCTACCTTTGGGTTATCATTCGAGTGCTTTATATACCACGTCAACGCACGATCTTGCATCATGCTTACCAATGTAGCCTTTTTAATGTTATCGTCTGTAACCCCTTGTGCTTCTCACACTGCTCTTACCACGAACCAAAACTGATCCAGGTCCTCATTCCTACTCCTCTGAATACGGGTAGCTTAATGACACTTTCCATAATGAACTACTAGTTCGGTGGAGGTGGTGTGGGTGAAGATGGAGGTGAAGGAGGTGAAGCGAATGGTGGCCTAAGTGGAGATAGTAACTGTGGAATGCACTGCCTGATCAAATTGACCGCACTCCTCGGAGACATCTGAGCAAGCTCTTCCTCGCTCGCTAGCAGAGGTGAAATTAAAGGTTTTTTTCCTAACCCTTTGATACCTTTGCAGGCCTTTCCGCTCCGTGTCGTTCCAATCATTAATGTATTGCATCACCCATTTTTCACATAACAGCAACTTAATCCAGGTATTGAAAGATTTGATTTACTTATCTCGCAGTCCCTTGAGAAAACATCTTTCTGCTTCATTGTAGCTTACAGTCGTGTCTATCACAAATTCAGTGATAAACCATCCTATTATCCGGTCGATCCAATGGTCTACATCCCGCATGATCTTATCTTCTGATGCTTCTAGCCTGTGCACTAATGCTAAAGTCCACACTATCGGGTTATTGAGCTTATACCTTCCTTGGTTGTCGGCGAACCTCACGATCCAATCATACAACTTTGAAGAGAAGGACACGAAGAATATCTCATGGATTTCCGTATATACCTAGCGATCCAGCCACCTCTTCTCGGATATCCGTGGAGTTTTGTTTTCCTGTATCACGAAATCATGAAGCTTATGATCCAACCAATCTTCAATTTCCTTCTTCATAGGGTTCTAGTGTTCTGACACCAGACATCCCTTAGGCAGATCTCGATCCTAGCAAAAAAAATTGTTGGCTTGTTGGGGCGTGACCCAAGTTGAGAAGTGTTTTAGCCAAACAAATCCCCAAACTACCGACCCTTTCTCAGTCTGTGGAGCGTGGATTGAGATCTCACTCGAGGTAGTATGGGAGGGTGCTGGAACTAGGTTTCTGCACCCTAGGGATGTCTTAATGAGGTCTGGAAAGGTCGCGAACCAATCCTGCACACTTGCACTGCTTCACGTAGCTGTCTGACCTTCGCATAGCTCTATACAGAGTACAAAGAGGCATTGCCTAGATCCTTTACCCTGACTTAATTTTATGGGCCCGATATTATTATTTACTCATAACCAGTGTACGTAATCATAAACTGTTAAGAGATGAAAGGATATAACCGAAACATAAATACACATATCAGATGCACAATATTCCAAAATCAACTTATCTTTTATTAACCTTCTATTCTAGTACAATCCAATTCCACCTTGCACTCAGCTGCAGGGGTCTGCGCACACAGTTGCAGACTCTACCAGGCCTCTGCACACATAGCTACAGAACCTCTTCCCACTCCTATAAACCAAGACATAGACTTACAGACTTAGAGCAAATATCGCATTCAAAAACCCATATCACTTAAGATCAATACTAACACAAAGCTAACTTCTACCCTTAGAGCCTCGCTCTATTTGTACATTCCCATGGTCCGCAGACCATGGGTAGGTCGATCCACTCTATATTAAATTACAACATTTTAGGGTGGACCACCCTAGACTCTTGTGCTCCGCGCCTGTATTTCGTGGGGTCTTACATTACTCTTGACCAAAATTTAGGCTACAAGCCCCAAAAATCTGCTATGGGGGGATCCACTGCCCAACTTGGAATACAACTCCTGAATTACTATTTCAAGGGACAATACTTCATCCAGTATTTCCTTCTTCAACTATGCTCAGGCAGATGTTGTAACCAGTTATCCTCCCTGCTTTGCCATCTGTAACTCCTTAGACATTTGCTTGTTCTCAGATATCAAGAAGCAAAAACTCGAGCTAGTGGTTTTTGCATATGCTCTGGTAGCCTTGGCCAATGCTACTGGGTGCTTGCACATGTCAGACAAGATTAGTCGTTCCTCAAACTATGTAGGGGATGTGTGATCATCTCGAGTCGACACTCTGCGAGATTGAAAAACTCTATTGGGACTCATCGAATGAGATGTTGTGCATCTCTCCCTTTGGATTGTCTCCAAGGATTTCAGTGTATCCTTGGTCACTTGGGACTTTCTCTGCCTCTGGATCCGATGAAGTTGGTGGGTTGACCTCTTGGTGGTGAGGCATGACATCAATGAATTTCTCTAACTCCTATTGCTCCATGTCCATATCCATTTGCTCAAATTCTTTTTCAATCTCTTGAGTGAAGACTTGTTCCTGCGACTACTCACGACTATTCACAGAGGTCTCCACCGATGTCCATGCCCATTTCAAGCCCGGGAACTCCCAACGGAAAAAGATTGCATCCATGATGTAGGGGGACATGTAGATTTTAGCTCATTGACCTTTGGGCCCAACCCACATCACTTTTCATCCATTTGTCGACTCCGGCTTGCCAGTGGAGATTAATTTTATGAGGTAAAGGGATCTTCATGGCATTCGATTGTTGTGAAGCTCTTGTTACCTATTCCTTCAGCCTGTGATCCAACATGTCAGACCATTTTCATGCTTTGCCTTCACTAGCCAGTTGGTCCAATGCGATCACCCAACTCTACGAGAAGGTTTCCCTTTTCTCTTTGCCATACAAGCGACATGAAAATATGACTAGGTATTGAAACACCTTCCACAATATCTTAATCTTGTGGATCTGATTGGGTGTCATCCTGAATTTAGTCAACTCCTTCACCCAGTTCTTCAAGATATCTTTGGAGTTGGCATTACTACTGGGTATACTGAAGGGTGTCTCCATGGTGATCATGGGCTTCAACATATGTTAAATCTATTCATAATACTGAGCCCTGAAGGTAGCAATCTTCGTCCCATTGACACTACTCAATGTCATCATCTTGGGGTCAGTGTGAGAGACGATCCAATGTATCATGTTCGTGCATGGGCACACGGGATACCTGGATGCAATCCAGTACAAACTGGACTTGTGAATGTTCACATAGACATGGCAGTCTGCGAGGTCTTCCCCGAATGTTCCTGCAAATGCATCATTGACCTCTTGCCATTTCAACTTGATGTCCTTGTCAACAATCATCTTGGTGTCGTCATAGATCGGAAAACTTGTAGACACTCACTCAACAGTTGCTCCAGTTGCACTTTCATCGGTGTCTTTTGATCCTGCTCTCTTTGAAGACATTGATCCTGAACTACTGAGAGATGGATGAACACTTGCTAGTTCTGGAGACATGGAGATATGCATGGTAAGAAATATTTTAGCTAAAACCAAAGCAAACTTGAGGAATGACATGCAACATACCTGGGGATTGACTGGCAAGGATTGCGCAATTTTTCCTAGGACACTAGGAGACTAGCTGCTGACACTGTGCAAAAAGCAGTCTGCACTACTGGGAGGTTGGTTGGTTTTTGGAATTATGCAATGGACAATCCAGACTGGCCTGTTGGCTGTTGGGATTGTGCAATGCACAATTCCAGTTGGCAAGGGTTGTAGGCCCAGTGATTGCGTTGTTGGCTTGAGGGGGCCTGACCAAGGTTCAATGTTAATTTAGCCAAACAAATCCCTACACTACTAGCCCTTTTGGCGTTAGGCCATGGAGCTCGGACCGAAGTCTTACCTGAAGCAGTATGGGGGGATGCTGGAACTAAGTTTTCGCACCCTGAGATGGTTGTGATGTCATTGATTCCCTCTATCCCTGCCTTCGCGCAGGTTGCTTTGCTCTAGGGCTTGCAAGATGAGCCCTCTATTCCAGCCTTCAGTACCTCTACAAAAGGGTATGATCAATCTTCGTGCAGCCCTAGCCTACTGCTTAGGTACTTTCGCACTGCTACGGTAGCGTGCCATACAAATTCCCCAGTTAATCTAAGTGACTTGCTTATCTTATCAGACAATTATAATTAACACTGCGTAGACAGATTTTCGTAAATGCATTCAATTATTCAATGTAATTGCGGTAATTTGCTTATCATATAAGCACAATAAAGGAAATTCATACATAAAGTATCAGATGCATCAATAGAACAAAGACAAAGGAATTGTAGAATATCTCTCTTTATTAATATCTTCCAAATTTTTACAGACTTTGTCCACCCTGTGCACACAACTGTAGGGGTTCACACACTCAGCTACAGAGACTTTACCTATGCTACAACCCAAGACTTAGACTTCTTACTTCAGAGCTACCCCTCTCTTACATTATTCATCATTCTATGTATCCAAAACTACTTAGAGCTTAGTTCTTTTTATACAATCCCATGGTCCACAGACCATGGGTAGATATCTTACAACCGACTTTAATTTTCAAAACTAAGGGTGGATTACCCTTTATGACACCTAACACCTTCATGCTTCGCGACCACAAAATGCAGAGAATTTACCATTTTATTACAAAATTTAACTCAAACATGGGCTTTTCACCCCAAAACTGCACTTGGGAGATCCCGCTCCAAATAGGCCCCCCAACACAAACATCGTGACTCGCCCTCGAGTCACTCAATAGGTGTGGAGATATTTGTGCGAAGCCCATCCAACTCAACCCATATGACCTCTACCTCGACCGTGCAATGAATTTGTTGGCTTGTTGGGGCCCAACTGTTATCGATAAAACTAGTGTCTATGCAGAGCTGCTAGTCCCACTAAGACTGGTAGCTATCTTAGAAACAAACAAACTAAAACTACTTTCTTTTTCCTTTATGAGAAGTATATAAGAGGGGAACAAAGGAGACCAACCTCTGTCTTGCGCTTGGTTCCTTGCTTGATTCCTCTCCCTTCTGATAGATCTTCGCCACTTGCTTCCTCGTCTACCCAACTTCAAAGACCACCTATGGAATCAGAGCAGCATAACACTATCCACGAACAGAGATCTACTATCATAAACAATATAGGACCAGATATATATTGACCACACAAATGCATATATTATCAATCATACAAGAATGTGGAGGAAAACTTGAATAGCTTTATTAATATCAAGAATAGCAAAGAGGATTACAACCAATTGTTCTGACCCAGCGTCATCCTCTCAGCAAGAAAGCCCTTCTTCATCTCATGAAAATCTTAGATCACCCAACACTATGATGTTACACCAAGAAACCAGCAGCACTTCCTTACAAGATACAAAATTCCAACCTCTGGATCTCTGGGATGAGGGATCCATATATAGATTTTTGTAAGGGGGTTGAGTCAGCTTCTGAGATTTGATTAGTGTCCTCTCTCTGATAGTTCTTGATTCCAATTGGAGATTGATGATCTCTTACTCATCCCTGGGCGAATGCAGAGAGGCAAGTGTTGCAGGAGAAGTTTCTGGAAGATTCCATGATCATCCACCTCGCAAATTGACTCTACCATTTGTCCACTCTCGCCCATCGCACCCCATAGAAGGGCTTTTCAGTATGAATCACACCTCCCGCGTGCATTTAGGTGGGATGCAGCGCACTTTGACCATGGAGCAGGTGAGATGGTCCAGTTTTGACCAGTTCTGAGTAGTTTTTCATGGAGAACTTCTAGGAGATGATGTAATCAGCTGACCTTGTTCTTTTAGGGGATGGAACAACACTTTTAGGGACTTAGGAGCCCTTGGTTTATGGACATGTTTGATTGGGGTTGTAGTGCCCAAAAATGTCTATAACAGTTGCCCCCTAAAGCATGAGGTCGTTAATCTTTTGATGTCGGGTGAAATGCTTTATCATGAGGATCTGAAGTTTTTTCGAGCTGGAAGGCGACCTGTAATAAGATACAATACAATACATTATCTTCATAATATTTTCATGATCTAGCTGAGGCGGGCATTCCCATGTTCAGCTTTATAAATTCATTTTCATGTACATAAGAGAGACAATCGTCTGAGTGCAGACTGATGATTTTGGTAGAGCCATCATCCCTTTGATTGGATGATTATCTGTGTAGCAATGATGTACATTTGATGTCTTTATTCTCCTGAATATATATTGTAGCCCGAATGGATGAAACTAGATCCAAGGTCTTCAATCTCGTTCGATATTCACTCAAAGTACAAGTCTATCCATGTGAGAGATGTTCTGGAGTCGAACATGGAAAGTTACGCCTGATTACCAACCAATGATGTAAGTTGTTAACAGGCGCGAGAGGAATCACCGATAATGATGATGACCCTCAAGCTACTATAGTACAATTCACGTGGTGTGAATAGAGGACTTGGCGTCGAACACCATGCGAAATCTTTTGGTCGAAGGCCATTGATGTAAACTTGTCACCGGAAGTGAGAAACTTGCCATTGAGGCATGCAAGCTTCAAAGTACTAAAAGGGTTGTCCCTAAGTCGACTTCTTGGATAATGAGCTGATGTCAACAAGAAGCGACCCGCCGTAGGAGGGCCTTAATGAATCCCACATCTATGGCACAGAACGGCGTAAATAATTTTGGAGGTGAAAACGGTCTGATGATATAAGGTTCACGATGGCGGTCACGAAAGAATGGAGCGTAAATGTATTGTAGTGGATGAGACACAGGTGAATTCTCTGAGCGACTTCTCTTGAACATATCGGCGACACTGACATGATGGATTGGTAGCGTTAACCCCAAATGTGGATGGTGATGATGGACCAATGGTGATATGACCAGTGAATGGAACAACCCAACCCGACTTGGATGCGGAGCGAAAGTGTCATGTTCAAGAGCAACTTGCTCCCAATAAAGTTTCTTCAAGTTTTCTTCCAAATTTTTCCCTAGTCATTGCTGACCAGTACCTCTTTATTTTTGTCAAGCTTGAGGAGGATAACATATGCTTGTTCTATAATTTTCCCTTCGGGCAAACCCATCGCTATGTTTTAACGAGCCTAGCGATAGTGAAACTGGTTCTTGTCTGTATGGTCAAGTTTGTCGCTATTCGGTTTTAACGAGTTTAATGACAAAGATAACTCGGTCCAGTCGTATAATAAGGATGTCTCATCTAAGATGGCATTTTTTCAAAGCTTTGCCCGCATCCTTTGTTTATGCAAGTTAGAAAATGACCAATCCTACGAGTTTAAAGGGTTATAGGACCTACAAATTTAAAAAATGAATGGTCACTCTTCGCTTGCATGCCAAAAGGTTTGCATGCCCCCAGGTATAGCGAAAAATTTCCAGGTTATCAAAGATTGTTCTATCTGCACTACAGACAAAACACTTCCTCGGCAATGTCTACCGAAATAGACACAGGTGAGCGACGCAACTTGCCTCCACTCACATAACTTTAATGGAGGAATCTTATTCCAGTTTAATCTCATAAACCAGTCATATATCCTTCGCGAAAACCTACCTTATACCCAATGTTCTCCTGCCGAAATAGACCAGGGTGCATACCCCCTGGGCTTCAGTCATGTCCTCTCGAATCACTCGCACTCATCAGGTGGATGGACTGGGGATTGATGAGACATTCCTTGCATGAAAAGACCATTCAGGGATGGTATTTGACTATTTGCTATGTGTGAACCGGGGAATGAAAGCTGTTCTATGAGCTTGACCACTCTTCCTTCATGCGGAAAACACATTACTCTAAAGAGTGAGGAGACAATGGCTCACATGCAATAAATATAGTCGCTTCCAAGGAGTAGATTATAATCCAGGGGTCCTTGGACTACCATTACGTTCATGTGAACGGTTTTCCTTCTCAATGTTATCGGCACATTGGGAAGGATCCCTAATGGTCGACTGGTTCCTTTGTCAAAGCCTGTTAGATTTCTCATTTCAGGCAAAAGCGATGGTGAATCAAGTGCTTTCCAAGAAGTTGAGGAAAGGATACTCACAGAAGCCCCTTCATCTATGATGGTACCGGCCATGACCATTCTGTATATTTGAGCAATGATTCGAAATGGTACACTAGCCGGTAAACAGGGTCTGCCTAGTAGATTCCAATCGAAGGAAACAACTAGGTTGCTTGGAGGTGGGACCGAATAGACGGCTGGATATGACTCTGACGAACTTCCTTCCTGCGGTAAAGGAATGGGTAGACTGCCCCCATGTTCACCAGAGTCTGTGTTTATGAAGAGGATTTGAACGGTGTCGTTCTTGTTCTCTTCGGTGACTGTATCATCTGAAGATGGATCCTCTGAAGGCAAGACCAGGTCAACTGCCACCTCTACCTTTTGAATTTCGTCTAGTGTGGATTCAGATGGTTTATCTTCAATGATAGACACTTCAACCGACCTCATGGTGTGTCAGTCGGATTTTCAACTAGTGATGGACTTGGAAAGAGTTTCTTATATCCAGGAGGGAGCCGTAACGGTGAAACTGGACAGTCGTCCAAAACTCTTTTAGCCTCGTCTAGGAAGGGACAACGGTGGACGGCATGATCGCCTTCACACAGTTTACAAGGGAATTTACTTTTCCTTTTCTGTCCTGACATTTCACTTTCACTAGTTGACGGTGTACTTTCAACATGATCTTCAAAGGTTGTTGACACCAGATTGTGCAAACGAGGAGACTAGTCCCTTAACATCCGAGGGATGCAAGGACAATCTTGATGATAGTGATCTCCTTTGCAAATGACACATGGAGATTTAGGCTTTGACAGTGCAGTGTGTGGATTTTCACTAGATGATGCTTGGTTGCCCCCTGTCGTCTTCGGCTCCTTCTTCTTCTTCCCTTTCTTCTTCTTCTCCTTCTTCTTCTTAGTTACTTGACTTTTGGCTTTACCAGCTTCATCAAGCGAAGAGGAAGGAGGAGAGGGAGAATCAGACGAAGTAGAAGGTTGGGGGGTAGCTTTGGTATCATATAGTTGCTTACTTTATTGCTCAGGAATCACGGTGTTCTGAATGACAGAGGTCGAGAAGAGCCATACGGGCAGGCCGATTGTCAGTCCTGGAAGCGACAATGTGGCCATATGGGGTGCACCAACATCTCCCCAAGAGAAGAAAGGACTAGGATTTCCTCCAAGGGGAAATACTTGGTTGGTGGAATCCATCTTTCTCAACCTAAGACCAATGTAGGAAAGGTGATGTTTATTCTGATTAAAATAAATTTTAGATGCTTTGACACAACTTGTTTTTTCAATTTTTAAGAGTCGAGAAAAAACAAAAGATGACTCTAGTCGCCTTCAATTTTTAATGAGCTTGAAGTGACAAGTGCTCAGATGGACCTTTTCCTTTAAGAAGTCTAAAAAGGAACGAAAGAGACTACTCTGGAAATCTAGACGGAGGGATTACCAAACCAATCGCAAAAATGCAGAATACTTTTTACGGTACGGCAATCAATCTTCCCGAATGCTGTGTTCAGTGCATTGCGATCGATAGGGTGGCAGACACGGCTTCCTATGGATAAAGGATATAGCCTATTTTGGTCTCCCGATATATACTCGATGCTATGTGGGAGCACAACTCCGTACTAGCACTTGTCGTCTCAAAGTGGAGGAATCACCCAACCAGCAATGAAAACAACAGTTACCAGGCTTTACGACGCCGGAATACGTCTCTAGCCTAGACTTCTAAATGTTATGCGTTAGGTTCCAAAGCGTTTTTGGATTCATTAAATTTATTTTACAATTGATCTTGCTTAAGAAATTTGCCTTTTAAGTTCACTGCGTGATGTAGATATACAATTCCTAAAATGCAATCTAAGATGATAAACAATCGTTTAATCTTCTTTTTGCAATGAAAATCCTAGCTACTAAAGAAAGAGAGATGATATTCTTTCAACATAGAGCAGAGAGCACACACTATATGCACTATCCTAAATCAAACCAACAAACAGTCTAAATGAAAATGCACATGCATGTATTTGTTTTCAGCCTTCTTAATGTGTGAATGATAAAAAGAAAGCTAAGCGCAAATCTGAATTGTTTTTCAAATCGACATTACTAACAAGCTTCTTTTCAAGACAAAATGAAGACAATGATGACACTTTGCGATTTGGAATAGAGAACTTGCTTTCGACACTTTAAAAACTATTAATTCAAATCAAATACAAGAGTAACAGTGTAATCGACTATCAAGAACAATTGGATTCTCTTCTATGACTGAAAATGACACTTGTGACACTTCCAAATCAAGAAACGATAGTTCAATTACGCTACTTCTTTGTAAAAGAGAACTGAAAATGGCTCACAATATATAAAAACATTTACAGTTCTTTGCACAATGGAGGTGGAATAATGGAAAGGAAGGGGGTTTCCAATAGAGGTATACTGACTACAGACAGTAAAACTCTTGAATAGAGCTGAAAAGAATGAAGAAAAACCAAAGTCTGGAGGCAAAATTAGCCTTCTCTAATCAGCGCACCTGTTACACAGGGATTCCAGTATGCATCCCACCTACAACACACGGGAAGTGTGATGCATACTGATATCCTTGAAGAGAGGGTGCGATGGTACAGTGCGAGGCTTTTGATCCAGTTCTTGATCACAGTTTGCAGCACAGTTCAGGGATTTAGGCCTTTCAAGTGATAATCAGTAAATAAATCACAGGGGTAGATCTAAGGAGGTTACTAGAGCCACCACAAGGGCAATTAGAGTGTTTGTAAATCGATTGTTCAGTTCATAAACAAAACCCAGCGATAGACTGAAGCAACATTGATCTACTTTGCACTTGCATAGCAAATGCAGTTCAAAGGCTAGCTGGCTTGACTTCAGGCTCTATCTTTAAGTTTATAAAGTAAACAAATATAGACAAACAAACAATCTATTCACTCCCCGGTGGAGTCGCCATTTTGTTATCGGGAAAACTAGTGTCTATGCAGAGCTGCTAGTCCCACTAATACTGGTGGCTATCTTAGAAACAAAAAACTAAAACTACTTTCGTTTTCCTTTATGAGAAGTAGATAAGAGGGGAACAAAGGAGGCCAACCTCTGTCTTGCACTTGGTTCCTTGCTTTATTCCTCTCCCTTATGATAGATCATCGCCACTTGCTTCCTCGTATACCCAGCTTCAAAGAGCACCTGTGGAATCAAAGCAGCATAAACTATCCATGAACAGAGATCTACTATCATAAACAATATAGGACCAGATATATATTGACCACACAAATGCATATATCATCAACCATACAAGAATGTGGAGGAAAACTTGAATAGCTTTATTAATATCAAGAATAGCAAAGAGGATCACAACCAATTGTTCTGACCCAGCATCATCCTCTCAGCAAGAAAGCCCTTCTTCACCTCATGAAAAGCTTAGATCACCCAACACTATGATGTTTCACCAAGAAACCAGTAGCACTTCCTTACAAGATACAAAATTCCAGCCTCTGGATCTCTGGGATGAGGGATCCATGTATAGATGTTTGTAAGGGGGGTGAGTCAGCTTCTGAGATTTGATTAGTGTCCTCTCTCTAATAGTTCTTGATTCCACTTGGAGATTGATGATCTCTTACTCATCCCTGGGTGAATGCAGAGAGGCAATTGTCACAGGAGAAGTTTCTGGAAGATTCCATGATCATCCACCTTGCAAATTGACTCTGCCATTTGTCCACTCTTGCCCATTGCACCCCATAGAAGGTATTTTCAGTATGCATCACACCTCCCACATGCATTTAGGTGGGATGTAGCGCACATTGACCATGGAGCAGGTGAGATGGTCCAGTTTTGACCAGTTCTGAGTAGTTTTTCATGGAGAACTTCTGGGAGATGATGTAATCAACTGAACTTGTTCTTTTAGGGGATGGAACAACACTTTTAGGGACTTAGGAGTGCTTGGTTTATGGACATGTTTGATTGGGGTTGCAGTGCCCAAAAATGTCTATAACACTAACCTAGGTTTAGAAGTGGTTTAGTCGAACAAATCCCGCACTACCGGCCCTTTCGGCAAAAATCCGCAAAGTGCAGACTGAAGTCTCACTCGAGGTAGTATGGGAGTGTGCTAGAACTAGGTTTCCGCACCCTTGGGATGTATTTATGTGGTCTGGAGGGTCGCGAACCATTCTGCGCTCTTGTGCTACTCTGCAAAGATATTTGTCCTTCGCATAGATCCAAGCTAGTCACTTCCCGAACCTTATTATTTATATGGATTTATTCTATATTAGAATTAATTTGTAAGGTCTTTAAGTAAACATTTAAAAACAATACCCAGTGTGCATTGTCATCATTCATAAATACAGGCTTAAAATCCTATAACAGGCATATAACCCAAAATATAACAGATCCACAATCATTCAGAATCAACACAATGTGTCAGAACCAACTTATCTTTATTAATATCTTCGTTTCAGTACAATCCACTTTCTGCCCTATGCACATAGCTGCAGGTGTCTGCGCACACAGTTGTAGAGCCTTTATCTAACTACTAATCCTCCCAACTCACACTTACAGACTCAGATTGACTATTGCTTTTTGAAACCCATAATACCTTAGATCTCCTCCAAAAAGCTACCTCTATCCTTAAAGCCTCGCTCTATTTATACATTCCCATGGTCTGCAGACCATGGGTATGCTGACTTCTATTATGTTACATTCTTTTCGGGTGGACAACCCTTTGACTCAACCTATTACATTTCACGCTCTGTGCACTTCGTGGAACTTTTTACAATATCGTTACCTTGTCTTATAGACTTTAACCCCCAAAACCATTACGCAGGGCCTCCGCTACCCAAAAAGCCCCCAACACAATCATCGTGACTCATCCCAAGTCACTTGTCAATGTGGCGTTACATGCTGCCATGGCTTCGCGGTCCACCATCCCTGTGAGTGATGCCCTATGATTTGTTGCTCCCTCTTTGTCTCCTACAATTCTTCTTCAAGCTCCTGCTCCATTGCCTCTACTAATTCGCGCAACCAGTGATGCTCATTCTGCTCTGCTCGAATAACACAGAGCACCCCCTCATAGGATTTTAGCTCAATTTGGGGTGCCACATACGGGAGCTCTTCGTGCCAACGCAACAAATCTCCAGTTTATGGTCTACTATACACACTGTCTACTACAGCTTGTGTTGCAATTTTGCAAGAAACATGTTGTTGTCTGCGAGATCCCAATCTTCAAGGTGCATTAGAGATGAACTGTTAACTGCAATTCCATCATTTATATCCATATTCACAGTCTTTCCCGTATCTTTTATGGGTCGCCAGCGAGCCCATGGGCTAGGCAGCGGCATCTGGACCAGTTCTGCTTTATGTTTAAAGATTTCTGGTACATCCGCTACCGTTAGTGCTGAACTCTAGCGGCACCTACGGCCGTTGACACCAGCCTATACAGAATGTCCTGCATCTCCATCGGCCATATTACAACCCCGGGGCTTACTCCTTTAGTATCAATGATGAATAGTTCCATACCAATGGAAAGGCACAATAGCTTACTTCTCTCGGAACCATAGATCATTCGATGGATGCCCCCTTGTGATTTATAAGCATTTTGAAATTCAAATTTAGTGGTTCCCCCCTTTTCTGGTGTCGTAACGTTAAGCCTACAGCAGACCACTTTGGATTTGGCTCGTACCTTGTCTCTTAATTCCCTGCCACCCACTCCCTTTCACCATAATTCAGACATGTTCTCATGAACAGTGTCAACAATGGTCACCTCTCTGCTTGTCCACACAGTAGCGTAGCCCCTTCTACGCAACCGCGACCCTTGTGACCTACCATTTCTATGCGCACCCTTGTTGTCACGCAGCTTCCCCACAGACTGCTTTATCGTCTCGTGCTCTCTTTCAACTGGCTAGAGTGGTGAGACTGTCCTTCGAGTGGTTAGTCAGGCGGTTGGCCCACTCTTGTATAGCTTCATGTGACTGCCATTTACTCTGCCCGAGAAGGGTTCTCCATTAAGCTTGACAAGCTGGACCACACCTCCATCTGTGACTTCTTTGACTACATAGGGTCCCAAACAATGCATTCAGAGCTTTCCAGGGAATTTCTCGAACTTTCTTTCATACAGTAATACTAGATAATTTTATTTGAATGTGCGTAGCTTGATATGGCAATCATGGCAAGCTTTTTCTCATTGCTTCTATACCTGTTGATGGAATCCTGCCAAAATCCGTTCCTCCTCAAGTTCTTCTAGTTGTGCGATCCTTTCTTCCGAATATCCGTGGTCTACCACGCCTGTCATCACTGCTATTCACCAGCTAGGTACAATGTATTCCATTGGCATGACGGCTTCTTGGCCATAGACTAACCGGAAAGGTGTGTGGTATGCCCATAGCAGAGCAGGTATGCGCAAATCCCAATCGTTTCGTTGCGCATTACATACCTTAGTCAACGCAGTCTCCAAAATCTTGTTAAAAGCTTCAATAGTCCCATTTTCTTGTGGATGGTATGGTGTACTCTGTTAATGATATATTTGGAACTCCTCAGTGAGCACGCTGATAGTCTCATTCAGGAAGTGCGTTCCGGTGTCACTCATTAGAATTTTTGGACATCCAAACCATGTTAACACATTTTCGAACAAAAATTTCACAGTTGTAGCGGCCATGCAGTCCTTAACCAGTTGTGCTTCCACCCATCGAGTCAAGTATTCCATCGCAGTGATGATATAGCACGCATCCATATTCCCTTAAGGTGTGATAGGCCCCACAAAGTCAATCACCCATTTTTTGAATGGTTGTAGCGTCATCTATGGCTTGAGCGACAGTTTTTCCCTCCGTGATGGTTTCCCAGTCCGTTGACATACATCGCAGGCCTGAGTACGCTTTTGAGTCTTGATGCAAAGTTGGCCACCACAGTCTAGCACGAAAAATCTTCTGTGCTTTGGCGCATCTCGCATAATGTCCTCCTGTAATCCCCCCATGTGCTTCAGCAAGGATCTGTCCTCGCTCAAATTCATGTACATACCTGTGTAATATTTCATCATTGCCCATTTTGTAGAGGTGTCTTGCAATAAAAGTATAGTCTGCTATGCGTATCACCAGTTCTTTCCTCTATTGAACAGAATACCCTTGCGACACGGTTCCTGTGGTTAAGAAGTGGATTATATCCTCAAATTGGCCATTCGTGATGTGCACTACATAAAGTTGTGCATAAGGTAGTCCATCTAAGTTTGTGGGCTCTTCACCGTTCTCAATTCGGGACAGGTGATCTGGGCCTGCGTCCAGATGTCCAGGCTTTACAATGACTTCAAAATCATATTCTTGAAATAATAACAACCATCTACAAATGCACCCCCCAACAAACTTATTCACTAGGTATTTTAATGCAGAGTGATCAGTATACATCTTAAAGTGTCCTCCGAGTAGATAGTGGCGGTATTTTTGGAGCGCGTATACCATGGCCAAACCCTCACGCTTAGTAGTGGAGTAGTTCTTTTCATCTTTGGACAATCTTCGACTTCCGAACATGATCGTGTGATCAATTCCTTCCGCTCCTTCCTATGTGAGTACTATGCCCAGCGCGATACACGACGCGTCAACATGTATGTGAAATTTGATATCTCATTTTGGAAAGACCAGAATGGGAGATGATGCCATCTTTTCCTTGAGAATCTCCAGAATTTTGTTACATTCCTCATTCCAACAATAAGTAGCATCCTTTTTCAAAAACTGTTCCATTGGTTTCGTGATCTGTGTGTAGCTCTTGATGAACTTTCGATAGTACCCAGTGTATCCTAGCGTGGCGCGCTGTTGTTTGACACTTCACGGCGCTTGCAGATTGAGTATGACAACAATCTTTATCGGGTCTACCATCAGGCCTTGCTTGCAGACCACATGGATGAGAAAGTTCCTGAAGGGGACGAGGAAAGTACACTTCTTTAGGTTTAGCACAATCTAGTGCCATTGGAAAGTATCCAGCATTAACTGTAAGCTCGCGGTATGTTTCTTGACTAGCCCAAATACGGTCCAATCATCAAGATAGACCTCCAAAAACGTATGTATAAATTCCTTAAATGCAGCTACCATGACGTGCGAGAATATCACCAGCACATTCTTTAGTCCAAAGGGCATCACAATGTACTGAAAATAGCCCCATTCGGTTGTGAAAGTTGTTTTACTCCTATCCTCTTGTGCAATCTTGATTTGGTGGTACCCTGAGAAACCATCCATGAAGGAGTAGGCTTCCTGTCCACGAACATTTTCCAGTACTTCATCTGTAAATTGTGTCGGGAATGGATCGTTAACACATGCATCATTGAGCTTCCTAAGATCCACGCAGATGTGAATTTCTCCTTTCTGTTTTTACTCCTGTACAACCATAGGACTTACCTAGTCAGATTCCTCCACTAGTTCAATTATTCCTACTGCAAGCATTTTCTCCAACCCTTCGCTTACCAGTGCTTTATATTTTGGATTCAACCGATAAGGCTGCTGCTTGACTGGCTTCGCATCTGGCTTCAGAGTTATCTTCGTCATTCCTAGGTTGCCAAGGATCCCCTTTAAATCCTTGATTTTGGTCGGGAATAAATCTCGATATTCCCAAAGTAACTAGACAACCTTATCCACCATGGCATCATCCCAATAGTCCCCAAGCGTTGCTTACTTCAGCTCCTCCTCCGTACCAATGTTCACTTGTTTTTTTTTTTCAATGGCGCGGTGATGTTAGAGTCCTTGATCGCTGGACCCGCGAACCTCGCGACTGCCCTCTGTTTCCAGAATAGTGATGTTTTTGGGGTTGTCCTCATCATCTTCTACCTGCACGTTGTAACATTCGAGTGCCTTGCTCAACTAATGCGACCAATCTGGCTGCACGATTTCTTCTGGTTCCAGTGGTACTTTGAAAATGGAGGCCTTCACAACTTGCAACACATCATCCATAGTATCCAATTATTGATTCTCAAATAAGAATGTATATAAAAATCCCTCACGCAAGATATCCCATTCGCCTGTACCATGGCGGAGTTCTATTTTAATATACCAGTTTCTTGGGATGACATCTTGGGTATGATAAAATAAGTGTACCCACTCTGGCTGGGGTTCTTCTCCATAGGCCCGGGTCCATCTGGTGAGGTGCACGTGTGGGTCATCATGTCCATCATATTTCTCAGTCATTCGCAGTGCCGACTTCCCAAACCTTATTTGCATCATCCACCTGCAGTCGCGCCCGTATTCAGAGGTTGCATCATGTGTTCCCCACCAACACACAGGTGTTGCACGCAATGCCCATTTCAATGCATCGAACTGTTGGTGCTCTGGTACCGCCCTCTCAAACTTGGTCAGGAATTCGTCCACCACTGTCAGCCCATCATACATAGGCAGCTCGCAATCCTAAGCTTTTACGCAATACAACGACCTGGTCATCGTGTTGCAGTTTAACGTTGTTACTCTATTCAACTGATTATGCCATCGTTCATCTTCTTCATCTGAATCTGAATTGTAGGCCTCTACGTGTTCCCACGATATCCTTCCTTCTGCATCAGATTTACCCAATCTTGATATCGTGTCGTTTTCTTGTAGATATGATCTAAATCCTCATCAATCTCATCGTCACGTACAGGTTCAGTGTAGTGCGCTCCTTCAGCCGGGTCTAGCAGAACGACTACGCGTAGGAAGTTCTTCTCAAATATCATCTTCTGGTTCTTTCAATTAATGAATTTGTTCATATCTGTGGCCCAGTCTATCCCTAATAATCCGAGGTAAGGGTTATTGTCATCCACAATTTTTATTACCTCAAAGTCTGTTTGTGTGCTCGCGCCTCCTATATCCACTGTGACTCCTTGCAATCTCCCCATGGGCAAGATCTTTTGTTGTTTTTCCATCCGTAATTGGATAGGAGACCACTGTAATGTGGTCCTACCCATGCATTCCCCTGTCTATTTAGGTAACACGTTTGCATCCTAGCCTAAGTCCAGAATGATCTGATCCATCTCACAATCACTGATCTGCACTGTTAATTGCATTTCCCGTCCAGTGCACAAAGCATGTTTTCCTAGTTTTCGGACCATGTGAGGTTCACCAAGCCCTACATACCTAGTTATCAGCTCTTGTAATCCCTTAACTACCTTATTGTCCCCTAGCAACTTCATACATGTCACCAAAAAGGTAGTTAGCATTAATGGATCCATTTCTGGCTAGGGTTGATCCCTACTACCTGAAGTAGAGACATCCCCGAAGCTCTTCTTAACTTCCATAAATGTCTTCTTTGCTCGTTCCAAGTCAAACTCGTGCTGTTTTGTAGGGGTTTTGCGAACCCCTAGGCCTACCTTGGTTAACTCCCCTTATCTTCCCCTGTAGCCGCGCCACTTCTGAGCATCATGTTCACATTGGGGTCTTCCTCGTGTGGTTCGGACCTCATCATTTGGATGTTCTACGTCATTGTAGGTTGTGCTGCCCTTTCCTCACGTATCTATGCTATCAGTGTGGGGCAATCTATCATTTCATGATTGAAATGCTCGCAGTAGGGGCGCGATATCCTAGTCAGGTTGGTGCAATCATGCGCGTAGTGCCCTAGTCCTCCACAGTTATAACAGATTAGTTGCTCGCGGCCCCTTCCTGGCCCAATTCCTCCCCGTCCTCGTCCTTGCCCCTAGAACCCACCGCTCGCTATCGCTGCAGCTAGATCTTGACCTCGCACCTTAGTCTACATCCTATAGGTAGGTGTTCGATCCATCAGCAATTCATAACTACGATACTCTCATTCATCGTGGCCCACCGATCTGTAAAAATTTTAAAATAGCTATTGGGGGGTCTGGGTAAACTTCTACAGTAGGTGATAGTTTTCCATGTTGTGCTTTCCTCCCACGTGACAGATTGCGTACCAGAACGAGGGCGCCACACTTGGCCCCACCTATGCCTCTGGTCGCAACGGCATTGGTCCCCCTGCTACCAAATAGTTCGCAAATACCAGACAATGATCCTTATCGTAGCCCTAGCTTCTACATTTTATGCACCACACTTCTTCTCATGCTTCTGACCAGGGTGCCTTCTCTTGTTTCAAACTCTACATTTATAAGCATAGGTTTTATAGTTGTGCGTGGATCTACTAAACTCCAAACCTAGGATCCTGTATCGGAGTCTCATGCAACCTCATCGATATCTCTAATGCTTCAGCCTGGGTCGAGATCTTCTGCTATGATAGTGTTGTCTGTAGATGTTGCGCCCAAGATGCCACAAAACACGCGCAATGCTACCCATCTGTTAGTGTCATGTTAGCCTCTTGGATCGTACTTTTAAGTCTTTGATCCATATCCCAAGGGGTTTCTCCTAGCAGCATCACGATCTCCTTGAACTCGATGATCGACTGTGTCTCTGATTTCAGTCGTCTAAACTCTTTGTTCAATGCATCCCAGATCTTCGTTATCCCGACATCTGGATGATCGCTAGCATGCTTGATATACCAAGTCAGTGCATGGTCCTGTAGCGCACTGACCAAGGTAGCCTTTTTAATATTATCATCCGTAAATTTGTGCGCTTCACACATTGCTCTTACTACAAACCAAAACTATTCTAGATCTTCACTTCCTACTCCTTTGAATACAGGCAACTTGATCGCGCTCACCATGTTAAACTTTTGGTTTGCGCATGAGTATGCTGGGGCCAACTACAAACTCATACTCCTTCTGATCCAATCGATCTTCAAACTCTTTCTTCTTAGGGTTTCAAAATTCCGACATCAGACATCACTTAGGCAGATCTCGGTCCTGACAATGGAACCATTTGTTGGCTTGTTAGGGTCTGACCAAGGTTTAGAAGTGGTTTAGCCGAATAAATCCCACACTATCGGCCCTTTCAGCAACAATCCATAGAGTGCGGACTAAAGTCTCACCCGAGGTAGTATGGGAGGGTGCTGGAACTAGGTTTCCACACCCTTGGGATGTCTTGATGTGGTCTGGAGGGTCGCGACCCATTCTGTGCTCCTGCGCTACTCTACACAGATATCTGTCCTTCACGTAGATCCAAGCCAATCACTTCCCGAATCTTATTATTTATATTGATTTATTCTAGACCATAATTAATTTGCAAGGTCTTTAAGAAAACATTTAACAACAATACCTAGTGCACATTATCATCATTCATAAAGACAAGCTTAAAATCATATAACAGGCATATAATCCAGAATATAATAGATCCACAATCATTTAGAATCAACACAATGTCTCAGAACCAACTTATCTTTATTAATATCTTCGTTTCAATACAATCCACTTTCTTCCCTATGCATACAACTTCAGGGGTCTGTGCACACAGCTGCGGACTCTACCAGGCCTCCACGCACATGGCTACGGAGCCTCTATCTAACCACTAATCCTCCCGACTCGCACTTACAGACTCAGAGTGACTATTGCTTTTTCAAACCCATAATACCTTAGATATCCTCCAAAAAGCTACCTCTACCCTTAGAGCCTCATTGTATTTATACATTCTCATGGTCCGCAGACCATGGGTAGGCCAACTTATTTCTATTAAGTTACATTATTTTTGGGTGGACAACCCTTTGACTTGACCTATTACATTTCGTGCTTCGCCCACTTCGTGGAACTTTTTACAATATTGTTACCCTGAATTATGGACTTTAAGCCCCAAAACCATTACGCAGGACCTCTGCTACCCAACAAAGTTGCCACCTGCTTCACATCTTCCACTGTCTTCTCAGTCACTACTCCTACGCTGTTGGCCTAAAGCTTTTGTTGCATTACTTGCAGAGTCACAAGCTTGGCTTCAATATTTCCTGTGACCGCATAAGCTTCCTCTAGCCAGGGCTTTAGTTGCACCTTCCGCACTGCTTCCTTGTGCAGCACTGCATCCACCTGTTCCTTCAGTTTCTTGGCCTCCTGCAGCTTGGCTAGCTTCTGTGTTAGTGCGATGGTTCGCATTGTGCCCTTAACTTCATCGTAGCATTGTTGTAGCTCACACGCTCCTGTATCTAGCCTCTGTACATTTGGGTCCTCCTGCAAGTTTGTTAGGACCTCAAATGATTGCTCAAACAACTGTGTGTAGTATGCTACTGTGCTTTCCACTACTGCAACTGCCTCTGTGAAAACGATCACCCACTGTTCCTTTACTTCCAATGGTGTTGAAGGCTAGGCCATCAACTGTGGCTTTGTAATTTACAAGTTCAACTGCAACTGAACCCGCACCACCTCAGTCTGAGTGTCGCGCACCCCTGTGGCCAATTTGCGAATGCGGACCTTGACTGGCTCCTCCTCTAGAATGGCCAACTCTGTGACCATTCTACATGCCTCCTCAATGACATGCAGGATCTTCTTGCTCTGGTTGGTCAACTCGATCTCAATGGCGATGGCAGCATTTCTATTTAGGGCCATCTGTTCATTGTTGATCCGCTATTCCTTGATCACCTGGAGGGCATGGTGCTCACAGGCCCTCATTTCTGCAATTACTCCATCCTGCAAGAGGTGGAGTGCTTCGCGTAGAAGCACTACCATGTTCAGCCCAACTCCCTTCAAGGCACTGATAGTGGGCCTATCATCCTCATTGTCTGTTGTCAGTGCTCCATTCAGCAGCACTATCGCACTGGAAGCATTTGTGTGTAGCATATTGATAGCCTCTAAAGTGCCAATGGCCAAGCTTGTAGACATCATACTAACCTGCGACGTGTAGGTCTGGAACTCCTGCAACCTGGTCTAGATAGCCCCTAATATAGTTATTGCTGCTGTTTAAATCGTTGTAGGGCCTCTGCAGTGACATCTATGACTCTGTCACCGATATCATGTAAGTTAACCTCCATCAATGTGATAGGGTCCAACGAGGTCTTGGTCGCCTTGGATTTCTTTATTGACCCTCCCTTCTCCGTCTCTCTTGGGTGCTTAATACGGGAGGACGTCTCCTGAGGGTCTACATCATTCTGCTCTATGTCTTCCTCTTCGATCTCAAGTGAAGGTGACCACGCGCCTTTGTTAGAGCCCCGATTTATGCCACCTATCTGTTTTCCTGCCTCCTTTCCTGCCTGCTCTACTTAGGCTTTTTCAGTGGCCCCCTTTTTCCTCTTTCCGACCAGCTGTGCCATCTTCAACTTGGCCACCTCGTTCTTCTTCTACACGGTGGACTTGCTTCCACCCACCACCAAGTCCGTGGTAGTGCGCCACTCCGCTGACCATTGATCAAGCACTGCACCAATGGCATCATCTGTGGCCAGATACGACAAGTCATACCACTTCTACGCAGGGTCCTTCCCCACCATAATTAATACTCGATGGAAATCAGTTTTGAACTTGGCGTAGCCCTACAGGTTGGCATACACCGTGGGCAACAGTCATAGCTTGCGATTGATGGCCATCCTAATATTCATTTCCATCAAGATCCAAAACATCTTGCTATCCTGAACTTGCTGCGTGTCCTTGGTTGCCCACAACGAAGCGTACTTTGCTGTTTTAGGAAGGTGTGGCGTGATCGAAGGGAATTGGCTCTCCTCTGGTAGCTCCCAGTCTACTAGCATAATTTACAGCATGATCCACGCATAGTAGAATGTCTTGCTTTGCTCTTATGCTTCACTAGACTCTTGCATAGTTAAACTGGACTCCTTCTGTGCACTGCTATGTGAACGCGATGACAGGCATCAGCACCTCATCGGTGCAACACTTCTACATCACCTTCCCTGCAAGGATCTGCATTGCTACCTTCATATCGGGGTTGAAATTGCTATAGATAGCATACCTATGCGGCTTGTTCACTAGCTTGAATTTCTCCTTCATTGACGCTGCGAGAGCCTGCTTACCACCCTTGCCACCAAAGATCATTGTTGGGTTATGACCTGTATACGGCAGACACATTATGCGGTGAATCAACATATCTATGATGGGTATCGGCTCCTGCAAGTAGAGACACCCATCATGCACCAAGCACAACAACTGCTTGATGACAAAAACTGTCACCGGGGTGCAGTTATAGTGTGACACCCAAAGTAGGTTGAGCAACCCTACCTTCTCTACTCCTTTGATCCACCCTCATGGCTCCAATGTGGTCATTCCTGTATTTGTGTATATGACGTAGTGCATCAGCTGCTCGGTTGCCAGGTTTAGAAACTTCTTGTGATCTGCCAAGTCGCAATATTCTAGCTTCAGTATTGGCACCCGTGCCAAATTTGGACCATCGAAAGCAATTTCATCCTATAGTAGAGGGGTTTGAAGGGGAGTCTTACTCTCATCAATGTCTTTTGGGACCTTGGACTTAGCCTTGCACAGAGGGACATACTCCGAAAACCATTTAATAGGGTTCGCACACTTGGCCTCAACCTCCTCTACTTCCATTCCTACATCCTCATTGTCCAGTGGGATGTCTTTGATATCTTCCTCCTTGGCTTCTAGGTTTATAGCCTTGCCTTTCTCTTGTGCAGTGGGCTTTGGTGGGTTTTGCCCTGGTGAGGCGTGCACCGGTATGGTAGGTTGCTTTCCCTTCTTGTTCTTCACGATTTCTTTTCTTGGGGTTGGCTTTGGTCTCAACATTCTTGGGGATTTAGGGCCCTTCGCCAATACTTCAGCTACTTCTATAGTAGCTACGTCTTCTTCTATGTCCATTTCCTGTGTCGGCTCCTCTACTACTTTCTCTATATGGATAACTTCTAGCAGTGCTGACATAGCACTCCCTATTAGTGCTCGCGATGTCTCAAGAAAGTTCACAAATGCAGGAGTCTATTTGAGAGCCTCTAAGAACTCTAGGTCCATAGGTGTCTGAGAGCTCAACAACAGAATACTCAAAATGCCAAGTGTTTCTTGCTAGATAGCCACTTGTAATTTATAGGGCATTTTGAATTCAAATTTGACCCTTGCCCCCGAAATCGGTTCATTAATGTCAGATTGGCAATACATTTTCAAGGATCTACGCCATAAATTTTGTCTTAAATGCCAGCCACCCACTCCATTTGGCCTTACTTCTCCCATATTTTCATGAACATTGATTGTAATGGTCACTTTCCAGCCGACCTGCACGATTTCGCCTTGGGTAGCGTAGCTCCCTCCGCACTACTGTGGACCCAATGACACTCCCTTGCTTCGCACCATCTTCCAATCGCGCAGATCCCCAACTTGGGTAGTGTAGTTTATAGTCCTATGCCTCCTTTCAGCTGCTTGAAGCGCTAAGACTGTGCTACCTTCATTTAGTCACATGGATGGACTGCTGGTTTATGGCTTCAAGCGACTGCCATTCACCTTTCTGTGGAAGGGTTCCCCATTCAATTTGACCA
Source organism: Pinus tabuliformis (assembly GCA_031772625.1). NCBI lineage: Eukaryota > Viridiplantae > Streptophyta > Pinopsida > Pinales > Pinaceae > Pinus > Pinus tabuliformis. The sequence continues at coordinate 85,852,448 of CM062815.1, read as the reverse complement.
GCTGTACCGCTCATTCATTGGTAATCTCCTTAATAACATAGGGCCCTAACTAGTGCATTCTAAACTTCCCTGGAAATTTATCAAACTTATTATCATATAACAAAACTAGGGCATTTACCTTAAATGAGCACATCTTAATGTGTCATTCATGCCATTCCTTTTCACGCTGCTTTTGGACCTGTTGGTGAAATCCAACCAAAAATCTCTCTTCTTCCAGCTATGCGAGCCTCTCCTCTAGGGCTCCACTATCCATCATATATGTGAGGGTTTCTATGCGCAGACTAGGCATGATGTGTTCCATAGGCGTTACCACTTCAACCCCATAGATGAGCCTAAAGGGTGTTTGTCCAGTCATATTCTTGCATGTCATTTGATAAGACCATAGTACTACAGGTATGTGTAGGTCCCAATCACTTCCCTAAGCATTGCAAACCTTGGCCAACACTTTTTCGAGCACTTTTTTGAACGCTTCCACCATCTTGTTAGCCTACGAGTGATAAGAAATGCTCTTCTGGTGGTATACCTGAAATTCCTCCATCAGCGCGTTGATCATCTCATTCAGGAAGTGCATACCATGATCACTCATCAAGATCTTCGGACAACTAAATCACATCAGTACATTCTCAAATAGGAACTTCGCGGAAGTCACACCCATGTAATCCTTCATTGGCTGTGCCTCTTCCCAACGATTCAAATACTCCGTCGCGGTGATAATGTACCTCGCTCCAATCTTTCCTTGCGGCTGAATGGGTCCCACAAAATCTATCACCGACTTCTCAAAGGGTTGCAACATCATCTGTGGATTCAAAGGCATCTCATCCCTTTGTAATGGCCTACCAGTCCTTTGAAAAACATCACATGCCCTGCAATATGCTTTTGAGTCCCAATGGAGGGTTGGACACCACAACCCTGCATGTAGAATCTTCTACGCGGTTGCTCTCCCTGTGTAATGTCCTCCCGCGGCGCCCCCATGAGCATTTGCGAGGATGCTGCTTCTTTCAAACTCAGGTACATACCATCGCAATATCTCATCAGTCCCCATCTTGTATAGATGCTTAGCAATGACAGAGAAATATGTCGTGCACACCACTAATTCCTTTTACTGTTGGACAATGTATCCTTCCAGTGCAGTACTTGTCATTAGGAAATGTACTATATCTTAAAAATGTTCATCCATGACGCGCACTGCAAATAGCTTCACGTTAGGCAATCCTTCCTCCAAGTTAGTGGGTTCCTCCCCCGTTTCAATGCGCAACAGATGGTTTTGTCTCGTGTTTAGTCATCCAGGCTTCACGAAAACTTCAAAATCATTCTCTTGGAATAATAAGAGCCACCTGCAGATTATCCACCCCAACACAGGCTTATTGACCAGGTACTTTAGTGCGAAGTGAGCTATATACATCTTAAAAATGGCCTCCCAGCAAGTAGTGCCTATACTTCTGGAGTGCATACACCATATCTAGCCCCTCGCGCTCAGTGGTGGAATAGTTCTTCTCTGCTTTGGATAATCTTTGGCTTGCGAATGTGATAGGATGGTCCAAGCCTTCTCCGCCAGCCTGCATCAATACTGCTCCCAATGCTATACATGATGCACCGACATGTACATGAAATTCTTTATTCCAGTCTGGGAAGACTAGAATCAGCGTGGTGACCATCTTTTCTTTTAATATATCCAAGATCTTTTTATAGTCATCGTTCCAGCAGAATGTGACATCCTTCTTCAATAATTTCTACATAGGTGCAGTGATTTGGGCATAGCCCTTGATAAAAATTTTGCAATATCCCATATGTCCCAGGGTAGCGCCCAACTGTATCACACTTCTCGGTGCTTCCAATTTTAGTATCACGACGATCTTTGCGGGGTCTACCATCAATCCCTGTCTACAATCCACATGCCCCGACAAGTTCCCAAAAGGAACACAAAACAAACACTTCTTGAGATTGAGCATGATCTGGTACCTTTGACAGCTATCCAACATCAGGTGCAAGCTTGCTACATGGCGTTTAACCAGTCAAAACATAGTCCAGTCATCAAAATATACCTCCAGGAACTAATGAATAATTTCCTTGAATGCAACAACAACTACACATGAGAAGATAACAGGCGCATTTTTCAATCCAAACGGAACTACAGTGTACTAAAGACAACCCCACTCAGTCACAAAGGTTGTCTTGCTTCAGTCCTTTGGCACGATTTTGATCTGGTGGTACCCAAAAAATCCATCAGTGAAGGAATATGCTTCCTATCCACCTACATTTTCCAACACTTCATCAGTGAACGGGCTCGTGAAAGGATCAAGTACACAAATGTCATTCATCTTTCTGTGATCCACACATATCCTTATTTCATCCTTCTACTTCTTTTCCTGTACCACCATTGGACTTACCGAGTCACATTCTTCCACATGCTCAATGATGCTTGCCACGAGTATCTTGTCTAGCTCTAAGCGGACCATTTCCTTATATTTCAGATTGAGACGATAAGGCCTTTTCTTACCCGGCTTCATGTTGGGTTTCAATGTAATCTTCATCATTCCTAGGTCCCCGATTATACCTTTCAGATCCGTAGAATTCGTAGGGAATAAATCTTGGTATTTTCGGAGCAATTTAGTGACCTTATCTACCATTGCGTCGTCCCAATAGTCTCCAATCTTCACAAACTTGGGTTCTACCTCCGTACCAATGTTTACTTGTTTCGTTTTCAATAGCGCGGTTATATCAGGGTTCTCAATCTACGGTCCTTGTACCTTGTGGTGACCTTCTGTTTCTGGAATGTTAACCTTCCACAGATCCTTGTCCTCTTCTTCAGTAGTTATATTATAAAATTGTAGTGCGTGACTCAGCTGAGTAGCCCATTCAAGCTGAATCAGGTCTAAAGGATCCTACAGTATCCTAAAGATTTCTGCTTTCACTTCTTTTAAAGCTTCATCAATACTATCAAACCCGTCCTCAAAAATGAATGTGATCATGAATCCCTCATGTAGGATATCCCATTTTCATGTCCCATGGAGGAGCTCAGTTTACATATACAAGTTCATTGGGACAATATCCAGGGTGTGATAGAACAAGTGCACCCATTCAGGTTGGGGCTTTTGTCCATAAACCTGGGTCCATTTGGCCAAATACGCGCACGGATCATCCTGCCCATCATACTTTTCTGTCATTCACATCTTCAGCTTCTCGAAGCAAGTTCTCATCATTCTGCTACATTCGCGCCAATCATCAAATCTTCCCTTATGCATACCCCACCATCTTGCGGGCATAGCGTGCAGTTCCCAGTCTAACACTTGGAAGTGCTGCTTTCCTGGTACCTCACTCTCAAATGCATCCAAAAAACTATCTACCTCCTTCAGACCATTATAAGTAGGAAAATTTCTTACCTCTGAGGACACACAATGTAGGGATCGGGTCATCATGTTGCAGTTCATCGTAGTCACTTCATGTAACCGGTTCTGCCAGCGCTCTAACTCTTCATCGGAGTCCGAAGTGCAGGAACTCTCGTGATCCCATGTAATTTTTCCATCCACGGTGGGATTCACCCAATCTTGATCTTGTGACATTATCTTATAGATATACTCCAAATTGTCATCGCTCTCATAATCACGGACTGGTTCTGTATAGTATGATCCCTCAGCAGAACCTAGAGGTACTATTACACGTAGCGATTTCTTCTCAAAGATCATCTTTCACTTCTTCAAATTGATTACCCCATTCATATCAGTAGCCCACTCAATTCCTAGGAGCATAGGATAGGGATTTCTGTCATCCACTCTCTCTATTACTTCAAAATCAGCCAGCGTGCTCGTTCCCTCAATATCCACGTTCACCCCTTGCAACTGCCCCATTGGTATGATCTTCTATTGATTGGCCATCCTTAGCTGAATCAAAGACCATTATAGTGCGGGTCTCCCCATTTTTTCCCAAGTCTGCTTCGGTAGGATGTTTGCGTCTGACCCTAGGTCGAAAATAACCTGATCCATCTCATACTCTCCTATCTCTGCGGTCAGTCTCATCTCCCGTCCCATCCTTGTTTTATGCATGCCAATCTTTCGTATTACACACGGTTCACCCGGTGCATTTCCAATGCATCTATTCATAAGCCCTTGTAACCCATTCATAGCCTTACTATCGCGTAGTAACTTCATATAGGTCTCTAGTAAAGTTGTGAGCATAGAGGGGTCCATCTCCTGCTTGGGCTTATCCTAGCTTCCTGATCTGGAGGCCACAGTGAAGCTCTTCTTTGCTTCCATGAAGGTTTCATGTGCGGGCTCCAAATTGAACTCAACCACCTTTGTCGGAGCTTTGTGAACCCATGTACTATATTTCGGTTGTTTCCCCTTGTCATCTCCTATCGCGATTCCACTTCTGAGCACTATATTTACATTTGGATCCTCTTCATGTGGCTCAGACCTCATCATCTGTAGGTTATGATTTGGCGGAGGTGGTAGCACCCCTTTGTCATGTATCTTAGCTATCAGTGTGTTGTGACCACCAGCAACCCCCCTCCTTGTTTAGTATTAGCAATAACTCTAAAGAAGTGGGGACCCTTAGTAATAAAAAATCCAAAAAGATTTTATAATTTTTTTTTTGTATTATACTCCTCAAAGATACATCGCATGGAGAAGAGTCAAGCATTCCTTTATGAGCACATTAAAACAACTGCGAAGAAGCGGCGTGAAATTCATCACATCGCATACATTGAGAAGCGCCCATAAATGACTTATCTTAAGAAAATCTCCGATGGCCGATATGCGATATCGCATATCGCAACGTCACATAAGAAGCACACGAATAACTTGTCAAATTGCAGCGATCTGCGATCTGCGATGCCGCGATAACTGCAATCTGTGATAACTGCGATCTGCGATCAATGTGATCTGCGATCTGCGAGTGGTAGAAATCACCCATCGCAAGTTTTCCTCGGCTCAGCACCCAAGAAAAGCTGTCCCAAAACCAAAAATTGAGCACACGACTTAAAGAAAATTAATGAATGTACGCCAAGGTATTCATGAAGGATAGTTTTCTATTTTTCAAAGAGTCAGTTCACTGTGGGTGTCACGATTTTACACATTTGTAGAACTTGAAGCTTTCATGTCAAAATTTATTATCATTACTTTTTCCTTTGCGTGAACTGTAGGAAACATCTAAGGAAAAAGGGGAAAGCGCCAATGCTCGGAGAACAGAGAAGAGATGCTCTCATACACGGATGCCGCATACAACAGAAACACAGATTTCAGAGTGTTACTGAATAGATACTGATATCAATAGGCGATTTGACACTCAAGGTCAAGAAACTCACAAAAGCAGCATGTTTACAAAATTCTGAAGCTCATGCCCAGTAAAGGAAAAAGCGCTAAAGGAAGAAAACGCATCAGAAAGGTCCGGATCAAAGAAGGGAGGCAGTTCTTGATGCGCGATTAGTGCCTAGAACTAATCGCGCATCACTAAGAAAATTGTTCAGAAAGCAAATTCCCTAACTTGCTTAGTCACCCACGAGTCTGGAAGCCTAAATAGCAAAAGCAGAGGCAGCTAAGAGGAATCTGGGTTGTTACCAAGCATACACGCAGTAAATTCGCTCAACCAGAAGATAATTCTCAAAAATATCTTCCAGTTTACTAAAAAGAGGTGCCAACGCTTGTCATTTCTATTTTCGTAGCTCAAACAAAAGCAGAAGACGACCAGCCGACTCTTCCCAGGAAAATGTTGCATAGTCACAGCACTAAGGGGCAAATGCAGAAATAGTTAGAAATTAGATTCAATTTTTAGAAATAAGTTTACTTAGATAAAGGGCGGTCATTTTGAACCGTATCCGAAATTTATGTAATTAAGTTGTTTAGTTAGCAGTATTTAAACCCTTCTCATGCATTTAGATAAGGGTCCGAAAATTCGTCAGAAACTTGTCCTCAGAACATGCACTTCTGCACCCTCAGAGGAGGTTTTGATGAATGAATGGATCAAGGTTTATTAATTTTTGCATTTGATGTCTGCTACTGATGTTGCACTTCTGTACTCTTAGTAGATATCAGAACAAGGAGAGATAAATCATTATTACTTGAAGCTTATGAGTAGGACTAGTCATAAATGGTACTTTTATCTCTTGGCCATTTCTGCTTATATTCTTAAAGTGATATACAGTTTTTTAGTTGTTTATATGTTATTGCATGAATGTGTGAATTACCATTTGGCACTTTTGTACGGTGGAGTCATTTATTTATGTTTGATATATGAATAACTTATTATGCGATATGCTGTTCACAATTGTTTTGCCTAACTTTTTATGCAAAGTGGATCATCTTAATTGATTTCCATTCTTATGATAGCTGAATGATCTTTATTACCAGTTATTGTTTGAAATCTCTTTAGATCGCATAATAGAAGAAATACACCCCGGGTTAGCATAGATTAGATGTGCTGTTTTCATTAGATTACAATAGCATAGAATTAGATTAAAGTAGCTTAGATTAGAACTCTTAGATCAGCATAATCCAACTCTGCACACACACACCCTTAGATTGGGAAACTGGTCCCATTATCCCCAGTCGGACCCGCTATACCAAACAGATAAGGAGCTGCCAACTAAGGTCCAGACCGGGTGGGTATCCCCCTTGTTGTCGACCCGATTTTCGGGGCTTCAACATATTTGGCGCTAGAAGGAGGGCCCGAACTATGAATGGCACTTAAATCAAAATATAAATACCATTCTGAGAGTAAATCGCCCTTATCATCTCCCCCGACTTCTCCAGTATATTTAAATCCAGAATCAGAAGTCGCTCGAGTATCAATCGCTGGTGCACACCTTGATATTTCAGACCAATTTACCATTAAACCTCCTGAAGTCGAATCTCTGATTCACAAAATTCAGGGATTTTCCATTTCTCCTCAGAGGTCTGATAAATCTCAAAGCAGTGTGACTTCGCAGTACAATCCTGCTCATCCCCTAAGAGATTGAAAAGTGAAAAATTTGGCATCTAGCCGACTGAGTTGCCTCTTCCCACTAGGAAAAGAGCAAGGAAATCACCACAAGAGTCTGATAGTGAGATTCTTTCATCTACATCACCCATTTCAACTACCTCACTGCGAAGTCAACCACCCACACCTCCATTCCAAACCATCATTCATCCGTCTACCACAATCCCTCTTCAATCATCCACGATCATAGTATCCTCATCCTCACAACCGCAGAGATCATCTCCTGCACTTTTCTCCACTAGCTGCTCAACGATGGCCCAATCTCCATGGAACAACCTTGGGGCAGTCTTGATGCCTGCACCCTTGAGCCCAATACTGGCCCATCCTGAGAAATGGCTGCCTAAATTCAATCCAGAAGCAGGCATGCTAGCAGAATAACACATAAACAATTTCATCCTTTCTATCAATCTCAACGGAGTTACTAATGAAGATGCTGTTGTTCGGCTTTTCCCCTACACACTGCAAGGAACAGCCGGGTCATGGTATTTTTCATTACCTTCCGGGTCTATCACAAGTTGGGATATCTTCCACAATCAATTCCTTATCAAGTTTGGTGATGACAGATCAACAACAACATTAATCAATGACCTATCCAATCTCAAGGCCCAAGCTAATGAACCTATCAAAGATTTCGATTTACGGTTCAATAAAATTCTCAACAAAATTCCTACTACTTCCCAACCCAGCGAAGAAGTATGATGTGAATGGTATATTACTACTTTACCATCAAACATAGCAATCTTCGTGGATAGAGCAAATAAAACAACTTTAGTTGAAAACATGACAGAGGCGATAGCAGTAGAGAAACGCGTAATAGCCCTGGAAAAGAGATCCGCGATAGAGGAACGAAAGTCTCAAAAAGTCACCTTCAAGGAAGACCCCAAGAAGAAACAAACAAAAGACCCTTTCGATTTGGAAGGATTGTAGAAAGTATTAAAGACCATGTCTAATGAGATGATTGACATAAAAAAACAAGTAGCAGAAACTTCTTTAAAATAGCCCTACAGAACTTTTAAAAGAGGTCCTTCAACGGATGCAAAACCACCCAATGCCATCTCCAATGCTGAAATTGAGGAAGAGGAAGAAGAAGAAAGTGCCACTGAAGGGCAAATCGATGACGAAGAAGTTGTGGAATTACAAGGAATGTGGGATTTCATCCTCCCACAAGAAGAGGATCAAGAAATATTTCCGGTTAGCACACGAAGCAAAAATCAGCTTGATCCTCCCCAAACTACCCCTAAGTAGAAGGGTGCAAGCCCTACAACAAAATATAAAGTCGCAACAAAGAAAGAAACAACTAAGGCGACTGAGTCTAGCCCAGTCCGAGCAGATCAAACAACTCCATCAAAAACACTGATAGTGTCGGATGAAATGGAGTACAATATTGTTGATGACATGAAAAAGACTAGGGCTAATATTACCCTTTATGAATTGAGCAAATTGAAGCATCAACAGAAATAATGATGAAAGAATTACATGTTGTGCCTATTGTACCTTTGCCTGCCGTTGTACTCTCTCAAGCTTCCCATAGCATGGGAAGACCTCCAACTAACGCGATCAATAAGATTGATCCAAATGATATCGCCTTAATTGGAGGAAGATCAATATCTCACACTCCCCCGTTTCTTCTCACTTACGATATTTTCAACAAAAATGTGCACAATTGTTTGGTAGATTCCGGTGCTTCTTCGAATATTTTACCCAGATCAATATGTGCTAAGCTAAATGTTCAACCACAAAAATCCGCAGTGCATATAGTTCAGCTTGATCGATCTCAAGTCGAAGTGATTGGTGAAATTAATCAAGTAACCATAAGATTGTCATCTAACCCGAAGGTATGTCAGGTTATTGACATTCTAGTGGCCAATATCCCAGAATTCTATGGATTAATTCTTAGCAGGGATTGGTCCGAGAAACTCCATGGATACTTTGCAACCGACTGGTCGCACATGTGGTTACCCTCTAAGGGTAAATCGAATCAGATAAAGGTTGAACGAGAATTACACCAGAAGTACATAGTAACGAAATTAGAGGGAGAAAATGAAGCAGTATCATATAACAGCAGTATCATAGGCAATTACTTGGTAGATTCTTTTCTCGGTAATTTCAATGCTCACCCATCACCTTACTTAGAAAATTCAGTTTTGTCCCAAGTCGAAATTTTTTCCCAAACTGATAGTTCAAAGTGTGTTAATTTTGTAGATGAACCTGTAAATACATCTTTGTTTTGGAAATTATATTTCGATGGCTCTAAATATAACGAAGGAGCAGGAGCAGGATGCGTTCTGATTAGTCCAGAAGGAAACAAGACCATGCTTACATGCAGACTCGAATTCAATTGCACAAACAACATAGCAGAATATGAGGCCTTGGTGCAAGGCCTATACAAAGCAATCGGGTTAAACGTCAAGTATCTTCAGGTCTTTGGAGACTCTGAGATTATTGTCAAATAGGTACATAACACTATACATTGCCTATCAGGTCATTTAAAACACTATCAATCCTTAGTACAAGATCTAATTGAGCGTTTCATAGCATTTAATATATGTTCAATCCCGAGACTCCAAAACGCGAGTGCAGACCTTTTGGCTAACGTAGCCTCTAGGCTTATTCCCTCCGAAGATTTTAGTCCAGATAGATTCTCAATAGAATTAATCTTTAGACCATCCATCCCTGACAACATTACAAATTGGAGAGTATTCAATGATGATCCTAATATTGTAAATTTCCTCTCTTCTGAAGGATCCTACTCCAATCAGATAATTGACGAAGACCATCATGATCGACAAACACAACAAAATAGCACTGATAATGCTATACCTAAATTGGTGGTTAAGTTAGAAGACTTGTACGATTTGAAAAATCGGTTTAAAAGGTCTACCAATTCAAAGATCTATAGTTCAACTCTGAACTATGAATTAGTAAACCTAGGAACCGATGATAAACCACAAAACATTAATCTAGGCATAGGCCTGGCCCCTGAAGAAAATGTTTTTGCTTGGAATTACGATGAGCTGAAGACATACGACACTTCTATCATTCAACACACTATTCCTATGATTGACAACGAAAAACTTGTCCAACAGAAACTGAGAAAGATCCACCCCAATTTAGAAAATCAAATAAAGACTGAGCTAAATAAGTTATTAAAAGCTAGAATAATTTCCCCGTCAGACATTCCAAATGGGTCTCCAATATGGTACCCGTTAGAAAGAAAAACGGAGATATTAGAATCTGTATCGATTTTCGGAATCTTAACAAAGCCTGTCAAAAAGACAATTTTCCTCTTCCACCTATGGAACAAATATTATAGGCAGTAGCAGGCTCAGAACTAATGTCTTTCTTGGATGGATTTTCAGGATATAATCAAGTGCTGGTGCATCCCAATGATCAGTTGAAAACCACATTCAGAACTAAATGGTGCACATACGCATATCGGAAGATGCCATTTGGTTTGATTAATGCCGGCGCTACATTTATAAGAGCCATGGACATCGCATTTAAGGGTTTAGTTAACAAATCTATAATGATTTATTTGGATGATATAACAGTGTATTCCAAGAAGCGAAGCGACCATCTCAGAGATTTAAAGCAAAATTTTCAACGATGTTTAAGGTATGGGATTTCACTTAACCCGAAGAAATCTTTTTTCGCATTAAGTGTAGGAAAACTTCTAGGATTCATAGTGTCAAAGTCCGGTATTCACATTGATCCTAACAGAATCAAAGAAATCTCAGAAATATTCCTACCACACAATAAAAAAGCCATGCAATCTTTCCTTGGTCAAATCAATTTTGTAAAGAGATTTGTCCCAGATTTTTCACGAATTGTGTCTCCTTTGCAAACCATGATTAAAAAGAATTCAACTTTCAAATGGGGTCAAGATGAACATGAAGCATTCAACCTGATCAAACAAGCTATTATTAATGCTCCATCTTTAGCAACCCCAAATTTTTCAGAATCTTTTGTTTTATACACATTTGCCTCAAAAAAATCATATGCTGCGATTCTAACCCAAGCAAATCAAGAAAAAACAGAAGCTCCAATTGCGTTTTTTAGCTCGAATCTACAAGGTGCTGAACTCAATTATTCAGACGTAGAGAAACATGCCTATGCTGTTTTCAAAGCAGTTAATTATTTCAGACCTTTCTTACTCAAAACCAATATTAATATCATAGTACTGTTTCCAGTGGTAAGAAATCTTCTAGTACAGAAGGATATGGGCGAGAAAAGAGCGAATTGGATCACTGCTTTACAGGAATATGATCCTGAGATCAAACCAGCAAACATTGTAAGAGGTCACGGTTTCTGCAAGATGTTAGCTGGAGCATCGCAAATCCCTGAAATGTCATCCGAAGAGGTACAAATGTATGAGGTAAGCCTGAACGATGCAGAATCATTGTATGCTGATATCGTTTATTATCTTAAGAACGGGTATGCTCCATCACACCTGGATCACACTAAGAAAAGAGCTCTGAGATTGAAAGCTAAACAATATTAGCTCATAAATGATATTCTCTTTAGAAATAATTATGATTCTGTTCTTCTTAGATGTCTTGAAAAAACTGAAGCCGAAAAAGTTTTGCAGGAACTCCATGATGGACCAGCAGGAGGACACTATGCTGAAGATGCTATTGCACATAAAATTTTACGTGCAGGATATTACTGGCCTACGTTGTTCAAAGATTCACACAGTTACGTGAGGAAATGTCAAGTCTGCCAAACTACTGCTGGAAAACAAAAGAAGTCGTCCCTGCCACTACAACCGGTAAACATCGAGCAACCATTCAGCTAGTGGGGCTTGGACATAATAGGTGAGATCGTTCCTCACTCTTTTAAGCAGCATAGATACATCCTCACGGCAACATATTATTTTACTAAATGGGTAGAGGCGGTTCCTCTCAAGACAACTAATTCTGAAAATATTATCGAATTCATAGATCAATTTATAATCACTAGGTTTGGATTGCCAACGGCTTTAATATCTGATAATGCATCATACTTTTCTGGAAATGCAATGACTGAGTTCGCACTTAAAAGGGGATTCAAACTAAAATATTTGGCCAATTACTATCCGCAAGGTAATGGGTTAGCTGAGTCAACGAATAAAAACCTAATCAGGATTATTAAAAGAACAGTTGACCAGAACCAAAAGAATTGGCATAAAGCTTTGATAAACGCTTTATGGGCAGATAGAATAACAAAAAAAGCTTCGATCGACACTTCCTCCTTTAATTTAGTTTATGGGAAAGAAGCAGTTCTTCCAACTCACTTAGTCATTCCCTCTTTGTCTTTAATATAGTACATTGATGAAGTACCCACTTCCTCCATACAGCTAAGACAAATGGAAATAATCAAATTATAAGAACAGTGAGAACAAGCTAAAGAACCCGCACTCATCATCAAGCGCTAATAAAATCCTCTTTTGATTCAAACAAAATGACCAGAAAAAATTTTCAGATGGGAGATTTAGTTTTAAAATGGGATAAAGCTCATGAAGAAAAGGGCAAGCATACAAAATTTCAAAAGATGTGGCTTGGTCCTTTTCAGATTGTTGAAGTCATAGGTCCAGCAACGTTTGTCTTACAGGATCGAGCAGGTAGAAGGGATTCTTTGCCTGTGAATGGTCAAATCCTTAAAATATATTTTCCATAGAAGATTATTCTTCTATTTTGTAGAATAGTTTCGTTTTTTCTTTTTCTTTCTTTCATAATAAAACTGGCTGTTAATGGTTACTATCGGTATTCGCGAAAAAGGCACCAATTATCTTTCAGATTTTGAGCTTTTCGCTTGTATAAATAGAAAATTTTTGAAAATCTGATCTTTATTATTGACAGACACAGTTAAAAAACTTTAGCCTAGATATTATATTAGTTTCGACTTCAAAAAATTTGATGGAAGCAACCTTTAGCGAAGGAATTGTTTTATATCAGCACAATGAAAGGTATCAATAACAAAATAAAGATTCTCTGTAAAGCTGCTATTTGTAAACTCTATTGTTGTCGTCCAGAGCTTTCTTAAGGAAAACAATGATATCCTCCCCGTTAAAGAAAATCGCATCATTCAGAGGGACAATCCAAGAAACACTATATCTCAAAGAATAAGAGGTCTCATCACGAGCCGGCTTATCATGATCACAGATATTATAACTATGCTGACTTTTCCAAACACTATCCATCAAAACAGGGTAATGACTCAAGATTATTGAAATCAAAAGACAAGGGGTCTCATCACGAGCCAACTTGTTCAGCAAAAGTGTAAATCAAGTGAATGACTATGTCATAATTTGGCTACCAAACCAAGACATTGTTCTTTAAGAATAAAAAAGGAAAAAGTGTCAAAATGGATTTTTATTTGAGGGTTGTAGGTAACCTTAAACGGGATAAAGGATCATTGCTGGGTAACAGGTAACCCTGTCGAGGCTATGTATTCCTGCTGGTAGCAGAGGCTCTACCTACGGCAAACGAACATATTTTAAGGCTAGCACACAGAGAAAACTTTATTTTTCTTTACATGACAAAGTAATGGATGATGTAGATACAAGGACAAGACTGAGGAAGCAAGCAATTAGAAAAGAAAGAAGTTGAAACAAAATATCATTGATAGAATAAGGCATAATATACTCTATCTGTCCATAACAAAGTTTAGATTTATGAAAATTTTTCTGTTTTGGAAGTTTAAAGAATTTAATAGAAAAGCAGAGATAACTGGTACTTCCAAGTGAATCGCCATTGTTGTGACCACCAAAAACCCCCCTCCTTCTTTAGTATTAGCAATAACTCTAAAGAAGTGGGGACCTTTAGTAATAAAAAATCCAAAAAGATTTTATAATTTTTTTTTTGTATTATACTCCTCAAAGATACATCGCACGGAGAAGAGTCAAGCATTCCTTTATGAGCACATTAAAACAACTGCGAAGAAGCGACGCGAAATTCATCACATCGCATACATTGAGAAGCGCCCATAAATGACTAATATTAAGAAAATCTCCGATGGCCGATATGCGATATCGCATATCACAACGTCGCATAAGCAGCACATGAATAACTTGACAAATTGCAGCGATCTGCGATCTGCGATGCCGCGATGCCGCGATAACTGCTATTTGTGATAACTGCGATCTGTGAGTCGCGGAAATCACCCATCGCAAGTTTTCCTCGGCTCAACACCCAAGAAAAGCTGTCCCTAAACCAAAAATTGAGCGCACGGCTTAAAGAAAATTAATGAATGTACACCAAGGTATTCATGAAGGACAGTTTTGTGTTTTTCAAAGAGTCAGTTCACTGTGGGTGTCATGATTTTACACATTCGTAGAACTTGAAGCTTTCATGTCAAAATTTATTATCATTACTTTTTCCTTTGCGTGAACTGCAGGAAACATCTAAGGAAAAAGGGGAAAGCGCCAATGCTCGGAGAACAGAGAAGAGATTCTCTCATACACGGATGCCGCATACAATAGAAACGCAGATTTCAGAGTGTTACTGAACAGATACTGATATCAATAGGCGATTCGACACTCAAGGTCAAGAAACTCACAAAAGCAGCATGTTTACAAAATTCTGAAGCTCATGCCCGGTAAAGGAAAAAGCGTTAAAGGCAGAAAACGCACCAGAAAGGCCCGGATCAAAGAACGGAGGCAAGTTTTGATGCGTGATTAGTGCCTAGCGCTAATCGCGCATCGCTAAGAAAATTGTTCGGAAAGCAAAGTCCCTAACTTTCTTAGTCATCCACGAGTCCGGAAGCCTAAATAGCAAAAGCAGAGGCAGCTAAGAGGAATCTTTGTTGTTACCAAGCATACACGCAGTAAATTCGCTCAACCAGAAGATAATTCTCAAAAATATCTTCCAATTTACTAAAAAGAGGTGCCAGTGCTTGTCATTTCTATTTTCGTAGCTCAAACAAAAGCAGAAGACGACCAGCCGACTCTTCCCAGGCAAATGTTGCATACTCACAGCACTAAGGGGCAAATGCAGAAATAGTTAGAAATTAGATTCAATTTTTAGAAATACGTTTACTTAGATAAAGGGCGGTCATTTTGAACTGTATCCGAAATTTATGTAATTAAGTTGTTTAGGTAGCAGTATTTAAACCCTTCTCATGCATTTAGAGAAGGGTCCGGAAATTCGTCAAAAACTTGTCCTCCGAACATGCACTTCTGCACCCTCAGAGGAGTTTTTGATGAATGAATGGATCAAGGTTTATTAATTTTTGCATTTGATGTCTGCTACTGATGTTGCACTTCTGTACTCTTAGTAGATATCAGAACAAGGAGAGATAAATCATTATTACTTGAAGCTTATGAGTAGGACTAGTCATAAATGGTACTTTTATCTCTTGGCCATTTCTGCTTATATTCTTAAAGTGATATACAGTTTTTTAGTTGTTTATATGTTATTGCATGAATGTGTGAATTACCATTTGGCACTTTTGTACGGTGGAGTCATTTATTTATGTTTGATATATGAATAACTTATTATGCGATATGCTGTTCACAATTGTTTTGCCTAACTTTTTATGCAAAGTGGTTCATCTTAATTGATTTCCATTCTTATGATAGCTGAATGATCTTTATTACCAGTTATTGTTTGAAATCTCTTTAGTTCGCATAATAAAAGAAATACACCCCGGGTTAGCATAGATTAGATGTGTTGTTTTCATTAGATTACAATAGCATAGAATTAGATTAAATTAACTTAGATCAGAACTCTTAGATCAGCATAATCCAACTCTGCACACACACACCCTTAGATTGGGAAACTGGTCACATTATCCCCAGTCGGACCCGCTATACCAAACGGATAAGGAGCTGCTAACCAAGGTCCGGACCGGGTGGATATCCCAGACCCGATTTTCGGGGCTTCAACAGAGTGTAGGAAAGTCTCTCATTTCATGCTCAAAGAGCATGCAATACTTGCACGACGGACGCATTGGATTAGTGAAATTATGAGCATAGTGTCCTAGTCCTCCATAATTTGTGAAAATCAACTGCCCTCGACCTCTGCCAGGTCCTCCTCTACCTCGGCCTCTTCCGTGCCCCTAAATTCCTGTCCATGCCATCCCTGCACTCTGGTCAGGTGGCCGCATTTTAGTTTGAACCCTATAGGTGGGAGTTCAATCCATCATCAATTCATAGCTCCTACAAGTATGCTCATCATGCCCTACTGACCTACAAAAATTGCAGAACACTATTACGGTGTTTGTACAAAATTATGTAGCAAGTGACGTTATCTGTGGCATGTTTTCCAGCTACCTGATAGATAACGCACCATAATGCAAGCCCCACACTAGGTCCCACTTAAGCTTCTGGCCTCAGAGGCATTGGTCCCCCTCCTGAAATATAGTTCACAAAGACTGGGCAATGGTCCTTGTCATGCCCTTGACTCTTACATTTCAAGCACCATACCTCCTCGTGCACCTCTGGTTGAACCATCCTATCCTGCTTCAGACTTTGCATCTCAAGGCATGGATTCTTCAACTGAGCATGGATCTATTGAACTCCTAGATTTGGATCTTGCATCAAAGTTTCATGTAGTCTCATAGCAATCTCCAAGACCTCCACCTGAGTGGTTATCTTCTGTTGTGATAGCGCATCCCTTAAGTGTTGCAGGAGCAAAGAAAAAAACCACTTGCGATGCTGTCCATCTGTTAGGTTTATTTTGGCTTCGTGGATTGTACATTTCAACCTTTGATCTAGTTCCCAAGGCATCTCGCTTGGTTGCATCATGATTTCTTTGAATCCCACAATCGACTGTGCCTCATATTTCATCCTATTGAATTCTCTATTCAGTGTTGTTTAGATGCCTGCCACTCCAGCATTCAGGTTATTGTGATGCAGGAAAGTGTTCCCTCTGCGACAAAGGCAACCCCTCTAGCCCTAGAGTGGGTCTAGTCACAAACAAGGATAGATCAACAATAGCTTTCCTTAAACAGTCATAGTTGTAGGACTACCTCAACCGGTGGTCGATGGATTTTCGTTGCACTGCTCGAGCTTCCGCTTCCTTCTCCTAACACACAAGTCTCTCTCACTCATAAGTTTTACACAAGATTAAGGGCACTTCACAGCCTTTCACAAACTATTAACAATCCCACACTTGTCACAATCACACCAGTTATCTAGCAAACTCACAAACACTAACAACACTGCTCAACTAGCCAACTATCATAAAACTAGCAATGCATAGCAATGGTGAGAGTTTAAATAGGAGGAGTCTCCATGAGAGGTGGAAGAGTGAGCTTATCTCCAAGGAAGGTAGCACAAATGATGGAATAGCCATGCCAGAGAAAGGAGGTGATACAAACTATGCCAACAACCAGGTTTGGATTCATTTGGAAGGCTGACTGTTGGAAAAAATTTGCCCAATCTAGATCATCGCGGGTACATAACTAAGCTTTAGCGCTGACATTGCTAGTGAGAAATGTAGCTAGTCAGATCATCGCTAAAGATAACAAGTAGCCCCGCATTGGAGCACCCAATCAGACCATCGTGGGAATCAGATGTACTTCCGCACTGGCAGTGCAGCTGGACTGTTTATGAGCGCCATTTAGCGTGTATATTAAGTCCATAGTCGTGATGAAGTAGATAACTTAGGAAAAGTGGGTCAATTGGCAGCATAAGAGAGCATTTGTCTAATATGATCATGTTTGACTTGGACACATGACACAGTAGAAGGACTAGAGTGAAGACAGTGACAAATTACTATGTAACAAATGCCCCCTAAAGTATGAAGCCCGAGAGAGTGGGAGGGGTGAAATGCTTTACGAAACTGACTGAGCTGGAACACCATCTGGAAGAACCTGCACACAAGTACAACTAATATCTCTGATAATGAACTACATGTAGTCTAGGCATGGGCGCAGCCATCCAAAAGACATACGAGCTAGGTCTGTGGTATGGACGTAGCCATCCAGATAATAAGACTATGATAATAACAAAGGTATGGTTGCAACCATCCATGAAGACTCAGGTATGGTCGCAGCCATCCATTAATGAGTCATGTAATCACGAACCAATCCACGCAGCCCGAACATGTGTAATTTGAGTTCGAGGTCTTGGTCTTGAACCCATCCGATCATAGTACAAATTCTAACATGCGAATAGATGTGATGAGGGTTAGCATGATAGAAAATCGCTTGATTACCGGCCAATGATGAAAACTGTTAACAAGCGCGAGAGGAACCACCAATAATGCTAATGGTTCTCAATGTACTAGCTAGCACAATCCACAAAGTGTGAAAAAGGAGCTGAAGTCAAACACTCATGGAATCACCCAATCGACGACCAATGATGAAAGTCGACCATCAGGTGCGAAGAACTTGCCATTGAGGCATGTAAGCTCTAAGGTACTAAAGGGGGTCTCTAGATCAATTTCCTGGATAATGAGCTGATGTTGACAGGAGACAACCCATCGCAGAAGGGCCATAATGTTTCCCCCATCAACGACACGAGATAAGGAACAAGCGGTAGATGGTGAAACAGAGAATCAGAGGAGAAGGCGAGGGTGTAAACTACAGAAGGATTATACTCTTGAACATGTCGACGACATGACTCTAGAGGGTGGCAGCATTCAGGTACCAAGGGATCAAAGGCTTGATGGAGACGGCGTGAACCGGATGGAATGAGGCTAAATGGCAACCCAAACCCGTGGAAGGCCAAATGACGATGTATGGATGTCCCAACCCGACAAAAAGTGTCGATGTTCAAGAGTGACTTGCTGCCAATGATGATTTCCAAATTTTCCCCCCACCATTGCTGGCGAGTACCCCTATTATTTTTGAAAACAAGCTTGAATGGGATAGCATATGCTTGCAATATAAGTTCGACCGCTGGTCGAATCCAACCTAGTAATGGTTTAATGAGCCCTAGGGAGGAGAAGCTCGAGTCTTGTCATGGTGACAAGTCCAATGTCGTCAGGGTTTAACAAGTCCGACATAGGTAAAACTCGGAGTCTTTTTCATGTTTAGAGAGTTTGAAAAAGACATGGAAAATAAAACTCCAGGGGGGTTCTTTTTCATATATTTGTGTCTCTCGAGCTTGAAAAAGTAGAAAATGATACTCGAAAGAACCACCTGACCAATACGATTGAGGAGTACTTTTCGTAACTAGTGACTTTGACCTGAAAAAGTAGAAAAGCGGTCGAAATCATGTCGTCTTGTAACCAGTAATGAACCCGAAATGACAAAGGCCCGACAATCTTTTCGTGTTTACACAGTCGGAAAATAGCTTAAAGGCGACCACCTCTTATTTCTTTTAATGAGTCAAAAGGGAAAACTCGACAATCTTTTCGTCTTTAAACGGTCGGAAAAGAGCTGAAAGCAGACCTCCATTTTTATTCTCTTTAATGAGTCAAAAAGGGAAAAATACTCGGCAATCTTTTCATATTTTACGAGTCAAAAAGGAACTTAAAGGTGACTCATCCTGGAGGAACAAGTGGTATAAAGGGTAGCAACTGGTTCCAACAATGATGGAACTGCTCAAAACATGTAATCGTCAAGAGGCTGGCTAATAAAACCACTCATTACTGCAGTTCCTTAGGAAAAGATAAACAATCAAGTGAAAGCATATGATCAGCCAAAGAGATGGTGGCGATGGAATGAAACAACCAAGGCTCATCTAGTAGAATTTAGCAAATAAAAATGACAATCATGAGGTGTAAATCAGGTATGGGTTCATTTTTACACAATCTTGAACCATTGAGAACTCTGCTTGGATTCGGTTTCATGTTTACACAAGCTTGAAATGAAAAACTATGCTTGTTATAAGTTTGCATGCCCCTAGCATAATAACGCAAATCGAGGTACATGCCCCCCAAGCTTCATTGCATTCAATGAGGTGGATGGAATGAAGGTTCACTTTTGAGGTCTTGGAAAGACTCAACTTGGATTTTACGAGATCTCAATCAAAGACTCGATTTGGAAAGGGAGTTGTTTCATTTTTTTTTGAGGTTGACATAGTAAAAGAACTATCCTCATAACCCTTGTTTGATTTTTTAACGATCTTGACACAAGATCGGGAACTATGCTCGAGTCCTTGTCTGGGCCATATGAGAACATCGCTCCCAAGAGGTCTTCACGCGATGGAAGAAACGTACTCTAGGAGATATACATGTCATGAGGCACTAATGACAGATCAGGTTCCAATGCCCCCAGTACATGATGTACGAGACCATCTGCATAATCATCAGCAGAGGCAGAGACGGAACGGGTAGCCACATAATTGACTTGTCGTAAATAAGGTATTGCTTGCGAGCAAGAACCAAGAGGGGATGACAGCTGCCCAGGAGGCACCAGTGGACTAAAGAATGATAATTGATCTATAGTCACCACTCTTCTATCGTGTGGAAAACAAACCACACGGAAAAGTGAAGAGACGAGGGCCCCCATGGCATAAACATAGTCACGCCAAGGAGAAGACTGAAATCTAAAACACCTTGGACAACCAGTACGTCTATATAAACGATTTTGCCTCCCAAAGTAATAGGAAACTTCAGGAGGATCCCTAAAGGTTAACTAGTTCCTCCGTCAAATGCCAACAGATTCTGCATGACTGGCACAAGTTGTGGGGAGCCCAAAGCTTGCCAAGTAGTGGAAGGCATAAGACTGACAGACGCACCCTCATCCAAGACAGTGCCAGGTACTGCCTTATCATAGGCATGTACTGTAATCTAGAAAGGCACATAGGATGGAAGGTGAAATGCAGTGAAATGACTCCAGTTGAAGGAAACAACTAAACTACTTGGTGGGGGAATCGTATGATTGCCCCCCTTCTCTACAGGAACTGAAGAAGGACTCTTGTGATCAGCGGGGATAGGAGGGTCGTTTTCAGACTCTGGAGAATCTGATGAGATGAGAAGAACATGAGCATGATGCTATTCTGAAACATAGTGATCAACAGGTGGTGAACCCAAGTTGACACTCTCTCCAACCAATGGTTGGTCTGGAATAGGCTTAGCATAGGCAGGTTCGGAAAGAGGAGGATGGACAAGAGAAGAATCTAAGTCAATCTCTTTGTCGACGGGGAGAGGGTCTGAAGAGAACCTCTGATAACCAATGGGAAGTTGGGGTGAAGAAGCTGTAAGACTTTCCAAAACGACGGAAGCTTTATCCATGAGTGGACAAAGGTGAAGGGGATGGTTGCCTTCACATAGCCTACAGGGGAATCGAATCTTCCCTTTCTTCTTACTGTTTCCAGTTGATAGGGTGGCATCGTCATGAGCTTCAGAGGACGATGAGGGACGAGCTGGATCGTGAGACCATACTTCTAAGATCCTAGGAATGCCAGGACAATCACAAAGAAGATGGTCACCCTTTCACAATTTACAAGGAAACTTCACCTTCCATGGAGGAGTGGAGGGTGGTTTGACCTAAGATGTACTCGGAGTAGTAACTGCACAGGTGGCCTTGCATTTATCAGATTTCTTCTTCTTCTTCTTCTTATTCTCTTGGTTACTAGATGTGAAACTTTCACCAGGAGAAGGAGGAGAGGAAGAGGAAGAAATAGGGGAAGAAGGCGTAGGCTCAACCTTGGAATCAAATTTCGTGGTTCAGACGAAGGAGACGGTGGAACAGGAGTCATGACACTCGAGACCACCGAGGTTGAAAACAACCAAACGGGTAAACCAATGGTTAACCCAAGCAAGGACAGTGTTGCCATATATGGAGCATCGACATTTCCAAAAGGTGGAAACGGTCTAGGATTCCCATATGGGGAAAGACCTTGGCTGGTAGACTCGGGAAATGTTTCCATCAGGAACGAGCCTGAAAAACAATCCAACTGTAAAGAAGAATTCTAACTGTTACCAGGAATATTTCGTGGGCAGTAAATTTTATGACGTAGGAACAAAACTGGACCTTTTCATGTTTCAAGAGTTGAGAAAAGGACGAAAAGGTGACTCTATCTCTTTCAAGGTTTAATGAGCCTGAAAGGACAAGTGCTTAGATGGACCTTTTCTTTTAGGGAGTCCGAAAAGGAGAAAACGTGACTACTCTGGAGAACTAGGCAAAAGGTTTACCAAGCAACCCGTAAAACTACATATACACCTTGGCAGTCATATGAAAACCAAGGACTTTCTGTACAGCAGTCAATCTTCCCTAATGTTGTGTTCAGTGCATTAGGTTTGTAAGGCTGCAGACATGGCTTCCTAGGGATAAAGGATGATAACCTAGTGGGGTCTCCCAACATATACTCGACGGTACATGGGAGCACAATTCTGTACTAGACCACTATTGAGTCACAGAAGGAGGAATCACCCAACCTTGAGTGGAAACAGAAGTGACTAGGTTTAACATCGCCGATGCACGTCTCTAGCCTAGAACTCTAAATAATGTGCATTATGTTCCAATGCTTTGTTATATTTATTCAGTTCATTTTAGAGTTGATCTTGGATTATGTTTCAGTTTCCAGGCCCTACCGTATGTATACAACAAAAACTAGGATGCAGCTAGAATGAGTAAAGCATATTTCATTTCGATGAACACCTACTTATAGAAAGGTAGAGAGTTCATTCCCAAACCAAGACAAGCGAATGCAAACCCTAAGAAACACAATGCATCAATACACTAATCTCACGATGCGTCGATACTACTAATGAAAGATTTAAAATTTTCTTTCCAATTTCTCAAACATGAAAATTTGTAATGCAAATGTACTTTCACTTTCGTATGCTAAATGAATGCAAACTTTTAATTTTTTTTTTTTTTTTGTGAATTTAAAGAGACAAACAAGCAAGTGTGAACTAATCGATCCAAACAATTGTGATCTATGCTTGGTAGTGAAGAAATCGAATCAACATAAAAAATTGGTTCAATGATCGACACTAAAAATCAACCAGCAAGAAAACAAGCAGCAAAAGAGCCTCAAGCAAATCAATAAGACGGTTGTGGATGAACCTTGAATAGACAAGTAACCTAAGCAAACGGTTTCTCGACGAAACTTCTAAAGGGCTAGGTCACATGGTCTAAAAACACAAAACTCACTTAATGAAATCAAAGAGACAGTACCCTAACCAAAAGCAATTAAAACAAGCTAATGAGAGACAAGAAACAACAGGGGATAGAAAAGATTGATGAATTCAGGAGGTAAAAAGTTGTAGAAACAAATTTACAGGAATCATCGGAAGTGCTACACGGACAACTAGAGATGTCATCGCTAAATGAGAGACCATCGCTAGTGATGGACAGACAACTAGAGATGTTAGTGCAAGTTTTACACTAACAACCCGAGATGATCGCGGAAATACACCTATTTTCCGCGATGATGCAATTTCGAGAGTCATCGCGGGAATTAAACTAGAAACCCGAGATCATCATGGGTGAAAAGCTATAAAGTGGCGATGACATCACGACTGTTAGGATTTTTTCCACGATGATTTTAAAAAATAATGAGAAATTAACAAAAACTCCCAAACAAGAACCAGTGAATCCAACAGACAATAGAGGGATTTCCCAGATCGATCTAGGTAACCCAAAAGAATGATAATTAATCCCCAAAATTCAAGAGAGGCCAAAATCAAAATCAAAACAAGAGCAAATAAGAGAAGAACATAGGCCAAACTCTCCAGCGGAGTCGCCAATTTGTGATGCAGGAAAGTGTTCCCTTTGCGGACAGAGGCAACCCCTCTAGCCCTAGAGTGGGTCTAGTCACAAACAAGGATAGATCAACAATAGCTTTCCTTAAACAGTCATAGTTGGAGGCCTACCTCAACTGGTGGTCGATGGAGTTCCGTTTCACTGCTCCAGCTTCCGCTTCCTTCTCCTAACACACAAGTCTCTCTTATTCATAATTTTTACACAAGATTAAGGGCACTTCACAACCTTGCAAAAAATATTAACAATCCCACACTTGTCACACTCACACTAGCTATCTAGCAAACTCACAAACACTAACAACACTGCTCAACTAGCCAACTATCAGAAAACTAGCAATGCATAGCAATGGTGAGAGTTTAAATAGGAGAATGAGTCTCCATGAAAGGTGGAAGAGTGAGCTTATATTGAAGGAAGGAAGCACAAATGATGGAACAACAATGCCAGAGAAAGGAGGGCGATACAAGCTATGCGAACAACTAGGTTTGGAGTCATCTAGAAGGCCGACTGTTGGAACAAATTCACCCAATCTGGATCATCGCGGGTACATAACTGAGCTTTAGCACTGACATCGCTAGTGAGTAATGTATCGAGTCAGATCATCGCTAAAGATAATGTATCGAGTCAGATCATCGCTAAAGATAACAAGTAGCCATGCGCTAGTGCACCCAATCAGACCATCGCGGGAATCAGATGTACTTCCGCACTGGCAGCGTGGCTGGACTATTTATGAGTGCCATTCAGCACATATATTAAGTCCATAGTGGCGGTGAAGCCGATAAATTAGGAAAAGTGGGTCAATTGGCAGCATAAGAGAGCATTTGTCTAATATGAGCATGTTTTACTTGGACACATGACACAGCAGAAGGACTGGAGTGAAGACAGTGACAAATTACTGTGTAACAATTATCATTAGAGTACTTAATATACCAGGTTAGCGCGTGATCTTGCATAGCACTAACCAATGTCACCTTCTTTATATGATAATCTATAACACCTTGAGCTTCCCATACAACCCTTACAATGAACCAGAATTGGTCAAGGTCCTCATTTCCCAAGCGTTTGAACAAAGGCAGCTTCACTGTATTTGCCATACTGAACTGTGGTGGAGGTGGAGGTGGTACGAGTGAAGTTGGAGGCGATGGTGGTGAAGTCAGAGGTGGTGTGGATGGAGGTGGTACTCGCGAGAATCCTTGTCTTATTAACTGAATAGCACTTCATGGAGAAACCTTTGCTATTTCTTCCTTGTCACCTTGCGGAGGTGAAATCAATGGACTGTACTACGGACTGTTATAGACAATTTTGTGCCTTGCAGCATCGGGCATGAATTGTCAATAATCCAAGGGATACAAAGTCCCTAAACATGATGTTCCTGCCCCTAGAGGAACAAGGTCAGCAAACCAACAGCTCTCAGATCAGTTCTCCACCTGAAAACACTCAAAAACAAGCAATCCTGAAATCAAAGCAGGTGCTCCACTAGGCTTCTGCGCTGAAACTCAACTCCTCCATGGTGTACCTGCGTTGCAAAGCAGGTAGAACAAAGGCCACCTGCGCTGAGCGAGATGGGACAAGTGGCACACTGAGTCATTGCTCTGGAATCTTCCAAAAATGACACTTGGATCAGGGATTTCGCCTTGTGATGAGTCAGAGGCTCTGTTTCTCCAAGTGGAAGCAAGGTTCTCCAAGTGGACTCAAGAACTGAAGATCAACTGAAGAGAGAAAGGACACAAGGCAGCTACACATCAGTTGCAGGCTGACTCATTCTTTCTCAATTCATCTATATATTGAGCTCTCTCCTATGAGCTCAGGAGGCTGGAATTTTGTGCAAAGTAATGATATGTTGTTGGTTTCACTATAGAACTATTGGGTGATTGCTTGAAGGAGGTGAAGAGGAGAAATTCTTTCTGCTGGGAGGTGTTGCTAGATTGGGGCCTTCAATGGTTGTAACCTTCTCAGAACTTTACTTCTTCCATTAATAAAAGCTATTGAGGTTCTTCTATATGCACTTGTTTCAATGATGTATTGTGATGATTGTATATTTGATTTATGCTAATCCTTGAATCAGTTATGATTGCATGCTTCTTGTAGTTTCCTTCTTTGTTATTTTGCAGGATCTCATTGTAGCTGGGCCAGCAAAAGAGCAATGAGCTGGGAGCAAGCAGCAAAGAGAAGAGTTTGGATTCGACATTAAGCGCAAGGCAACGGTTAGTGCATTTCTTCATTCTCTCTTGCTTTCATAAAGAAGTAAACCTTAAGTAGTTTTCTTTACAGTTGTTGCTGAGGT
Source organism: Pinus tabuliformis (assembly GCA_031772625.1). Classification (NCBI taxonomy): domain Eukaryota; kingdom Viridiplantae; phylum Streptophyta; class Pinopsida; order Pinales; family Pinaceae; genus Pinus; species Pinus tabuliformis. The sequence goes on along the minus strand of CM062815.1, from coordinate 85,826,614 downwards.
ACTATCACCCTTAGAGTGGGATAGGGTCATCCGAGTCGGATACTTTTCCCTACAACAAACTGGTGACTCCGTTGGGGATCGTATCTGTTTGATTGTTTGTAGTATTTTGCTATTCATTTCCTGAACAAAAGAGTACCAAATCGAAAAGCTTTTGACTATATCAAAAGCGAAGTAGAGGGCAGCTACTCTAGCTCATTTCTGAGCATGTTCATGATTTGAAGATCTGATCTACAAGGATCCTTGTAAGCTCTTAGTGATAGCTTTTCATCTTCCTTGTCATCCCTTAGTGTGTGCTTGACTGATAGCTTCTGATTTGAGCAAAAACTGTGAATTTTTGAGAAAATTGTGACCCGGAAACTGAGAAAACGCAACTTTCGTTTTCCAAAGCAGGTAGTACACAGGCTACCTGCTTTGCAACGCAGGTCCCGAAGGGGCTACCTGCGCTGGGAGCCAGACTGGCTGTGCAGCACCTGCGTTGGCCCAATTTTGCCTTGTGTATTTGGGGTTTCCTCCCTTTTTCTTGCTTGTTTTCACTATAGATTTTGCAGCCAGTTACCAGTCTTGTACCTGTTCTGAAACCAACCTTACTTGCCATCATTCCGCCTCTGTTATATAACGAAATTGTACTTGTTCTTTTGTATTTCTTACATCATTTACAATTTCCCATAACGAAAGTGAACTAGTCTTGCTTTGGCCTTTTAGATCTGAACCTGTGTTAGGCATTTTGCTGGTCTAAAGAGTTAGCTTGTTTGCTGTCCATAGCTGATTAGTCTTTTTACTTTCGTCATTATGGTTTGATTTCATGTATTTCCAGTGATTAAACAGGTAAATCTTAAGGCGTCTTTTGATTTTGGACAAGCTTGTTTGTTTTCGCTTTAAATCGAAATCAAAGTTAAATAACAACTTTCTTTTTGTAATACATCAACATTAAGAAAGGGAAAAGAAAATACATGCATTGTGCATTTTGCATTTGAAAAAGGTTTGCATGATGATTTAGGAGAAAGTGCATTAGTTTGTGCTGTATGAACTGTGTGAAAAGATTTGCCTTTCTTCTCCCTCAGTAGTTAAGATTTTCATCAGTCAAAAAGATTTGAAAAAGCTTGCTTCTCATCTTAGGCTGCATTTAGGATTTTTGTCATATACATCTCGTGGTGAACCTTGAAAGGCAAACTTTAAAAAGATCAACTTAAAATATACTGAATGAACCTAACAACGCATTGAAACATAACGCAAACACATAGAGGTCTAAGCTAGAGACGTGTTCCGGCGTCGTTAAACGTAGTGACTGTCGATCTCTACGAAGGTGGGTGATTCCTCCTGAGAGTCGGTGGCACTAATACGGACTTGTGCTCCCACGTACCATCGAGTATATATTGGGAGACCCCTATAGGCATATATCCTTTATCCTTAGGAAGCCGTGTCGGCCGCCCTACTGATCGCAATGCAGTGAACACAACATTCACGAAGATTGACCACACGTACCGTAAAACGTATTCCGTGGTTTTGCGAAAGGTTTGGCACACCCTCTGTCTAGATCTCCAGAGCAGTTTCTTTTGGCCTTTTTCAAACTCTATAACTGAAAAAGTCCAACCGAGCATTTGTCACTTCGGGCTCGTTAATACATCGAAGGAGACTAGAGTCATCTTTAGCTTTTTCTCGACTCTTAAAACATGAAAAAGCAAAGTTATGTTTAAAAGCGTCTAATAAAATTCATTCAAATCGGAAACGAAAATTTTCCCCTTTATATTTTAGTTGATCGAGTAATCCGCAATCGTGGAAGAAAGTCAATTGAATATCTGTCGTTCTTGGAGGCTTGCGAGTCAACCGTCTTTGTCTCCGGAATCAAAAACAGTCTGGACAAAGCGAGCTCGTCGAACCAGTTCAAAATCTCCTTTAAAAGTTAGAACAAGTGTTCCAACAACATCTGAGATTCTGGTTACTCCAAACATTTCCGGAAACCCTGCCTCTATAGAAGAAGTTCAACCGCCGCAGAAGGACAGTAATATTGATCCTAGTCTGGGGGCAAATACTTGTATAACTGAACCAGTTCCATCTGTAACTGGTCCAGAGAGTTTTGTTCCTCAAACATCTGTCGCTGTTGATACAACCCCTTCTTCGGCACCGGAAATCTATTACGGACCTGACGGTCTTCCTCTTCCACCTGGTCTGATTGCGATAGAGGAAATTATAGAGGAACCGCAAGTATCCACTCCAACTCATTTTGGAGTAGGGGTCACTCTATTTCCTGCTACAACAGAAGTTTGTCCATCACCAGTGGAAGTCCCTGTAGAATCGCTAGGCAATCAATTGGATAGACTCAAAATGTCTGAACAACCATCGACATCTAGGACTGTGTCAAATGACACGGCGACGGCAGAATTACCTGCTGCAAATCCAGCAATGTTCGCCGGCATACCATCTGTCCCAACTAGCTCTCAGTCGCTAGAAGGAGTCCACCAAGGGACTATCTCGGCAGTATGGTCTGTTCCTGTTTGTTCCGGAGTAATGTCTGGTAACTCTTATGGTGAGACTCAACAAATTGACCCTTTTGGGAATCAATTTAGGCCATCCAGTCCTCCAGGACAATCAATTGCCTTGAGTTTTGGATTACCACCGTATGGGGGGCAGTACGCCCTTTCATTACCCCCTCCGGGAGGGTACCCATACGGGAGTTCTCAACCTTATTCAAGTTATGGTGGAATTGCAACGAGTAGTTGGGTACCTATGCTATCCCAGCCACCAAGAGTTGTATATTCTATGCAACAGTGTGTACCTGTGACGAACATCCCAACTACACCGGCTATTGTAACCGTGTCGCAAGTTCAAACGATGCCTGTTGTATGTCAACCTCAGATTTCTCAGGTTCTCATGCAACAGCCCCTTGACCCTGCGACCCAACCACAATCGCCTACTGGTGGGGCGACACAAGTACAATCGGGTACAATCACCCCACATCTTGGTCCAATGGTTAGTATAGCACAACAACCCATGGTATCGCAACCGTGGATAGTGCAATACCAACAGCCACAATTCCAACAAGTGTACCAAGGTTCTGAACAGCAAATCTTTGCGAATACTGGACAACCATATATCCAAAATGGTCAAAATCAACCACTTTATGGTGGTCAAGTCCATCAACCGTATCAGTCATACCAACATCAACTCCATTATGCTGGTATGCAAAGACCAACTGTTCAGGCGATTCCATCGTACCCTGGATACGCTTCCCCTAACTTGAATCAACAGTTACCATTCGTGGCGACTTTAGAGTTGCCTGATTTACATCGGTTAACCAATGATCCAATTGCTTACGCCCCATGGTGGCCAGTGATCTCGCACAAACTCCCATCCGACATTCCTAAATTCAATGGAAATCCAGGTGAAGACCCGTCGAATCATGTGATGACATTTCATCTATGGTGTTCGTCGAACACTTTAAATGATGATTCGATAAGGCTTCGCCTCTTTCAGAGGACATTGACAGGTCCAGCGGCGAAATGGTATATAGAATTGCCAAGAGCTTCGTTCGACAATTTTAGCTCCCTTGCCACGACATTTTTAACCCACTTTCAATTACCGATAAGGTATGAAACGGGAACAGAGATATTGACTAACTTCAAATAGACAACCGCAACTCATATATCAGATCATATACATGAGTGGTGACGTCGACGAAGAATGGTTAAAACATACGTTCCTGATCAGCTTTTAGCTGAGTGGTTTATAAAGTCGTTACTTCCGGCCATAACGGAAGATGTGGCAAAGGGGGGAGTCGTAACAGAAGAGCAGGTTATTGCTCGTGCACAATATTTGGACTTAGTATATACTCAGTCCGGCACGCTCTATGACAAAATACCAGACACCCCTAGACCAGAGTTTTCAATCCCTCCTCCTCCTAAATCAAATAGTGACTCTCATGCCGCCGATGGCGTGATTGGCACGACAAACACGAATCCGAAAAGGACCAATCAAAAGAAGGCCCGTAAGGATTCGAATCAAAATGTGCATGGAGAAGTTCTTGCTTCAGAAGTAAATGCCGTATCGACAGATAAAGGCAAAGAAACCAATCAACCAGGAAGCAAGAAGAAGCAAAACAAAGGGAAGAAGAATAAACAAGGTGAGTCATCCCCTAAGAAAAATTCTTCGAACCCTCCTGGGAATAGGAAACCGAATCCATGTCAAATATGCGATGACAAGGATCATAACACTAAGAATTGCCCATTCAAAGCTAAGCTAAAGAGGTTCTTTAAGAGTCCGCGTACCTCAGCTGTGTCAAGTGATCCATTTCCTAACCTAGGTCAAAATCTGGTTGATAGTGGAAACGCTTCCCCATCTCAAGTGCTTATGTTGTCAGTTTCAAAACAGCAAAATGATGCTTTGATTTCGACAAGGAACAAAGATTACGGGAATCCACAAGTGTCGAACGATAAAGGAAAAGATCAACCTAGCAGTTTGACAACAACTTCGGCAGAAGTTGTACCCCCCATCACGCACGAATTAACCATAAAACTGCCAAAGGGAGTAGTACACAAGTCTACATTTAATCCTCGTGCCAGAGCGGCACAACATTATAACATAGTGGAAGATTTGGCACAATCGCCTTGAGGTACTACAACATTGCCCATCCCAAAGGCAGGCATTGTTATCAGCAATTGGTGGGGTGGATCCTAAAGATTCCAATATGGTATCCTTTGATCACAAAGGGTATGATCCTCAGTTACCAGCTCAACTAGCTTTCCTCGTCCAAGTGAAAGCCCTCAACAAAACAGTTCATAGAACGATTATTGATGAGGGGGCATCGACATGTATTATGTCGATGAGTTGCTGGAAAACTTTAGGATCTCCAACCTTGTCGCGATCATCGACAACATTAAAAGCATTCGACGGAAGGATATATACCCCTTACGGTATCCTTAGTAACCTGAAAGTTGAACTAGGGGGAAAAACAGTAGAAATAGATGTTGAAGTCATCGATGGCAATCTTGACTATAACATCCTACTGGGAAGGCCATGGATTTATGCCATGCAAGCTGTTGTGTCGACTTATTTTAGGAAGATCGCATTCCCCTTTGAAGGAGGGATTACGGTCGTCGATCAACAAAACTTCCTCCCTAATGGTTCACAAGTTACAGGAAGCGTTCCCATGATCCATGGCAGTGACCGGTCGATTCAAGATATTGGAGTAGGTCTGTTGAAAGATCCCACTATGATGGGAACTTTCGCGCTACCACCTCCTAGTTGCACAGGAAATGTACCATTTGTAGCAACATGCAATATGGTATCCACCTTGAAAGACACAGAAGGCAAAGTCGCTATGGATCATGCAATGGTTTTGCCACCAAGCCCTATTGAAATATTGTAGCAATCAATGTTTCATGCCTGGGAGGCGAATCCCAATCAGCGCTCTTCGAGCGTTTGGGTAGATAGATCTAGAGAATATGGTACCCCATTAGATCCTTGGTCGAAAGTACATGGGACTGACGAAGGAATCTTGCAATCAATGATGATTGAGGGGGCACCATGGAATGATCACCACCATCGTTCCCTTCTTCCAGAATACGAAGAAGATACTCAGAAAGATCTTTACCACCCTTCAGTCTTTGAATTCCTAACAATTACTGTAAACACGGTGGATTCTGAGTGAAACTTATCCAATATTGAAGAGACTATAGCCATAAATATCTCGACCAAAATAGGTATTGTAGAGAATATTCATGTTGGCAAAGGTTGTTCCCCTTCAGAACTGGAAATATATAACGCTCTCTTTCGTGAATTTAGAGATGTCTTTGCTTGGTCATATGATGAAATGCCAGGCATCGACTCAGGTATCGTTGAACATGAAATTAAAATGTATCCTGATGTCAAACCAGTAAGACAACGGCTTCGACAGGTGCACCCTAAGAAAGCCGCTGCCATTAAAGCAGAAGTTGAGAAACTTCTCCATGCTGGATTCATCTACCCGGTTCCTCTAACCGATTGGGTATCGAATATTGTTCCTGTTATGAAAAAACAAGGAACAATACGAGTGTGTGTCGATTATAGGGATGTAAACCAAGCTTGTCCAATGGACAACTACCCTACACCCTTCATCGACCAGATAATTGATGAATGCGCCGGATGTGAAATCTTTTCATTTATGGACAGATTCTCCGGATATAATCAAATCAATATCCGCCCACAGGACCAGTCTAAGACTGCATTTATATGTCCGTGGGGCACATTCGCTTATCTAAAATTACCCTTTGGTTTGAAGAACGTAGGGGCGACTTTTCAGAGGGCTATGAATTATGCCTTCCACGACATCAAGAGCATTGTTCAACCATATCTCGACGATCTTCCGGCTCATTCGCGAAAGCAGACTGATCATCCGCAGCATCTAAGAGCGATATTTCTACGTTGCCGACACTACAAGATAAGACTCAATCCACACAAATGTGTGTTTTGCGTCGGTTCTGGTCGTTTACTTGGCTTTGTAGTCTCTAAAGATGGGATTCGTCTCGACCCCTGTAAGGTTCAGGCAATCAACAATTTGCCTCCACCTTCAAATTTGCTTCAAATTCAGAAACTCCAAGGGAAAGCAAACTTTCTGAGGAGGTTCATTCCAAATTACGCAGAACTTGCTAAAGGTTACACACGTCTTTTGAAAAAAGATGTACCCTTCGACTGGGACCAAGTTGCGCAAGCTTCCTTTGACGCTTTGAAAGAGTCTCTAGTAAAAGCATCATTAATGTACGCCCCGGATTATCTTAGGGATTTTAACCTGTATCTAGCTGCAGCGGATACAACCATTGCGGAGTTGAACATCCTGTATATTATTTAAGTAAAAACTTAAATGATACAGAAAGTAAATATTCTTACGTTGAAAAGCTAGCGCTTGCTGCTGTTCAAGCGGTACAGAGATTTCGACATTATATCCTCTTTAGGAAAACTACCATTCTGTCAGATTGCAACCCCATGACTTATATACTGTCGCGACAGTTGCTGGGGGGCAAGTATTCCAAATGGATAGAGATCCTTCAAAAGTTTGATCTGGAATTTGTGAAATCAAAGTCAAAGAAAGCTTTGGTATTCGCAGAATTATTATGCGATCTCCCATCGTCGTCCAACGATGAAACTTCCAAGGAATCAATCGTGGACGAGACTTTATTTTTGATATCTGCAAGCGATGAATGGTATGGAGATATAATTATCTATCTCCAAACCCAAAAGTTTCGGCCAGACATCTCACACTCCGAACATAAATGTATACGATACCAAGCAAAAGACTACGTGATCGTCGGTGATACCCTTTACCGTCGTGGTATCGATATAGTTCTGAGGAGGTGTCTCACCCATGAAGAGGCCGAAAAAGCCCTGAATGAGTGTCATTCAGGCGCGTGTGGAGGGCATCAATCAGGTTTCGCTACAGCCCAAAAGATATTAAGAGCAGGATATTTTTGGCCAACAATGTTCAAAGATTGCATAATCGCAGTCCGAAGTTGCCATTCCTGCCAAATCTTTGATAGCAAAACCAGAAGACCGCCCGCACCCCTGCAACCAATAGTTGCAATTGGGTCTTTCGCCAAATGGGGCATCAATTTCATGCAATGTAACCCCACCTCAACCGGGGGGCATGGGTATATTATAGTCGCAGTAGACTATTTTACCAAGTGGGCCGAGGCGATGCCTACATTGGACAATACCGGTGAAACAGCTGCCCTATTCTTTTTCAATCACGTAGTCGCCAAGTTCGGCGTACCCCAGGCTATAGTTACAGATCATGGATCGCATTTCCACAATCACATGATGGTCGAATTAGCTGCCAAACTAGGGCTATCTCACGACAGCTCTACTCCGTATTATCCACAAGCCAACGGACAAGTTGAAGCAATCAACAAGGTCCTGAAGCGTATGTTGCAAAGGAGGATCGGAGTTCATAAAAGAAGATGGCACCGAATCCTGTATGCAGCCTTGTGGGCCTACCGAACTTCGGTAAGAAATGCAACCAGATTCACACCTTTCCAATTGGTGTACGGTCTAGAAGTAGTCTTACCGATCCAGTGTGAAATTTCGTCGCTTAAACTCGCAATTGATCTCCTCCCCGGAACTTCGGAAGAAGAGGCTCGTTTCTTGGAATTAATCCACTTGGATGAAACCCGTCGTGATGCCGCTTTGGCTAACGAAGCCCATAAGAAACGAGTCAAGGCTCAGTTCGACAAAAATGTCAAACCCCATGTCTTCTCAGAAGGTGATTTGGTCTTGCTTTATGACCAAGAATCCGATAAATTAGGAGCATAGCTTCGTGAGATAAAGCTCCTTAAAAAATAGCTATCTCACCTGAGGCGTTTCTTATATTATGACTGGTATATTCGAGCAGTTTTAGCACACAGTTCATGCTCGTTAAAAAATAAACGCAAGATCCGAGCAGTTTTCGCACATAGTTCATGCTCGTTAAAAAATAAACATAAGTTGTGAGCAATCTTCCCCTAGAGTTCAAGCTCACCCAGAAAAAATGAACCGGTAAATAACCTTGGTAAATGTAACCTTTGACAGCCATATTAAAAGCCATTGGTCGTGTTTATATGCCATCACCTCCATCCGTTCATTTGCCCAATCGTTCATCTCCATATGTTTGTTTACCCTTTTTTGAGGAACAGCTGCGAAGAGTGATTTCACTTAGCCATCCTTGTGACACTGCCGTGATTGGAAAATTCCAACCTGTACCTGGAATCTGCTGCTATCCCTGTTTATCACTCGTTCCTCAAAAGACGAGTCTTCTTTGAGCTCTTTTCTCCTGACTCGTAAAATATGAAAAGTTTGCCGAGTTTTGGCCTTCCAGCTCGTCAAACGACCGGAAGAGCTATCCCTCTAGATTTTAATCTTTTTGGACCTGAGGGATTATTGCACAAAAAGATCGAGCGCTTGTTTTGTTCGGCTCGTTAAAGCAATCGAAAATTCATCCCTTCTGTATTGTTTTATACTTTTTCGGACTTAAGGGATTAGATGACGAAAAAGGAATTCTGGAGTTGACTTTATGTACCTTTTTAGACTCTCTAAAAATGAAAAGGACCGAGTTATCCTTGTCGTTAGACTCGTTAAATTCATTAAATAGCGACAAACTTGTCTTTAGACGAGAACGAGTTTCCCTATCGCTAGGCTCGTTAAAAAATAGCGATGGGCTTGCCCGAAGGGCAGGTTATAGAACAAGCATATGTTATCCTCCTCAAGCTTGATAAAAATAAAGAGGTACTGGTCAGCAATGACTGGGGAAAAATTGGGAGAACCTCACAGCTTTAATGGTAGCAAGTCGCTCTTGAACATGACACTTTGTCCTCCGTATCACATCGGGTTGGGTTGTTTCATTCACCGGTCTCATCACCATGGTCCTCGCCACACCATCCACATTTGCGGTAATGCTACCAATCCATCACATCAGTGTCGTTATATGTTCAAGAGATGTTGTTCTGCAAAGAGTCAACCGTGTCCCATCCACTGCCATACATTGTCCTTCATCCATTTCATGACCGCCACCCTGAATCATACATCACAGTTTGTTTTTCACCTCATCACAATCACTAGCTCCGTTCCGTGTCACTGATGTGGGATTCATTAAGGCCCTCCTTTGACGGATCGCTCCTTGTCGACATCAGCTCATTATCCAAGGAGTTGATCTAGGAACAACCCCTTCAGTACTTTGAAGCTTGCATGCCTCAATGGCAAGTTTCTCACTTCCGGCGACAGGTATACATCAATGACCTTCGACCAGAAGATTTTGCATGGTGGTCGACGCCAAGTCCTTTATTCCCACCATGTGAATTGTACTGCCGTACCTTGAGGGTCATCATCCTTATCGGTGATTCCTCTCGCGCTTGTTAACGGTTTACATCATTGACCGGTAATCAAGCGATGTCTTTCCATGTTCGACTTCGAGAAATTCTCACATGGATCGACTTGTACATCGAGTGAAGATTGGAAGAGATTGAAGACCCCGGATCTAGTTTCATCTATCTGGGCTGCGATATATATTCAGGATATAAAGACATTTGATATGTACATCATTGCAGCAGATGATCATCCTTCTCAAAGGATGATAATTTCAGCAGAGAATTATCAGTCTATCATCAGACGATCGTCTGTGCTATGTACCAAAATGAATTTATAAAGCTGAGCATGGGAATGCCCGCCTCAGCTAGATCATGAAAAAGAATGAAAAATAATGTATTGTATTGTATCTTATTACAGGACACTTCTCAGCAGATTGAATGAACTTCGGATCCTCCTAATAAAGCATTTCACCCGATAAACGACCTCATACTTTAGGGGGCATCTGTTATAGACAATTTTGTGCCTTGCAGCATCGGGCATGAATTGTCAATAATCCAAGGATCCAAAGTCCCTAAACATGATGTTCCTGCCCCTAGAGGAACAAGGTCAGCAAACCAACAGCTCTCAGATCAGTTCTCCACCTGAAAACACTCAAAAACAAGCAATCCTGAAATCAAAGCAGGTGCTCCACTAGGCTTCTGCGCTGAAACTCAACTCCTCCATGGTGTACCTGCATTGCAAAGCAGGTAGAACAAAGGCCACCTGCGCTGAGCGAGATGGGACAAGTGGCACACTGAGTCATTGCTCTGGAATCTTCCAAAAATGACACTTGGATCAGGGATTTCGCCTTGTGATGAGTCAGAGGCTCTGTTTCTCCAAGTGGAAGCAAGGTTCTCCAAGTGGACTCAAGAACTGAAGATCAACTGAAGAGAGAAAGGACACAAGGCAGCTACACATCAGTTGCAGGCTGACTCATTCTTTCTCAATTCATCTATATATTGAGCTCTCTCCTATGAGCTCAGGAGGCTGGAATTTTGTGCAAAGTAATGATATGCTGTTGGTTTCACTATAGAACTATTGGGTGATTGCTTGAAGGAGGTGAAGAGGAGAAATTATTTCTGCTGGGAGGTGTTGCTGGATTGGGGCCTTCAATGGTTGTAACCTTCTCAGAACTTTACTTCTTCCATTAATAAAAGCTATTGAGGTTCTTCTATATGCACTTGTTTCAATGATGTATTGTGATGATTGTATATTTGATTTATGCTAATCCTTGAATCAGTTATGATTGCATGCTTCTTGTAGTTTCCTTCTTTGTTATTTTGCAGGATCTCATTGTAGCTGGGCCAGCAAAAGAGCAAGGAGCTGGGAGCAAGCAACAAAGAGAAGAGTTTGGATTCGACATTAAGCGCAAGGCAACGGTTAGTGCATTTCTTCATTCTCTCTTGCTTTCATAAAGAAGTAAACCTTAAGTAGTTTTCTTTACAGTTGTTGCTGAGGTACTATCACCCTTAGAGTGGGATAGGGTCATCCGAGTTGGATACTTTTCCCTACAACACGGACCCTTTTTTCCTTCGTTCCTATAAGTTTTCTACTTCACGTAGTCTCGAACATCAAGGTAGTTGCATAACCCATTCTTTGCACAATAGCGTTTTAATGTAGGTATTTAAATATTTTACGTACTTAACTCCCGGTCCTTTGAAAAAGTGTCGCTCTGCCTCACTGTAGCTGACTGAGGTGTCGACCACGAATTCAATCACAAATCCCCCTATGATGCAATCGAGCCAATGATCAATAGCGCAGGTGATATTATCCTCCGATGCCTCCAAATTCTATATTAGCTCCTGGGTCCACACAATAGGATCATCAAGTTTCCACCTTCCTTGGCTATCTACTAGCTTCGCGATCCACTCTTATAGCTCAATAGGGAAGGAGCAAAAAAGGCCTCATGGATCTCTGTATACAGGTATCTGTCCAACCATTGTTCCTTTGCCAGTTGTGGGTTTCTGTTCTCCTGTGCCGTGAATTCATGGATCTTCCTATCCAACCAGTCTCTGATCTCCTTCTGAGTTGGATACCAGTGATACAACATCACCCCTCTCTTATGCAAATTCCAGTCCCCGGATCTCTGTATACAGGTATCTATCCAACCATTGTTCCTTTACCAGTGGTGGGTTTCTGTTCTCCTAGACCGCGAATTCGTGGATCTTGCTATCCAACCAGTCTCCGATCTCCTTCTGAGTTGGATTCCAGTGATACAACATCACACATATCTTATGGAATAGAACCATTTGTTGGCTTGAGGGGACCTGACCTAGGTTCATGTTAATTTAGACAAACAAATCCCTGCACTATTGGCCCTTTTGGCATTAGCCCGTGGAGCGTAGACCGTAGTCTTACCCAAAGAAGTAGGGGGGATGTTGGAACCAAGTTTTGCACCTTGAGATGGTTGTGATGTCGTTGATTCCCTCTATCCTTGCCTTCGCATAGGTTGCTTCGCTCTACGGCCTGCGAGACGAGCCCTCTATTCAACCCTTCAGTACCTCCGCGAAAGGGTACGATTGACCTTCATGCAGCCCTAGCCTGCTGCTTAGGTACTTTCACGTTGCTATGGGAATGTTCCGTACAAATTCCCCAATTAATCTAAGTGACTTTCTTATCTTATTAGACAGTTATAGTTAACACCGCGTAAACAGATATTCGTAAATGTCTTCAATTATTGAATGTAATTGTGGTAATTTGCGCATCATATAAGCACAATAAAGTAAATTCATACATAAAGTATCAGGTGCATCAACAAATTAAAGACAAAGGAATTGTAGAATATCTCTCCTTATTAATATCTTCCAAATGTTTACAGACTTTGTCCACCCTGCACACACAACTGCAGGGGTCCGCACACTCAGCTACGGACTTCTACCCTAGACCTCTACACACTCAATTGTAGAGCCTTTACCTACGCTACAACCCAATACTTACACTTCTTACTTTAGAGCTACCATTCTCTTACATTATTCATCATTCTATGTCTCCAAAAATACTTAGAGCTTAGCTCTTTTTTTAAAATCCCATGGTCCGCGGACCATGGGTATATCTCTTACAACCGACTTTAATTTTCAAAACTAAGGGCAGACTACCCTTTATGACACCTAACACCCTCACCCTCGGCGACCACAAAATGTACAGACTTTACCATTTTACTACAAAATTTAACTCAAACATGGGCTTTTAGGCCCAAAACTGCCCTTGGGGGATCTCGCTCCCAATAGGTCTTTGAGGTCTTCCCCAAATGTGCTTGCAAATGCATCATTGACCTCTTACTATTTCAGCTTGATGTCCTTGTCTACAATCAGCTTGGTGTCTACATAAATCGGCAAACTTGTTGACACTCACTCAACTGTTGCTCCAGTCGCGCTTTCATCAGTGTCTTTTGATCCTACTCTCTTGGAAGACATTCATCCTGAACTGCTGGGAGATGAATGAACACCTGCTAGATCTGGAAACATGATGACATGCATGGCAAGATATATGTCTGCTAAAACCAAAGCAAACTTGAGGAATGACATGCAACATACCTGGGGATTGACTCGCAAGTATTTCACAATTCTTCTTGGGAGGCTAGGAAACTAGTTGTCGAAATTGCGCAAAAGGTAGTCTGCACTAGTCGGAGGCTGGTTGGCTGTTGGAATTGCACAATGCACAGTCCAAACTGGCTTGTTGGCTGATGGGACTATGCAATGGGCAATTCTAGATGGCAAGGGTTGCAGGCCCAGTGACTTCATTGCGCAATTTTTTGGGCCAACAATCACTGCCTCTCAGAATTGTGCTATGCAAGACTGGAGGACAGTCACTGCCCAAAAATGTGCATTTTTGTGAGGAAGGTAGAGCCTCCCCTCTCAGGATTGTGCAATGTTGTCTTCGTGAGGTAGAGTCCAAACCAAGGTTGCCCAGACCTACCGATGGGTAACTGAAAGCAAATGAAGAAGTGAATGCATGGTGATACTAAGTGTAAGTAGGAGTGAATGATCGTGCATACAATAGTGAATGCAAGATTCAAAAAATGAAACAACATGCATCTGTGTGAAGAGTGTCACCAAATCGGCGACTATCCATGCAAAACAGTGTCATGCATGCAACAACAATAAGATGCTAACGAAAACTGAAACAGTGATAGTAAAATATAACAGGCATGAAAAAGACAACATTCGTTCATAGAAATCAAGCAGACAACACTCACACAAGCCAAAACAAAAAAAAGTGACATAAATGCTGCAAAAGACAAGTTAAATGGACTTACCCGGAAATAGTTGAGCTAGATGTGTCAAAGACTCCTCGATTTGATGTGGGATTTCAAAGCTCTAAGATCAATGTGAATAAGTGAGCTATGAAGCATCAAATAGATAAGTTTGAGGCTCATAATGCACATGCCACAAATCCAGGAAAAAGCGACACTTGGATGAAAGATTCTAAAACAATATTTGCATGTAACCTCGAGCTGCTAAAAATAGCTCCCTAAAATCTAGGGATGCTTTCACATGTTGCTTTTTGATATTTCAGGAAAAGAAAACCCATGCATACAAGTCAATATTTCTTGGACCCGGGTGGAAATGGTCAACCCAATCGCACATGCAAGAACCTGCTTGACTGAGGATAACTTTTGCGCAGTTTCTAGGAGGAAGTTAGCCTGGATTCCCAGAGGAATTGCGCAATTTCTGGGCTAAGCAGTTGACTGCTGCCCAGGATTGCGTAATTTCTTGGCTAAGTAGTCTTTCTTACTCAGATTGTGTAATTTCTCCAAGGAAGGTTGACTAACAGGATTGCACAATTTTTTAGCCCAGCAGGGTGCTAGTTAGGATTGCACAATTTCTCGAGGGAAGGCTCGTTCCGCTCCAGAATTACGCAATTTCTTGAGGGAGATGCTCAGCCTATAGCTAGACAAAGTCTGGGGAAGTAGCCTATGAGGGGAATGCAACAAGCTATCATGCACAGGTTGTTTCTCCGCTAGAAAACCACTAAATCTTGTGTACTTGATAGTGCAAGACATGTTGCTGAGGATGGTTGGTAGGGAGGCTCTGAAACAAAGCTAAGGAAAAATTTTGGAGGGCGGTTATAGCCGCTACAACAAGGCATTATGAGTTTGTTATTCTTCCATTCGGTTTGACTAATTCTCCAACTATAATTATGTGTTTGATGAACAGTGCGTTGCGTCTTTATTTTGACAAGATTGTTATTGTATTCATTGATGACATAGTGGTATATTCTAAGAATGATTAAGAACATTCCAAACATTTAGCAGGAGTGTTGAGATTGCTAAGAGAGAATCATTTGTATGCTAAGCTTAGAAAGCGCAACTTCTTTCAAACTGAGGTACATTACTTGGGACATGTTGTCTCCAAGGAAGGCATAGCAGTAGATCTAGAAAAGCTAAGGGCCATCGTGGAATGGGCAGCTCCTAAGAATGTAGATGAGGTGATATCATTCATGGGTTTGGCAGGTTACTACAAGTGTTTCATCAGGAGATTCTCATGCATTTCATATCTATCACATCATTGCAGTGGAAAGGTAAGAAATTTGGATGGATGGTGGAATCTGAAGATATTTTTGAGCAACTTAAGAAGTTGTTGACACATGCACTAGTGCTAAAGATTGCGGATCCAGACCAGGAGTTTTAATGTATGGAGATGCTTTCAAGAGGGGACTTGATGGATTTCTCATGAAAAAAGGACATGTAGTGTGCTATGAGTCATGGAAACTGAATGAGCATGAGCAGAGCTATCCAATGGAAGACCTTGAGCTAGCAACCATTATACATGCGTTGAAGATGTGGAGACATTATCTTCTGGGTAGGGGGTTTACATTGATGAGCGATCACAGTGGGTTGAGGTATTTGTTTGACCAGCCAAATCTAAATGGTAGGTAAGCTAGATGGTTCTCTACCCTTAGTGAGTTTGACTTCAAGATCAAATACATTAAGGGAAAGGAGAACCGATTGCAGATGATCTTAGCGAGAAGGTATAGGTAAATCATATAGCAACTATAAGCTCCTATGGGATAGAGTTACAAGATAGGATCTTGCATGCAGGAAAATGGGATGAAAGATACATGGAGATTATGTAGAAGTTACAATAGAGTACATGTACATGTATGGGTGATCACGATGCAAACTATCGTCTCATTATATATGGCTTGGTGAGGTTTCAAGACATGATCTATGTGTTGAATTGCAGTGTGATCATGAAGCTTATCTTGAGGGATTTTCATGTGAAACCATATTCGGGGCATCCAGGATGTCAGAAGACATTGACAACGGTGAAGAAGTTTTAATATTGGATGAATATGAAGAAGGAAGTGGTAGAGTTCGTGACTATATGTTTAGACTATCAGCAGGTAATGACGGAATGCAAGCATCCAGGTGGTCTACTATAACCTATTGTGAGGTGGCATAATTCTATTATAGTCATGGTTGACATGTTGGGCAAGGTAGCTCACTTCATTCTGATGAATATTACATATTCAACAAGTGAGGTAGCATGGGTGTTCATCAAAGAGATAGTGAGACTACATGGTGTTCCAATGAAGATTGTGTTAGACATGGATGCAAAGTTCACTTCCAAGTTTTGGAAGGAGCTATTTGTAGTCTTAGGCATAGAGTTGGCTTGTAGTACAACTTATCATGCACAGACAGATGGTTAGACAAAGATGGTCAACATGATCTTGGAAGATATGTTGAGGATGTATGTGATGCACCAACAGAGGAGATGGGAGGAGTACATTCCATTGGTGGTGTTTTCATACAATAATGGTTATCAGGAGTCGTTGAGGATGAATACTTTCAAGGCATCATATGGATGGAGTTGTAACACTCTGATCAGTTGGAGTGCTCCAGTGAATAGGGTACTTATTGGAATAGTTGATAGACATGAAGCAGGAAATGTAGGTTATAAAGAAGAATCTTAAGGAAACATAGAATAGATAGAAGATTTATGCAGGTTGTTGGGTAGCAAAGGCCCCACGTAACAGTTTTGGGGCTTAAAGCCCACAATTTTGGGTAAAGGTATGGTAAAGGCTCCGCAAGATGCATGGAGCACGATTTGTAATGAGTCAAGTCAAAGGGTTGTCCACCCAAGATAATGTAAAATAATTCGACCTGCTGACCATGGAAATGTATAAATAGAGCAAAGCTCTAGAGTTAGGAGTTAGTTTTTTGGCATGTACTTTTGGATCTGGGATGTAATGGGTTTTTGAAGAAAGAAGTCTTGAAGTGTCTGTAAGTCCGAGTTGAGGGTGTTGGTGGGTAGATAGAGGCTCTGTAACTGTGTGCGCAGAGGCCTGGTAGAGTCCGCAACTGTGTGTGCAGACCCCTGTAGCTGAGTGTGCATGGCAGATCTGGGTATATTAGCAAAAGAATTGAATAAAGATAAGTTGGTTCTGAAATACTGTATTGAATCTGAAATATTGTGGATCTGGTTAATTTATGGTTGATATATCTGTTTGATCTATGTGCTTATGTTTATATTATGAGTTTATGCAACTCTATAACTTTTCTGGATGCGCAAACTAGTTATCATTATTAAATGGTTGCTTAAAGACTGTATAACGTACATCTGATCTATAACAACTTATTAATAATAAGTATTAAGGAATCACCTTGTTCCGGATCTATGGCAAACTAGAGTGGCATGAGGCCATAGAATGGCGTGTGAACCCCCCAGACCACATCAAGACATCCTAAGGGTGTAGAAACCTGGTTCCAGCACCCTCCCTTGTTACCTCGGGTGAGACCTCAGTCTATGGTCTGCGAGCTATTGCCGAAAAAGTTGGTAGCTATAGGATTTGTTTGGCTAAATAACTCTTTCGAACCTAGGTCAGGGCCCAATAAACCAACAAATGGTTTCGTTGCCAGGACCGGGATCTACCTAAGGGATGTCTGATGTCGGAATACTAGAACCCTACAAAGAAAGAGCTTTAAGATTGGTTGGATCAGAAGCTTCACGAGTTTGTGGTTTAGGAAAACAGAAATCCACAGATATCAGAAGAAAGGTGGTTGGATCATTACATATACACAAAGATCCATGAGATCTTCTTTGCATCATTCTCAACAGAGCTATACGAGTGGATCACGAAGCTAGCTGACAGCATGGGAAGGTGCAGGCTAGATCAACCCATAGTATGGACCCCAGAATTGGTGCATAGGCTAGAAGCATCTGAAGATAAAATTGCACGTGCAACAGATCACTGGTTGGATCGGATAATAAAAGGGTTCATCATTGAGTTCGCGATAGACACAACTGTGAGCTATAGTGAAATGAAAAGGTGCTTTCTCCAAGGGCCATGGGGCAAGTATATCAAATCGTTGAATACTTGGATTAAGATGTTACTGTGTGAAAAACAGATTATGCACATTTATTGATGTCTGGCATAAAGCAAAGTAGAAGAGGTTACCGAGGAACCAAAGGATTAGAGAACAACCCTATGATTTCCATTTCACGAGAATGCGAGGAAGAACTTGTAGGTTTCTCTCCGAGAAGCGTAGTCCAGTTGATTGGGCAACGCATTCTGTTGATACCACCACCGTCCACGCCATCAACTACTTTGCCTACATCAAATCCATCTTCACCGACTCCACCTCCACCTCCACCTCCGCCACCATCGAAGGTTGGGATGGTGAGCGTTGTCAAGTTGCTGGTATTTAAGGTTGTAGGAAATGAGGAACCAGGTCAATTCTGGTTTGTGGTAAGGGTTGTATGGGAGGCCCAAGGCATAACAGATGATAACATCAAAAAGGCTACTCTGGTTAGCATGCTGCAGGATCGAGCGTTGACGTGGTATATAAAGTACACAAGCAATCATGAAAATGTAGGAATAGTGGCGATCCAGGACGCATTGACCAGGGAATTCAGTCGGCCGAAATCAGAGATGTAGTCAGTCATTGGATTCAAGGATATCGCGATGTTAGCTAGTGAAACCCCCTGGGATTTGGATCAGAGATTGAAAAGCACAATTTGTGAGGCTAACATGACATTGAAATATGCGCAACATTGCTCGTGGTTTGTGGTGTCTTTGACACCACGTCTGAGGACAGTGTTATCACAGCAAAAGATCTCAACTGAAGCCGAAGCACTAGAGATAGCAATGAGGTTGCATGAAACTCCAATACAGGATCCAAGGTTGGGAATTTAGCAAATCCATGCGTAACTACAAAACATGTGCTTAGAAATGCAAAGCTTGAAGCAAGAAAGGGCGCCTTGACCGGAGGTGCGTATAGAGGGAGGGTGCATTAAGTGCAAGAGCCAAGGACATAATAAGGACCATTGCCCCGTCTTCGTGAACTATCTGGCAAGAGGGGACCTGATGCCATTGAAGCTGGAGGTACAAGCAGGGCCAAGTGCGGCACCCGCACTCTGGTGCGCAATTTTTCAAGTGGGAGGAAAGCACGCAACAAACAACTACCACCTGTTGCAGAAGTATATCCAGACTTGGCAGTAGCTCTATGGAAACTTTTGTAGATCAGTGGGTCATGATGAGAGAACTTATCGAAGTTATGATTTAATGATGGAAAGAACCTCGGCCTATTGAGTGCAGACTGAAGCATGGGGTTTCGACCTAGCCATCGGGTCATGTGGGGGATTTCAAGGATGCGGGCGGGGAAGAGGAATGGGGCCTGGGCGAGGGCACAGACAGCTGATCTGTTATAACTGTGGAGGACCAGGGCACTACGCTCATGACTACACGAATCCAACGAGGATATCTTGTCCATACTGTGAGCAATTTGACCATGAAATGGTAGACTGTCCAATGCTTATTGCCCAAATGCATGAAAAAGGGGTATTGCAGCCCACTCTAACTCAAAATGTACAGATGATGAGATCAGAACCTTGCGAAGAGGACCCTAGCGTAAACATGGTACTAAGAAGCGATGCAACCACTGGATGAGATGCGAGGAAACAACCTGGGGAAGATGAGAAGGGTCATGGTGCTCTGACAAATGAACCTGAGCAGGTCAAAGGGACGATTAAAGAAGCTCTGGAGAGCTTCACGAAGGTCTCTACCCCAGGTGATAGGGATCCAATTGAGCTGGGAATGGATCCCTCTATACTTACCACCTTTTTAGATACATGTATGAAGTTGCTATGCGATAATATGGCAGTTAAAGGACTCTAAGAGATGATTACTAGATCCGCGGGATCAGGGGAACCTCGCATAGTCCCGAAACTAGGGAAAAATGCTCTGCGGACCGGGCGGGAGACGCGACTAACGAAGCAAATCGAGGAATACAAGATGGACTAGGTCATTCTGGATCTAGGGTCAAACGTGAATGTATTGCCTAAACAAACATGGGAATGAATGGGTAGGCATGCACTACAATGGTCTCCTATTCAATTATGGACGGCCTATCAGCAAAAGATATTACCGATGGTATGACTGCAAGGGGTGAAAATGGACATTGAAGGAGTAAGTATGCAGACCGATTTTGAGGTAATATAAATTGTTGATGATAGCAATCCATACCCTGCATTGCTAGGAATAGATTGGGACACGGACATGAATGGTACTATTAACTTAAAAAGACGGAAAATGAACTTCGAGAAAAAGGCACTTCGTGTAATAGTTCTGCAGGACCCAGCTGAAGGAGCGCGCTACACCGAGCCGGTGCGTGACGAAGAAAGTGACGATGAATTAGACTTCATCTACCAGATAACACCGCAAAACCATGGTTGGGTGAATCCCTCAGCAGACGAAAGATTCCCATGGGAGCTTGAGTTCGTGCACATCGAATTCAGATGAGGAGATCGAGAGATGGCAGAATAGATTCCAGGAAGTCACCACACTTAACTGTAATATGATGATTAGACCATTACGGTGCGTAACCACTGAAATAAGGCAACGACTGGTGGATAATGGTGCAACCAGGGAGGGGCAGTTCGTCAACCCTAGCACCTTAATCGTAGCCTAGAAGTAGCATGGTGCGTCGGAAGAAGCACTGCGTGCACCAAGGTGGTGTGAACAGAGGAAGCTGAGATGGAGAAGGCAGTTCCATGTACAGATTGGAGGACGTGTACGGCAGCCACACTGGAGTAGGGCAGTCATCCATCTACAACAAAGGGAATGGTTGTATGATGCGTGACCATTGACCCAACTGAATCTACGCGTAGCAAGGGTTCGCTAGGTCGATACGACTGTACACAGAGCAGGGTATGCCAAGGGAACTCTATCCACGGACGGATGGGCCATTACCCTTATGGTCCAACCCAAACATGAATATTTGCATGACAGGATTCGGTAGTTATGGGAAGCCATTCGGTTCGGAAAAATGAGACTTTGCGAGTTAGAGGAAATGGGGGCCAGGCTCTGAAAGAAAAGTGCGAGGCTGGATGAAGAAATTGATAAAATAAAATTAGAAGTCACCCACATGGGTCGTGCGCAAGTGCTATTGAAGGGACTAGATATGGCCGGCTCTCTTACACTACTAAGACAATCCGCGACCCTGCTAGCATGGTTGTGACTGCACTCTAGGGCACAAGGGAACATAGATCACGATACACTATTAGATTTAAAGGAATGCGAAGGGTGCCCATAGCCCAGGCTAGTAGGGCAGCGGAAGGCTTGCACGACGGGTGCGACCACCTGAGTATCTGTAGGAGGCTCAGTCCTAGTGCTCCATGGAGTTGGAAGAGGGTGCAGGACTATAAAACAGGCTACAGGAAAGCTGCGCAAGTTGACCACAGTGCGTAAGGATGGTCATTGCCACGGGGATGGGATAGAAGGTGATCGTTGTAGGTACTGTTCATGATAAGATGTCCCATTTAAGACACAAAGGAGTGGGCAGTGGGAAATTAAGGCGTAAGGATAATTGCCAAACTTGCATTAATGAGCCATGAGGAGGGAAAATGTCCGAGTTTGAATTTGAAATATATATAACAAGCAAGAAAAGGGGCACACCACAAAGTTTCATCATTCGAAGAATAGGAAGCCCTAGGTTCAAGCTGAGAGGAGCAAGAGGAATGACAAAGTACTGGAGGAAAGCCCGTGGTTTCAGGCACTGCTAAAGGAATACCAAGAGTCATTCCTCAGGTCAATAAACCCTAGCATGGAGAGTCCACAAAATCCCACGCCATAGGCATCTGAGCTCCCTAAATCATGTAGGATGTCGTGGACCAAAAAGGATCCCCTGATACTAGGACCAGTAAGGTGGTCACCGTGAAATTAGCGCTTTAGCAAGCTCACAATGGAAGAAAAGGGCAAAACTGTTACAATTGAAAGCGATGAGGAGGAAGAAGGATCCCTGACATATGTTGAAGAAATAGACCTGAATGAAGAACTTATCCAGCTAGTGCGACGTCCCAAGTATGTTCCTCCAAGCAAAGGAAAGGCTAAGGTCCCTACCAATATGGATGACGTTGACAATCTAATCATCACCCCGTCTCTTCCAAAAGGGGTTCCAGTTGAAAGCACAGTGATTGGCCATATTCGACGATGAAATTTGAATATTGGGACCTTACAGATACATAAAATTTCCCGTTTTGGCGACTAGAAAATTGATGGAGTAGAGGGCAGAGGGGACGGTTATAACACTTCAGCCAAAGGAATGACTGCGAAAGGTGGAGAAAGCCCGGTTTCTTTGTCAAATGTCCATTCCCCACTTTCTCCAGCCCCTTATTACAATATTGGTCATCAAAACGTTGCTCTGTATGGTACATTATGGATACTTATGGATCGGCAAACCCATCCGCATCATGGCAGAACTCATTCATAGGGTCTCACTGCTTCCATGCGAAGGAAGAGACCCTAGGGAAATTTTCGATAAGAGTGGCGATGTGACGATGACAGAAACCCTGAAAAAGAAATATAAGCTGGAGAAAGGGTAGCGAGGATACATTATTGATAGTATCTTGGACAAAGCAGTTTACATTGCTACCCAGTTGCTGGCAGGGAAAGTGATGCAGAAATGCCATGGCACCAAGGTTCCAGCGATCGTCATTACGCTAGCTAAGGAATGTGTAGCTGGAGAATGGTTCAATTAGGCACAGTTCCTTTGTGAAGAATTATTGACCAACTGTAGGAAGGTCCAAGAGGAGGGAAAGAACTTCCACTATGCATGGTTGTTGTTGTCCATTGTGCTGGTTAGCACTGAACTACCTGAGGATAGTCAGTTTCCTTCCTTAGACTAGGCTTGGCTAGAAGCTACCAAATTTACGTCACTCTGGGTGACCAAGGATGCTATAAGAATCCAGGGCATCAAGATTTTTTGGATACTAATGGATGTGGACATTCGACACTGGGTCACACAACAACCTTAGTTGTCTAATGAAATCTATGACATTGTGAAGCACATAGCCGAGTTTAAATCAGAAATCCACTTTGCCTACATCCGGGAGCACAAGGACCCTGACTAGCCATGGAATACACTTCCTTTCATTGCCTTTGATGAAGCTATCGATGTGGTAATGGATACTTGGCCACCGGAATGGCATGGATCTGATGCGGTGGGGCGCAATGACGCAACCATCAAGAAACAAAAGGCTGGAGCTAAATGCGCCACACAACAGAAGTGGAACGAACAACATGTTACGGAAGTTCGAGCGACCCAAGAGGCGGTGCAGACTTTGACAAACAAAGCACTAGCTAGAGCAGCTGCAAGGGACGAAAGCCGTTAGAAGGTGCCCACAAAGAAGGCCATGGAGATAGGAACAAAAGGAGCACCATCAACCACCATGGGTGCGCCCTTAAAATGGTCGTTGCTGATAGAACAGACAAAGCCGCGGAAGAAGGCCAAGGCATCTAAATGGGACAGAGAAATGACCACCTTCACCGAGGGCAACCTAGGTGACATAGGGGACACCGTTTGCGAAGTCACTCGGGACGTAATCGACGAGGCCATGACAGAGCAACAGATTGTGTTGGGGGAGCTTCGCGCGTAGCTCCAAGAACTTGGGACATGGGCAGCATAGACGAGAACCACTACTACTCATGGGGTTACGGGTATGTCAACCACTGAGTAGCAACTGAAGGCCCAAATGGCTCATACTATCATGATTCCAGCAGGAGCATTGATAACAAAAAATGTGGAGGACAGAGCTGTGGTCAGACGACTTACAGGGCTGGGTCTAAATTTGGATACCCTCTTGCGCGAAAGCTTGTACCAGCTCCGGGACAGTGCCACGATGGAGCTCCGTGCCAAGGAAGGGCATGCAGAATAGGTACTCAGAAAATAGAGAATTAATATAGAACAATTAAGCCTCCAGTGGGATGAAGCCATCGCACAAAGTCAACAATTGGAGCAACTTGTAGGGGAAGCATGTTCGTGTTCCCCTGAGCTAGAGATTGCGCTTGATTTACCTGCTGGCATACGAATCCACAAGCTAGCTAGTGGGTTCCATGATGCAAAGTAGGAGGCTGCAAGGATTCATTTGGAGCTCAACTTGCAGATCGCAGAGCTAAAATTGCAGTTACAGCCTTCGATGCCACCAGAGGTCACCAAGCAACACAAAAGCGTCATTAACTCTGCGTAGGAAATGATCACACGTTCTATGAAGGAATGCACCGAATTTTTGGCTCAGTCGCTTATTATGCTCACTTCACTTCAGGAAGATCCAACCCTACAACGACTGGAAACAGAGGCAAGGGAGCTCCAGCAAGCCTACGATAATGTTAGAGGGACCATGCAGACAGTTGCTATTACGCAGCGCTTGGCCAAGATGAAGGAGGCCCAGGCCCTGAAAACACAAGATGGTGTTGCCAACAAAAGGAAGCAGTGATTAAAGAATGACTCTAGCCATGGATTGATGAGGCATTCATGGTTTCCACCACCATCGAGCGCAAGGTGGCACACATGTAGGCATAATATGCACCCAGGGAAGCAACTGAGATAGAGACTGATGTGTCGACGACACACGTTGAACAGGTACAGTGGATGGTGGAAGAGTTTGCTGCAAGTACAATCGAAGCATAGAAGTTATTAATTGACCTCCACGTGAAGATTTTCACACCAGCTGAGTGACTCGGGATGAGTCACGATGATTGTGTTGGGGGATTGTTGGGTAGCAGAGGCCTGCGTAATGATTTTCGGGCTTAAAGCCCACAATTTTGGGTAAAGGTATGGTAAAGTCTTTGCGAGATGCGCTGAGCGTGAATTGTAATGAGTCAATTCAAAGGGTTTTCCACCCAAAGATAATGTAAAATAATTCAGCCTGCCCATGGTCCACGAACCATCGAAATGTATAAATAGAGCAAAGCTCTAGAGTTAGGAGTCAGCTTTTTGGCATGTACTTTTGGATCTAGAATGTAATGGGGTTTTGAAGAAAGAAGTCTTGAAGTGTCTATAAGTCCGAGTCAAGGGTGTTGGGGGTTAGACAGATGCTCTACAGCTGTGTGCATAGAGGCCTCGTAGAGTTCGTAGCTGTGTGCACAGACCCCTACAGTTGAGTGTGCAGGTCAGATCTTGGTGTATTAGCGAAAGAATTGAATAAAGATAAGTTGGTTCTAAAATACTGTATTGGATCTAAAATATTGTGGATCTGTTTAATTTATGGTTGATATAGCTGTTTGATTTGTGCGCTTATGTTTATATTATGAGTTTATGCAAATCTATAACTTTTCCAAGTGCGCAAATTGGTTATCGCTATTAAATGTTTGCTTAAAGACCGTACAATGTAGATATGATCTATAACAACTTATTAATAATAAGTATTAAAGAATTGCATTGTTCCGGATATACACGAAAGCAGAGTGGCGTGAGGCCACAGAACGACATGCGAACCCCCTAGAACACATTAATACATCCCAAGGGTGCGGAAACCTGGTTCCAACACCCTCCCTTGCTACCTCGGGTGAGACCTCAGTTTGTGCTCCACGGGCTGTTGCCGAAAGGGCCAGTAGTTGCAGGATTTGTTTGGTTAAATAACTCTTCCGAACCTAGGTCAGGGCCTAATAAGCCAACATAGATCAACACAAGGTGTTCAAAGAGTTTTAGGTTGTGGAGCATGTGTATTTGCACATCAAGCCCAAGAAAATTTCTTTGAGGATTGGTTCATGTGCTAAGTTGGCACCACAATACTATAGGCCTTTTGACATCCTTGAGAGGATTGGACCGGTGGCATATCGACTTGCACTACCTCCAACAGTGAAAGTCCATGATGTTTTCCATATTTCATTGCTTAAGAAGTATATAAAGGATGTTGGTCATGTTATTGATTGGTCTGTATCACAAGGGGAGCAAGAAGGAGAGTTCCAGCTGGAGACTTAGTGCATATTGTGGTGGAAACATCTCATGCTCAGGAACACAACCATAAAGCAATTTAAAGTGTAGTGGAAGCACTTTGGGCTTGAAGAAGCTATATTGTAGATGGTGGATCAGATGTGGGCCCTATATCCTTCATTGTTTGCCGATTGAGGCAAAGCAATTTTGGTTTGATGTTGGTCTATGTTTGGCATATGTTTTGCTAATGCTTTGATATTTGTATATGTATATGTATATGGATGTAAATTCCACCATGAGCTAAGTTATAAAGATTCAATAAGTGGTATGTTTATTATCCTGTCATGTTGTCATGATGCTTTTCTTTTGAGCAAGTTCTTCATTGTAAATACTGTAACGAGCTAAGTTATAAAGCTGCATAGGCAGTATGTGTTATTTTCAACAATTTTTCGAAGGTCTTGGTGTGGTTTAACACTGAGGATAGTGTTCCCCAAGGGCGAGGGTTCTATAACAACCCTGTTGAAAATTTCATGTAATAAAAGTTAGTAAAGGGAAAATAAGACCACAATTAAGGCACACTTATTCCAAGCTGAATGTTAAGAAAATGTATCCTACTGGGCATCACTAGATGTTTGTTTTGGCTAAGGAAATTGGCAAAGGCTAAGGAAAAAGCATTAAAATGCATTAAAAGGAAAAATAGGCATTTTGGCACATTTATTTATGGAAATAAAGGAAATTAGGAGAAAAGGAAGGTAAAAGGTCACAGGTTGGATGTGAGGAGGAAATTGAAGGAAAATAATGGAAAATGAAGAAATTAGACGCCTCATTTATAAAAAGGCTTCTGAGGATTAGTTCATAGATTTTTTTCAATTTCAATTTTGGAGCTCTCTCATTGTTCTCTCTTTCTCGCACTCTCATGGTCACTTAGAGTTTTCTTGGAGCACCCTAGTTTGGAGCAAGGAAAGGAAAAGCAAGCAAAGGAAAGAAAAAGAAAGCAAAGGAAATGAAAACTTAGCAGAGGAAAGGAAAATAAACCAAGGGTCAAGGAAAGGAAAGAAGGATCAAGTAGGTTCAGTAGGAATACTTGCAGGTAACGTTTTTGAATGTGTGATTTTCTAGCTGGTTTGGAGATGGATGGCTTTGCATGTTTGTGTATAGTTCTATTTTTGTGGGTGGCATGGTATTGTCAAGTTATTACAGTGTATTTTAGCCTAGCATAGCCTTTTTTGGAATGTCATCGTGTGTTGGGATGTTGATCTCGGTTTTAGAACTTTGGAATTGTCAGATGGATTTCAGAATCTATGGTGTAGGTGGTCTTAAGGTTCATTCCCAAAGGCCTAGGAATACCTTGACCAGTTTTGGTGGGATACATGGTAAAGCCCGAGGGAGCAGTCTTGTTTTACGGCCTAGTGATTTGAGTTTGGATTGTGGTAAATCCTGAGGGACAAGGAGACAAAAAATACTTCAAGGATAGTGATGGATTCTGGATGACATTCCAAGTTCTGTTCAGTTGTGATCGGAGCATCGGTTTTGGTGTGATCATGGTTTGATGAGGGTGGAGGTGGTTTAACCTTTCGATTCCCTTGGTCGTTCTATGATTTCTCACATTCAATATTGGAATATGGCATAGGGGTGACTGGATGAAGAGAGATTTGGTTCAACCATGTCTATGGTTGGGTGGTTCATGGAAGTCCTAAACTTGGTCAGATTTGCCTATGATTAATAAAAGCTAAGTTCCCTTACTTTTGCATTGATTTATATATGGATTTAATGGCTATCACATCTCTGATATTTATATGGTTCTATGTTGGTTATAAGCATGGTTGAATGGCTAGTTATGTCATGCTTATTTCATATATTTACTTGTGATTGTTAAATGGATTGATGGAAGACCTAATGGATGATGTAGTAGTTCAAATGGAGAAGGAGGTGATCCTACTGGTTTTGTTTCATACATTGTTTCAGTCATTTATGCTCTGTCTTGTATCCTAGAATTGTAGGTTGCATTGATGCCAAGTGTTTGACAAAATGTTAGTCCTGGTTGGGATGCTCAGGCCAAGTCTTGAGGGTGATTTTTTTTATCAACATTGTTATTATGTTTTTAATGACTTCTAGAAGTTACAAAAAGTTCTAGGTGGAGGCTAAGGTTCTGGGCTAGAAAAGAAGCTTAAATCCTGGAGTCGTTGGCATAGAGCTAGAAATTTTGGTCCATAGTCGCTGGCAGGAAGGCCTATGAGAGTGACTTTGGGTTTCTAGCTACTCCCTTTCCCATAGCACGAGAGCGACTATGGCCTAAAATCTACGTAATAGCAGTGGAACCCAAGGAAATCCTTTCTCAGTGGTGGACTTGTCTCCTGAGGGTTATGTTGATGATGTTGGATGAGTCTATGTGATGTTCCTTGATTCCACTTCCTTCAGGTGACATAGAAGACCGAATCTGATTGTAGTATCATCTCTCCTCATGTTTACCCTGGTTGGCATGGTTAATTTGGGTATACCTACGAGGGGGTGTTATACTCCTCAACTATATTTATGAACCTGAGGTTCGTACAAACTGCGAGGTGACAGTGTTGTATACACAGTAGATGGAATGCTACTCATGCCACCCTCAACTAGGTCATTTGATCATTAGAGTTCCCAGACCATTTTTATATTGAATTGGGGGGATTAACTATTGAAAGTGCAATTCAAAAGCCAGCCCTAGTGTAGAAAAAGTAAATTCCTTTCAAATCCAACTTGTAAAATATATCCACTTGTACATGCTACTAAATCAATTCATGAAGAAAACACAAGAGTTATGCTACCTGCAAAAACGAAACTACGCTAATTGCAATCAACCATTTACCTATCAAATTCACTTAAAAACAAAAGATTATTCTACCAACTCACAACTCAAGATTTCATCCATCATTTATCTAAATCGCACTTGCATATTAAATAATGTCCTAATTTCCAAATCTGTGATGAGGAAACTAATGCTATTTTCACTTGCAGTGAAGGAAAAGGAATGGAAGGAATGACCTACATGGTACCTCTGATAACGGATTCTAAGGTGGGGGGTCAAACTACTCCTAAGCTAAGCTACACTAGCATTACAGGTCAAAACAAGGGCAAAACAAGCTCCTACAACTGTGTTACAAGAAGCTGCTAAAGGAAGCTTTCCGAGAGGGTTTAGAGGGTAAGGATAATGGGATAAAATGATGGAAATATGGATGAAGGATGTGGAGGATGGATTGAACATGATCAACACCCCTAGCCAAGATTAACAGTTTAGGAAGGCCAACTTTGAACTAAGAGGTCTGCTCATGGTGACCAAAAAAACAGAGATCGAGACAATGGTTGGGATTCATCAAAGAGAGTGGAGAACTCCTAGAAGGAGATGGTGAAAATTTCCCTTGCCTACAGGTCCAACATTATTGAAACATCACATGCACCTATTCGTCTTTTCATTTGCAAAATATTATAACCAATGGTGGAAAGGATGAGTTGAATTTGGAAACTATCTAACTAATGCTAAAAAATCTGATCTATGCAATGAATTAACTTCTAAGATACAACACTCACATGTGAAACAAGAAAACTAATGTATATATTTTTCTAAGAAGTCATAAGAAAGAAATCATCACATAATTTTTTTGGGCTGTGAGTGTGGATTCCTCTAGTTAGGCTCCCATGAGAGAGATGAGATAGAGGCACAGTCACAGGCCTTTTGAGGAATTATATCTACTAAAATGCAACAACTAATAAAAATTCTAAGCTAAGGATGAATATCAATACACAAGATGGACCTAAGCTACTAGGGTTGGGCCCAAACGCAAGAGCCTCATCCCTTTGAATTAACTTAGTGATGGATCAATAAGAAACTTCTCATTATCATTGTAGAAATGTCAAATACATCACATAATGCTAAAATTGGAAACTAGGGAAAAACCTCATGTGGGTAATCTTATTCATGGATGATAATATTTTTATTAGATTCCTCTCGTCAAGAGGTGTAGGATTGATATAAAGATCATCCGATTCCGATAATTATTCATGGAGATATGAATTTATTTTCATTATGGAATTATTATGGAGCCGACCTACAACTCATGTAGGCTCAGAAGCCCAACAATTGCATCTATTCAAACACCAATATTGTGTATAAATATAGGAGTACCTTTCCTCATTTGGACTCACTCATCTCATCACATCTCTCTCTCTCTATTGCGAAGAAAAGAGTCTCTTCTCTACTGCGCAGAAAAGGGTCTCTCTCTCACACATGTGAAGCCGGAAGTTATTGAGCATGAAGCTCCAATTGCAGATCCAAATTTTGACCAGCATTGACCATTAGATCTTCTCCTTAGAACTGTGCTATAGGTCCATTTGGATATCCTCTAAAAGCTGCAACTTTTGGTGATGGAATCAAGTCAATCCGACGGACGGTTTGCAAGATATTGACTGCCCTAGTTTGAAGTCGGAAGCTGCCGAAACTGAAGCTGCAACTGCAGAAGTAAAGATTGACCTGCGTGGACTAGATGATCTCATCATCTGAACTATGTTGTAGGTTAATCTAAACCTTCTCTAGAAGCCACAACTTCTGGTGGTGGAATCAAGCCGATTCGACGGTCAGTTTGTGAGATATCATTTGCCCTAGTTTGATGATGAAGCTGCTAATGTTGATGCTACTGATCTAGGGTTCGCTACTACTGATATAAATCAGATTTATTATACTATTTCTCTCTGCTGAATTATTGAAGATAAAAGAATATTTTATCAAAGGGTTTCCCCACACATTGTGGGGTTTCTCCTTGGCTAGCCGCCACATCTTGTGTCTCTTGTCTTGGCTTGCTTTCTGTCGATCGTTTAATGTTCTATCTGCACTTTACTTTATGTACATGTGATTGCTAATTTGTGGAATATAATAAGAAAAAGAAGTAAACTGTTATAAGCATAGAACATACCATAACTTAACATGGTATCAGAGCTGAGGTGAAGAAAAAGCCCGAGCAAGAGAAGAGCAATCACCGAAGAGAAGATTGGCAAGGTTATCCTAAAAGAAAGATGGGGTCCTCAACACTCTTTCCTGCCGAAGACAAGCTCTGTGAGAAAGCTAATTGTCATGGATGGAAGATGTCTATCGATCTAACCCTTGAGGATCAAGGAGTGTCAGGCCATGTGAGAGGCAATATTGTTGAGCCTCCATCAAATGCATCCGTTGCTGCCAAGAGCAAATGGAAAACCGGTGAAGTCTAAACAAAGAAGATCATCTGAGATTCTATCGACAAGCGCTTGGTGGCCTACATCTCCGATTTGGACACCTCCAAGGAAATATATGATAGACTGGTGAGTTTATTTAAAGTAAATGATGCGAATCAAGTTTTGTTTCTTAGAAATAATCTAAAGGAAATTAAGAAGGGTAAAGATGAGAGTATGCAAGCATACTTCTTAAGAATCACCGAGATCAAGAACAATATCCTATCTATTGGGGAGACTATTACTGATAGGAAAATGGCACTCACGACTCTTGGAGGATTACCATCCGAATGGTACCTGTTCAGGACTACTTTTCTGAATAATAATGTAATTCCTGGTTTCGAGGAATTAATGGATAGATGCATTCAAGAAGAAACAAGGGTAGAAGAGCAAGAAATGCCCATGCCTAAAGGTCCTTCTGCTGCCTTTTCTTCTCATGCTAAGAAAAGAAATAATTCCAGGTTTAAATTGAAAAGAAAGGCTGGACCTAAGGATGGAAGAAAAGGACGATGTTACATCTGTGATAAAGCAGGTCACTATGCAAGGGAGTGCCCTGATAGAGAAGACTCACAGTAGGACAATGACCAAAATCCCTCTGATGGCAATCAAAGGAATGAAAAATTCAATAGCAAAGGTAAGAGGAGAGCTGGGAATGAAGGAAGAGGACAACCATTCAAGAAGGCTAGAAATTACAACATGTATTAAATGCACCCGATCTCAAAAGGAACCTGGTATCCATCTCGGAAATGGAAGACAAAGGATACAAGGTAACCTTCAGTGATGGCAAGGTACATATATGGAAAAAAAATGTTAAAGATGCCTTTACTCTTGGGTTTCATGTTGATTCATTATATCAAGTCGATGGAAGTCCGCTAGGTGTCATATCTTATGACACATCTCTTCAGTTCAAACTTTGGCATCAGAGGTTTGCCCACCTTCATTATAAAGCTCTACCCAGTGTAAGACAAATGGTGACAGGGATGCCCGGATTCTGAGTAGAGAAAGAAGGTGTATGTCTAGGATGTGCCGAAGAAAAGCTCAAAAGGAGACCATTCCCCTCAAGCCAAAGCAAGACCTCTGATATATTACAGTTGGTTCACTCAGGCATATTTGAGGCTGGCATTAAGAGGGAGGCTACTACACCACATATTCCTGAGTAGAATGGTGTGGTGGAAATGAAGAACTGTACGATTGTGGAAGATGTCTCTATTAGTAGATGATGTAACAATGATAGATGTGGAGGAACCCATGGATCTTATTTATCCACCTGAACCTCCCTCTTCTAAGAAGAGGCCTTCATGGCTTAGGGGGCTACTTGATGATGCTAAAGGACATGCTGCACCTTGAGGAACCTTCCGTGAAAGTAAGAAACCTAACAAGTATCAGGGATGCCTGACCATCATGAGCACGATCATACAAAATGAGCCTCCATCATTCCTATATGCCGTCAAGCATCAAGTATGGAAGGGCGCTATGACCAAGGAATATGAGTCCATTATGGAGAATGATGTCTGGGAAGTAGTTCACTAACCCTAGGACAAGACAATTGTCACTTATAAATGGCTTTAAAAGATAAAGCATGCAGCTGATGAATGTATGGAAAAGTATAAGACTCTTTTTGCTGCTTGTGGTTTCTCCCAAAAGGAAGGTATAGACTATGACGTGATATTTACACCTGTTGCCAGATATACGACCATCCGCTCAATCATAGCCCTTGTGGCTTCACAAGGATGGAACCTACATTAGATGGATGTTAAGACCGCATTATTTCACGGTTCGATCAAAGAAGAGGTCTACGTGGAGAAACCCGAAGGATTTGAGATTTATGATCTAAAATCTCATGTATGTAGGTTGAACAAGGCTATCTATGGGCCGAAGCAAGCACCCTGAGCATGGTATGAGAGGATTGATAGCTACTTGATGAAGTTGGGATTCACTAGGAATGAAGCCAATCCTAACCTTTACTTTAAGGTTGAAGATGACAAGCCTATCATACTAGTGTTGTATGTGGATGACCTCTTTCTTACAAGTGCATACCCTCTCATTCACAAATGTAAGAGGGAGTTGGCTTCTGAATTTGAAATGAAGGACCAAGGACTTGAAGTGTGGCAAAAGCCAAGGGAAATTTTCCTATCTCAAGGAAAATATGTGGTAAAGATATTGGAAATATTCGGTACTGCAAGCCTGTGACTACCTCGGGGATCTTAAATTTTAGAAGTTATATGGTAGTGATGTCAAACCAGATTTGGGAAATTCCTCTGAGTTTCATAAACTCATTTGCATTGATGTTCTTGGTGAACCTCTGTCCGAACATATGTTTTGCAGTTAGCATTGTGAGCTCATATTTGGTTGAGCCTCACTGGATTGATGCCAAGAATCCTCTGAGATATCTTCGTGGCACAATTACTAATGGGTTAAGATACACTACCGGAGATGTGAGACTACTTGGATATACTGATGCAGATTGGGCAGGAACTGTGGAGGACCGTAAGATCACTTATAGGTGTTGTTTCTCCTTGGGATCTGCTTCGATATCCTGGATGAGTAGGAAGTAGAAGTTAGTGGCCTTGAGCATCGCCAAAGTAGAGTATATTGCTGCCAGCATGGCCTCCTGTGAGGCAGTTTGGTTGCGAAAGCTCTTCAGTAAGCTATTTGGATTTACATTGGATACCATCATGATCCTTTGTAACAACCAAAGTGGGATTCGTTTGTCAGAGAATCCTGTATTTCATGATTGCTACAAGCATATCGATATCAGATACCACTATATTCAAGATATGGTGCAAAGGGGAGCTATAAGGCTCCATCATATCGATACAGATGAACAGGTCGCTGACATTCTGACAAAACCCCTTGGGAAAGTAAAATTTCTGACTTTTCGAGAACAACTTGGAGTTGTTCAAAGGCCTTCTGATGAGGGTCATGTATGATGCATTGAGCTCTGGGAGCTCTAGGGGGGTGCAGGGTGTTTCTTGGAGCAACATAAGACCATAAGCTAATTCACTATCCCCTGGTGGTATACATGTACACCCCGTGGTGACATTGTAGTAGGATTGGTGTGTTCACCTATGAGGCCTGGATTGATGTGTTCTCCATGGTGATTGTAGTAGGATTGATGTGTTCTCCTGTGAGGCCTGGATTGATGTGTTCTCCATGGCAGCCTGGATTGATGTGTTCTCCATGGCGATTGTAGTAGGATTGATGTGTTCTCCTGTGAGGACATGATTGATTAGTTCTCCTGTCAAGGCATCCTATCCATGCAGTCTGGGACTCATGGGAAGTACCTCTCATCTTATCAATGAGCAGGGAAATGAAGTTAGGGACCATAGTAGTATCGATGGACACATCGTTGTATCTACTGTACTCCCTACACTAGGATGACGTCCATTGATCTGGGATCAATGATACTGGTCTGGGACCAGTGGTAGGAGTTGTACCATACTATGACACTGACTTTGGGTCAGCTGAGACTGGTCTGAGACCAGTGATACATACTCTGAGACTGACTTTGTGTCAGCACAGTACTGGTTTGGGACTAGTGAGAGTGGTGCATACTATGACGCTGACTTCGGGTCGGTTGAGACTGGTCTAGGAACAATGGTACACTCTCTGAGACTGCGATAATGGTATGGGACCAGTGGTAGGAGTGGTACTTACTATGAAGCTGAATTCGAGTCAGTTGAGACTGGTATGGGACCAGTGGTACGCATTCTGAGACTGACTTTGAGTTAGTGGAGGATGATACTGGTCTAGGACCAGTGGAGTTGTACTCACTATGACGCTGACTTCGGGTTGGTTGAGACTAGTCTGGGACCAATAGTACATACTCTGAGACTGACTTTGAATAAGTATGATACATCCTCGATCATTTCTTCTTCTTCATAATTCGGACAAAAACAGAGTAGAACAGAACAAAGCAGAGCAGTGCATATCAGAGCAGAGCCATATAGATCAGTATAGGGTAGAACAAGACAAAGCAAAACAGGTAGAATAGAGTAGATCAAGGAAAGGGTCAGGCTGTACAGGGTAGTGCGTTAGATGGATGAATAGTAATGACCGATAGACAGATTGCAGATGAAGTTCTCCCTAATTGAGAGGGAGTCTTAAAATTGGAAACTAGGGAAAAACTTCACGTGGGTCATCTTATTCATGGCTGATAATATTTTTATTAGATTCCTCTCATCGAGAGGTGTAGGATTGATATGAATATCATCCAATTCCAATAATTTTTCATGGAGATATGAATTTATTTTCATTATGGAATTATTATGAAGCCGACCTACAACTCATGTAGGCTCAAAAGCCCAACAGTCGCATCTATTCAAACACCAACTTTGTGTATAAATACAGGAGGACTTTTCCTCATTTGGACTCACTCATCTCATCACATCTCTCTCTCTCTATTATGTAGAAAAGAGTCTCTTCTCTACTGCACAGAAAAGGGTCTCTCTCTCACACATGTGAAGCCGAAAGCTATTGAACCTGAAGCTACAACTGTAGATCCAAAGTTTGACCAGCGTTGACCATCAGATCTCCTCCTTAGAACTGTGTTGTAGGTCCATCTAGTTATCCTCTGAAAGCTACAACTTTTTGTGATGGAATCAAGTCAATTTGACGGACGGTTTGCAAGATATCGACTGCCCTAGTTTAAAGCCAGAAGCTGCCGAAATTGAAGTTGCAACTGTAGAAGTAAAGATTGACCTACGTGGACTAGAAGATCTCATCATCTGAACTACGTTGTAGGTTCATCTGAACCTCCTCTGGAAGCCGCAACTTTTGGTGGTGGAATCAAGCCAATCCGACGGTCAGTTTGTGAGATATCGTCTACCCTAGCTTGATGATGAAGCACTAATGTTGATGCTACTGATCTAGGGTTTTCTACTACTGATATAAATCAGATTTATTGTACTATTTCTATCTGCTGAATTATTGAAGAAAAAATAAGATTTGATCAAAGGGTTTCCGCACACATTGTGGGGTTTGTTCCTGGCTAGCCACCACATCTTGTGTCTCTTGTCTTGTATTATTTTCTGTCGATCTTTTAATGTTCTATCTGCACTTTACTTTATGTACATGTGATTGCTAATTTATGGAATATAATAAGAAAAAGAAGTAAACTGTTATAAGAATAGAACATACCATAACTTAACACATAATAAGTAAAAGAAACGATCACAAGTGATTGAGCTCAATATCTTCTTAGATGGAACCAACATTCGAATCCTAATGAGTTCCTTGGCATGTTTATTTATACAAATGGGTAGCTACCAACAAGTCCCTAAAAAATAGAGTTGTTTGTCTCCAAAATCTTGAGAAAGGTAGATCTAGATCTTCCTTGAACTTCATTAACTTGAATTCCAATGACTTTGAGTTGATGAGAGACAAAGTGGTGATCTTCACTGATTTAAGGAGTTAATGAGGTAGACAACCTCCTAGAATCTCTCCCTGTTGTCTACTTTGAGCTCCTGCATTGAAATTACCTAAAACATTGTCCCAATTCTTGCATTTAAACCATGTTAGGCCACATGACATAGAAACACATATTTTATCCTCTGCACTAAGCATAATATAACAAAAAATGTCAATAAATGTGAGAAACAGATAATTCTAAAGCTAGAGGATGACATTATGACCCTTGTGATATACTTATTGATGAGTCTCATCACCTACAACAAAAAATATAAATTTCCTTGCATTGGGGTCATATAGCATGATGTTGGGAATGGATTGGTTGTTTATTCATAGGGCCAAGGTAGATTGTTATAACAAGGCCATTGAGTTCTTAGATGAGGATGGAGAAAAGAGAGTATTGCAGGAAAAGAATAAGCCTACATCAGCGAGGATGGTTACAACCACGCAAGACAAGCACAACCATAGGAGAGGGTATTTCTTGTTTGCAGTACATGTTTCAAGTGACAAAGGGAAGGAGGTTGAGGATGATGAAGACTTGAGGAGTTATCTTATTTTTCAATAGTTTCAATATGTGTTTCCTACAAATATTCCAGAGTTTCCTTCTCATAGAGAGGTGGATTTCTCTATTGAATTGATGGCAAGAGAAATAACAACATCTAAGGCACCTTAAATATGAGCATGGCTGAGTTGGTGGAACTGCATTTGCATCTTAAAGAGATGTTTGGTAAGGTATACATAAGGCCCAGTGTGTTTCCTTGGGTACCACCAATGTTTTTTGTAAGGAAGAAGGGAAGTACTCTCATATCGTGCATTTATTATAGGAAGCTAGACAAGGTGACTATCAAGAACATGTATCCATTGCCTTATATTGATGATTTGTTTGATCAAATGAAGGGAGATACAATATTTTTAAGGACATATATGAGATAAGGATATCATCAGGTGAACATCAAATAAGAATGCATCTACAAGAGTGAATTTCGTACAAGGTGTGGGCACAATGAATTTGTGGGAGGTCCTTTAGGTCTTACCAATGCTCTGACAACCTTCATGTGTTTGATGAATAGTGTGTTTCACCCTTAATTGGATAAATTTGTGATAGAATTTATTGATGAGGAAGAGCATGCAAAACACCTTGCGACGGTATTGATATTTTTGAGAGAGAATAATTTATATGCTGAGCTTAAAAGGTGTAGCTTCGTTTAGTCTCAAATTCAATACTTGGGACTTGTTGTTTCCCAGGAGGGGATACTAGTGGATCTAGGAAAGATTAAGGCTATCACCAAGTGGCCAACTATGAAGAATGTGGATGAAGTTAGATCATTCATGGGACTAGATGGTTATTATAGGAGGTTCATCAGGAACTTTTCTAAGATTAGTTATCCTATGACATCTTTACAGAGGAAATGAAAGAAGTCTTAATGGACTACTGTGTGTGAAACTAGTTTTGATCAATTGTCGTAGTTGCATTCCAATGCTCTATTTTTGAGGATTGAAAATCTTGATAAAGACTTTGTGGTTTGTACATGTGCATGTAAGGAAGGATTTGGTGGATTCTTTATGCAAAAAGGGAATGTGGTTGTCCATGGATCACAGAAGTTCAATGAGCATGAGAAGAACTATGTTACTCATGATCTTGAGTCGGTAGCTATCATACATGCATTGAATATGTGGATACATTATCTCCTTGGAACGAGGTTCATTTTGAAGAGTGATCAAAGTGGACTGAGGTACTTGTTTGACCAAACCAAATTGAATTCAAGGAAATATAGATGGTTGGATACTCTCAATGAGTTCAATTTCGAGATTAGGTACATCAAATGCAAAGAGAACTCGGTTGCAGATGCTCTCAGTATCACTTGTCAGCTCTTATGGGACAAATTTATAGGAGTGGATCTTCCATGCAAAGAAACATGATGAGAAGTACCAATAGCTGAAGTAGATATTTCAATAGAAATGTGATAAGGGTGAGGAGTATCACCTCACATCAAATGACTTGGTTAAATTTAGAAGTAGGATCTATGTTTCTAACAGTTGTGAATTGAAGAAGTTTATTTTGAGAGAGTTTCATGTCAAGCCATATTCAGGCCACCCAGGATACCATGAGACTTTGAAAACTATTAAGAACTATTACTGTCCTAATTTTGAGAAAGAGGTGGATGAGTTTGTATTAACTGCTTAGATGATCGGTAGGTTAAATTTGAATACAAGCACCTAACTAGTTTGTTGCATCCTATTATGATTCCAGAATGGAAATGGGAGCTAATTTCCATGGATTTAGTTATAGGATTTCCAAGGAAATCAAGGCAACATGACTCCATCATTGTCATTTTTTATAGGTTAAGCAAGGTAGCTCACTTCATTGCAATGAAGTTTAATATTTTAGCTAGTGAAGTGGCTCAAGTATTCATTAAGGATATAGTGAGGTTGCATGGAGTTCCCAAGAGGATTATATTGGATAGAGATGAAAAGTTCACTTCTAGGTTTCAGAAGGAGTTTTTTATAGGCCTGGGGACATAGCTAGCCTTCATTATAACTTATCATTCATAGACATATGAATATACAAAGAGGGTGTTGATGGTGCTAGATCCGCCAACATTTAGGGGATCACCTGATATGAAGTCCCAACTAGACATCACACCGTTTGTTGTGGGAGTCCCATTTGGTATGATGGGACGGTTGCCATTGTCTTAAGGATTTGCCTGAACTCTTGCTTGTCAGCACAGGAGAGTGGTCTGCTTTGCCTTCAAGAAGGGAGTTTTGCATGCTTGGTGAATGCTAGTGTACTTGTGTCAATGGTTCTTTCACTGTAAGAGGAGATGGTGAGAGTGAGTCCCAAGTTGGCTGGGATGAAGTCCCAACTTGGCTAAGAACACACAACACAACAGGACATTGACAACTTCCTAAGGAACAGTCTACACGGATGTGGCAGTCACAACACACAAGGCAAGATAACACATTTAACACTCAATGGATGAGCCCGAACGAGTGCAATGGTTGTTACAACAAGCTTTATGGGAAAGGTATGTCTGATGTATCGGGAGATAGCCACCATGGGCAAGACAATGTTAGCAACACATACAACACATTTCCATTAACAGATTATGCATTGCAACAAGTGAAATAGTTCAAGTGTTCAACATAGGTTAAAGCAACATGCATTGCAAGTTTTCAATATTTTTCTTACAACAGTTACAGTACATGTGTGAAAACGTGCTGGCCTATTAGCAGGCTTCTGAATTAAGTGAAAGTTCCAAGACACATCATAACACCATACATCACTAACCCCATGAGTGGGGCATTGGAGCCACTACTTACTCCTCAAAGAAAAAATTATAGAATCTCTTGGTTATGTGGGAGAAGCTGAGGTGAAAAGTCCTATCATGTAAGAATGAGTGGGTTATTTATAGCCAACAATGAAACTGACCCTTGTGGTTGTTGCACCGCCCTCATGACCGTTTGACTTCCATGAATTTTAAATTTTGCATGACTCTTTGTACAACAAGTGGGTCTCTTGGACTTCCACACTCCATTACATTAATTGACAACATAGGCCATAGTAGAGATGTGGGCGAAATGACTTGACATGACAGTGCTGGTACATTCATGTTGCTGCTGGAGTGCGTGTCGAGCTATAGTGTTGTTAGGTGATGGATGTCTTCATGGTGTAGCACAGCTTCACCTCTGCATGGAAAAATGCATAGAGTCTTCGATGGTCTTTGGTTCGCTCGATGATGCTTTGGGACGTTGTTCCTTACTTGCATGTTGGAAGGTTTGACATGCTCATCTGTTCACGAAAGGTGCACATTCGTTTGTTCGTTCGTCCGTTCAAACATCTTGCATGTTTTCTCGTCTGTCCGTCCGCGAACAAATGTTTTCACAATTATCCATTCATGAGCACATCACTTCACATGCATCATTTGTTCATTCACTCATGAACCTCTCCTTCTACATCTACTCCCTCAGTTCATCCCTTTCATTGTCGCACCATGTTTGTTAGTGTACCTGTGCCTACAGTCATTCATGACGAGATGACATCAAATCCAAAAACCTCCTAGTCTTCCATGAGACATTATCATTTTGGATGCAAGTGATTGAGAGAGGTAGCAAGGTTGCAAAGTAGGATGATGGCCCTGAGAACTACTGATGAAAAATGTGCAAGAGTTAGTGAGTGATGAATATTGTCAATCCAAGTTGACAGTGACTGTTCGCGAGGTTTGACTTTGCTGGAAGGAAAAATTGCCCAAACTTTGAGAGGGACAATCTGGGCTACAGGAAGGCAAGGTAGGCAAAATCTGCGCAGTTTCCAAAATGAGTGAGAAGAAGCATCTAGAAGGAAAAATTTACCCAATTTTCTCGAGGAATAGGTTAAGCTACAAGGAGGATTAGAAGGAAGAAATTGTGCAATTTTTGGGAGGAACTAGTTGGGAGCATGACAGTCAAAACTGTGCAATCCCTAGAGGGAACTAGAAATTGGCTATTGGGACACTAGCAGCAGAAACTACGCAATTCCCAAGGGGAATAGGTAGCTAGCTGCTGGGTGCTTGGCAGCAGAAACTGCACAATTATTGGAGGGAACTGGCAGTCTGCTGCTATGAGCTGCTGGTGAGGAAAATTTCACTGAGGCTGATAGGCTATCCTACTGATCATCTCTAAGTAGTTTCTAAGTTGAGCGGACTTTTGTCTATGAAAAGGCCTGCTCATGAAAACTGCGCAATTTCCTAGATGAGTAGCCAGTCGACTGTTGGAAGGACTGACTCACCAAATTGCGCAATTTTGTGAGGGAGATAAGGATAGGCAGTTGGTGTCTGTTTAGATTATCTACACAATTTCCTTAGTCAGCAGAGCAGGCAAGGTCAGTATCCTCTGTGCAATTTTGAGGGGAGTCATTCCTGGGGTGGCTGTCAGGTTTGATTTTTGTGGTGGTCAGCATGAAAGCTAATTGATTTGCTTCTGATCAGTGCAGCTTGTAAATACTTGCTTGGTGCTTCTGTGTTGTTCTAGGTGACAGTTGATCGAGTTCATGGGGGGGTGATGGTCTAGCTGTTAGAGGGGAGTTTGGTCATTAGAACTTCAGAAAAATTACTAAGTGTGTGAATGATCGAAAGATGCATAGGTGATAATGCAACACACATTCACATGACTTGATGATGAAACGACTCAAAACATCCAAACATACGTGTTCAACATGACTAACCAACAGTGCAAGCGACAGGCGTGACACTCGTGATTGATCATTGATCAGCCATGATGACACTTGTGTGATATTGAATGTGACTCCACATGGAGTGAGGCAGATGCTTTCATAGTGAACGGAACAAGTACACCCGCAACAAGGACCTTAAGCATAACCAGAACATGGTCACAAGCATGACTTAGACACCAACATGCAGAAACTTGTGTGGAATAAACAAGCAAGGTGGATGCAAAGACTCCCACGGGATCATGGAGTGAAACTGAGGGTGCATAGTCATCAATTGATACTCCTAAGGGAGGATTTGAAATTAGGTGCAAGCTAAAATTTTGGAGGGTGATTCTAACTGCTACAACACTTGGTGACACATTGGTAGAACCTTAACTTCTCTATTTTGGTTCATTGCTAGCACAGGACCTTTGTCTTTTGGGGAGTATTGAATCGCTGTGTGGGTTAGTTTGGCTTCTCCACCTACCCCCATGGGCATACACGGTTCACCCTTTTCCAACTTAGTAAAAAAAAATCAAAAGTGAAGCTTAAATATCAGTGTTTCGAATCCAGGAAGGGTAGTTTAGCTTGCGAGTTGAAGATTTTCAGAGTATAAGTTTTCATCTCTAGTGTTGCTCCGCTACAAGCAGGCCTGGACAATACCTCGATGGAGTCATGCAGGAACACACACATTGCTCAACTGCTAGCAAGCCTGTTCAATACCCCAGTGGAGTTGCATGCTTCACCTTTCTGTGCAGGAAGCCTTTCTCTTCTTTCGCCTTTGCATTTTTAAAGAGGACTGTGCATAGGAACTTGTTTATTTTAGGGGTGGAAGAGGGATCCCGATTTATTGAGAGAAAAAGGGGTTGTTCCTTCAGAGAAGCAAGTAAGACATCTAACATAGGTTTGCTCGTTTGGATTTCCCCTTCTCTGTTTCTACTAGTTGGATGAGCTTG
This sequence comes from Pinus tabuliformis, assembly GCA_031772625.1. Lineage (NCBI taxonomy): Eukaryota > Viridiplantae > Streptophyta > Pinopsida > Pinales > Pinaceae > Pinus > Pinus tabuliformis. The sequence goes on along the minus strand of CM062815.1, from coordinate 85,783,833 downwards.
AACACACAGAGAATAAGGCTGAGTACAGGCATGGGGCTTCCTAGTATGGGAACAGGTTCATGGTTGTACAAAAACTTCCATTGTATATGGCTTGTATTTTCTGTCAAGACTTCATTGACTGAAGTTTATAACCAAGCACATAGAAGACGGACACAAGACTAGGCAAGTGTGGCAGTGTCACAAGTCTCTTCAAATTTCAGCCACATACTCTATCGAAAAGCCAGAACGTAGTAGTTGGCAGCAATTATTTCTGGAAACAAAAAGAGTAATATACTAAGCAATAAAAAAAAATGTAAACAAAAATAGTAAGCATAACCAAACAAAGTAAAAAGAAAGATAATAAGAAAAGAAAAAAATATGAAAACAATAAATAGAAAGTAGACTATGTACATGTCACGGGCATGACCCGACCTACTGAAAGTAATTCTTGAGATCTTGGCCATTGATAGGAAGGTTATCAATCCTCTTGTCAAGTGATTACAGATGATACGTGTGTGGGCCAATATTTTCGTGGACCAGTGTAAGTCCACTAGGCTTTGCTATCGGAACCTGGTGGCATTCGAAAAAACCTTTAAGTGAAGAAAATACCACTGCTTTAGGTACTTCATGCAACATAGGCTTGGATGATGGCATGGTGTAGTTGTTTTTATTTTGGGAATGGTCAAAGTTCATGAAATTAATGCATAAGCGGATTTTCTGAGATTTCTTATGTGCATAATTTAAATTAGAAACTAAAGTATGATAATGAAATTTTCAAGTAACCCAAACATCCAACAATTTAGTTAATTCTTTCTCTATAATGGGTCCAAACAACACATGTGTTTTACCTTCATTTTGCTGTGATGGTTTGGCTTCTCCTTTACTTGGAATCCCTCATTGGGTTATTCGCATGTCGTATGTACTGAGGTCGTCATCTACCCTCGTGGACACATCTTGGTACTATTTGATTAGGCGGTCAAAAGCTAACCACTGCTGTAGCATGAATTTCGTACCAAGACTAACATCTTCAAATTGTGATTGGTCCCCAAGTTGCTTTGTTCATTCATAATGGTGGGCTTATGGGTTATGCAGTTTCTTGGTCCTTGACCAAAGTTCTGCAAATAATAGAGCTTGTTGATAGAACCCAACCCCTTGGGGATGGGGTTTCCTTTCTTGTCCTCAACTGCAGTTTTCAGAGATTGCTCGTGCTTACCTTCATCAGTTGTTATGTTCTTGACAGTATCAACATAGTTAGCGGAGTGTAGTGCTACTTTGAGTGCAACATGTTGAGGTTAAGGGTTCTTTGTAGTCCCAACATGAGTGCTTCGTGCTCAGTGATGTTGTTTGTCCATTCGAACCACAAGCATGTTGAAGTCATGAATTTTCTATTGTTTTTGGTGACTCAGCTACCCTCGATCATTGAGCCATCATATGTTTTTGATTCGACAAAAACCATGGCCCACAACTTGTTTATAAATGAACCGTTTGACATGATTGTATTGATGCTACTACTACTACCATTAGTATAATGAACTGTACAGGTCTCATTACTGTTACACAGTAATTTGTCACTGCCTTCACTCCAATCCTTCTATTGTGTCATGTGTCCAAGTCAAACATGCTCATATTGAACAAATGCTATCTTGTGCTGCCAAATGACCCACTTTTCCTAAGTTATCTGCCTCATTGTGACTGTGGACTTAATATACGCGCTGAAGGGCACTCACGAACAGTCTAGCCGCACTGCCATCACGGAAGTACATTTGATTCCCGCAATGGTCCAATTTCATGCTCCAGTGCGAGGTTACTTTTTATCTTTAGCGATGATCTGATTGGCTACATTCCTCACTAGCGATCTCAGCGCTAAAGCTCAGTTATGCTCCCGTGATGATCCAGATTGGGTGAATTTGTTCCAACAATCGGCCTTCTAGATGACCCCAGACCTGGTTGTTGGCATAGTTTGTATCGCCCTCCTTTCTCTGGCATGGCAGTTCCATCAATTGTGCTACCTTCCTTGGGGATAAGCTCACTCTTCCACCTTTCATGGAGACTCCTTCTCCTATTTAAACTCTCACCATTGCTATGCACTGCTAGTTTTTGATAGTTGGCTAGTTGAGTAGCATTGTTAGTGTTTGTAAGTTTGCTAGATAGTTGGTGTGAGTGTGACAAGTGTGGGATTGTTGATAGTTTGTGGAAGGTTGTGAAGTGCCCTTGATTTTGTGTAAAACTTATGACTAAAAAAGAACTTTGGATGTTGGGAGATCCATCTTCAAAGAGTGTTTGCTTGAGGAACATGCTAGCTGGATCCCTCTGAGAAGGCTTGCGTTGTCGAGACTTTGGTTGTAAGCTTGCTCTTATTTCATTATTAATACAATCAATGATGTTTTCGTATTTCTTGTATGTGATTTACTTGATAGATCATGACTTCTTGACTTTGTGAGTAAATAGATCATTGTTGTTTTCTGGTTACATGCTTTGTTGTATTTCCTTTGCATTGTTTCAGGTTGATTACTCATTGCAGAAGCTGGAGTAGCGCAACGTAACTCCAACGACCACCGGTTGAGGTAGGCCTCCAACTATGAATTTTTAAGGAAAGCTATTGTTGATCTATCCTTGTTTGTGACTAGACCCACTCTAGGGCTAGAGAGGTTGGCTCTGTCCGCAGAGGGAACACTTTCCTACATCACAAATTGGCGACTCCACTGGGGAATCTGTCCTATGTTCTTTCCTTGTTTGCTCTTGTTTTTGTTTTGATTTGGTCTCTTTTGGAATTTGGGGATTAGTTATCAGTCTTTTGAGTTTCCTGGCTTGATCTAGGAAGTAACTCTATTTGATTGAAAGATTGATTGTTTTTGGTTTGGGAGTTTTTGTCCTCCTGTCATTGTTTTGAACATCATCACGGATTTAAATTTAACAGTCATGCTATCATCATGCTCACCCTTTTATAAGCTCCTGTGCATCACGTAATAACGTCACACAGTCGTGACGGTTCTGAAAATCTAACCATCGCAGAAAAGTCGTGTACTTCCACGTTGACATCGCTCTGTTGCTGCGGTTAGTTCTTTATCAGTGCTAGTTGCTTGTGTATTACCCATGTTGATTGCTGCAGAATTGATTTTCTCAATTCTACCTCTTGAGTCCATCAGTCCAGCTGGTCCCTTGCTTTTCTCACTTGCTTAGTAGCTTGTTTTTCACTATTCATGATTAAGGCACTCTTTCGTTGGCTTTGTTGAATGAATCTTGCTTTTTTGCCTGTGTGACCTAGTTCATTATTTCAAGTTTCTTGAATTAGTTGGCTTGGTTGCTGGTTTGTTCAAGGTTCATTTGTAGCTTTTTGTTAGTTTTATTGAGCCTTCCCCATCGCTCATTTTTGGTTGATTGTTTAGTGACCGTTATTGAACCAATCTTTGGTATTGATTTGATTTCTTTTGACTACCAAACATAGATCAGAATTGTTTGGATCAACCGGTTTTTCCACACTTTCTTGTTGCTTATTTGTATCTTCTAATATTTAAAGACATCAAAATCGAAAGGATTGCATCCATTTAGTATACGAAAGTGAAAGTGAATTTTCATTTCAAATTTTCATATTGGAAAGCGAATGATAAAATCTCTCATTAGTAGTATCCATGCACTTTAGGAATTGATGTCTGTATGCATTGAGTGACTGCCTTTGTTGTCTTGGTTTTCTTGGTTTGGGAATGATCTCTCTACCCTCCCATAGGTAGGTGTTCACTGAAGAAAAAGGACATTTCATTCATTCTAGCTACATCCTAGGATTTGTTGTATACATACGGTAAGGCCTGAAAACTGAAATATAATTCAAGATCAACTCTAAAATGAACTGAATAAACCTAACAATGCATTGGAACATAACGCACATTATTTAGAGGTCTAGGCTGGAGACGTGCTCCGGCGTCGTTAAACTTAGTCACTATTGTTTTCACTCAAGGTTGGGTGATTCCTCCTTCTGTGACTCAATAGTGGTTTAGTACGGAATTGTGCTCCCATGTACTGTCAAGTATATATTGGGAGACCCCACTAGGTTATCATCCTTTATCCTTAGGAAGCCGTGTCTACCGCCTTGCAAACCGTAACACAAAAAACATAGCATTCGGGAAGATTGACTGCCGTACGGAAAGTCCTTGGTTTTGATATGACTGCCAAGGTGTATATGCAGTTTTATGGGTTGTTTAGTAAACCTTTTTCCTAGTTTCTCCGAAGTAGTCACTTTCATTCCTTTTCGGACTCCTTAAAAGAAAAGGTCCATTTGAGCACTTGTCCTTTCAGGCTCATTAAACCTCGAAAGAGATAGAGTCACCTTTTCATCCTTTTCTCGACTCTTGAAACATGAAAAGATCAAGTTTTGTTCCTGTGTCATAAAATTTATTTGCCCATGAAATATTCCTAGTAATAGTTAGAGTTCTTCATTACAGTAAGAGTGTTTTTTAGGCTCATTCTCGATGGCCACATTCCCTGAGTCTACTGGCCAAGGTCTTCCCCTAGATGGAAATCCTTGTCCATTTCTACCTTTTGCAAATGCCAGTGCTCCATATATGGCAACATTGTCTTTGCCTGGGTTAACCATCGATTTTCCCGTATGGTTGTTTTCAACCTCGGTGGTCCTGAGCATCATGACTCCTATTCCACCATCTCCTTCGTATAAACCACGACATGTTGATATCAAGGTTGAGCCTACGCCTTCTTCCCCTGTTTCTTCATATTCATCTTCTCCTTTGCCCGGTGAAAGTTTCACATCTAGTAACCAGGAGACTAAGAAGAAGAAGAAGATGAAGAAGAAGAAGAAGAAGTTCGATAAATGTGAGGCCACCTGTGCAGCTACTGCTCCGAGTACATCTTAGGTTAAACCACCTTCTACCCCTCCGTAGAAGGTTAAGTTTCCTTGTAAATTTTGCAAGGGTGACCATCTTTTTCGTGATTGTCCTGGTATTCCTAGGATCTTAGACGTATGGTCTCATGATCAGCTCATCCTTCATCATCCTCTGAAGCTCATGATGATGCTACCCTATCAACTGGAAGTGGTAAGAAGAAAGGGAAGATTCGATTCCCCTATAGGCTATGTGAAGGCCACCATCCCCTTCACCTTTGTCTGCTCATGGATAAATCTTCCGCCGTTTTGGAAAGTCTTACAACTTCTTCACCCCAAATCCCCATTGGTTATCAGAGGCTCTCTTCAGACCCTCTCCCTGTCGACCAAGAGATTGACTTAGATTCTCCTCTTGTCTATGCTCCTCTTTCTAAATCTGGCTGTGCTACGCCTGTTTTAGACCAACCATTGGTTGGAGAGAGTGTCGACTTGGGTTCTCCACCTATTGATCACTCTGTTCCGAAAGAGCATCATGCTCATGTTCTTCTCGTCTCATCAGATTATCCAGAGTCCAAAAACGACCCTCCTATCCCCGCTGATCAAGAGAGTCCTTCTTCAGTTCTTGTAGAGTAGGGGGGTAATCATATGATTCCCCCAACAAGTAGTTCGGTTGTTTCTTTCGACTGGAGTCATTTGACTGCATTCCACCTTCCATCCTATGTGCCTTTCCATATTATAGTACATGCCTATGATAAGGTAGTACTTGGCACTATCTTGGATGAAGGTGCGTTTGTCAGTCTTATGCCTTCCACTACTTGGCAAGCTTTGGGCTCCCCACAGCTTGTGCCAGTCACACAGAATCTGTTGGCGTTTGATGGAGGAACTAGTCGACCTTTAGGGATCCTCCCAAAGCTTCCTGTTACTTTGGGGGGAAAAACCATCTATATAGACGTCATGGTTGTCCAAGGTGCTTTAGATTTCAGTCTTCTCCTTGGCCATGACTATGTTTATGCCATGGGGACCCTCGTCTCTTCACTTTTCCATGTGGTTTGCTTTCCACACGATGGAAGAATGGTGACCATAGATCAATTATCGTTCTTCAGTCCCCCAATGCCTCCTGTGCAGCCGTCATCCCCTATCTGTTCTTGCTCGCAAGCAGTGCCTTCCTTGCCATAGGTCAATTATGTGGCTACCCGTTTTGTCTCCACCTTTGCTGATGATCATGCAGATGGTCTTGTACATCATGTACTGGGGGCAATCGAACCTGATCTGTGATTGTGCATCATGACATGTATTCCTCCCAGAGTGTGTTTCTTCCATCCCGTGAAGATCTCTTGGGAGCCATGTTCTTATATGGCCCATGAGTAGGTGTCATGAGGATAATTTGTTCTTGTCTCAACCTTGTTAAAAAAATGAAACCAGGTGTTACGAGCAGAGTTCCTTGTCTTGTGTCAAGCTCGTTAACAAATGAAACAAAGAGTCTCGAGCATAGTTCCTGATCTTGTGTCAAGCTCATTAAAAAATGAAACAAGGGTTATGAGGATAGTTCTTTTATTGTGTCAACCTGATTAAAAAATGAAACAACTCCATTTCCAAATCAAGTCTTCGATTAAGATGTCGTAAAATCCGAGTTGAGTATTTCCAAGATCTTGAATGTGAACCTTCATTCCATCCACCTTGTTGAATGTAATGAAGCTTGGGGGGGCATGTACCTTTATTTGCATCATTATGTTGGGGACATGCGAACTTATAACAAGCATAGTTTTTTGTTTCAAGCTTGAGTAAACATGAAACCAAATCCAAGCAGAGTTCTCCATGGTTCAAGCTTGTGTAAAAATGAACCCATACCTGATTTACACCTCGTGAATGTCATTTTTATCGGCTAAATTCTGCTAGATGAGCCTTGGCTATTTCATTTTTATCTGCTAAATTCTGCTAGATGAGCCTTGGTTGTTTCATTCCATCGCCACCACCTCTTTGGCTGATCATATGCTTTCACTTGATTTTTATCCTTTCCTAAGGAACCGCAAGGATGAGTGGTTTTATTAGCCAGCCTCTTGACCATTACATGTTTTGAGCAGTTCCACCATTGACGGAACCAGTTGCTACCAGTCATTCCTCTATGACGAGTCACCTTTAATCCCTTTTTTGACTCGTAAAGGATGAAAAGATTGCCGAGTATTTTTTCCTTTTTTGACTCATTAAAGAGAATAAAAATGGAGGTCTGCTTTTAGCTCTTTTTCGACCATTTAAAGATGAAAAGACTACCGAGTTTTCCCTTTTAACTCGTTAAATGGAATAAGAGGCAGTCACCTTTAAGCTCTTTTCCGACTGTGTAAACATGAAAAGATTCCCGAGACTTTGTTTTTTCAAGCTCGTTATTGGTTACGAAACGACGTGATTTTGATCGCTTTTCTACTCTTTTAGGTCGATGTCACTAATCACGAAAAGTACTCCTTGATTGTAATGGTCAAGTGGTTCTTTCAAGTATCATTTTATACTTTTTCTGGCTCGAGAGACACAAATCTACGAAAAAGGACCCCCCTGGAGTTTTCCTTTCCATGTCTTTCTCAAACTCTCTAGACATGAAAAAGACTCCGAGTTTTACGTATGTCGGACTCATTAAACTCTGACAACATTAGACTCGTCACCATGATGAGACTCAAGCTTCTCCTCCATAGGGCTCGTTAAACTATTACTAGGTTGGATTCGACCATCGTTCGAGCTTATATTATAAGCATCTGCTATCCCCTTCAAGCTTGTTTTCAAAAATAATAGGCGTACTCGCCAACAATGGTGGGGGAAAATTTGGAAATCATCATTGGCAGCTAGTCACTCTTGAACATCGATACTTTTGCTTCTTGTCGGGTTGGGACATCCATACATCGTCGTTTGGCCTTCCATAGGTTTGGGTTTCCATTTAGCCTCATTCCATCCGATCCGTGCCATCTCCATCGAGCCTCTGATCCCTTGGTACCTGAATGCTGCCACCCTCCAGAGTCATGTCACCGACATGTTCAAGAGTATAATCCTTCTGCAATTTACACCCTTGCCTCCTCCGATACTCTGTTTCACCATCTGCTACTTGTTCCTTATCTCGTGTCATTGATGGGGGAAACATTATGGCCCTCCTACGACAGGTCGTCTCCTGTCGACATTAGCTCATTATCCAGGTGATTGATCTAGAGATCGCTTTTGGTACCTTAGAGCTTGCATGCCTCAATGGCAAGTTCTTCGCACTTGATGATTGACTTTCATCATTGATCATCGATTGGGTGATTCCACGAGTGTTCGAATTCAGCTCCTTTTTCACACTTCGTGGATTGTGCTAGATAGTACCTTGAGAACCATTGGCATTATTGGTGGTTTCTCTCATGCTTGTTAACGATTTTCATCATTGACCGGTAATCAAGCGACTTTCTATGATGCTCGACCTTAGCACATTTATTCGCATGTTAGAATTTGTACTATGATCGGTTGGGTTCAAGACCCCGAACTTGGATTACACATATTCGAGCTACGTGGATTGGTTCGTGATTACATGACTCATTGATGGATGGCTGCGACAATACCTGAGTCTTCATGGATGGCTACGACCATACCTTTATCACTATCATGGTCTTATTCGCTGGATGGCTGCGTCCATACCACAGACCTAGTTCATATGTCTTTTGGCTAGCTGCGCCCATGCCTAGACTACATGTACTTCATTATCAGAGATATTAGTTGTACTTGCAAGTAGGTTCTTCTAGATGGTGTTCCAGCCCAGTCAGTTTCGTAAATCATTTCACCCCTCCCACTCTCTCGGGTTTCATACTTTAGTGGGTATCTGTTACACAGTAATTTGTTACTGCCTTCACTCCAGTCCTTCTACTATGTCATGTGTCCAAGTCAAACATGCTCATATTGAACAAATGCTCTCTTGTGCTACCAAATGACCCACGTTTCCTAAGTTATCTGCCTCATCGCGACTATGGACTTAATAAATGCACTGAAGGGCAATCATGAACAGTCTAGCCACGCTGCCATAGTGGAAGTACATCTGATTCCCATGATAGTCCGATTTCATGCTCCAACATGAGGTTACTTGTTATCTTTAGTGATGATATGACTGGCTACATTCCTCACTAGCGATGTCAACGCTAAAGCTCAGTTATGCCCCCACGATGATCCAGATTGGGTGAATTTGTTCCAACAGTTAGCCTTCAAGATGACTCCAGACCTGGCTGTTGGCATAGTTTGTATCACCCTCCTTTCTCTGGCATGGCAGTTCCATCAATTGTGCTACCTTCCTTGGGGATAAGCTCACTCTTCCACCTTTCATGGAGACTCCTCCTATTTAAACTCTCACCATTGCTATGCATTGCTGGTTTTTGATAGTTGGCTAGTTGAGCAGTGCTGTTAGTGTTTGTGAGTTTGCTAGATAGCTGGTGTGAGTGTGACAAGTGTGGGATTGTTGATAGTTTGTGGAAGGTTGTGAAGTGCCCTTGGTTTTGTGTAAAAATTATGAGTGAGGGAGAACTTTGTATGTTGGGAGATCCATCTTCGAAGAGTGAATGCTTGAGGAACATGCTGTCTGGATCCCTCTGAGAAGGTTTGTGACGTCAAGACTTTGGTTGTAAGCTTGCTCTTATTTCATTATTAATACAGTCAATGATGTTTTCCTATGTCTTGTATGTAATTTACTTGATAGCTCATGACTTGTTGACTTTGTGAGTAAATAGATCATTGTTGTTTTCCAATTACGTGCTTTGTTGTATTTGCTTTGCATTGTTTTAGGTTGATTACTCATTGCGGAAGTTGGAGCAGCGAAACAGAACTCCATCGACCACCGATTGAGGTATGCCTCCAACTATGACTGTTTAAGGAAAGCTATTGTTGATCTATCCTTGTTTGTGACTAGACCCACTCTAGGGCTAGAAGAGTTGCCTCTATCCACAGAGGGAACACTTTCCTACATCACAATTACCATTAGTTGGGCAAGGAAGGAGTCGCAATGATGTGTCTGATGAGGTTGGAGCTAGCTATGTAAGATAACACTCCAATGTTGTTTCCAGAAGGTAGTTTCCAAACATGAGTTCTCTGAAGTCCAACAGTTTGTTCTTGCCATTAAAGGGAGTGACGTTGTGTTTCATATACCTCTTGGATAACACCCGAATTTGGTTGCATTTTCCCTTGTATGGAAGCCACATGTGAGACCATTCTGTAGAAAAATATCCATCTAGGTTCCTTGACCAGTCTCTACTAAGTAGTAGAACATATGCTTCTGGTATGTCCAAAACAACTATTTTGATGCATTGGCAGACTCGATTTTCATGAGATAGTCGGATGATCAATTTTCAAAGTTCACCAATGGCTAGTACTGATGTCCAATCAATTTGGATGATTCGCGTGGATGTCTCATTCCATTGAGCATTGATATTCCTAGCGATGGAGAGCAGCATGACGTTGGCTGCCATGCTAGAATCAACCAAGTAGTTGTGAACATTGTAGTTAAAAACTTCAAATGAAAGTAGGAATGGGGACCAACCTGAGTTGTCTTCTTCCATCTGGAGTGTATTTCGCATAGTGGAAAGTGATCTGGGAGGTGTGCTTGCTCCCATGCCAATAGAGGTTGCGTTGTCTGCTGCTATATGTCCTAATGCATGCAGTACAATATCTGGCTGACTCTGGACCTTGGCTAACTCGAAAAAACTAATGTTCGCTCAAGTTTTCTTCCTGTCATAATTTTTTTAATAATCGAGAGGTGGTAGACTCACCAAGGTGTCCTGGATGGAACGGATGTTCATGTTGTTCGAAAGAGTGTTTTGTAACTTGCTACTCATGGATGTACTCTTTTCCACCGCTATCTTCCAGGACTTGCTTTGTGTTTTCTGCTTTGGGGCGCCCAGTGGATCGACCTTATTCATTAGAAATCTCACCTTTTATTTCTTTTCCCCAAGTGTAGGGCGAGCCTCTTTACTCCTAACATTGTAATGATCATTTTTCTTTTGGGGATGCTTCTCGGTGTTCATCTTTGACATTACTTGAGAGCACTGATATGCGTTCACCACATGCCCAGAACTTGATGTTTCATAAGTTGCAACCTCTTCATCATTTCAATGTTTTCCATCTTCTCCTCCACAATGCTTTTTGCATCGAGTGTATAACTGCAGATAGAGCTAAGGACTCACTTCCAATATGAATAAGAGTTCTCGGGGTGATGTTCTTCGTGGAAGGAACAAAACATAGGATTTGCGCACTATTCGAGTTGGAACACAGGCTTCTGCACATTTTTTGAAGCGAATCGATTGTTGCTTGATGAGATTTGTTTGCTTGTCGATTCATGGGTGGATGGCTACTTGCAAATGTGTATATTTTCCATTGCTTGAGCTCGGACACTTCCGTGGTCAAGTTCTTGACAAGGTGAGTGAAGATCTCAATATGGGTTGCTTCCTTATCTCTTCCCTTGCTCGCCATTGCTTGGGGCTTCCTGCTTGCATCTTTGGAGTCCTTCATTGATTCATTGTCCTTCATTACTTCAATCACGCGCAGGTGTTTCTCAACAACAATAGCCTCTTTGCAACTTTCCAAGAGTGTTGGTTTCGTAGCTTGCTTGACAAACTACGCAACATTGGTTGGAAGTGTGGACGTGTAGTAATCAACAGTGATGGAGTCACGACGTTTAGTGTCCGCTGAAAACTTGTTCGAAATACGTTTAAACCTCTTATTGAAGTCTTTTACCTATTATTTTCCCTCCATCTTGAGGCTTCTCAACACTTTGAGTAGCATGGCTAGGGTTTTGTCGTTAGCAAACTTCTCAAGGAACATGCTTTTGAATGCACCCCACTATATAGAGTTCGGTGGAAGGTTGTGATACCATGCAGCTATGCGACCATCCAAGGTACATGGGAACAATCTACATGCTATGTCATCAAACTGTACCTCAAGGGTCTGCAGCTATATGTAGAAGTTGTCTAGGTGGTCTTACACCTTCACTGTATTGCCAATGTTGAACTTGATGTTCATTCTCTCTGCTCACTTCGGCATCTTGTGCAAAACAACAGGGAGAGCCAATGGTCTCCGAGTCACCCATTCAAGATTTGGGTCAGGCATCTCTTCTTCTTCTTCATCCTCTTCCTCTCTTTTAGAGTCTAATGGTTCTGGCTCTGAGTTTGTTGTTTTGTCTTCACCTCCATTTCCTCCACTTCCCTACCCTCCGCCTCCTATACCGGAGTTCAATCCCAAGATCACAAGAGTGTCTTGTTCACCTTGTCGAAAGATCGGAGGCTCCTCTCCATCTTCAATAGCTTTTGGCAGACCTTCAAATTTGGCAAGGACTTATTCTTCCACCGATGATACAAAAACTCCTATGGGAGTGGCTTTTGGCTTCCTTGATGTGTATTGAAGATGTTGTATTCATGGGATCAGTCTGAATGCTTTCGCGAACTGGTGAGTGATGGGACAGACGGAGTGAAGTTGATGATACAAAATCTTGTGTTCAATCCTGGGAGTTGAGGAGTAACCAAATGCAGAGTCGTGTGTAGGTGATAGGGAGTGTGAGTTACTGCATTTACCAGATCATTGATGAATGAGTGTGAGGGGATGTTTAGCCATATATAACTGGTTGCCCTCCTTCTAGTGCCAGAAATGTTGATGGTGGAAACATTCAGGGGATCACCTCGGTATGAAGTCCCAACTAGACCTCACACCATTTGGTGTGGGAGTCCCATCTGGTATGATGGCTCAGTTTCCATTGTATTAAAACTTTTCCTCAACTCTTGATTGTCAACATAGGAGAGTGGTCTACTTTGCCTTTGAGAAGTGAGGTTCACGTGCCTGGTGAATGCTAGTGTACTTGTGTCAATGGTTCTTTCACTGTAAGGCGAGAGGGTGAGAGTGAGTCCCAAGTTGGTTGGGATGAAGTCCCAACTCGGCTAGGAACACACAACACAATAGGATGTGCACAACTTCTGGAGGAACAGTTCACACGGATGTGGTAGTCACAACACACAAGGTAAGATAACATGCATAGCACTCAACAGATGAGTCTGAACAAGCGCAACAGTTGTTACCTAAAGCTTTATGCAAAACGTCTGTCTGATGTCTGGGAAGATAACCACCATAGGAAAGACAACATTAACGACACATACAACACATTTCCATTAATAGATTATGCATTACAGCAAGCGAAATAGTTCAATTGTTCAACACAGGTTAAAGCAACATGCATTACAAGTGTTCAAGATTAGTCTTGCAATAGTTAAAATACATGTGTGAAAACATGATGGCCTCATAGTAGGCTTCTAAATTAAGTGAAATTTCCAAGACACATCATGACACCATACATCATTAACCCCATGAGTGGGGCATTGGAGCCACTACTTACTCCCCAAAGAAAAGATCACAGACACTCTTGGCTATGTAGGAGGAGCTAAGGTGAAAAGTCCTTTCATGTATAAATGAGGGGGCTATTTATAGCCAGTGGTGAAACTAACCCTTGTGGTTGTTGGAATACCCTCATGACTATTTGACTTCCATGACTTTTCAACTTTTCATGACTCTTTTCATAACAAGTGGGTCTCTTTGACTTCCATGTTACATTACATTGATTGAAAACATATCCCATAATAGAGATTTGGGCAACATGAATAATGAAATGACTCAACATGATAGTGCTGGTACATTTGTGCTACTACTGGAGTGCATGTCGAGCTAAAGTGCTACCAGGTGATGGATGTCTTCATGGTGTAAGACAACTTCACCTCTACATGGAAAAGTGCACAAAGTCTTCGATGGTCTTTGGTTCGCTCGATGATGCTTTGGCATGTTGTTCCTTGCTTGCATGTTGGAAGGCTTGACAGGCTCATCTGCTCACGAAAGGTGCATGTTCATCTGTGCATCCATTCATCCATCTATGAGAACATCTTGCCTGTTTGATCATTCGTCCATCCGTGAAGACATATTTGCATGATTATCCATTCACGAGCACAATTTTCACATGCATCTTTCGTTCATCTGTTGGTGAACCTGCCCTTCTACATGTGCTCCCTTAGTTCATCCCTTTCATTGTCACATCATGTTTGTTAGTGTAACTGTTCCTGCAATCACTGATGATGAGACGATAGAAAATCCAAAAACCTCTTAGTTTACCATGACACATGATCATTTCAGATGTAGGTGACCAGGAGAGGCAACAAGGTTGCAAAGCGGGATGATGGCCTCGAGAACTGCTGATCAAAACTGTGTAAGAGTCATTGAGTGATGACGATGGTCAATCCAAGTCGACAGTGACTCTCCGCGAGGTTTAGCTCGGCCGAAAGGAAAATTTGCACAGATTTTGACAGGGACAGTTCGGGCTGTAGGAAGGCAAGGTAGGTAGAATATACGTGGTTTTTAGAATGAGCGGATAGCAGGGGCTGGAAGGAAAAATTTGAGCAATTTTCTGGAGGAACGGGTCAGGCCGTAAGGAGGATCAATAGGAAAAAATTGTGCGGTTTTTGGGGGGAACTGACCGAGAGTCTGGTAGTCAAAACTACACAATTCCCAGAGGGAATTGGTAGTTGGTTGTTGGGTCACTGGCAGTAGAAACTACACAATTCCCAAGGGGAATAGGCATTCAATTGTTGGGTGCTTGGCAGCAGAAACAGTGCAATTTCTGGAGGGAACTGGCAGTTTGCTACTAGGAGCTGTTGGTGAGGAAAACTATACTGAGGCTAATAGGCTGGCCTGTTGATCTTCTCCATGTAGTTTTTGAGTTGAGTGGACTGCTGTCTAGCAAAAGGCCTTCTCATGAAATCTATGAAATTTCCTATATGAGAAACTAGTCAATTGTCGGGAGGAATGATTGGGAAAACTGGACAATTTTCTGAGGGAGACATGGACAGAAACTTGGTATCTATCCATCCTGTCTATGCAATTTCCTCAGTTAGAAGAGCAACCAAGGTTAGTAGACTCTACACAATTTTTTATGGGAGTCAATCTTGGGGTGGTTGTCAAGTCTGACTATTCGGGTGGTTAGCATGAAAGATGACTGGATTGCTTGTGATCAACGTAACCTGGAAAGAATTGCTTGGTGCTTCTGCACTGTTTCGGGTGACAGTCAATTGAGTCAATGGCGGGGTTATGGTTTGACCGTTAGAGGGGAGTCGGGTTGTCAAAACTTTAGCAAAATGACTAAGTGTGTGAATGATCAAAAGATGCATAGGTGATCATGCAACACACACTCACATGACTCGATGACGAAACGAATCAAGACATCCAAACACACATTTTCAGAATGACTGAACAACAGTGAAAGCAACAAGCTGAAACTCGTGATTGATCGTTGATTGACCGTGATGACGCTTGTGCGATAGTGAATGTGACTCTATCTGGGAGTGATATAGATGCTTTCATAGCGAACACAATAAGTACACATGAATCGAAGACCTTGAGCATAACCAGAACATGGTCGTAAGCATGACTTAGACACTGACATGTAGAAACTTGGGTGTAATGAACAAGGAAGGTGGATGCAAAGACTCCCACGGCTCACGGAGTGAACTTGAGGGTGCACAGTCATCAAGTGAAACTCCCAAGGGAGGCTCAAAAATTAGGTGCAAGCCAAAACTTTGGAGGGTGGTTGTAGCGGCTACAACACAGGGTTAACATGATTCTTGAGGATGTGTTGAGGATGTATGTGGTGTATCGATAGAGGAAGTGGGAGGATTATCTTCCAATAGTGGAGTTTTCTTATAATAATGGGTTTCATGAATCCTTGAAGATGAGTCCATTTGAGGCTCTCTATAGGAGGAGTTGTATTACTCCTAATAGTTGGAGTGATTTAGTGAACAAGGTGTTGACTGGGCTAGATATGTTGAGGGAGATGGAGTAGGGGATGCAAGTTATTATAAATAATTTGAAGGCAACACATGATAGGTAGAGGTTCTATGTGGATCAACATAGGGTATTCAAGGAGTTTCAGGTTGGAGAGCATGTATATTTGTGTATCAATCCCAAGAATATTGCTTTAAGGTTATATTATGTGCCACGTTGGCACCTTGGTATTGCGGGCATTTTGAGATCCTTGACAGGATTATACGAGTGGATTACAAATTTGTTTTTCCGCCATCACAAAATTTCCATGATGTTTTCCATGTTTCATTTCTTAAAACATATATACGGGCTTTTTATCATGTGATTCATTGGTATGTATTGTAGATGGAGCCAAAAGGAGAGTTCCAACTAGAGCCTTAATGCATCATGTAGTGGAAGAATATCATGCTATGGAACCGAGAAATAGAGAAAGTCAAAGTGTAGTGGAAGCACTTTGGGACTAATGAAGCTACATGGGAGATGGTTGATCAGATGTGGACATTATATCCTTCATTATTTTTTAGTTGAAACAATTTTTTTTTATTTTTTTTTATTTTATTTTATATGTGTGTGTGTTTTTGTGTCATCGTAAATACTACTTCGAGTTGTGTTTATCCAATAAATAGTATGTTAGTCATGTTTCAATAGTTTTTCATTGTAAATACTTGCATCAAGCTAGGTGTCAAAGCTCCATAAGAAATATCTTTGTCAGGTTCAATAGTTTTGGCTAGTCATAAGTGTCATGGAACATTGAGCACAATGTTCGCCCAAGGTGGAGGGCATTGTCGTAGTCCCGGTTTAAAGTTCCATGTAGTAAATGGGCATTATAAAAGGAAAAAATAAAACCAACATTGACATGTATTCCAACCTAAATGGAAGAGAAAAACATTATATTGGGATCCATTTGTTGTTTATTAATTGGTTATGGAAATGAACATTGAAATAAAAAAAGGAAAAGGGCAATAAATGGCAATTAATACAAAAATAATGGAAATAAGAGAAAAGGAAGATGAAGGGACATGAATATGCATGCAATGGAAAATGAAGGAAAAGGAATGGAAAAAGAAAAGAAAAAGGAGAGAGAACATTCATGCACAGTCTTGGAGATTCTATCATTCACTTAGAGAAGAGGAGAGCAAGAAACCGAACAAGCACTTGGACACAAGGAAGACATAAGCAAGCAAGCAAGGAACAAGGGGGTGGAGGAGGAAAGTTGGACAACAATAATTAAGGGGAAAAATCAGGTAGAGGAAGAGTAGCCAACCAGAGGATTTTTTTGGTAACAAGTTTCATTTATGTTTATGTTGCTGTGATTTCAATGCACAGTTCACACATTTGGTTTATTGGTCATTTTTCGGTCACTAGCATGGGATTTTCCTAGATTTGTAGTGATGTACAACCTTTCCTTTTCCATTTCTTGGATAACAATGG
Organism: Pinus tabuliformis; assembly: GCA_031772625.1. Taxonomy (NCBI): domain Eukaryota; kingdom Viridiplantae; phylum Streptophyta; class Pinopsida; order Pinales; family Pinaceae; genus Pinus; species Pinus tabuliformis. The sequence goes on along the minus strand of CM062815.1, from coordinate 85,766,759 downwards.
TATAGTGGTTTTTCATTTTGGTTGAGCTTTAGATTGTTGATAAATTTAGATATAGTTGAGTTGGTCTGAGGAAAAATACCAAGGGTTGATGGTGGAAATGGTTTTCTCTAAGAATCTCTTGACAGGTGGGTGGAGACAAGAAAATTACTCTAGGTATGGTGAAGAGATCCTAAGGCATCTAAGCTTGTTTTGGTTTTGGTGATTTCTGGACCCTTTTGGGTGAAATGATTGTGCCTTGAGGGTGGAGGTGGTATAACCTTTGGATTCTAGAGTTGGTTTTGTTTTGGTTTATCCCATGTGATCCCACATTCATGATTTGAATATGGCATGGGGGTGATTGAATGAAAGAAATATTTGGTTCAACCGAATCTATGGTCGGGTGGTACGTGGAAGTCCTTGACATGGTTAGTTTTATGCATACATTAGTATGTTTTATTGCTTATTGAGATCAATGAGCACAAGTATTGGTTGTTTTTTTGATTTTATGATTGGTTTTCCATGCAAGATTCATTTTGGTTAAACGATAGTTATAGGCATGGTACATTCTTTTCATATGATGTCCTCTTATGGATCTTGTTCATAGTTTGATAAGTTATTGAATGGTTATATGATTGCATGACCAAAGAGGTGTCTTTTCAGCTAGCTTGAGAGGGTAGTAATCCTTCTTAGTGATTCTATGGTGAAACTATTTAAACAATGAAAAATTGTGCGTTCATGATCTTTAGGTACGATGTTTATCAAGTGTTTTTATTAATGATTGTTATGAATTTGGAAAAGCTTGAGTAAGATCAAAGCTTGGAAACATAGTCTAAAGCTTCGTACAAATGACCGATATAGTCTTGGGCAGTTGGCTAGTAGGCTAGCCTAAAAAATTTGGAACAAAGTCTCTATCTGCAAAGACAAAACTTAGAATTTTTTGCTATAGCCACACTAAGGATGTGTTGTGCATGCGGCTAGAGGCCTGTGGTTGCATGGAATAGTCTTATTGCATGAGAATCAATTATAAAGTTAGGTAAAAATTGGTTCCATCTCAATGAAAAGTTTAGCAGTGGAAAGTGTATGATATCTCGGTTATCTAGTGTGTGTGGGTGATGTAGTAAGTTTTGTGCAAGTTGGTAAGTTAGTCCCAATTTCCATTACAAAATATTGGAGGCTAGATCATGCATAGTAATTCTTAGCTCATGTTTACCATAGTGAGCTTGTAAAAGTGGGTAAATGTGGGGTGGGGTGTTACACTTCTCCACTCCTTCAGCTATCCTCCACACTAGCTAAACATTTTCGATATTTTCTAACAACTTCAACACAATTGTCCCATGCCATTTAACCCTTTGCTGAAAATATCTAATACTAGTTTGTCACCACTTATCCAACTTCCTCCCTTATACAAATATATTGCATGTTTGATCGATATTTATTAAGGAATGAAATGAAATACAAATATAAATGAAAACATAAAGATGGAGTGAAAGAAGAACTTCAATTCATTAATAAAAAAGCACTGAAAATTGTTTACATGAAGAATGGAAATAAACTAGCTCAAGCGCTAGTAGCTTATCTTTGAGAAGAGATATGTCGGCTACATGTCTTCTAAACTATGTTACAATAAGGCTTGAAGGCCTATTTATTATTGAGAAATAATGGAAAACCATAAACATCCAAAAACCCTAACCCTAGGAGATGAAACACCAAAAGTCTATGGGCCTCATTGGAGTAAATTGATATATCAAATTTCCAGGGTCGTAACTTTGGCATATGATATCCATTGGACATGTATGATAGCTCCTTAAAAATATATATCCAAGGGCTACAAATTTTGATTGCAAACCCCTATCGTAGGCTATGTGCTTTCATGTTTAAAAAAAAAATTGTTGTTTAGGGCCTCAAAATGGCTTCGAAAGTTCACGAACCAAAAACTTGTCAAAATAGTAAACTATGCTATAATTAAGGAAATTGAAAGAAACAATGGTTTTACAAGGTCTTGAGTTCCTCCATGAGATGGGGAAACTTCTACTAAACTTGGTCCTTGGTCAACCACTTGCCCTGGCGAAAGAGTTGGCTAGCTTTGAAAACTCGATACAGTTGGATCGTCTATTTGTGAGTGCTCTCGATCTATGTGTCCATGATTCGATCCATTTTGGCATGTTTAATGCAGTCAGGGTTGAGCTCTGGTGATGTCAACTGCTCAACAATGTCTGATGTGTCCAACAATGGTGGTAAGTATGGATGAAGGTGGTCCACATTGAATACAGGGTGCAAGCCAAGGAATGGGGGGATATTGAGCTTGAAAGTGTTGTCCCCACAACATTGGTGATGGTGTAAGTGTCGTATACAAGTGATCAAAGTTTACGATAGTCTCTAGCAAGGCACTCTTTCTATGGATGTAACCAAACTTTGTCACCCACCTGAAACTTATGTGGCACCCGATGATGATCATGATGTTGTTTCTATTTTTCATTGGTTTTCTCCAAGATGTCATGAACTTACTAGTGGATGTGTTGAGTTCACTCAATAAACATAGTGGCTTTATCCACTTTGAACCAAACATGGGAAAATATTTCGTGCATAGCTGCAAAAGACAGTGTAACATCAAGGGGACATAATGGCTGAAATCCTAGGCCCACTTCAAAGGGTTTGTGGCTAGTCAAGCTATGGAGAGCTCTTTTGTAGTTGTGTTATACATAGGGAATACTCTCTTTCCATGTCCACATATTCTTAGAGTTGTACATGCATCTTATGTGTGCAATCAATTTGTTGACACTCCTTGTCTAGCCATCAGTCTAGGGGTGAAATGCGATCGACTTGGTGAGTTTGGTGTCCAAAAAGGACCAAAGGGTCGACTGAAACATGTTTAGAAACCTACATGCCGATGATATATAATGGTCTACAAGATCCCATAATATATCCACACTCGTTCAAAGAAGAATCTGGCAGTGGCATCTACTGTGATACTCTTGTTACGGGTAGCTAATACGGTTGTATTAGAAAATATATCGATGACCACAAATACAAATTGATTTCCATTCTTGGTAGAAGGAAGGCCAAACATATAGTCCAAGGAGATGGATTGCTAGGGCCCTCTAGGTGTAGGTAGATGATTATACAAGACATTCTTCTTAATATTTAGCTTGACAATGGCACAAACAGTGTGGGATCTAATGTATTTTCCAATACCTTGTCACACATTTAGCCAATAAAAATACTTACACAGTATGGCCACATTTTTCTCCACACCAAGGTGTCCCGTGACTCAATTGTAGCATGCCTGTCAAATTAGCTTGGCATGTTCAATTGAAGGAACACAGATGTGGCCTAGGTAGCATAATAATGCATCTTGGAGGTGGAAGTCTGAAACTTTCTTGCCATCCACTAGAATCTTCTATGTTGTCATGAACTTTGTATCATTATTATATAGATTCATCCATCTAGAGGTGTCATGGCGACAAGAGTTGTGAACAGCGGTCAGTGTTGCAACTGGTGGTTGAATGCAACAATCTGAAACATGATTGGTGCTACCCTTCTTGTTACTAATATTCAAATGGAACTGTTGAAGATATATGGACCACTTTTGATGGTGATCATTCAGAAATTTCCCTTGGGTCTATATAAACTAGAAGATTCTATGATCTATGTGGATGATCGTCTCCTTCCCCGGATTGTAATTTTTCCATTACCGACAAGCCTGCACGATGGAGTACATCTCCTTACATAGGTGGGGTATTATCAAATGGTGTCAGAAAGTGTTTCACTATGATAGGCCACGAGATGCCCTTTTTGGGTGAGAACTACACCAATAGCATAGTCAAAGGCATCTGTCTCAATTTCAAACAGTTGTTGCAAGTCTGGAAATGTGAATACTAGTGTAGAGAAAGGGTAGTGCTTCAGCTCAACAAACACCTTATGTTGGGACTCGGACTAGGAAAAAATTTCTTTCACTCTACCCTTGGTAACTTGACTCAAATTCTGAGTGATATGAGAGAATCCCAAGATGAACCTTCGAAAGAAATTGGAAAGGCCCAAAACGTTGCGAAGCTCTGTTAGAGTGGTGAGAGCTGGACAATCCCGAATGAGTTGGATCTTAGCTGGATCCACATGCACTCTTTTCTCATTAATGATGTATCCCATATATTGGACTTGGTTCAAGCCAAATGCGAATTTATCAAAGTTGGCGCATAGTTTGTGGTTCCACAGGGTTTGAAGGACCTACTGAATGTGTAACAAGTTCTCTTCCCAACTCTTGCTGAAGATGATGTATCGCTCAGATAAAAAACCATGAATGAGTTTGTGGAGGGACACAAGATGTCATCTATCAACCTTATAAAATTATTAGGGGAATTTTTCAACCAGAAGGGCATGGTCAACCATTCAAAAATGCATTTCTTGGATTTGAAGGTGGTCTTCATACATATCTGGGATCTATTAGAAAGTAGTGATAACTAGAATTCAGATTGATCTTGCTGAAATAATCCCCCCCTTGTGTTGGTCGAGAAGGTCATCAATCTATGGAGATTGGATACTTTTTCGTGATAGCTATTTTTTTTAGTGCCTGATAATTAATGTAGAGCCTCCAAGTCCCATCCTTCTTATGTAAAAGTAAAATCATGCTCCCACAGGGTGAGGAACTTGGTAGGATGTGCCCTTTTTGCAGCAACTCCTAGATTGTATGATTGATCTCTTCATTTTCCATAATGGAGTAGACATATATCAGCCCATTGGGTAGAGGTGCTCTCGAAGTCATACCGATCAAATCCTTGAGCTTACGGTGAAAGGGTACCCTTATGGGTGAGGAGAATTTGTCCCTTTATTCTTCCACAACATTATCCACTTACTTTTACTACGTGGAGGAACCCTTCCCGGGAGCCATGGATTTGGCCATGATATTCCCCTTACTTTGAGTGTGAATAAAAAAGAAAATAAATTTCCTGGTCTCGCAGATGATCTTATTGCATTTCTTAGCAAATATCAAAGAGATGCCGGTAGGTGGGTCTCCCTCTAGTTTTTTGTACACCTTACTTCCAAAATAAATAATAATACTGAGAGGTCTCAACTCATACACAACATGATGCTTCCACAAGTATGGTTGGCCTAATAATACATCACAAACTTCAAGAGGAGAAATGTCACATAGTATCTCATCTATGAAGGGTTTGATGTTGTAGGAAAGACGACACTACTGGCTGATGCGAAGAAATTGTCCTTGGTGGAGCCACCCAATGGTGCATGGTTGTGGGTGTGGTGTGGTTGGTTGGCTCAGTTGCTTAATGAACTCTGCTAAGATGATGTCCTTTTATCTCCAGCTATTGACAATGAATAGTAGTGGAGAACCATTCACCCAAATCTGGTAGTGTAAGAGACACTCCCCTTCTTCTCGATCTTCGGGCTCAATATTCTAGATCTTAGTAGTGAAAATGGTGGTGATTTGCTCCACATCAATAATTTACTTTCCTTTTTCATTCCCTTTTTTAGGTTCTGACTCAGATTTAGAACATGCATCTGACTCTAAAGACTTTAGTTCAGCCACTAGTGACTTCTTGACTTGACTCTCACTTATGTTGTGAGTGGGGTTCTTATGTAACTCACATTGCTTTCCCATGTGCTTCATTGTCTTCATGGTGTTGTTATTTTCTTACAATTTTAGTAGGTTGTCCTGGGTCACCCTACCTTAGTTTCGTCCTTTGTTCTATGATTTTGGGGCACCCTTCCCTTACTTCGGATTCAGAGATCCGAAGTCTCGGTTCTTTTGTTTAAATGTTTTCTCAATTTTGACAGTGTATTGATAGGTGGTTCCAAGTGAGGATATGTCCAGGAACTCCATATCATCCTAAATGTATTTACGTAGATAGCTAAAACACTTGAGTACCAGATTATTATCATAATCCTTGATACCCAACTTCATGTGAAGGGTATGAAAAATATTTGTGAACTCTAACACGTCTTGGTCCCTTCTCTATTGTACTGTGGTCCACTTTATGTACTTGTCTTAATAGCTTAGGATAGGGTAATACTATTCCATGATGGCATCTTGAAAATAATTCAAAGTGGGTGCGATTAAAAATAACGAGGATTTCCTCTCATCCCTATGCTCACAGTAGGTTTCCCACTAGTCCTTAATGTGGGGGGGAACTTTGAGGAGTGAAAATGTAATCTTCTCCCTATTGGAAAAGTCATGAACCAAAAAATATCTTTCCAACATATTTAACCATTCATATATAACACATGCATCTATCTGGACTTCAAATATGGGAATGTCAAAGTTGAATTTAATCTTAAAGGGAGTAGCACCTCCAAGTTGTATATTGGATGAAGATTCATTGTCTGTGGGTATGCATTGAAGGATCTAGGCAGAGTTGTCCAACATCACATTCCTTTGTTACTTGAGGGATTCTTCTAGAAATATTTTGAAAGGATCTCCAGTTCCCTCATCTTTCTTTTCTTCCACCATGGGAGGTCACTAGGGTCCGCGAGGCTGGTCTTGCAAAGGTTCAACCAGTTCATTCCCTAACTTCTTCTACCCTAACCTCGTTGGGGATATGCATAAAAAAATAGAGAAAGAGAAGGCTGTTGTAATACCATTGATCCAAATTTATGAAAGAAAAAAATGAAATATAGATATAAACATAAACACAAAGATACACCAAAAATATAACTTCAATTCACTAATAACAAAGCATTGAAAATTATTTACATGGAGAATTGAAATAATCTAGCCCAAACGATGGTAGCTTATCTCTAAGAAGCGATTTGGTGGATACATGCCTTTTGAACTATGTTACAATGAGGCTTGCAGGCCTATTTATTATTGAGAAATAATGGAAAACCCTAAACATTCAAAAACCTTACCCTAGGAGATGAAGCACCAGGTTTGTGGGCTCCATTGGGGTAAATTAGTACATCAACTTCTTAGGGTCATAGCTTTGGAATACAATCTTCATTTGATATATACGATACCTTGCTAGAAATACATATCCATGGACTAAAAATTATGATTGAAAACCCCTACCACCAAAAACAGGTTTTCATGTTTTCCAGAAAAAACATCGTTTAGGGCCTCGAAATGGCTCTGGAAGTTTAATACATGAAAAAATACCAAAAATAGTACATTTTGCCACAATTAAGGAAACTAAAAGGAATATTGGTGGGAGTCCAAGTGGAATAGGTGGGTGGCCACCAATATCCACCTAGATCAATATTCTCTGATCATAACAATCATGTTTTCCTTCACCATTCCTCCAAAATCCAAACTACCAAATTTATTCGTGTGCATCTTCACTAGCTTGATGTGGTTGCCTCCTTTATGAAAACCTTCCCTACGTTCTGTCTCTCTCTTATACACTAGTCCTTATTACTACATGTACGCTACTTGTCTCCCATGCCACTCCCTCCTCTACATGCTACTTTGCATCAACACTATAGAAAAATCTCCAAAATATTTGGTTTCCAATACCATTGCTTGTAGAGCTTTGGTTTTCACTTATCTCCATCTTCATTTGCAATTCATCTAGTTTCTTTTGCAAGGCATCAATTTTGTCATACCGATCAATTAATTTAACATTAAGTGGTTGAATTTAATCTACTAGAAGATGATTTTATTCATTTATTGTTGAACTTCTTAGTTCGGGTCCATATTCTCAAGCTGCATATCTTCAAATTGTCGAGGGAACTTATTACTAGTAATAGTACCACTTGTGAACGTTAGAGGTCATTTTTGAAATGATATTGGAATTTTACTAGGAAGAGGGAGTGACTCTAAGGATAGGGTACAAAGGAGTTTGAGGTCCAATGTAAAGGTATCAAGGAGAGACTAAAAGGCCAACTTCCAAGTGAGCTCTAAGGAATTTTGTTAGAAGTAGCTTAAAAACACAAGGAGTGGGAGGAGATCCAACAAGCACATGGAACTAGTTATACAACAAACATAGAAGAGAATAACCAATTGGCAAAGGAAAATTTTGCCAAAAAGACTGAAATATTCCTTAAATAATGAGGCAAGTTGGGATACCTATGTTTAATCCCATGGAAGTGTACCAAAAATAAAATTGCACTACCTTGACAAGGGAAAAATATATTTATGGTTTCCTCAATTGATAGAGGGGACCATGGCACAAAAAAGAAGAAAATTTCACAACCATGAATAGGTTTGGTAATAATTTTATTTTCTTGAACTAGTAGGGAGATAGAAAAGAATCTAGAGAAAGTACTTGCACTAAGACAAATAGGGTTGAAGATGGTTCTTGCTTCACAAGCTAGTAGAGATACACATCATTCATATCCAAACTTGACCATGTATACATGTGACTTCTAGCTTAATTGGTCTTCTACCTATTCTCTCCAAGGGGCACAACCCATCATAATTTCTGTTAGGTTCTCCACAGAGGAAAAATATCTGCAAGAAAATCATTAAGCTTCTAGGTTTTCCATTGTCACAAGCCATCCCACTGAGAGATTTGTGTTGGGTATGCATTATATTCGTATATGGTAGGGGGTTTGTAGGGGGGTGCCCCAATATTTTTTTTAATGTAGACCCAATAATAGTTGAGTAGACCCAAGTATTTCGATCAAACCCAAGGATGGTGGGTAGACCTACACATGGTTTTGTGCATGGTTTTTTTGCATGGATGTTTGGGCGTGATGGTTTTTCCCATGGTATTTTGTAGATCTGGTCAAGAGAACTATGATTATGTTCTAATCTAGGGTTGATGGATTGGGGTTTATGAATGCTTCAACATGTATATAATGTATCGTAACACTAAAAGGAGTATAATGAAAAATCAATCTGGTTTTCCCAGTTTTGGGTTTCAAGAGAAAATATCTATATAGATTTTTTATTTTCTCATCATTGTTATTATCTTTTTAAGAATTAGTTTTTATGTAATTTCTGTATAGGGTTCAAACCTACAACTTGAACCAACGTATTAATTCTTGGCTACTTAAATGGATTGGGAGGGAATGCACAGCTCCTAAATCTTTAAGAGGATGGTGGTTCATTGTGGAGTCAGTCCTATAGTGAATTATGGATCAATTTCCCAGTGTCCAGGTAAGTTTTTTGTTGATTAGCGTGGTTGTAGATGAGATAAGCTTCCATATAGGGGACTCGTATCATGTGCATTGGTTTATGTTGATCCTTATTCTGTTACCCTATTGATATTATTTTGCAATAAGAACTTTATCCCACCAATTTTTTGTGTTAGATTTGAATTTCCATGCCAATAAAGCTCCAATAGCCTAACTCATCATATCAAAGTCAAGAATACCTAGTCCTTCACACAATTTTGGAATTGACAATGTAGCCCAATGAATCAAGTGAAATTTCTTGGTAGAATATTTACCATACTCCAAAAGAAAATTCATGATATATTTCCCCAAACATTAGAGGATATATTGGGGAGATAAAAGGTTACAGAATTGGTATAGGGGGATTACAAACAAGACAACCTTTAAGATGACAACACAACGCATTATGTTTAGCCACTTTGTAGAATTTCCTATAGATTCACAAGCTCATGCAATGTACTAAAGCACAGGACAAGATTCGACTTCTACTTTCAACAATTGTAAGCCAATATATCGATGAAAACAATATGAAAAAGAAGAAGATAAATCAATGGCACATAATACACTAGGTATCGGGGAAAGCCATAGTTCAAAACCTCTACTATCTATATTGCATTAATTAGAAATCCAAGATGAGAATACAATGCTTGTTCTCACAAGAAAAATCCCATCACAAGTATAATCAATCTCTAAGCTCACATGATAGATCAAGACAAATCCTTAGCCTCTTATGCTACTCTCCAAGCCCCTATTTCCTTGCGCAATTCCTATGGTTGAATAACCCATAATAATGGGAATCCAATGCTTCCAAAATTGCATAATCCAATCTAGGTCTAGTTCTTGATTGCATGCATGATCTATACAACTCAGTAAATCATACAACTGATAGTACATTGTCCTTGTAGTCCATTATCAAATGGGTCTTTTTTAGAATCAAAATGCATGAGTTTATGATGAGGGAATCTTCAATTAACTAGAGTGACACTTGTGGATGAACTAGTGCACCAACCAACTGTTAAATCTCTATTAGTTCCACAAATTGTTTGGAACTAATTTAATTGAACATAACTCAGTAAATTGAGTTATCTAATTACAACTCATAATTGAACTCATCTTGGACCCCTAAAACTTAGGGAGAACATATACATAACTTCCAAAATACTTCCAACTTGAAATTCCTAAATTAACTAAGTCAACTTATCTTAGTTAACTATTAGGAGTTGCTATGAGAAAATAATTGCAATTTTAATTCATAATTCAATTCAAGGACAAATTAAATTGGAATTTTTGGATTCTATTTGAACATTGCTTGTTTTTAGTTTCAACACTCCCTCTCAACAAGAAAGGAATTCAACACAATCTCAATCCTTAACCTTATTAATGTTTTGTATGAAACACTTCTCTCTAGTTCTCTTTCTACAACAATTCCAGAAACAAAAAAAAAAATCTAGCCTGAATCAATATGATGCATCTGTCAACAAAGTCTCTAACTGTTGTTAGATCTGTCGACTGAAAACTTTCTTCTGTTGACTCTTCCTTTATGCACAGTTGTCAACCCTTCTCTGTGCTCTTTATTATCTAACTATTCTAGCCTCTGTTACTTTGATCTCTTATTGCATCAACCGCCACTGATTCCTCCTGCTACTATGTACTTTGGGCTCCTATAGCAAGGTATGATCCATGAGATAAAACCTCTCAATGGAACCTACCCAATTTCAACCCTCTTGGGAATATCACTTCACATCACCCCACCTCACACGTTCATGTATGGATGCATTTGATCCCTCTGCTCACTTGGCTCACAATTTCCCCTTACTCGATCTATCTGCATGAGTGGATACCTTCACTCGGTCTCCTCTCTGCTTCTCCAATTGTGGCTGCTCTATAATTGTCTGAGACTTCTTCTGAGATTGCTTATTCTCTACTCGAGCGGAACTATCCAGTCAGTCTCCTCTCATATTCTCTAGTTGTGGATGCTCCACAACTTCCTAAAGTTGCTTCACAATCTTCTTTTGGGGATGCATGTTGAGAGGTAATTTAGTCTCCCTCTCAACCACCAAGTATCTAACCTTTTACTTGCTCCACAAGGCTTTGCATGCATCTTGTACCTCAAGAGAATACAGTTTCTTGACCCATGCACTGATCAGTTTCACCTGCCTCGTTGCGACATGTCTAAGGAAAACATTTCCCTTACTAGTAACCACATCATAGCCACACTATTCTAATACTGTGACTAAAACAAGATTATTCTTTAGTCCTAGAAAATACATCATATCTATATTCTTGAGAAGGGAACCAAACTCCCTCTAAAAAGTAACCATGCCCAATCCAATGGCACTATACCTCTCGTCATCTCCAAACTCTATGTTCTTCTTGAGGTATTTCTCCTCAAAATCACTAAAAATATCTCTGTTTCCATGTCATATGGAATGAGGCACCGCTGTCAAGATACCACATGCCTCCCATGACAGTGCTTTCCATGTATGCAATGAGAGTGAAATCAAGTTTGAATTGTGAAGCTACAACTTCACCTACTACTGCTACTGTTGGCTCCTTCTTGCTTGCTTTCTTCTGTGGGAAGTTCTTGGCATAGTTCTTGTGCTCATGACAGTGAAAACACTTGACTTTCCTTAAGTCCATATTATTTTTTCCCTCCTCACCTTGGGACTTCTTTCCCTTGGAATTCTTTTCCTTACTCTCTAAGGAAAATTCCTTTTCCAATTCCTTGGAAGAGGTCCCATCTCTGGTGTTCTGTCGAAACTCCTCTTGTACCAAATCTGACCGCAGTCGTCCCCAATCTGGTAGCCTCTCCCTCCCATTGATGCTGTCCTAATAACTATGTGAACTATTGGGAAGTCATAAAACAATTAGGCTAACCATATCATCCTTAGAAATAGTGATTTCAACACTTCCAAGCTCATCCCGACAATGAGTGAGTTTGTCAAGTAATTTGGAATTGAGTCACCCACCTCCATCTTGATTTTTTGAATTTTATCTTTCAGTGCCAACTTCCTATGGTCACTATTATTTTGGAAAAGGTCCTCCAATGCTTTCTACAGAGCATGCATATTTTGCTTCCCATGGAGAATTGAGACAATGTGATCTCGAACTCCCTAAATGATTATCTACCTCGCCTTCGCCACACAATTCTTCCATTCAGCCAGATTCTAAGCATCTGATGTTGGTGGCTTAGGTATGTCCTGATCAATGAATTCCTTCAAGCCATTATCCTCCAACACGGCCTCCATCCTGTCCTTCTAGGCTATATAATTTGAGTTTCCATTCAAGGCATACTCGAGCCACAAACTATAGAACGCCGTATGCCAATCCCGAAGTATGAAATGAAAATTCAAATTTCACTTGTAACCTGAACTCAAAAATTTGAAATCTCCTCTAGTATACTATCTACCGTATACAATTTCCTATAGGTTCACAAGAATATGCAATTTACTAAAGAAAAGGGCAAGAATATACTTCTAAGTTCAACCAATAGAAGCCAATAGATCAATGAAAACAATATGAACAAGAAGAAGATAAATGAATGGAACATAACACAATATGTATCCGAGGAAATCCACAACTCAAAACCCTACTATCTATATTTCATTAATCAAAAATTCAAGATGAGAATACAGTGCTTGTTCTCACAAGAGCAATCCTAGCATAAGTATAATCAATCTCTCAGCTCACAAGTTAGCTCCAGCCAAATCCTTATCCTCTTCTGTTTCTCTCCAAGCCCCTATTTCCTTGCACAATTCCTATGGTTGAATAACCCATATTAATGGGAATCCATTGCTTCCAAGACTCGACAATCCAATCTAGGTCCAGTTCCTGATTGCATGCATGATCTATACAACTCTGTAAATCATACAACCGATAATACAATGTCCCTGCACTCTTGTCTCAACTAGGTCTTTGTCAGAATTGACATGCATGAGTTTCTGATGAGGGAATCTTCAGTTAACTAGAGTGACACTTGTGGATTCACTAGTGCACCAACTGACTGTTAAGTCTCTATTAGTTCCACATACAATTTGGAACTAATTTAACTGAACATAACTCAGTAAACTGAGTTATCTAATTACAACTCATAATCAAATGCATCAAGGACCCCTAAAACTTAGGGAGAACATATACATGACTTCCAAGTACCTAGGAGAGTGGGATTTGAGGAAGATCAAGATATCCAAGTACTTGAATTATTTGTTTCCATAGTGTTAAATATGAATACCTCACCAATTTGATTCATACCATTTGCTGATATATTCGATGTTAAGATTTTGACGTTATATAATTTGTTAAGCCTCTTCAGTCTACAAGAAAATTTTCCATCACCTTTTTGAATCTCCTAGAAATAACCTTGGATTCTCCTCCAAGTAGGATGGTATCATTTGCAAATGGGGAATGATTAGAAGTTTTGATGTCATGTGTATAAAAAATACCTGAGAGATGACCATTTCTGCCCTCAAATTCCAAACTTTGACTTATGGTATCTAAAGCAAGAATGCATTAGAATGGGGATAACGAGCATTGTTACCAAAGTCCTCTTGAATCATTGAAGAATGTATATACTCTGCCATTCACTAGAGGGGATATCCATGGAGAGCCAATGCAAAGGTTTATCCACTGGATGAATTTCTTAACAAATCCCATTTTATCCATTAACTCATAAAGAAATATAGTCTGGGATTGTTGAAGGTGTTGGCCATATAAATGTTGATAATCATTCCCTTGTTTACAAGTATTCTAATAGAATCTATTTTCTCTAAAACTAGAATGATATTATTAATTATTTGTCTCCCTAGTACATATCCCCCTTGATTATTTGATATAACTATATGGAGGAGCTTCTTGAGTCTTTCTACTAGTAATTTGAAAATGAATTTGTAGGAGACATTGCACATGGAAATAGGTATGAACCTATTGAAAGAGGAGTGGTTGATTTCCTTGGGGATCAGTGCTACGAAATATGAATAATGCCACCTCCAATACAAATTTGATTCAATGAGTATTCATCAATTACATAGACATATGACTTGACAATGCTTTAAAATGTTGATAAAAATGAGTAGAATACTTGTATGCACCTTAGGATTTTCCCAGGTGGAAATAAAAGATTACGTTCTAGATTTTTTCTTTGAAAGGAACGATACATAGCTGGTTATTCATGTCCTCAAATATCAATTGTAGGATTTAATCTAACATACAAGTCACAACCTTATCTGATGGCCGATCACTCTTGTTGTAAAGATTATTGAAAAATATTGCACTCTCCTCTTTGATTTTCTAGATATCATCAACATTAACCCCATTCATTGTGATTTCCTTAATATTAATCTTCTTTTTTCGGTTATTTTCTTTCTTATGAATTTTTTATTTTTATTTTTGTCACTAGCCTAAATCCACATGATTTGATATTTTAGTCACTAATACTTGTTATATGTATCCAAACCAAAATAACACAAACAAAAGAAAAGATAGCTCAATCACTAGATAATATGCCACTTCAAGTGAGAAACCTTCTTTTACATCACATAAATGAAAAATTATTGGATGGTTCAAATAATAATACCTCATTGGTATATATAGGAGTCTAAAGGGTCAAAATATAATTAAGGCCTACATAACAGTAATATGCAGGGGCACAACAATAACAATATGGTGGCTACACAAGTATTACAGGGGCCTAACATGCTCATTTTCTTCAAAAACACATTATCCTCAATGCTTTCTTAGTTTTGGATTCATATATATAAAATAATCATCCTATCATGTCGAATCTTCAACAGGTATTTTTTCCGCTTAATGAGATACTCTAAAATTGATCGATTATGTAGCTTTTGGATTCTTTCTTCCATGATTACTTCAAGATCTGATATTATTTTTACTTGCTCATGATGTTCTCACGATGTAGTTTGAACCCATATATTGTCACCTATAGCCTTATTTAATCATGAAACATGGAAAACTAGTTGTATTCATGAAGATGGGGGCAACTCCAACTTGTATGCCTTAGTACAAACCTTTTGCAACACCTTGTAAGAACCATAATACTTGTGTGATAATTTATTGTCCTTCTTAGCTTTCTCAAAAGACATTTTTATGTAGGTTTGTAGCTATAAAAATACCCAATCACCCACATCAAAACTTCTTTCACCATGATGTTGATCTGCATGTTGTTTCATTCAAATTTTCATGAGATTCATGTTACCCTTTATGGATTGGAGAACTTGTTGTCGATGCTTGATGTGATATTCCACTGTCTGAACCTTAGAATTTTCTCTTAAAGATGATATGATGGATGGTGGATGATATCCACAAGGTGCCATAAATGGGGTCGTTTTTATTGTGGTATGGAAGGAAGTGTTTTACCACCATTCTGCCAAAGCTAACCACTTGTTCCATTTCATTTTTCTATCAAATATAGAGAAACAAAGATATCCTTCCAAAAATATATGCATTATCCTTGTTTTCCCATTAGATTGAGGATGATAAGATGAGATATGAGATAATTGAGTACCAAGACAAGAAAATAGTTATATCCAAAAATTTCGAGTGAAAATGGGATCTCTGTCACTTGCAATAATCTTTGGGTTTCCATGTAGCTTTTGAACTATTTCCATAAATGAAATAGTGATTGTAGTGGCATTGAAACGATGAGATAATGCACAAAAGTGTGCATACTTGGTAAGTATATAAACTACCACCATGATGAGAGTATTTCCTTTGGACATTTGTAAACATGTGATAAAATCCATTGAGACCTCCTCCCAATTTTGAGTTGTAATAGATAATGGTTGCAAAATACCTAGGGTCTTAATTGTCTCAACTTCATTTTGTTAGAAAACCGAACATTTTTCCACAAGCTTTTGAACATAAAATTTAATATCATCCCAAAAAACATTCCTTCTTGATCCTTTTGTATGTTTTTAAAATCGCAAGTGCCCTCCTATCGGAGGGCTGTGCAATTCCAAAAGAACCTTTTGTTTGAGTTGAGAGATATTACATAGATATAAATGATCTTTGTACCATAGTGAATCATTTTTGTATATAAACGTATCATATGCATTGGTATCTTGTTGCAACTTTTTAAAGAGTCTCCACACATCTTCATCATTCTTCCATTCATCCTTTTCTTCAGTTATCCAATCAGTTTGGATAATAGAAATGGAATAGAACAATGTATCCACATCCTCATCCTTTCTTGATATTGAATCTGCAAAATATTTTTCTTCCCTCTTTTGTAGATGATTTCAAAGTCATAATCCAACTTCTTTTGGGACCCTTTTTATCCACTCTTCTGAAGATAATATTTGTTCCAAGAACTATTTTAGTCTATAATTATTTATTTTTACCTTGAAGTTTGTTCCCATTAGTAACAAAACCATTTCTTTAGGGCATGCATTATTGCCAACATTTACTTTTCATAAATAGGTTTTTGTAAATACCGTCCTTTGATTGAAAAAATTTCAAAAGTAATGGGTCTTCCTTCTTGCATTAAAACCACACCAATCCCATTTCTTGAGGCACCATATTCCACATTAAATGCTTTTGTGGAGTCTAGTGTATATAAGACTGGAGCTTGACACATTTCCTTTTTAAGATGTTCAAAGGACTTAGTTTCATCTGGAGTCCAAAAAAGAAACATATTTCTTCAGTAGTTTTTTTAGAGGTGCTACTGTTTTCCCATAATTCTTAACAAACTTATGACAATACCCTATCATTCCGAGAAATCCTTGAATATGCCTTAAGGTTGTGGGGATTTTTCATTACTTGATCACTTTAATTTTGTTAGGGTCTACCTAACCCCGTTCATGAGATATAATGTGACCCAAATATTCCACTTCTTGTACCCCAAAGAAACATTTGGAAGGTTTTTCATATAATTGTTTCTCTTCCAATGGTTTGAGCACCCTCTCAACTTGTTGAATATGATCTTTCCAATAATTACTATATATTAGCATATCATCAAAAAATACTAACACAAATTTTCTAATGGAGGGCTTAAAAGTGGAATTCATCAAACCTTGAAATGTGTAAGGTGCATTAGCAAGTCCAAAAATCATGACCAAAAATTCATAATGACCTTCATGAGTTTTAAATGTTTCTTTTGGGATGTCCCGTCTTCATTCTAATTTGATGATATCTTGAATGAAGATCCAACCTAGTAAAGTAAATTGTTCCATGTATTTCATCCAACAATTCATCAATGGAAGGAATGGGAAATTTATCTTTACTAGTGATTTTATTGAGCTCTTTATAATCTAAACATATATGTCGTGATCCATCCTTCTTCTGCACCAATACTAATAAAAAATAGAAATAAAATTGGCTAGGTTTACTTATACCTACCTCTAACATTTTTACAACCATACATTCAATTTAGCTATTATGTGCATAGGGATATTTGTAAGGTTTTATGTTTAGAGCAATGCTTCATGGAATCAAGTGAATAGCATGATCATGATCATGGATAGGTGGGAGACTTTTGGGAGTCTCAAATACCTTTAAATGATTGTCAAGGACTCTTTGTAGACCTAGAGAAATGGATTACTTTATGTTTGAACATATATTGATAATAATTTTTCAATTAACCTCGTTGTTCCTTCTTCAAAATCTTTGTCATTCCATTCGAGATATTTGTCTTCCCAAGCTTCCCTATGATACCACTTAATTCAATTTATTTTCCTTCCCATAAAAATATCAAGAAAAATTCTTGATAAAAGGTATCACCCCCAAGGATTGTAACCATTGGAATCTTAATACAACATCAACACCCCCCATTGGAAAGATAATAACTAGACTATTTGATACGTATACCCCAATGGTTAGATTGATATTATGGCACTTCCCTTAGAAATTTATAGTTCATCCATTTGCAAGCATCACTTGAAACTCTAGTGATGGATATATAAGGAAATTTAAATCCATGACTCTCTTATAATGAATAAAATTATGGGGGTGCTACCAAAATCAATCAGTATTATTACAATTTTCTTCTTCATATATCATTCTATATTTAGAGTTTGAGGAGTGGTATTTCTCACCAATGCATTACCAGACGTGGTTGCATTCATTTCTTATTTTTTATCCATTGGGGTTCATTCCTATTTTATATCTTATTATTTTTATGTTTCTCGTTCCTTTTCTGCCTCCTCTTCACAATCTATGTAAAATAATTTATTCTCATTACAATTATGACCTTTAGTGTATTTTCTATTAGAACTGTAACAAATCCCATTTTATCCTTTTACTTGCAGTTATTGTTGGAATTATGACTAATGTGTTGTCCTTGATGGAAACCTACTTCATAAAGGTGTCAACATCATGGTTATGCAGTGTGGAAGAGAAAATGGACAAAGGTGGTCCTTGATGGAAACCTACTTGTTCAAGATGTCAACATGATGGTTATGTAGATGCTACAGGTGAAGCAAAGCATCATGAACCCATAACCTGCATACTAGATCTCATACTTCATCAGATATTCAAGACTCTCTCCATGCCTTTGCCTAATGATCTTCTCCTCCTTTTATAGTCTTAGGCCTTACTCAATACCATGGTCCAAAACCACTTAGAACTAATACCTTGGACCAAATACCCAGGGTCAACAAGTCAGACAAGATACCTCAGACCAATTCCATGGATCACAATACCATGGTCCAAATACCAGGGACCAAAACCCAATTTATGCACCTTCCCTTGCATGAAAGTACGTGTATACGTATACACACCTTTTGGTTGGCTAACCAGCATGTATATGTGGCTTTCTCAAGGGTAACTTGCGTATATCTCTTTTCCTTCATTATGTGAGCCTGAACTGTGATCTGTCATCTTAGTAAGTTGCCATCAAGGACAACACCTGTATCATAATGCCAACAATCTCCCCCTTTGGACTTGATGGCAAAGTTAACTTGCCATACTGAGAACTATCATCTTAATGAGTTGTCATTGTACATTACATCTGAACTGCTTCCTTTGAGATGTCATGTATTCTGTCACATCTGATATCTCTTCTGTAGATTAGTTATATATAAGTGAGTTGTTCTGCTACAAGTGGGTTTCCATCAAGTACAACACATGCATCATAATGCCAACAATCTCCCCCTTTGGACTTGATGGCAACAACCATACCAAGTCACTCTCCCCGTTTGACATCAAGGGCAAAGGGTGGACCAAGATATTCTCTTCCTTGATATACATTCTGCTATCCATACTCCCCCTGAGTACCTGCTAAAATATCTGATTGAGCTCCCCCTTTGTATATGCCAAGGTGTACCAATCTGTCCATGCTCCCTCTGAGTACATCCTGAAATCTCTACTCTGCTGAAATGTGTTGTTCATGCTCCCCTTGACTGTAAGCAAGGTCTGCAAAAAGATGTTCTATAATAAGAACATGACTCTATACATCATAAATGACCTTCCTATCACCAAAGAGTCATACATACATCCATCTCCCAACCAAGTGGGGATTGACTCATCCACCCAACCAAGTGGGGATACACCAAAAGTTTACACATGATAAAACATTACGTCATCCATCCCAGGCATAGTGGGGAAACCAAAATAGGCCGTTACATGACCTTGATAAAGAAATACATGAAATAGAGACTAAATATCCAAGACAAGACTATGATAGTCGTCAACAACTAACATCGGCAGTATTTATCAATCATCATTTAGACCGACAACCTGTATTTGTCCATTAGTGTAGATAACATCAACCTGTGACAAGGTATGTCTGCATTAATTCATCCTCTTGATCTTGAGCATTGTCATAATCTTCCATGAATCAATTCTACATATATCATACTAAATCATTCACATTATATCATATGTGAAAAACATCATAGCCATCACATCATCATCAAGATCTGCATGATATTTTATATCATCCATGTATCATCACTTGGGAACATATGCATCAATCAACATATGTAAGTGTCAACCTATCATCATATAGTTAAGAACTCATCATCATCATGTCTTCAACAATGCAATTTTGAGTAATCATCCATGTATCCAGCATACTGTATATAGCATTATGTATCTTGAGCTCAAGATCTTTTGTCAAGACTTCTTGATATTATGAATAGCAACAATCCTCATCCATATGAGTGCCAAGAACTATAGGAATCCTGCATCATAACTGTAGCTGCATATGAGTGACTCATCATCAAGTAATGAAGTTGTGTATTCAAGCTTTGTACTTCTCCTTATCCTTATGAAGATCACCATGTAAGCACCATATATGCATCATCAGAGAATCAATCCACAAATCTGATCTGAACACCAACTATGTAACCCCAAGAATCATATGATATTTTGTCATGGACAACTCATAACCATATCATAGCAAGATGTATCATTTAGCCATATAAGCATCATCACCAAGGATGACTAACCATAATGCCAACAATGCATTATTAAAAGTATATGCTCCCCCTGAACCTGTGCCATCTGTCAGATTTGATCATGCATATATCAGCAAGAAGTATCAAGGCACCATCATCATCAAGTTAGAATCAAAACAATTCTAAACATCTTACAAGTATCAAGACATTTCCACACATCATCAGCAGATTATAACCATTATCAACTAGAGCAAATAATGGACTGAACCATATTGAACCCTTTTCTTAAGCATGTCCCACTGCTTATCCTAACATATACGCGAGTGTGTAGTAACTAACTCACATATATACGCAACTTACCTTTATGAAACTTGCATATGAGATTTAGGACACTGAAGTTTTACACTTTCGTCTCCCTCTGAGTCTGTTATGTCTGTATATTGTGTTGTGCCACATCTTTTTTACTGTACTTCCTTCTTCTTCCATATCTTCAAGTATGATGATGTTTTCTCCTTTTGGTATGGTGCCCGTACTTTGTTCCTACATTCCTTTTCTATATGTCCAAGCTTGTTACATGCATAACATCTTACATGTTTCATATTCCTTCTGTAGCAATCAACAACTTTGTGACCAAATATATTGAAAGAAAAACAATATCCCTTAAAGTACTTGGAACGTGATAATCATTCTGTGTGATGGTCTTGAACCATTCTACTTCTACATCTGGCTACAACATGTCCAACATTATGACATACATAACATTTAACATTATTCATCAGAGGAGTAAAAGGTTTTCTTTGAAGAATTTCATTCCTTGGTTGTTGATGGGATTGACCTCTCATCTCCTCGTTGAGTATTTTAGATTGTGCATTAGAGTTCCTTGCCTTATTTTGTGAACTAGATTCACCTTCAACAGATTCATGAAAACCAAGACCAGTTTTGATAACAGGAGACCTTTGACTACTAAGAATATCATCCAAGATATTAGTACTATCTTGAAATCGTAAGATCTTATCCTTTTCTTCTAAGTTATCTTTTAGAATATTTACCTCAACCTGATGTTTCTCTTCCTTTTCACGATACTGCTTCTTCATTTTTTCTTCAGCTTTTCTTTCTTCTTCCAAATGATGTCTTAATTCAAGAACTTTGTGTTCTTGTTTTCCAAGAGCTTGGAGTAGTTATTTATTCTGCTTATTTGATTCTTCGAGATCTTCTTTTAGCGAGAGGATCATAGCTTCAAGACCTTCATAGTAACTGGATCTTTCTCTGAGTTTCTTGATTGTTGTGCTCCTTTCATTTACTTCATTTCTTAATGATGTTACATCATCCTACAACTTTTGACATTGATCTTCCTTTTCCTTGAATAGCTTCCTTACCTTGTTTCCTTCCTCTAGTTGAGCTTTTAGTTTGGTAACTTCTTCTTTGGAGATACATTCCCTTTTGTGCAATAGATCTTGTTGATCTCTAATTTTGTCTGTAATATTTTTAAATTTTGCCTCTATTTGATATCTTTCTTTCTCACCCATAAGAGAAAATTCAGTTGTTTCACTATCACTTTCGTCATCTTCAAATGGATGGAGAAATGTATCACCAGAGGATAACAAATTCATACCTGATAGTTCTTTTGCTTGTTCATCTTCATTCTAAAGTGATTCTAAATCTGAAGTGCTTCTTCCACATATTCCCTAATCGATTCTACCACTGTCATAGTTCCTCTGAGATGTCTTCTTCTTCTGAGGTGCTTTCTTCTTTAGCTTCCTTCCCATTGTTCTATGGATTTCCTTCAAGCAATCAAGCTTCTACCAAAGGACTTGCTCTGATACCAATTGTTGGAAATAATACTGAGAGGGGGGTGAATCAGTATTATCAAATCAAGCACTTTTGCATTTTCATACTCAGATTCATATACGCTACTTCAGTTAAGGGAACCTGTGTGTACATGCAACTGTGTCTATTACAACTAGCATATATCCAGTAAACTTATGATTCAATTAATCCATTAAATTTTGATCTTTAGTTAGTGCATCAGAACTTTATTAACCATATGAATAGTAAACAGGTGTAGTAAAATAGAACAGATCATCACACACAAGAAGCACACATGAACACCATGATGTAAGGTGGAAACCCAATGTGGTTGAAAACCACCTGCTGCAATTCGTCTCTATCTTATTTTAATAAGAAACTTCTTTTTACAATATTTCTGTACTGGTGCAGCCTTATACCAGTACACAGGCTTCTACCTGCAGAAGGCTACAACCTTCTCTTGTTCTCTAACTTCTCCTGGAAGGGAGCTACAACCCCCTTAGTTGTTGTACTAGCCGAT
Organism: Pinus tabuliformis; assembly: GCA_031772625.1. Classification (NCBI taxonomy): domain Eukaryota; kingdom Viridiplantae; phylum Streptophyta; class Pinopsida; order Pinales; family Pinaceae; genus Pinus; species Pinus tabuliformis. Next base: position 85,744,037 of record CM062815.1, on the reverse strand, counting down.
CCCTTTACTAGTACATAGGCATTGGCTTACTGAATGCTCCAACCTTACTTATTTTCCAGCTACTACTGGAAGGGAGCTACAACCCCCTTAGCTCTTGTACTAGCTGATGTACTAGTACATAGGTGCTGACCTACAAAAGGCTACAACCTTCTCTTTCTTCCTCCAGATACCACGTTTCATAAATTTTCAGATTGGATACTCATGGAACACAACATCATAATCTGAAGGCCACGTTTCATCCAATTTTCATACTCGACCCATCAATATCATTGAAGCACACAATCAATCAACACTAGCATCATCAATCTTTGAATCACCCAATACTGAATCATTGAAACCATGTCAATGAACTGCAGTAACTAGAACACAGAGCAGAACACAGAACTTTGCAACAATGTTCAGATCTAACTATATCATCAAAAATCATGCATCAGAGTGCATATGCTACTTGGAAGAGCCGAACCAGTGTGTATATGCAACTTCGCCAAAGCGAACCAACGTATATGTCATTAATTGCTTACTTATAACTTCGCTACACTTCTTGACTTCAAACATACCCAGATCATTACATATACAAGGATAATACGTGTGTTAGCAACCAGATCTAGTTCATTAGATCACATGAAGAGAATTCATTATGATTAGATCTCATCCAACAACACTGAAGCTAAGCACAATCAACCAATCTGAATATGTAGAATACTGGCACCAGTAAATAGTCACCAGAGCTCAGAACATTGCATCAATAGCCAAAACCACCTGCAGCTTCAAACATCATAGTTTATATGGTATATGCTATTTAGATGTATCTAACCTGCGTATGTAAGCACTTTTATCATAGTCAACTAGCGTATACATCTGTAAATATTCATTCATGATTTGCAGCTATTCCAAACTTGAGTTATACCCAGATCATAATATTTATAGAACATTACATGCATCAGTATATAGATCTAGAATAAGCATGATCAAACCGTATAGAGATGATTCATTCCAAGCCATTAGATCCCGATCTATCCTTAGATCTTGTTCTCCATCAACCGTTGAGATTCCTCCTTAGCTCAAATCAAGCAAATCATCATGAACCCATAACCTGCATGTTGGATCTCATACTTCATCAAATATTCAAGACTTTCTTCGTGCCTTTGCATAATGATCTTCTCCTCCTTTTATAGTCTTAGGCCTTACTCAATACCATGGTCTAAAACTACTCAGAACCAATACCTTGGACCAATTCCATAGATCAAAATACCATGGTCCAAATACCACAGACCAAAACCCAATGTACGCGCCTTCCCTTGCATGAAAGTGTGTGTATATCTATATGCACCTTTTGGTTGGCTAACCCGCGTGTATAGATGGCTTTATCAAGGGTAACCTGCGTATATCTCTTTTCCTTCATTCTGTGAGCCTGAACTGTGATCTGTCATCTTAGTAAGTTGCCATCAAGGACAACACCTATATCATAATGCCAACAATGATATGTTGACTAGATATGATGCTACTTTACAATGATCTATATTTGGTTCAGTGATCTGTGATGGTTTCAATATGTGATTCATAGATTGATTTAGTATGACAATGATTAAGACTTAGATGTGTAGTATTTTAAGATATGTACGTAGGTCCTTTTAAGGAGAAGCGTGTAAATATGAAGATATGACTCAAAACATACGCATATATATTTTGAAATATGGTTAATCAAGGTTTGCAGTTGCAACAATTTGTTTTTGTGATGGGTAATAGTGTTTGGATTATTGATGACTAGTTGTGTATTGATATGATCTATCCCAGTTTAGTTTGATCTAGTTGCATTGATATATTAAGATTTAGTGATTTCTTCGATCATTTGCATGGTTCATTTATTGAGTTATTTGATACAGTGATTGGATTCAGAATTATTATTTGGTATTGGGCTTAAATCATGGTATTGGGTCCAGTCTGAAAATATGATGAAAAGTGGCGTATAGGTTTGAGGTTGTGAATCAAGTGGATCTAGTATAAAATATTATGAAACCTGTTCCACAGAGGTGTTGATCGTTAGATCCTTCAGTGAGGTATTTGAAGCTTCCTTCTAGTGGTAGCTTGTAAATCTGAATAGGGGGTTGGATCTCCCTTTCGATGGGTGTTGGTAAATGAGATCAAGGGGTTGGAGCTCCCTTCCAATGGGTCTAGATAATGAGAGAATTTTTTTGCCTTCTGCAAGGTGGGTTCTTGCATACTGGTGTGAGGATGTGCCAGTAAAAGATCACAAGAGGTTCTCCTTTATAATAAAATATGAAGACAAAGATGACAGAAATGGTGGTTTTCTCCCACATTGGGTTTCCACCTAAAAATCCAAGTGTCCTCATATGTTGATGTGTTTCTTATGTGTGATTGTTTGTTCTATTCTTATTTCTCATGGTTACTGTTTAACTAAATTCTAATGAAGAATGATACACTATTTAAAATAGAACAAATGATAAAATATATGAAAAGTTAGTTAACTAGATACCAATCGTTTTCCTTCATCATAGTTGCGTACATACGCTAGTTTACTTAATGAGAGTCATGTATAGAAATATGAATAAGAAATTGAAATGTTGAAGTGAGTTCTTAAAATATTGATTCAACACCCCCACCCAACCCCCCCCCCCCTCCCCAACTATTTTTCTCAACAATTGGTATCATAAGGTCACTTCAGTTAAAGCTTAACCGCTTGGAGTGGATCAAGGATGATTTGAAAGAAGAAGATAGCTCGAAGAAAGGAGTTAGAAAACTATATATCAGATGTAGTGACAATTAAAAATTTCAGCAAATACTCAGTTTTGGGATCACCCTGCTTTCTATTTATCAGGAATGAATAAGACAATAAAGAATTATCAGGTATGGGTTGTTGTTCTAATTGTGGTACATTTCCTTGTTTATGTAATAATGATGATATTGAAGATGAGAGTGAATCAACTGAACTTGCACTGATGGGTAAAAGTGAAAGTAAGCATTTGAGAGAGAAAATATATTAAAAAATGATGGCCCTAGAAGTAGAAAAACAAGGCAAGTCAGAATAAATGGACAATGAAGGTATAACTACGCTAAGAAATGATAATTATCAACAATGGAGAGAAAAAATGTATTATAATCTAATCAACCTTGATGTTTGATATTTAGTATGCAATGGCTTCACTGAAACGCCTCCATCAGATGAAGAAGTGCAAAAGAATAGTAATGCATTAAGTGACATCATCAACAACATACCTGATTCAGAACTAAATAGCGTTATGCATTATGCAACTGCAAAGAAAGTATGGGATAAGCTACAGATAATCCATGAAGAAAAACCAAAGGAAGGTGGTTCATCAGGAGAAATATGAGGTAATATTATTTCTAACAATGTGTCAAAAAATAAACGTGATGATCAAACAACCTTTGTTGTCTTAGATGAATTTACTGATGCAGAAGAATCCAGACAAATTATACATGTTTAAAGAGATAAATTCTCATAGAAATGAGAAGGATAGTTCCTCTTCTTTGGATTCATAGTAAAATAAGATGGTATGTATTGCAATACATTGTTCACTCATAGTGATTGCAAAAGTGATGTGAGATACATGACCTCTTGAGGAGAAGAAGATTATTATCATGTCCTTAGGATCAATGATGTATGACCTCAGGGGGAGCAATACATATGCTATCTTGATGATGATTCACATGTTGATTTGATATTCACATTGTTTATATTACAGATAGTGCATTTGATGTAGTAACAGTAAAATATGAATATACAATATATGCTCAGGGGAAGCTGTGGCTATGAAATTTCAACGTTTTTCTTTATGTATGCAGATCTTACGAAGGATAGTCACGTATATAGGTGATTCTTGATATATGCATTCACATATGTTTTATATAAGAAGAAGAAATAATGGGACAGACTCAAGGAGAGGTTCTAATATGATTCAGTTAGCTCTTATTTGGCTTTTTGATTTTGAAATTGGTTGATTAAAATATGTTGATGGTCATATACTACTTAGAAGTGGTATTGTCTTATGATTATTATACATTGTTGCAATATGAAAATTCTGCTTTGGTTCATTTGATGGATTTACTAATTGATGAATATGGATATGATCAAACTTGACAGTGAATAGTTGGCATAGGTCCAGGGGGAGCATTTTCTATGCTTCTAATAATGCATTGGTGTAGTTATGATTTCTTGAGAATTCCTTGTTGCATGATGATTTTCATGATAAGTATATCTATTATTGATGATGTGTAGTTGTTGTTGCTAAAAACACATATGTTGCTATTATGATGTCATTAGTGATGATAAAGTATTGGATAAAGTTACACTTAGTGGAGTTAATTCTACATGAAGAGGATATGCATGCCATGGTCCTTAACATTAGTTGATGATGATGAGTTTCACTCACTACCTATATGTTGTTGTCATTATGTCTTCAATGGTGCGTAAGTTACATATGGTTCTGTTATGGATGATACCTATAATAATATTCTTTGTTCTCGTACATGTTAGATGGTGATGATACATGTATACGTTATGCTACATATGGTATGTAGAGTGTTAACACTCAGGTTGTCCCTTGGCTCCTTAAGGAATACGACCGAGGTAACCACAAACCAATGTTTGGGCTGCAAGTCCTAGCCTACCTGCAGTCAGAGAGGGCTCTATCTTTATGATTTAACTTTGTTTTGGGTGGATTTTAGGCTAGTTATGGTGTACATGGGTTTTGTTTTGATTTTGGTGGGAAGGATGATGTTTTCAAACAGAGTTGGGATGCATAGAGTGAGAAGTTCAAACCATTGGGCATGGAGTCACGGATTAGGGCTTGCTGTTGTGTTTTCTTAGACACAAGAGGAATATGGAGTGGGATAGCTACACAGAGAACAATATCAGGCTGGAATAAATATGGAATGAAGGTCAGAGATGAAAGGCAACTAAGAATCTTTCATTAGCTAACAGAGAGGGAAGGTGAATGAAAGTTTGTCTAGGAGCAGTCAAGAATTCCTAAATAACAGTCATATGTGAAAGAAACAGGGTAAACATGATCATTTAAGTATGCATATTCATAACTGTTTCTGGAGAAAACATATAGAAATAACAAGAACTGAGCATAGGGTGCAGTCAAGCAAAACCTAAGCTATTCTTCTTTCTTGCTATTTAGATGGTAACACAATGGTGCATAAACATATGTAAACTGTAAACAGAGGTACGAAAACACTTATTGAGCCATGCAGTAGCACAGGAATTCCACGGTCACTCTTCATCCATTAAATAGCACAACAGACAGTGCTTCATCGAAAGCATTCCAACAGTCTTTGATTATAGAGCTCTCAAACTATACAACGCAAGTCTAGAATGAGGATTATCCATCATCCAACCAACCCTTTAAACAACGAATTAGGGTCATCTATATAGGGAAAATATCCAGAATATCTATTACAGCAGACCTACACAGGTTTGAGGGAAATGAGTTTTTTTAACCTAATCTTGTCCTGCAATTAATGCAAGAAAATATCTTTGAGCTACCCTGGAGGTAGCTGTATCAAAATGAGTTAATGTGGTGTCCTTATAGCTTTGTGTTGTTTCTGCAATAATTGTGTCTTGTCTTTTATCTTCACTTCTAAGGCGGTTGTGCTGCTTTTAGGTGGCTTTAATGTGCACTAATCCCAACCTGATAAGCTTTGAATGGTCTTTACTGCTTCTTTAACTTTGCTTAGGGGCCTTTAATGTTCACCTGCTTTGGTATTGCCGATCTGATACTCGCCAATTTAACCTAGGTTTCATCTTTCCTCTGATACTCTTTCACAGTTGATTCGGGCCACTTTCTCTCCCTTGATATGCTTGAAACTATCAAATCGCCCCTCTTCTGCCTTTTCAAGGCAAAAATGGCTGCTGCAGGTGTTTTTCGTGGCCTCTGGAATGATATTGGTGCTAGCTGATTTGAATATGAACCTAAATGAAGAAATCCTGCCAAACTGTTATTTTTGGGCCTGCTGGTAGCTGAGCGATGAGAGGCCCTCCATTTTGACCAATTTTTCTTAGCTATGCCTTAGTTTTTCATTCCGGGCATCCTTTGCTACAAATTTCGCGCTTCGCGGCCTTTCCGGTGATGATGTTAGCGGTGGGTCCCGGTACGACCGTGACGTGGCAGGGTGACGTCAGCAGGGTGACGTGGCAGAACGGCAGGGTGACGTGGCACAGGACACGATGGCGGGGTAGGGACGGAGGCAGATGCGGTGGCAGTTGACACGTAGTAGTGGGGGGTCGATGCAGAAGTGACGTGAGCGGCTGACTTGGCGCTGACATCAGGGGCAGAGAGGCAAAAGGTGGTTTGTGGTTTCATCGGACCGCCTCCTGTACGAGGGCGGTATTTTTCAAAGCCCGCCCGATACAATCAAAGGCGGACACGCATCCTTCTATACGACGGCAAAATCGTCGTGCCATCGGATGATAAATTTCGAGTGACTGGGCAGCTCCGAAATCATCGAGAGTCATCAGATCTGGGAGGGCGGATCAGAGGGCTGACGGAGTGCGGAGCTAGCGGCAAGTTTATGTGCAGGGGCCCACCTGAATATTAAATTAATGTTTATATGGTGGGGGTTCAACAAACTTTGGGTTTGTGGGTTTTATGGGTTTTACGTAGTTTGTGCGCTGGAGGTAAAAAATGAAATGTTATGGGTAAAGGGGTGAGGAAAAAGGTTATTAACTTAACCAAATGTTAAGTTAATCCCAGGGTTAGGACACAGATGGGTTAATAGTAGCCCCAGGTGGACTATCATTTCCCAAAACCATATTTACATAGCTATAATGCTATTAGGTGGGATATGTATTATTTTTGGATTTTTATATAGTTTTTTGTATAATAAGGGATAAGGAAATGATCTAGGGAGCTAGATAATAGAGTCAGGAGTTAATATGAATTTGTGAGGTGAAGTGTAGGGGAGAGGCTAAGTTTGTGAACTGAAACTTAGACATAGGAAGTGAATGGATTGCGGAGGAATGATTTTTACACAAGAAATGTGGCTTCTTTTCACTGAAGAAAGTCAAAGCTTGACTCTGTATCTTACAAAAATGAAGTGATAATAGGACTGGTTGGGCAGATCCCAAGGTCCTCAAGGGGATGTTAGTGAGTGATTTTGGGAATAAGAAGAAGGGGGAGTTAGACATGCCTCACTTGAGGTCCTCCAAATGAAAAAAGTGCCTCATAATTGTGATCTGAATAGATATAACACTTGAAAACATGAAATGGATCACATAGCTTGATTCTGCAACCACAAAACTACTTACCTAGCCTACTTACCTAGCATATTTTCTTCTTTTGCATGGGTGCACTTGGACTTGCAGACTCTGATTATCTTCTTTTCTTTTGACTGCCTTCCTATCTAAGTGTACCCTTATTTCTTCCGAGGGCCCAGATTAAGCAGTTGGGCTCCTTCATTTCTCTACCTAGTTTCTGACCTACCAAGTTTAAGTTGTTTGGACAGATATTCATTCTCTATCTTCTAAAACAAGCAATTTAAACCTAGGGAAGCCAAGATTAAGCTGTTTGGCTTTCCCTTAACTGTAAAACTCTTCAAAAATGGTATGATTCTTCAAAATGGAACTTCTTGGAAATATGGAACCTTGCAACATGCAAAGATGACATATTTGGCATGTAAAACAGTCAATCATGAAATATGAAACCTATTGCAATAGGAGGCTAACAGTGGCTCCACTTGGGGATGGCTTTTCCTTGTGAAAAGTCAAGAACAATAGGTTAGATTGCCTTGATCTTCAAATGTTGCTGTATTCTGAAAAACTTCCCTTTGCTGGCTACTTTATTGTATATATATGATAGCATGCTTGAAGAGCTTAGGGCCTTCACTTCGGGCTTCAACTGCAGCAAGCTACTGTCCGCAATAGAAAAACTTGAAATCCTACCTACTTACTCTAATCAACACCTTCTTTGCTATTAGGTGAAATGAAACAGCCAATGCAACCACTTAAGTATTATGAACATTAGTGAGCTTTGCTGCTTGTGCTTTCTGGTACTTGAAATGGAGATCTTGCAATCTGATATAGCTTTGTTGACCATTGAGAAGATCAGGAAACTGCTGATCTCCTTTGTTGAATCTAAACGCTGTACAAAAGGGTCTTGCAACATATATACACAATTGCTGAGCTGAATTAAAGAGCTGTACCAAGGTTTAGGATGACTATCATGCTTTGGAATCTGGAAACCATCAACATTTTGATATTGAAGCACACAGCCCGCTAATGGAGAAGAGCACTGATTTATTTGATCACTCAGCCTACCATCTAATGGATTGCACAAAACTTGGAGCGGTACTTGCAACTCATTATAAACAGGCTCGAATGGGACTTGACTGATCTGCACTTGCTTTTCATCTTTTTCTTTAAATAACTCAGAAGACTGAAAACAAAGAGGCAGGAGGTCCACTTGGACCATTTGATCATAAGTAGCTGCTTCTGAGTCTCTCTCTTCAATCTGACATTCAATGGATCTTTGGGGCTGCAAATCTAGAGGTGATGCATTATAAGCAAAGACTTGATTCTCCTCTAGATGGTCCGTATCAAAGCAGGCTGACACTTGATTATTAATTGCATGATAATTCTCCCTAATAGACTGAAAAGACTCAAAACAAAAAGGTAAAGTTGCTTCGCTGGTTTCAATATTTTCTGCATTTTCCTCCTCCTCTTCATAGCTGAAAGGAACAAGCTTATCACTAGGTTTAGGCTGCTGAACTTGAACATTGCTTTCTGCAAAAATAGGTTTTGATTCCTGTGCAAGGTTAATTTGGATTTGAGGCGCAAAATCTGCATCGTATTGATGATATTTGGGCAGACTACTGAAAGAAGAAAAGCAATTATACTTATACAATGGATTTGGAGATTCATCTATATATTGCTAAAAAACTGAAGTTTCATCTTCGAAAGTAGACCTTCTCTCAGCTCTTGCTCTGTTTCGTTTGGCAATCAGGTTTGCCTCCACACTTGCAGCTATATTATGCATGTCTGCTAAGTTTTGAGGGGCTCTTTCCCTTAACTGATAAGCCATTTCTGAATCAAATCCATCAGGGAATTTGTATAAAGCAAGATCAGGTGGAGGTCTAAGTTTTTGTGCAATAGCGTTGTAAACATCGTTGAACCTCGCACAATAGTCTGAGACAGCTTCTTGAGGGCCTCTTTTGATAGTGTCATACTCGGATAATATGTGCAAAGGGTGCTTCTTCTTCTCCCATCTGTTAAGAAATGTTTGGTAAAGGGCCTCTGGGTCAGCTATGGAATTTGCAGGAAGAGCTCTAAACCAGGGCCTTACATCTCCTATTAAACTTTGGACAAAAATCTTCATTCTTACACTTTCATCATCTATTTCATAACTCTCAAAATACTCATGTATTTTCTTGATATGTTGCAGGGATGTGCAAGAACTAGTACCATCAAAATATGTGATTTTGGTTTGATAATCCTGAGGCATAGCCCCTAAATTTGCAGGTAACTGTAAAGGTGCATATCTGTTAGCCATATCTGCTAGGATAAATGGAACAGCAAGAAGAAACAGAACAGCTGGAACAACTTGGATGGAAGAGGAAATAATAGAAGGAGTTGGAATGCAGCCTTCCTGGACTGTTTCAGAGGAAACTTAAAGTTTTTCTCTTTTAGGTCCGTTCCTCCAGTGGAGTCTTGATTGAAAATGAAGTGGAGTCGCCAGGTGGTTGACTTAACTTTGAAGTGCCTAATCTCTGTCCACCATCAAAGATCAGAACTAAACATGAAAAAGTTCTGAAGAAGAGGAGCACTTTCTCCAGAAAACAAGATTTCCTCTTCGGAGCCAGCTTCCAAGTTGTTTCTTGGATTTTTCTGAATAATTCCCCAGTGGAGTCGCCATTATGTTAACACTCAAGTTGTCCCTTGGCTCCTTAAGGGATATGGCTGAGGTAACCACAAACCAATCTTTTGGCTGCAGGTCCTAGCCTACCTGCAGTCAGAGAGGGCTCTCTCTTTATGATTTAACTTTGTTTTGGGTGGATTTTAGGCTAGTTATGGTGTACATGGGTTTTGTTTTGATTTTGTTGGGAAGGATGATGTTTTCAAGCAGAGTTGGGATGCATAGAGTGAGAAGTTCAAACCATTGGGCATGGAGTCACAAATTAGTGCTTGCTGTTGCGTTTTCTTGGTCACAAGAGGAATATGGTGTGGTATAGCTACACAGAGAACAGAATCCGGCTGGAATAAAGATGGAATGAAGGTCAGAGATGAAAGGCAACTAAGAATCTTTCATTAGCTAACAGAGAGTGAAGGAGAATGAAAGTTTGTCTAGGAGCAGTCAAGAATTCCTAAATAACAGTCATATGTGAAAGAAACAGGGTAAACATGATCATTTAAGTATGCATATTCATAACCGTTTCTAGAGAAAACATATAGAAATAACAAGAACTGAGCATAGGGTGCAGTCAAGCAAAACCTAAGCTATTCTTCTTTCTTGCTATTTAGATGGTAACACAATGGTGCATAAACATATGTAAACTGTACAAAGAGGTAGGAAAACACTTATTGAGCCATGCAGTAGCACAGGAATTCCACAGTCACTCTTCAGCCATTAAATAGCACAACAGACAGTCCTTCATCCAAAGCATTCCAACAGTCTTTGATTACAGAACTCTCAAACTATACAACGCAAGTCTAGAATGAGGATTATGCACCATCCAACCAACCCTTTAAACAATGAATTAGGGTCGTTTATATAGGGAAAATATCCAAAATATCTATTACATCAGACCTAAATAGGTCTGAGGGAAATGAGTTTTTTTAACCTAATCTTGTCTTGCAATTAATGCAAGAAAATATCTTTGAGCTACCCTAGAGGCAGCTGTATCAAAGTGAGTTAATGTGGTGTCCTTATGGCTTTGTGCTGTTTCTGCAATAACTGTGTCTTGTCATTTATCTGCACTTCTAAGGCGATTGTGCTGCTTTTAGGTGGCTTTAATGTGCACTAATCCCAACCTGATAAGCTTTGAATGGTCTTTACTGCTTCTTTGACTTTGCTTGGGGGCCTTTAATGTTCACCTACTTTGGTATCGCTGATCTGATACTCTTCAATTTAATCTAGGCTTCATCTTTCCTCTGATACTCTTTCACAGTTGATTTGGGCCACTTTCTCTCCCTTGATATGCTTGAAACTGCCAAATCGCCCCTCTTCTGCCTTTTCAAGGCAAAAATGGCTGCTGCAGATGTTTTTCGTGGCCTCTAGAACGATATCGGCGCTGACCGATTTGAATATGAACCTAAATGAAGAAATCCTGCCAAACTGTGAATTTTCGGGCCTGCTGGTAGCCGAGCGATGAGAGGCCCTCCATTTTGACCAATTTTTCTTAGCGATGCCTCGGTTTTTCATTCTGGGCATCCTTTGCTGCAAATTTCGCGCTTCGCCCCCTTTCCGGTGATGACGTCAGCGGTGGGTCCTGGTACGGTGGTGACGTGGTAGGGTGACGTCAGCAGGGTGACGTGGCAGTACGGTAGGGTGATGTGGCACAAGACACGATGGTGGGGTAGGGACGGAGGCAGATGCGGTGGCAGTTGACACGTAGCAGTGGGGGGTCGACGCAGAAGTGACGTGAGCGGCTAACTTGGCGCTGATGTCAAGGGCGGAGAGACAGAAGGCAGTTTGTGGTTTCATCGGACCGCCTTCTGTACGGGGGTGGTATTTGTTAGAGCCCACCCAATACAATCAAAGGCGGACACACGTCCTTCTGTACGACGTCAAAACCACCGTGCCATTGGACGATAATTGTCGAGTGGTGGGGCGGCTCCGAAATCATCGAGAGCTGTCGGATCTGGGAGGGCGGATCAGAGGGCTGACAGAGTGCGGAGCTGGCGGCAAGTTTATGTGCGAGGGCCTGCCCGAATATTAAATTAATATTTATATGGCGGGGGTTCAACAAACTTTGGGTTTGTGGGTTTTATGGGTTTTACATAGTTTGTGCGCCGGAGGTAAAAAATGAAATGTTATGGGTAAAGGGGTGAGGAAAAAGGTTATTAACTTAACCAAATGTTAAGTTAATCCCAGGGTTAGGACGTGGATGGGTTAATAGTAGCCCCAGGTGGACTATCATTTCCCAAAACCATATATACATAGCTATAATGCTATAAGGTGGGGTATGTATTATTTTTGGATTTTTATATAGTTTTTTGTATAATAAGGGATAAGGAAATGATCTAGGGAGCTAGATAATAGAGTCAAGAGTTAATATGAATTTGTGAGGTGAAGTGTAGGGGAGAGGCTAAGTTTGTGAACTGAAACTTAGACATAGGAAGTGAATGGACTACGGAGGAATGATTTTTACACAAGAAATGTGGCTTCTTCTCACTGAAGAAAGTCAAATCTTGACTCAGTATCTTACAAAAATGAAGTGATAACAGGACTAGTTGGGCAGATCCCAAGGTCCTCAAGGGGATGTTAGTGATTGATTTGGGGAATAAGAAGAAGGAGGAGTTAGACATGCCTCGCTTGAGCTCCTCCAAATGAAAAAAGTGCCTCATAATTGTGATCTGAATAGAAATAACACTTGAAAACATGAAATGGATCACATAGCTTGATTCTGCAACCACAAAACTACTTACCCAGCCTACTTACCTAGCATTTTTTCTTCTTTTGCATGGGTGAACTTGGACTTGCAGACTCTGATTATCTTCTTTTCTTTTGACTACCTTCCTATCTAAGTGTACCCTTATTTCTTCCGAGGGTCCAGATTAAGCAGTTGGGCTCCTTCATTTCTCTACATAGTTTCTTATCTGCCAAGTTTAAGCTGTTTGGACAGATATTCATTCTCTATCTTCTAAAACAAGAAATTTAAACCTAGGGAAGCCAAGATTAAGCTGTTTGGCTTTCCCTTAACTGTAAAACCCTTCAAAAATGGCATGATTCTTCAAAATGGAACTTCTTGGAAATATGGAACCCTGCAGCATGCAAAGATGACATATTTGTCATGTAAAACAGTCAATCATGAAATATGAAACCTATTGCAATAGGAGGCTAACATAGAGCATGTTGATCTTGATGATATGACATCAAGGAGACAAGCTACTAAAAAATCTTGATTCCATAGTATTATGACTAGTTGATGATGATGAGTTCATATTACTATCTCTATGATATAGGTTGTCAATGATGAATGGTTACTTGAGTTTCATATTGGTGAAGTTGTTTATGGTCTAATAATTATTCTTGCATGAAGATAATGGGCTAAGATAATGATATCATTGCCTATGAATTATAACTCTTTACACATAAAGAAAATTCAAGGTACATAAAGAACAGAGGATGGCTATTACTACTACAAGTGTTCGATGATGCTTGGATAAGTCACATATTGATTATGTTAAAGATTGATGCTACATTTCCCTATATCACTTTATGATGATAGTATTTTTTCTCACATATGTTGTTGTGACTCAAAAGATATATATATATATATATATATATATATATGATGCATGTGGATTGAGGCTCCTCCTACAAAGGGAAAGAGAAAGTCGACCTTTATGAGGTGAAGAGGATGAGTTGATAATAGACCTCTACGAAAAAATATTATTCGATTGCTACAATTTGGTAATTATGCATAATTTTCCACATGTTGATGATATTGAAGATACATTATCTTACCTCTCATATTGATGATGAGGATGTGCACGTTTCTATTAATTTTTCTACTATATATGTCGCAATATCTTATGATGACTATCATGGTCTTACTACCTCACTATTGAGGCCTTTGGTTTTGGTGATAAATTTCATATCGGTCTCTTGACGTAAAGGTCATGTAAAGACCCATGATGTAATCACTGTAATAACTAGTGATGTATGGACTATTGGGGTCAAGTAAATTATGTATGTAATCCCATTATTTTGGGAATTTGATGTAATGTTGAGTCAAATATGTAATCCCAATGTGTTGGGTGATTATTGTAAGCATGATTCCTTTGTGTTAGGAAAGGTCATATTTGGTTGAGTCATAGAGTCATGTACTTCCTTGAAGATATTCCATAAGATTCAACATATTCTTAGGGGGAACATGGTCAATGTTCATATTTAGTAGATCAGGCCTACAATGATCATCTCTACAAAGGGAACAAGAAGTCTTCATTCAACATTGATCAACCCTTTTCCCTTGATGTCAAAAGGGGAGAGTAGCTTGGTGTTTGGAGAACAATATTTGGAGAGAAGCTTGGTATGTCTACAGATGTGTTTACAGGTACTAGATGTAGTGGTGAACAAACACCAAATTGGTTGCCATCAAGTCCAAATCGGGATATTGTTGCATTATGACTAATGTTTTGTCCTTGATGAAAACCTACTTGATAAATATGTCAACATCATGGTTCTGCATTGTGACAGAGAGAATGGAAAAAGGTTTTCCTTCATGGAAACCTACTTGATAAATATGTCAACATGATGGTTATCCAGATGCTACAAGTGAGCTGGACAAAGGAATATCAATTCAGAGACAGAAAGATCATAAAGGTGAATTTTAGGAAAGTATACATGGGTCTTGTGAATAAATGTTGCATACATACACAGGTATGATGAAGAGAAGTCGAGTACATTTTCTACACTATGGTATTATGAATAATAGGGGTCTTTACCATCGTATTAGCCCATAGTAATGAGCGTGGAAACGAATATTTAATCCTACCAAAGAATACCTTCAGTATTACTAAGGTATTAGCATAAGGTATTGGCTAAGGCTTATACTATATAAGGATATGGAGATCAAGTTTTAGAATGTGAATGTGAGGGATTATTTATGAATAATGTGATCTGAAATAGGTGTGCACTAGGGAGAAAGGAGATGGATAAGATCTAATAGATCTGAAATGACCACATATTGGATAATCTTTTCAGGGTTTTATAGATTTTTTATGATGATATTATGATGTGTGTCTGTAATAGTTTTTATGCTGAGATTTGGGTTTGCCAAATGTTGTATTGTTCAGTGAGGGTATGATTAAGTGATTACATATATGTACGATGGTTTTCCATTGTGAAGTCATGTACATACACATATCTTCTTCTGACTAGTCACATATTATTTTGTAGTATGGACATGTCTATTCACATGTGTGGTGAATTATAAGCATGCACATATGGGGAAGTGATTTATAAGATTCACACACATATAAAAGGGTTTTGGTAGTATGAGTTGTTAATGATGTCTGATTAGTTCTTTTATGTTTGTTATTGTCTGTCAATGAAGACTATCTTATGATAATCTATGTTTGACAGTTCTAGTTGAGTTGAATTGTTTATGGAATGATATATTGACTAGAGATGATGCTAGTGTGTGATGATCTATATATGGTTCAGTTATTTGTGATTGGTTCAGTATGTGATTCAATGATGGATTGAGTGTGACAATGATTTAGACTCAGTTGTTCATTATTTTAAGATCTGTATGCAAATCCTCTTAAGGAGAAGCGGGTACATGCTTGGGTATGACCCAAAACAATAATGTGTATATTCTCACATATGGTTGATCAAGGTTTGCATTAGAAGCAGTTTGTCTTTGTGATGGGTAATAGTGTTTGGCTTATTTATGAGTACTTATGCATTGATATGATCTATCGTTGTTTAGTTTGATCTAGTTGTATTGATTGATTAAGATTTAGTGATGCTTTGATGAGTCAGTTGGTTTAGTGATTGAGTTATTTGTTACAATGATTGGTTTTAGAATTATTATTTGATATTGGGCTTAAATGATGATAGTGGGTCTAATCTGAAAATATGATGAAAATTGGCCCACACGTTTGACGTTGTGAATTAGGTGGATCTCCTGTGAAATATTATGGAATGTGGTCCATAGAGGTGAGAGCGTTGGAGCCATTAGTGAGGTATTTGAAGCTTTCTTCTAGTGGTAGCTGGTAAATTTGATTAGGGGGTTGGATCTCCCTTCTTGTGCGTGGTGGTAAATGAAATAAGGGGTTTAGAGCTCCCTTCTAGTGGGTGCTAGAGAACAAGAGAAGGTTGTAGCCTTTTGCAGGTGGGTTCCTGCATATTAGTATGAGTCTGTGCCAGTACAAGATTGTAAGATATTTTATTTTATAACAAAATATGAAGACATAAACAATGACAATGATGGTTTTCTTCAACATTGTGTTCCCACCTAAAAATCCTGGTGTCCCCATGTGTTGATGTGTTTCTTATGTGTGATGGTTTATTCTGTTCTTACTTCTCATGGTTACTATTTAATTAAATGTGAATGAAGTAATTATACATTGGTTAAAGTACAACAAACGATGAAATATATGAAAATTAATTTAACTGGATATACGATGTTTTCCTTCATCATAGTCATGTAGATACAGTGATTTGCTTAATGATAGTATTGTATAGAAATATGAATAAGAAATTGAAAGCTTTAATTTAGTTTTTAAAATATTGATTCACCCCCCTCTTAGAATTTTTACCAACAGTTATTGTGGTGTCAAACTTGTAGTTTGTGGGATGTTAGCATTGGAAACACTTCCATATTTATAGTTGTGAGTTGTAGATCTCCTTATTTCCGTAATTTTTCTTTTAGCTTTTCTTGCCACCCTAAATGAATTTTCCAATCAATTAGGTTCTTAATGGAGAACCTCATGTTCGATGTTATCCTTCCAACTCCTTATGAATTCGTGAATCCAATGCTCCTTGGGAATATTAGTTACTGTGATATTCAATCTTTGGAAGTCCTCAATGTTCTTTTCCATTCAACCCTTTTGTTTTAGATTTATCAATTTCCTAAGGAAAGTATTTCTCTTTGTATCCTCAAAATGTGCTATCAATTCCTATGTTAAAATTGTGCTTCAGAAAAGGAATTTATGAGATCAAAGCCATTGATGCCACACAAGTTTATTTGGTTCTAAGTATAAATATGCAATGCGTAAATTTATGTGTGTTGCACATCATGTAGATCAAGTAATTGCTTCATCTCTAGGATCCATGTTACTAGATGCACGCCACCAAACTTCCTCATATAGATCTTTCGAATGTGGAGGATATTGAACCCAATGTTTGAGTCTCTAAAATCATTATTCACATTTCTTTTACTCTCATCATTACTTTCATGGAATCCCTTATCACCACTAGGAAGCATTTCTTGTAGAAACTTTGTCAAACCTTCCTTCAACCCTTTTGTTTTTGTTTATAGATCGTTCTTCAAGCCTTCCATGTCCCCCTTTATTGTTTTATTCTAATCAATCCATCTTAACATTCATCATCCCTTCCAATTCATTTTGTCTTTTATTTTTTAGAACAAAAATTTCTACACTTGGTCCTGAAATTTGAATATATTTGGTTGCATTTATTCTTGTTCATGTGTCACAATAGAAATTTCTAAGGGATTTATGGGTGTAGAATTTTTTTAGTTGTGAGGCATTTTCCAATCAATTAATGATATATATGCTTCACTATTCCCTTTGAATAAATTGAAATTATTTTTTGAAACAAAATTTATGTAAATTTAAAAATACGCACCTTTTAAGAACTTGATTTTCAGCTTTTTAATAAGGCTAACATTGAAATTGTTATATCTATGTCATTTTTGCCTCGCAAGGTCTCAAATTCCATATTGTGGTAACCCTCTATGTCTTGATTCCAACTATACTAGTTATATGAAGATTGTATTCTTCAAGATGAATATATATGAAATCTCCCACGATGGCCAGATTATGGATTGGTTAAGTAGATCAAACTTGTAGGATATACCATGTATCACTGTGTTAACCTTCAACCCTAAAAATCATACAGAAAACACTACCATCCATCCAATTTCAGTCAATTTTTACAAAATTCAAATATAATTTGTAGAAATAGATTCAAATTTGCAGTTGCTAACCAATTCAGATTGAAAATAATAGACACAAATTTCTTCTACTCAATATACGGAAGGAAAAAAACATACAATAGAAACATATGTAATCATTTAATCATAATTAATATATGTTTTACTGCAAAACCCAACTGGGAAAAACTTGTTATGAAACCAACTAAAAAATAGAAGAAGAGATAGATCAATGACTTCGAAATTAACCTCTTCATTAGGAAAACCTACTTTACGTTACAAAAATGAAAAATTATTGGATGATCCAAATGACAAAACATCTTTTCTATATATAGGATTTTAAGGGGTCAACATGTAATTAGAGTCAACATAACAATAATAATGTTAGGGCACAACAATAACAATAGTGGGCTTCTTTGGGGCACAATAATAACAATAAGGGGGCTATAGTAACAATCAAAATGAGGGAATACACTAGTATTATAGGGACCTAAGATGCCCCTCTCCTTCCTCAATGCTCGAGTAGTTATGGATGCTTATGTATACAATTCTCATCCTCCCATGTGGAATATTCAGTGGATAAGTTCTTCTACTTGATGAGAAACTATGAAATTAATCGATTTCTTAGTTGTCGAGTTCTTGTTTCTATGAGTGTTTCGATTCCAATATGATTTTTCCTTCCTCTTCAAGTTTTGCAATGTTGTTTGAACTGCGATCTTGTCACCTATAACCTTCTTTAAGCATGAAACATAGTATGTTGGTTGCACTTGGGAAGATACAGGAAGTTCCAATTCATATGCCATAAAACAAATATTTTGAAACAAATTGTAAGTACAATAATACTTTGGTGATAATTTATTATCCTTCTTAGCTTTCTTGAGGGACATTTGTTTGTATGGTTGTAGCCGTAAAATTACTGAGTCACCTACATCAAAACTTCTTTCATTGCGATGTTAATATGCTTGTTGTTTCATTCTATTTTGCGCCGAAGTAGGTTATCCTTTAAGAGTTGGAGAACTTATTGTTGATTCTCAATATGATATTCCACTACTTGAACCTTAGAATGATTGTCCAAGACTTTTTGGAGATATGAACAAACAGATGGTTTCAATGTTTGAACCTCTAGTGAACATAATTGTGCAATTACTCTGTGCTTTTTTTTCTTTAGAAGATTTTTCATCCCATTATAGATGATTATCTTTCCTGGTTTCCTTGAGATACCCCTTAATTGAACTTCCTTTCCTTCCCAAATAAGTTTCAAGAAAATTTCTTGAAAATTAAAATCTATCATACCCAAAGATTGTAATCATTGGAGTCCTATTACAACATCAACACCACCCATTGGAATGGAAATAATTGGACTATTAAATACATATTATCCCATGGATAGCTTGATATTATGGAAATTTTGAGAGAAATTTATGGTTCCTCCATTTGCAACCATCACTTGAAACTTTGGTGCTGGATATAGGAAGAAATTCAATTCCTTGGCTAGCTTACAATGAATAAAATTATGGGTATTACCCAAATAAATAAACAATCTAAACTTTTTCTTATTGATATGTCTTGTTATCTTGAGAGTTTAACGAGTGGTAATTTCTACCAATGCATTACAAGATATGGTAAGATTCATCTCTTCTTTCTCTAGGGTTGGTTCCTGGTGTATATCCTCTACTTTTGATGTTTATTGTTCCTTTTCTTCCTCCTCTTCCCAATCTATGTAGATTAATTTCATCTCAACACACTTATGACCTTTAGCGTATTTTCTATCACAACTGTAACAGACCTTTTTCTCCTTTTTCTTCCAATTGTTGTGGTGTCAAACTTATTGGTTGTGGAAGGTTAGGAGCAACAACACTTCCATATTTATAGTTGTGAGTGGTAGGCTTCATTGTTTCCATAATTTTTCTTTCCATTTTTCTTTCCAACCTAAATACCTTCCCTAATGAATCAGGTTTGCGAAGGTGAACCTCATGTTCAATGTTTTCATTTAATGTCCCTTTGAAGAAATCAATCCTATGCTCCTCTAGAATATAATTTACCCTTATATTCAATTTTTGGAATTCCTCAATGTGCTCTGTGATCCGGATCTTGGGAGGAGACCCCCTAGATCTAAAAGATTGAAATGGATCTTGGGGTAGAGAGACCCCCAAGATCTGAAAACTTGAAATGGATCTTGAGGGAAAGGCCCCCAAGATCTGAAAACTTTTATTGCCAGAAGAAAAATAGGAGAATGCCGAATAAACAGAACCACAAAGAAACTTTTTATTAAAACCCACTGATCTGGATTTAAACAGGAACGCAACAAATTACTGAGATAACCATAAAGACATATATGCAAGGGAAATAATACTTCGTTTCATTAGTGTAAAATACTGAAATATGCTTACAAATAGAAGTGGAAATAAACCAGCTAGGGCGATGGTAGCTTATCTCTGAGAAGAGATGTGGCGGCTAGATGCCTCTGAACTGTAAAGGCTACATTGTGGCGAACAACCTATCCTTTTACAAAATGTGGCTTGTTACTTATAGTATTTTTCAGTTACAATACCACGGGTCAATTCCATGGGTGAATGAATACCATGGGTGGATTTTACAATACCACGGGCAGATGCCATTTACAATACCATGGGTAAATTCCATGGGTCAATGAATAATATGGGTGGATGAGTACCATGGGTTGATCCCATTTTCCATTTGGATCATTCCTCCCTCTTTAAGAAGCAATGGTCCCCATTGCGTAAAGTTCCCTCCTGCGAAGTCTTTGTTGAATATGAAGAGCCACTGAAGATAAGGGTTTTATGTGGTTAACTCAAAACCCTGATAAACAAAGATCCGAGGATAGAGATACCCTGTAATGCTTGTGACCAACTGTGATTCTAACAGTGTGCGGCCTAGCAAATGGACTTCGATGACAAGGATTTTATGTGGTTGACCCATAACCGTGATGTTGGTTGTTGATGAAGTAGTAGGGGCCTACATAGCCAAGGGTGGGAGGGCACGTCTCCAAATAACCCAAGTCGAATGCTGCTATGTTGAAACTGATGAATGTGAAGCGGGTGCCTACTAAAGTGGGGTGAGAGGGCACGTCTCCAATGGAAACCCACTCCGAATGCTGCTCCAAAGTTAAAATGGACATAGCTCGGCCAGTATAACTCGGAATATTTATTATAACCTGTTTTTAGAAGCAGAAGGATCATTTTGCATCTTCCCATGAGTTGGAAATCTCTATCTGGACAGTCTCAGATCTTAGATTCACGCTGCAACAGTTTTGCCATCACAAAAATTCTGATAAAATAGCTGATTTTAAATCAACGATATCTCCCACATCTGGACTCCGATTTGACCCATTTTTTTTTTGAAATTGGGTGATTTTTTGAGAGGAATCCAGATCTAGTATTTGTTTTTGTAAATTTTGTACCAAATGTTTCAGATCTGATCTGCAAATTCGCCGCCCAAAAAAAAATTCCTGAAGTTTGTTGAATATTGAAATAGAAGTGGAAATAAACCAGCTAGGGCGATGGTAGCTTATCTCTGAGAAGAGATGTGGCGGCTACATGCCTCTGAACTGTAAAGGCTACATTGTGGCGGACAACCTGTCCTTTTACAAAATGTGGCTTGTTACTTATAGTATTTTTCAGTTACAATACCACGGGTCAATTCCATGGGTGAATGAATACCATGGGTGGATTTTACAATACCACGGGCAGATTCCATTTACAATACCATGGGTAAATTCCATGGGTCAATGAATAATATGGGTGGATGAGTACCATGGGTTGATCCCATTTTCCATTTGGATCACTCTGCCACTAAACCCTTTTTGCTTGAGATTTAGTAATTAGCTAAAGAAGGTGTCACTCTTTGTATCCTCATAATGTGTTATAATTTCATCCATAAAAATTAACCAAGTGAAAAGTGGTTTATGATAACAAAGCCATCGATACCATACAAACTGATTGGGTTCTAAATATAAATTTTCGATGCATACCTTTTGTGCGTGTTGCACATTATGAAGATCAACATATTTCTCCATTTGTAATATCCATGTTACCAGATCCTTGCCATAAAACTTCCTCATATCAATATTTCGAATATGGTGGGTCTTCAATCAAACATTAGAGTATATGAAATCATGATTATCATTTTTTTTTGTTCTCATCATGAGTTTCATCTAATAAATTTTCTCCATTACGAAGCGTTTCTTGTAGAAAATTTGTCAAACTTTCCTTCAAGGTTTCCATGTCTTCCTTTAAACCATTATTCAAATTTTCCATGTATTCTTTTAAACCATTCTTCAAACCATCCATCTTAGCTTCCATTTCATTTTTGGTTACTCTTTGTGAGAGAAAAATTTGTTGCACTTGGTCTCATAATTTTGATATATCATGTTGCATTTTTTCCTCTTCTCCATGCATCATAGTAGAGATTTCTAGTTGCTTACCAGGTGTTTCCATTTTCTTGATTTGAGGCATTTTTAAATCAAACAATGATATATATGCTTCAATATGCCCTTTGAATCACTTCAAACTAATTTTTCAAACAAAAGCTATGCAATTTAAAAAAACAATACACACATTTTTCTTGCTTTTAGGAGCTCAATATTGAAATGATTGTAACTAAGAAAATTTTAGATCTATCGGTTATACAACTTCTTTCTTCAGTATATCTATGAGTCCTCTTTCCAATCCCACAAGTATGATCAAGATTAGATTCTTCATGAAAGAGTTACACCAAATTTCCCATGATAACCTGATTATGAATTGGTTCAGTAGAGCAAAGTTGTACGGGATTCCACGTGTCATTGTTTCAATCTTCAGCCCTGAAATTACTAAATGAAACACTACATTCCATGCGATTTTAGCCACTTTTTACATAACTCAAACCCAATTCCTGAAACGAAAGTTATGACGAGTTTCCCTAGGTCACTTGTTTGAGAAAGAATTATGGAGCCCTCAAAAACCCTAACTTCGTCAGAGCATATCTACGGAAATATAAAGAATCAATATTTTAAATTTTTACATGAAATTCTCTAAAAAAATTTGTCCACGTCGTAAAATTTTTTGTACTAAAGTTGTGTATAAAAAATGTTATGACAATTTTCCCTAAGTCACCTGTTTGAGATAGAATTTTGGAGCCCACAAAAACCCTAACTTCCTCAGAGCATATCTCTAAAAATATAGCAAACGAAGATCTGAAATTTTTATAGGACGTTATCTAATATTTTGGATCCATGTGACAAATATTTCAACTTCTGAACCCTAGTATAAAAAATGTTAAAGTAAAAATTCCAAGATGACTTGTTTGAAGAAGAGAAACCCTAGAATCCAAAGCTCTAAAACCAAATGTTATGAAACCAACTCACAAAATAGGATTACAATTGTTCCTTTTCCCCTCCAACTTCCCTAATAAATTCAAATTTCATGCATGTCTAGGGCTATTTTTATGAAATTGACTAATTAATTGAGAGTTAGTTGAGTTTATGATAGTTGTAATTACTCAAATGAACTCATATTGACTCTATTCTAGACTAAATCTAGGATAATGAAATTTCACTAAAGATAACACCTTTTGATAGCTAGATCTTAGCGACCAACTTGCACACAACTCTACTTATTTCCCAAAAACTTGAATTGAATGACTTAAATAAGTGATTTGCAATGTCACTCCTCTAAACTCCAACTCAATTCATCCTACTGAAGTGCAGAATCAAATTTCTCCATTTGACTAAGACACAAGTCAAATTAAGCCTTTTCTTACTACAATTTAACACAGTCTCACTCTTAGCAAGAAAAGGGTTCTAAACAAACCTAATCCTCCTCCTATGGAATTGAACTTACCTCTTGAAAATTCCTTTTTCAAGATGTTTGCATCCTTGTCCTTTGTAGGAATGTATTGTAACATAACAATCCTCCTTTGCACACAATCTCTCAGGTAATGGTTGTTGGAAACAATGTTAATACTGAAGGGGGGGCCCGGCGGGGTGAATCAGTATTAAGAATAATTTAGATTTTTATGCCAATTTATATTTCTTTTTCAAACCTGGAAACCATCCCTTATGACCATCAACAACATATCAAGTGGAAAAACATATGAAATAAACATAAAAACACACATCATGAGCAACATACACATGAGACATAAAGGTTTTATGTGGAAACCCTCTCAGGAAAAAACCACCAAATATTGTTGTTGTTATTGATGTAAAATAAGAGCACCTACTCTATTACATCAATATGTTTGTGAGCCACCACTCACATGAAGAACCACCTCATTTTGATTTATTTTTATCACACACTAGTAGGAAGCATCATCTCCCTCCTTTTGTAGATACCTGATCAGCCTACTAGAAGCACCATGTGAGGCACCAACTTCACAAATTTGTTGTAAGCACCAACTTATACACCCTTGGATTTATGAAAGCAGCAACTTGCAAGAGGCACCAATGCTAAGCCTTCTTTAGGCACCTACTTGATATGGAAGCACCAAATTTATTTATGCAGGCTCCAACCCACACTCAATAAGGAACTCAATGTTCATTGTATTTGGTAGCTACTCTGCCTAATATCAGCTATGTTCTCTTCTCACTCTGCAACATGAAATGGCTCTGCTCAATAGTAGTCGCTCATCACAAACCATGCTTCACTTTGTTTTATGCTCTTCATCAGCATACATTCATCTCTCAACCTTTTATTCCTTAGGATCTCTCAGACTCACACCACAACACCAAACTTCTCTCAGCCCTATGCTCTCACAACATAGATTTAGTTTTTGACCTCTTACATAGCATAGGCTCACTCAACCTTCTTCCTTTGCACAAGAACCTTCATCATCTTCTCATACAACAACAATGTAAACTTTGAAACGGGAACTCTGGCTGAAAAACCTCGTAAAACCATCAAAAACAGTGCTAAAAACGAAAAGTATTGATGCTAGAATAACACCTTCTTTTCTCTAGGGTAAATTTTCAACATGTTTTAAAAATGGCGGTTAAAACCAATCTTTTGTGCAGAAATTGTCCAAAAAACACCCTCAAAAAGAAAAGTGTTGATGTTCGAATAACACTTTATTTTTTCAATGGTCAATTTTGTGCAAAAAGCACCCTCAAAATGAAAAGTGTTGACGCTGGGATAACACTTTTTTTTTTAAGGGTAAAATTTCAACATTTCGAAATAATGGCGTAAAATATTTTATCATGGCCCCGAAAACAAATAAAATTAAAAAAAAATGAAAACATAAAATAAACTAAAAAATTAAAAAATTAAAACAATGGAAAAACACAAATCAAAAGAAAGTTAAAAAATAACAAAACATAAAGTAAAATATATACTAAAAACAAAACATAAAAAAAATAAATAAATAAAAATCAAATAAAAATAAAAATAAAAATCAAATATATAAAAGAAGACAACTAAAATCAAACATAAAAAAAAAAAAAAAAAATCAATCATAAAAATATAAAAAAAAAAAAAAACAAAATTAACCTATAAAAGATAAGAATTAAAAAACTAAAAAAAACACTTAAAAACTATAAACAAATAAATAGTAAGAAAAAAATATTTAAAACAAAAAATGGAACAAAAAAATTATCTGGTAAACCATAAAAAAATTGGCAAAAGAAAAAAAAAAAACAAAAATATGGAAAAGAAAAGAAAAGAAAAAAAACTATAAAATTAAGTAGGTAAAAAAAGAAAATTAAAAAAAATAAATTAAAACTACTAAAATTAAGATTAAAATGTTGATTACTTATATATATATATATATATATATATATATATATATATATAAGAGACAAAATAAATAAATAAATAAATAAATTCTCATAAACCATAAAGGAATTTGGAAAAAAAGAATGAAATAAAAAAAAAAAAAAAAAATAAATAAAAATAAAAACAAACATTAACAAAAGTTAGAAAAAAATAAAATAAATAAAAACAATCTAGATTAAAAAAAATAGAAAATTAACAAAAAAAATAAAATTAAAAACTAGTAAAATTAATATTAAAAACATATAAAAATAAACAAAAATAAACTCAAATTAAAAAATCAAAAATCAAAAATCAAAATTTAAATATATATATATTTTGAAATTAAAAAAAAGATATGCACACCCTCTGCCCAAGGCCACGCCACCATGGGCGGCCAGGCGGGAGAGGTAATTTTATTTTTTATTTTTTATTTTTTTAAATAAAAAGAAAATCTTTAATTATTATTATTAAATTTTTTTAAATAAAAAAGGTAGGTTTAATAATTTTTTTATTTTTATTTTTTTTAACTTTAAATTTTTTTTTTTGTTTTAATTTGAAAAAATATATATATTTTTAAAATTTTCATATTTTTTTTGGTTTTTTTTAATTTTTAAATTTTTATAATTTGAGTTTATTTTTGTTTTTTTTAGTTTTTTTAAATGTTTTTAATATTAATTTTCGTAGTTTTTTAATTTTTTTTTGGTTAATTTTCTATTTTTTTTTTTAATCTAGTTGGTTTTAATTTTTTAATTTTTTTTTCTAGTTTTTTTAATGGTTTTTTTTTTTTAATTTTTCTATTTTTACTTTATATATATATATATATATATATATATATATATATATATATATATATATATATATATATATATATCTATATCTATATCTATATCTATATCTATATATATATATATATTTCCACTGGAAAAATCCGTAATTTTCATTATATGGAAAATTACATATTGTAGATGCTATACGCATATGCCTGAGGTCACTATTCACAGTGTGCCTGTTAGTTACAAAAAGGATTCTGTTCATGTATATCAGATCAGATGTACCGCGCAGGGTCATCTTCCAATATTCTATAAAAACCTCTTTACAAAAAATGCCTTCCGGCTTTCCTAGCTGTTCAAACATGTTTAAAGATTACAAAAAACTGTTGCTGTCATGTACAAAAAAATCATCAGATAATATTATTGCTCAGGTGCATGCTGATATCTCGGATCATTGTATGGACGATGGTAGTATTTGTACTCCTGTTGGCCTTGAATCTCTGTGATCTCCCATACTCCTTTGTCCATCAACGAGGCCTCCTTGGATAGTTTGTGAGCACTCTCGTTATGTTCCCTGTAGATATGTGAACATGTGATGTTGTTAAAAGCTGCTTTGAGTTCAAGAACTTCATTCAATATAGTGATGAGTGTGTGAATGTGACAAATAGATATGTTGTTGAACCAATTTATGATGATTTTTGAATCCCCGAAGATGTTTATGCAAGTGAAATGATGACTCAAAGCAAAATGAAGTAAATGACGGAGGGTGGTGAGCTCTGCAAAATTGTTTGTTCCCATTCCCAGTCCAGCTTTTATTTTGTAATAATGATGCTCGGTTTTGTATATGATAAAACCGCCCGCACAACTCTGCTGGTTTGCAGCCCCATCAAAATATGCCCAAGGTGTGTTTTGATCTATTTGGGGGGGGGCGGATGAGGATGACGCACTTGCGGGGGCGGGGGGTTTGGAAGTTCTCTATATGCTGCGATAATGCCTGCCTCCACCATTTGCCAGAATATAGGTAGGTCATTGAATATGATTATGTTTCTAGCTTTCCAAATGTGCCAATTTACAAGAATTGGTAGGTTAATAATCTTTGTTCCTTTGTGCCGCTTCTCCCAATCTGTCCAAGCCCCAGACAGATCAGTGCCCTCCCAGTTGCCAGAGTAAGTAATGGTGTTCTTGATAGCGGTCCACAAATCTTGTATCCACCTGCATCGCAAGAATAGATGTTCTGTGGATTCGGATGCTTCTTTGCATATCGCGCACCAGGATGGTCCATGGAAAGCTCTGTGCGATAGGTTCTCTCCAGTGGGCACCTTGTTCCTTAGGACACACCAGAAGAAAAGTTTGGATCGCGGTGATGCAGTGAGCTTCCAGATGCTGTGCTACCAGTTCATAATGACCTCTGGCTTTTTGTGACTGATAAGAAGGGCGTATCCAGCCTTTGGTGTGTAATAACCGTTCTCAGACTGGTTCCAAATTAGTTCATCCGACCCCTCAATGATTCTGATGTGGGATTCCATCAGGTCCTCCCTGTAAGTCTGTCATGCCTGATGCCATCTAGGAGGGAGATTTAATTGATGAGCAGTCCTCCAGGCCTGATGAAAAATATCAGAGGTTTCTCTGTCTGCAATCTGGGCAATCACTTTGATATTGCGAGCAAGTAAGTGTTCAACCAAGTCATGTGGCAGAGTGTGCCTGCCACCACTGCCAACCCATGGGTCGATGCCAATCCTAGCCAAGGTCCCGTCTCTGATTTTCTAGACCAAGTTGTCTCTGATCATAGGCATTGAGTGTAGTAGTGCTTTCCATATAGATGATATACCTGTTCTGTTCCAATTAGGGAGTCTGATCCAATCCAGGGTGCCAAGGGGCCATATATATTTGTGGTAAGAGAGTCGGGTCCATAAATTCTGGCTAGTTATCAATGCCTAGCTCATTTTTGTTGCCAATGCTTGTGCGAACAGAGGAAGGTCTTTTAATCGCCATCCCCCCCACTTCTTTGGGAGTGCGATCTTCTGCCAACCGATCCAGGCAAATATACGTTTGTCTTGGTTTCCTGCCCATAGATATCTGTTGCATATTTGCTGGAGGTGTGCCAGAGTGTGTCTTGGAATCCATGCTAGAGCCATCTAGAAAACCGGTGTTGCTTCCAGTACTTATTTGATGAGGATTAATCGGCCTGCCCTTGAGAGGTATCTGTGGCTCCAGGAGGAGAGCCTTTTTTCCAATTTTGATACCAACCAAGTCCAATCTGCAATCTTCTGGCAAGTGGGCTTTAACCAGAAACCCAGATACTTTAGACCCCTGTCCAATGGGTGAATGATGTAGGGGAAAGCCTGCTGAGTAGTTTGAGATTCATTGACTGAGGTACGGGCCAGCAATATGGTAGATTTCTCTCTGTTTGCCTGCATACCCGTGGCCTGTGAAAAGAGCTGAAGAATGTGAGAAAAAGTCAGTGAGTCTCTGATGCTACCATCCAATAGGATGAGTACATCATCCACGAACAGCAGGTGTGTGAGGAAACATTCTTCCGTGATCTTGAGGCCTTTTAGGGATCCTTCCCTTGTAGCAGAGATGATTAAGCGACTCAGTCCTTCCATGACCAATAGAAATAGAAGAGGTGATAGGGGACAGCCCTGCCGAAGCCCCCTCTCAGAGTGAAAGAAATGGGAGGCTAATCCATTGATCAGGATGTTGAACGTAGGTGTGGTGATACAGGCCATGATCCAGTTTATGAAAGGTAGAGGGAAGCCCAGATGAATAAGGAGCATCTTTATGTATAGCCAGCTGACACGGTCGAAGGCTTTTGATAGATCGATTTTCAAGAGAGTGCACTTGAGATGCTTAGACCAGATGGAATGTAGGGCTTCCTGGGAGGATCCAATGGCTTCATGAATCTGTCTATCCTCAAGGAAAGCAAATTGCTGGGGAGCTATGTGAGTTGAAAGGATAGGTTTAAGCCGGATTGCAATTATCTTAGATATAATCTTGTAGAGTACATTGCAGAGAGAGATGGGGCGGAAATCATCAAATGAAGATGGGGAGTCAAACTTGGGAATGAGAGCAATGAATGTAGAGTTTATAGCATGATATAAACACCCAGATGATCTGCTTTCCTCTATCACACTGAGCAGGTCCTGTCCCAGCAGGTCAAAGAAGGCTAAGTAGAATTCGATGGTCCAACCGTCAGGGCCGGGGATCTCGTCCTTCTTGAACCACTTGAGAGTGCTTTCCAGTTCCTCCATTGTGACCGAGGCCATGAGATCAGCCGAGTCATCCTCGTTTACAAATCTTGGGAAATGTGAGGCCACATCAATGATCTCTGCCAAGTTTGTGCCAGGAGGGCATCTGTACAAGCTTCTGAAATGTGATGTACCCAGCTGGGAAAGTTTATTGAAAGTGTCTGCAAGGCCCCCTTCCGGTAGGGGCAGATTCCAGATAGTGTTTGCCACTTTCCTTCCCTTAGCGTAGTTGTGGAAAAATCTTGAGTTTTCGTCCCCAGCTTTCAGCCAAATAGCTCTGTTGCGTAATCTGAGGGATTCCTCCCTCTGTCTAAGCAAATTTGACCTCTGATTTTCCAGCTCAATCAGCCGAGTCTTGTCCACGCCCGAGGTGAATCCTAGGTTTCGCTCATCTAGAAGGGTTCTCAACTCTTCTTCAACTGATGTGAGTTGGGCAGTTTCCTTTATGTTCTTCTCCTTGGCCTAATTTATGACAATACGCTTTAGCTCCGAGAGGTTTTTACAAAAACCCTTTGTCAATGAAGCTTTTCTGTTTATGGGATGGGCCTTCCAGTAATCAGAGACCAATTTCATGAAATCTTGGTCTTGGAGCTAGTTATGGTTGAAATTGAAAGGGGCTTTTGGCTGATGGTGAGGCCCTAGGATTTCCAGAAAAATGGGGGAGTGATCTGACAATCCCCGAGATCTAACCCATTGTGTATAGTGGTGTATATGCTGAATCAGGGGTCCTTTAAGTAGGAATCTGTCCAGTCTTCGAGCCAAAGCTGCATCTCCCACCCTTCTGTTCCTCCACGTAGGCATAGGCTTCTGCATGGGGATATCAACAAAGTCTGTCTGATCTAGGATATTTCTCATGTAATCTGTAATGAAATCCACTTGTGCCATGGAACCCCAAGATTCACGGAAGCCCAGAGAAAAATTAAGGTCTCCCCCCAGGATGGTATGGTCCGCTGCCAATAAGGTAAGATTAAGAAGGTGCCTCCAAAATGGCTCCCTGAGGTGGCATGGGCCATAAACATTTACAATACGGAATGCTTGCCCAAGATCTGCAACAAAAATGTCCAGTCCCATGAATCCTTGTCCACCCCAGGATGAATCGATCCTGATTGACCTAGGGTTGTATCCGAGCGCCAGTCCCCCCGATCGACCCGAGGCATCCATGGCCAAGAACTTCCATCTTGGTGCCAATGTGTGTAAGCAATGAGAGATGTCCTCTGCCGAGCCCAGAGTCTCTTGGAGGAGGATAATGTCAGGTTTCTCAATCTCAAAGAGTCTCTGGATGGCTAGTTTTTTTGGGGCACTAGCCAAGCCCCTGCAATTGAATGATAAGCACTTCATGGAGGACCGCCCCGGGGGGTTACGAATGCTCTAAGGACCCCATCAATTGTGGACTGCCGACCAGATGCGACCTCCGCACCGGCCCTCCCGATGGCTTTGGAGAGATCAAATTTTCTACCTCTGGATGTCAGAGGTCCCATTCTCAGAGGGACAATGCCCAGGCCTCCCTGAGAGCCCGGAAGCTGATTACGAGGGCGAAGAGAATAAGGGTGGGAGGAAGTCTGGGAGGAGGATGACAGCGAGGAAGAGGAGGAGAAGGGTGGCATGGATGGTGGAGCAGTAGAGGCACACAGAGGAGGAGTCGAGAGAGGGCAATGAGCCATAGTGTAAGGTGCAGATGATGTAACGAATGCAGATGAGCTACCAAGAGATAAGGAGGAAGGGATTAGAACAGTACCCGTGGCCTGTGCGGCTGCTGCAGCGGCCCGAGCCCTAGTCATAGGGGGTGATGACGGTCCCGGCCCCTTCAACCCAGTCTTCGCTGGCGAGCCCTATACAGATGCTTTCCCTTGTGTTGGACGAAGGATTACCAGGGATGCTTCTCAAGCTGAAATGGGAGTGATCCTTGGGGAAGCCTCTGGACTCTTGTTCAGCGGACAGTCCTTAAATAGGTGTCCCACTTGATGACAGCGGTTGCAGCGGAATGGAACGCCCTCTTAGTCGAGAATTTGTGTCCTGCTGTATTTTCCCCATTTCAGAGTGATCTTTTCCTCTAATCCTTCACGCGTGTCCAGGTGAACTAGCACACGAGCTAGGGTTCGCTTCTTTGATTCAACATACGTGTGATCATGATCTAGATACGTGCCCAAAGCATTTCCTATCTTGATGAGTGCTTCCTCGCTCCAATATTGTAAAGGTAGTCCAGGCAATCGTACCCACAGGGGACCTGCTCCAATCTGTTCACGTTCAGGGTCAAAGAGGGGACTCCACCTCTTTAACAGTACAGGTGCGGTTTCGATGTGCCAATATTTTGCCAAGACTAAATCCGTGTAGTCCTCCTTAGTGAAATGGAGGGAGAACCACCCACGGGGAAGAACATGTACCTCCGGGAGTTCCTTGAGCAGGGCACCCCAGATTTCCTTTACCCATTGTGTCAGTCAGCTGGCTGTGTAGGCGCGTCCCCGCACATGTCCTACCAATACTGTTCAGGCCATGGACACCGCTTCCCCGAGATTCGATGGGTCGCCAAAGGAGATAATGATATCTTTGGTCGTCGCTTTGATACACCTAGTTTTCCTCTTCTTTGTGCGAGGTGCAGAAGGGTGGTCGACAAAGGGGTTTGTTACACCTTCAAGGGGAATGGGCTTCGAGGGTTTTAAATTTACCACCGGGGTGCTAAAACATCCAGAAGGCCGAATCCTAGAGGTCGGTAGGGTTTGTGGTCCCGTAACCGGAAAGTCCATGACTGTAGTCGGTAGATCAGAGGGTAAGAACTGGGGCTGATTGAATGACAAAATCTGTGGTGAGAGCGAAGCGAGAAGCTGTTCCGTAACGGGCGATAGAGGTGGGGCTTGAAGGCCAGGCGGTGAAACCGGAGCGAATTCAGAGACGGAGTGGTTAGTGTGCGATCTTGAATGCGTGAGCACAGGTGAGGTAACGGGGGAGCAGGGAACAGAGGCGGATTGAGAGGCATTAACCGGCGCGGCGAAATTAGGGTTTTCGAATATAATGCGGTCCTCAAATGGATCCTTAGAATAATCCACAAGGTCCGTCTCCACGTGGCCTTCCATGACGATAAACAGGCAAGACAAACAGTCAAACGGCTGTGGAAACGGCGTAAGGACGACTCCGTTGTTCCGGTTTGAGAAATGGTAGTTCGGTGACCGCGACTGCTTGCGGCTACCAGCAAACCCTATCGCGCTTAACCTAGACCCGCGCGCTCGTGTAGCTCCATCCTCACTCCATCATCATGATTCCCATATCCATATATATATCTATATATATATATATATATATATATTCCAAATTCTTTTATGGTTTATGAGATAATTTTTTTTAACATTTCTTTTTGTCTTTTTTATATATATTTTTATATTTGTTTTTTCAATTAATCAACATTTAAAAAAAGAAAAATAAAACAACTTGAAAATTCCTGAGTTTAGACTTCTTTGATCCATACTAATCATAACAAATTATTTTCGAAAACAATCACATAGGAGCTATTTCATCGATGCGTTTCAAACCATCTAGTGTGGTTCATCTTCAGGACAAGATGATGAATCAGATCCAGGCATTGAAATAAATAGATGAAGAGAGCAACTAACTAGCCATTAGAAAAAACAACTAGTTTGACTAAGTTATTTATTTTCTATTTTTATTATTTTATTTCTATTTTTTATTTTAATTTGTTTAATTTTAATTAAAAAGGATTTTAATTATTATTAATATTGTTATTATTTATTTATTTATTTTTAGTTAAAATGCTAAAATAAATAAATAAAATGTATAAAAACGAATAATAATTATAAAAACAAAATAATGAATTTAGTCCTTTATTAATATTAATTATTATTACAATACAGATATTATTTATCTAATAAATTCATAATATAGATATTATTTAACTTAATATAATATAGATTTTATTTAATTTAATAAAATTATAATGCAGACATTATTTAATTTTATTATTATAATATAGATATTAATTTAAATTAATATCTATATTATTTAATATAGATATTAGATATTAAAAATAAATAAATAAATGAATAAATGAATAAATAAATAATAATATATTTTTAAGAGATCAGGGCAAGGATCCAACACCTCCTGATTCTCCAACCATCGTCTTTGTTAAGATTAATGGCCTTTTTTTCAATTTCTAAGGCCTCTCTGAATTTACGAAGATGAAAATGGTCAACCCTAGCTATGACTTTAGCGTCTTCTATATATGTGATGATCAGTCTTTTTTGCATGTTCTGCCAAGGCTGAGGAGCAAGACCTCCCATGTTTGATGTCTGCAGCATGTTCACAAATCCTCTGATTTATTGACCGACTAGTCTCTCCAATGTAAGGAGTCCCACAGGAATAAGGAATAATATAAACTCCCTTCACATCCTTGGGGTTAATCGGGTCCTTGACAAAGAACTTCGAATAGGGCGAAGGGGTCTAAAGGAAGAAGGAATATTATATTTCTTTAGGATGTTTGCGATTTTGTCTGTGGTCCCCTGCATAAAAGAAAGATGAACCCCATAAGCTCGATCCTTGGGATCGATCCTCTTCTTAGGTTCTCTTTCTGCATTAAGGAAAGCTCTCAGACCCTGGGATTTGCTATAACCATTCTTTTTAAAGACCTTAAGGAGGTGGGTCTTTTATTCATCAATATGATTATCATCAGAAACTCGTAAAGCCCTAGTGGCTAAGGTGTTGAGAACACCTAGTTTCTGAATCAGGAAATGATGTGAATTTGCATGAAGATATTGCTTTGTGTGAGTTCTCTTCTAAAAAACTTGGTGAGAGAAAGAAATGTCCTCCTTTTTCGAATTGAGAACATCAAGGAAAGGAAGGCTACCATCAACCTCAATTTCCATGGTGAGCTTTATGGAATCTGACTGATTGTTAAGGTGTTGGAAAAATAACTCTAACTTCTCTTTACCATCAGACCAAACGGTACATGTGTCATCCACAAACCTTTTCCACAGCTTAGGTTGGAAAAGTGCCGATGACAATGCTTTAGATTCAAAGAATTCCATAAAGAGATTGGCAACCACAGGGGAAAGGGGGGAACCCATAGCAACACCACAGGTTTGTTTAGTCAGATTCCATAAAGTTCACCATGGAAATTATGGTTGATGGTAGCCTTCCTTTCCTTGATGTTCTCATTCCAAAAAAGGAAGACAATTCTTTCTCTCACCAAGTTTTTCGGAAGAAAACTCACACAGAGCAATATCTTCATGCAAACATCATTTCCCAACTCAGAAACTAGGTGTTCTCAACACCTTAGCCACTAGGCTTACGAGTTTCCGATGATAATCATATTGATGATGAAAAGACCCACCTCCTTAAGGTCTTTAAAAAGAATGGTTATAGCAAATCCCAGGGTTTGAGAGCTTTCCATAATGTAGAAAGAGGACCTAAGAAGAGGATCGATCCCAAGGATCGAGCTTATGGGGT
The DNA here is from genome assembly GCA_031772625.1 of Pinus tabuliformis. Classification (NCBI taxonomy): domain Eukaryota; kingdom Viridiplantae; phylum Streptophyta; class Pinopsida; order Pinales; family Pinaceae; genus Pinus; species Pinus tabuliformis. Next base: position 85,708,997 of record CM062815.1, on the reverse strand, counting down.
TCATCTTTCTTTTATTTAGGGGACCACAGACAAAATCGCTAAGATCATGAAGAAATATAATATTCCTTCTTCCTTCAAACCCCTTTGCACTATTGGAAGTTCTCTTTGCTTTGTCAACGACCTGGTTAACCCCAAGGATGTGAAGGGAGTTTATATTATTCCTTATTCCTGTGGGACTTCTTTCATTGGAGAGACTAGCCGGTTAATAAATAAGAGGATTTGTGAACATGTTGCAGACATAAAACATGGGAGGTCTCGCTCCTCAGCCTTGGCAGAACATGCAGAAAAGACCAATCATCACATATGTATAGAAGAGGCTAAAGTCATAGCTAGGGTTGACCATTTTCATCATCATAAATTCAGAGAGGCCTTAGAAATTGAAAAAAGGGCCATTAATCTTAACAGAGATGATGGTTGGAGCATCAGCAGGTGTTGCATCACTACCCTGATTTCTTATATATATATATATATATTAAATAATATAGATATTACTTTAAATTAATATCTATATTATAATAATAATTAATATTAATAAAGGGCTAAATTCATTATTTTGTTTTTATAACTATTATTCGTTTTTATACATTTTATTTATTTGTTTTAGCATTTTAACTATAAAAATAAATAAATAAATAATAACAATATTAATAATGATAATTAAAATCCTTTTTAATTAAAATTAAACTAATTAAAAAAAAAAAATTGAAAATAAATAACTTAGCCAAACTAGCTGTTTTTTCTAACGGCTAGTTAGTTGCTCTCTTCATCTATTTATTTCAATGCCTGGATCTGATTCATCATCTTGTCTTGAAGATGAACCACACTGGATGGTTTGAAATGCATCGACAAAATTGCTCCTATGTGATTGTTTCTGAAAATAATTTGTTATAACTTGAAAATTCGTTAAGTAATCATAATTTAAGAAAAAATGGAGATAATAAATTTTAAAGTGTGAAAAATAAGTCCGCTAAAAAAAAGGTATGCTGCATCAACACGTTTCAAAATCAACATGAAAATTACTAAAATTTAAAAATAATATTTATATTTGATACATAAGAAAATTTAAAGTGTCAAAAATATGCTCCCAAAAAGAAGAAGTGTATTATGCATCACCACTTTTCAAAATCGGGTCATGTTTTTACCACCGCTACAAAATGGGTAATCGTATGGGTTATTTAAAGTGCCAAAAACTATGCTCTAAGAAAAATATGTGTGTTCTGCATCGCCCTTTTCAAAATCGGGTCAATTTTTTGCTATCTCTATGAAATGGGTAATAGTATTAGTTCCCGTTTCAAAGTTTACGTTGTTCAACAAAAAAGCCTCTCACGGTGTCTCTTTCTTCTACTTAGGAACTCTTAGCCTTTCCCTTGGCTCACTTGGCCTCACTCAAATAAGTGAAAATAAACACACACAGAGCTCTATACATAGATATCTCACAACAATGTTTCCTTCCCCCACTATTCTCAACTTTGCTCTTGTGTTTTGTTCCTCTGTTGCACTTTGCTCGATGGTTCCTTTTCATCTAGTTTCAACACTGCCCGAGTGTACCTCTACGTGACTCTCCATTATGTTGTTGCGTCTGACTAGGCCACTGCATTAAATCCTGAGAATGGGCTCTTGAGCATTCTCTATGCTGAGAATTAAATCCCTAATACACCTGCACACTCCAATGAGGCTCTCCATTCTTATTCATGTTTCACAAAGCTAGAAAGTACTTTAGGATGACTTCTCTACACTTCATTTAATTCATTGAAGCATGCACAAGAAGATCAAAGGTATCTTTCTTCCAGTTTTATGACATGCCTCAACACTCTTTTCTACACATTATGGTCCTTTGTTCTAGCTCGTTCATTTGCCATACACCTCTATGTTGTTTGTTATCAGTCCAAAATTTCTTTTGGGTTGTTAGGAAAGAAATAATAGAGGTAACTACAAACATACTTTGGATAATAGGATCTAGCCTTCCTAATGCTTAGAGAGGGCTCTCTCTTAATGATTTAACTTTGTTTACTTAATTGATTTCAGGTTAGTTATGATTATACTTAGGTTTTGGTTTTGATTTGTTGGTGGGATCACTTACTTAGATGGATAGAGGGATGTATTTTATCATTGGGCTATGGGGTCAAACATCAAGAAAACAGGATTTGATCAAGCTCTAAAAGTAGTGTCTACAGGGCAAGGTAGTTGAGTTATTTTCATATCTTCAGGCTGGATGGTGAAGTGGAATTCAATCGGATCCAAGGATCAATTAAGGGTTCCTTAGAATAGATTTTGAATGAAGTGAAAGAGGTCAACTGGGATGGGAGAGAAATTAAGCATTCTCATATCTGGATATCAAAAGAAAACATAGAAATGATTAACTATTCAGGACAAAGTGTAAACAAATTCTAAAATAAATTTTCAGTTAATTCATTCACTTTAGATAACATGTATGTTTGTGAGATACATAAGAAAATAACAAATTTGACAAAGAAAATACTTCACTGTAATAGCTCAAAACATGAATCCTGTAATGCAATGTCTTTATTACTTAGTCCAGTCTACTGAATTGAAAAAATTGGTAGAATAACCCTCAGGATTCTGATCAATACAACTCTACAAATGTATAGCAACCGACACTAAATACTTTTAATTATGAAGTATTTATACACAAATAGTTTACAAAATATCCCAAACCATCTTGAGAATTAATCTAGGAGAAAGAAATATCTTCATGCAACAAGATAGAGATAGATGTTTAATTGTTGTATGGTGTCCCTATTTATTAGGTTGTGTTGTCTTTATGATCTAATATTTTGCGGTTTATTCTCTCCCTTGTTGTTGGTCTTCACGCTGGCTATTCTTTGTAATTTTACCTCTCAACTGATACACTTTCACCTAATACACTTTCATCTGGCTGACCTATCACTTTTCTTTTATTATGTTGTTTTCACTTTTACTATGCATTTTTAAGACCTTTCTGCCTCAAAAGCTCAAACTTTACCATGAACCTGTCTATAGCTAGTTGCATGGTTTGGAATTTTTCCTCCAGATTTAACATCAAAATCCTCTTGGTGAGGACATTTTTCACCTCTAGTATTGTGCCTGTCCTATCAACTATGTCTAATTCCTACAATTCATATTTGTTTTTGGACTTCAGGAAATGGATTAGGCTAGTATATTCTTCTCGCATGTCTCCCAAGTTAACTCTCTATATGGCTTCTATAGCCTCTTTAACTAAGTTAATTTGTTCAAAAATTAATTGAAAGGACGGCCAAATATCATTTACAAAGTCAATGATATTGGCCCATAACTATTCCTTAGTTTGGCTAAGTGGCTCCTTTAATGTTAGCTCTTTCTCTAAGCTTTTTATCCTTTCATTCATCCTGGTTGACTTTTGTACTTCCTCTTTATGTACAGTTTGTGCAAGCTTACTGTCATTTTCTAGACTTGCTATCTTTTCCTTAAGATTGTTTCTTTCTGTGGTCTGAATGAGGAAGTTTCAGTTGTTTTTTGAGAGCAACAATGTCCTCATTATTTTTCTTTATCAACTTCTCAGCAACCTTGATATCATTGGGATAATGTCCTAGCTCAACGACCACGTCTTCCAGTGACATGATTTTGTTATCCTTGGCCTATGAGGAGGTCTTTTCTAGCTTGTTTTGTGCAATGCTGTTATCTAATGAACTTTGCAATTTATGTGCCTTTGGTCTAGCTTCCCTATTGTTACAAATAAAGGGGCACAATTGATTTTTCATTTTGAATTGAGTTTTCTTCTTGGCTGCTAGGAAGTTAGCTTCATCAGAGTTGACTATCTGCCTAAAGTACTCTAATGAAAATATCCTCATGGGGAGGTATTTGGGCCTTTTGTAGGGAGCCAATTGGCATCCATATATCCTTATTTCTTTGTGGTGCTAGTATAAATACCAGTCTCCCACCTTACTATTCTTGGCCAACTATAAAACCCTTTTGATTTCTTGATTGATCCTCGGCTAATGGCTACTGGTTAGTATATTCATAACTGGATGGAGAAAGGAATCAATGAAGTCTTTATATGAAAAAATAGTGGAGTATTCTTGGATCAATGGTGTCCAATATATGATTGATCTTGGATTGCCTTTGGTGTTCAATATTTGAATGTTGATTAGAAACTTGTCTGATTGATAGTAGAGGAACATGTGAAACAAAACTGAGGAGTACTTGAACACTCTCTCATTTGGTAATCTAATGAATTTTTCATGCATTATATTTGCTATGAACTGAACATAGCTGTAAATTACAGCAGGAGGCTTTCCTGGGAAAAAAATTAGAAATGAAAGCTAGGACAACCTCATCCACGTACTAATCTGTGGTGTGCCCTAAAATGCATGAGAGCATGGTAATAATTTTTCTGCCTCTCTTAGAAAAAATAGTGGCAGCATATGGAGGACTATCTCTTGGAATGTGAGACTCTTTAATGTTGAAGGTTTGGATTATCTGGTCCTTCTTGGGTATACCTAACTTGGTATAAAGGTCAAGTAGGCCCTCAATAGAAAGTGGGGTCTCATTTCGGCTTGGCTAGACTTGCAACATTTGATTAATGGATTCTGTTGTGAGGGTGAACAAAACTTGTTGGCTAGCAGTGACAATGGCTCTTTGGCTAGGAATGTTGCAAGATTGGGAGAGGTGGATGATTTCTGGGAAAGGGTGTACTTGTGGGAAATAAGACTTTAGAAAATTGGACTCCCAAAGATGAATGTCATCATTATGGCTCAAGAACCTATCTTTACTCTAGCAGTGGATTTTCAGTAGGTAAGAAGGTGAAGTAGTATCCTTTATTTGAAAGTTTCAGTCTACTAAGATGAGGTTATTAATGTCTAGGTGAGGGGTTTGCGGAGGTCTTATGTCCAGAGAGGTTTGGGAAGCCATGATTAGGTTTACAAATTTGAATTAATCTTTCAGTGGTTTCATAAGTGAGGTTGAGAGGATCTTGTATAGTGGGAGGGTAGTTACACTCTGTGAAATAGGGTTTGGGGTGTATAGTAGGTTTTTTCTCAATTTAGGAAAGTTTCTTTAATTAATTCAATTAATTAACCTTTCAATTTAAACTGTGCGTTTTCAAATTCAAGGGTCATTCTGGTTTTTTCCAAGAATACCTAGAAATTCACTGTCTAGGGTGCAAATGGGGCTCTGAGATAATTGCAGAAGGTATTGAGGCTTCAACTGTCAACTGGCTGCTTCAATTGGGTATCCGGAGTGTCTTTAGGCAACAAAAGGTGGTCAAATTTGGTCGCAGAGATTCAGGGTGTTGCAAATGGCTAAGTAGTAGTTTGTAGTGAAAAACATGTGAAAAGAGAAATTTGGGGCTTTTTCGGCCTTTTAACGGGTAATAGTCACATTTTGGCATAGAAATTATAAATGAAAAATGGGCAGTTTTTGGTTTAGGTGGGGAGATGATTTTCTGGGCCATCGCACCACTTTTGGAGGGCAAGTGGCATTTTTCATGAGCACACAATCTAACCTGGTGCTGCAACATAGTAGAACAGTGCCTAGGAAAAACTGTGAAACTCATGTGCTCTCGGGCCATTATTGGTTGAATGATGAATCCGCGTGATATGGATGTACACCGTCATATCCGGGGGTAGGATATTGGAGGGCTATCACACGGTTTAGTTGCATGGATGGGATTAGGAAAGTGATTTGGTGGGCCTCGAGATTTAATTACAGCAAATTTTAATTAATTAACCAATAATGTCGAGGTTTTTTAAAATAAGCAGCGGGTAATAAGGTGGGACCATGGGTTATGTGGCGTGGTTTTCTTTAACTGTGCCAAGGGTTGGTGGGTTAAAAAGGGTATTAGGGAAATACAAAACATGATGTTAATTACATAATGCGGGGGCATAAAAACTTAGGATAAGGGATTTTTTGTGGGTTTTTTGGTGGAAATGAAAATTAATAAGGGGAAAAGTGATATTTGTAATGGGGAATGGGTTTCACACTAGGGAAAGGGGTTTTTTGGGAAGGATGATGATTTTTTTGAAGGGTAATTTCTAGGGAAATGTGTGGAACAAAGAACTTTAAGATCAGTAGCCTTTGAAACTGTGACTGTAGCTGGCTTGTAACTTGCTCTTCTGTGATTATGCTTTATTCGTACATATGATGGTAAACCCTTCAAACCTCATGGCCTTCTCTCGGGGCTTTAACTTTAAAAGGTCACCATCCAATCCAATCTAAACTCTACAATGTTATGTACAATGAGAAAAGTAAAATGAACTAGTGTTAATCTATGGATAATTAGTGCTTCAACATTCTACCATTGACAGGTCCTCCAGGTAGATCTGTTCCACCAAACTCTCTCAAGAGAAATGCATTGTTACCTCTGTAACCATAAATGATGTAAAGGACTTGCCATAGGAATCAAATTTTCCATGTTTACCTTTCTCTTCTCTTCTAGAATCCCATTTGAGAACTTTATCACCTATGTAAAAAATCATAAGCTTTAGTCTTGTTTTCAAAATTTTGTTTGATTTTATCCTGGATTACTTATGATTTGACATAAACTTCTCCTCTGGTTTGCTACAAGTGTATTGTCTGATTTATCCTTCTTTGGATATCATTTGGTTATATCTGTAACTCTTGAATGATCTTCATCATTAGAACTCCTAAAAAGGATGGAAAAACAACATCCATTCCATATACTAACTGATAAGGAGGTAACAATGGACTTTTTGGTAGTTAGTCTGTCTTCCCATAAGGCATTTACCAACTTTTTGTTCCATGTCTTCTTGTTTTCTTCCAGTAGTTTCTTGATGATATTAACAAGTTTTTTTTTGAGGATTCTACAAGTCCATTACCTTGAGGTTAATAGGTAGTGGAATGGCTAAGGGTAATGTGATATTTGTTACAAAATTCTACCATTTTCTTGGATTTAAAAGCAGCTGCATTATCAGTAATGAGATTTTGGGGGCATCCAAATCTTGAAAAGATATCGTTTTCAAGGAATGAGATAATGATAGATTTTGTGGCTTGTCTAGAATGGATGGATTCTATCCATTTAGTAAAGTAATCAGTGGCTGTCAAAATCCATTTATGTTGTGCTGACGAGGATGGGTGAATTTCCCCAATGAAATCTAAAACCCATTGTTGAAATGACATTTCTCTGGAGATGGGTTTGAGAGGTAAAGGTAAAAGCTTCCTTTTACCCTCAAATATCTGGCACTTATGACAGGAGGTCACATGTTTCTTGACATCTGCAAAAAGGGTGGGCCAGTAAAAACCTTCCCTCAAAATCTTGTCAGTAGTTGTTTTCCAATATAGGTGTCCTCCATAATCTCTTGCATGAAATTCGTGCATAACTTTGTCATTGTCATATTTAAATAAGCAATTTAATATAATTCCACCATTATCTTTCCAAAATAAAGGATTATCTATGATATAATATCTCATTGATTTCATTTTTAAAAATCTAGCTTTATTTCTAGATAAACCAAAAGGAGCTTGTAAGTTTAGCAAGACAAATATGATATCTGCATGCCAAGGTGAATCTGTAAAAGGTTCACCAATCTGTGGAGTCTCCATCTCTTCATGGTCATTTAGGGAACCAATGAAATTTATATCTAAGGCCCGACAGTTTGATTCAGCCATGAGTTTAGTTAAACATTGGCCTTTGATAAGTTTTATAGGCTTTATTTCTATGTCATATTCCAAAATAGTGGCAATCCATTTGCCTCTCTTTCCTTTAGGCCCATCCTGTGTCATAATGTCCTTTACTACTGAATTTGGAACATAAGCAATGATGTGTGAATACAAGATGTATACTCTGAAATCTTTAATATATTTCACTAAAGCTGGTGCTTGTTTTTCCATTATGTTTCACTTTAGTGTGGCATCTCTTAAAGATTTACTGAAAAATGAAATAGGTTTTTCGTATCCTTGATCATTCTTTTGCAACAAGATTGCTGCAATAGTATGTTCTGAAGCAAAATAAAAAATTATAAAATCTTTTTGGAAATCAGGACTTATGAGGACTGGAGTTTTGGTAAGGGCTTCTTTGATTTCCTCAAAAGACTGTTTAGCCTCTACTATCCACTTAAGTGTTGAATCTTTCCTTAACATGTTATTTAGTTCTCTAATTAATTCTACTAAGTTTGAAATGAATCTCCTAAGAAAATTTATTTTTCCTAAAAATGACTATAATTCTTTGATGTTTCTAGGATGAGTGATGGTCAGGATTGCCTCTATTCTAGTTGGATCTATTCTAATTCCATCTTTGGATATTATGTGTCCCAAGAGTTTACCTTCTTCTAGACCAAAGAGTGTCTTTTTGGGATTTAAGGAAATACCAAATTTTCTGCATTTAATGAAAACTCTTCTTAGGTGATCTAGATGTTCATTATCTGATTTAGAAAAGGTTGTGATGTCATCTTGGTAAACAACTAAAATTCATGGATTTATTTGGCAAAATCTATATCCATAGCTCTTTGAAATGTTTCTACTGCATTCATTAATCCAAAAGGCATCTTCAAATACATGAAAGTACCCCAAGGAGTAGTAAATGTAGTCTTTTCTTGGTCCTCTATTTGAACTAAGATTTGGTTGTATCTAGAAAATCCATCAAGTAATGAAATTTTGGATGAGCCTACTATCCTCTGAAGAATGTGGTCCATTTTTGGGAGAGGATAGTTGTCTTTTAATGAGACTTTGTTCAAGTTTCTAAAATCAACACAAAGTCTGATTTCTCCTATTTTCTTCCTGGTAGTGACGAAATTAGAAACCCAATCTGAATATCTAATGGGAGCTATGATTTGGGAATCGTACATCCTTTTTACTTCCTTTCCAATGAGTGGCATAAGAACTGGATTAATTCTCCTAAGCTTCTATTTAAATGGTTTATGATCTTCTTTGATAGGTATCTTATGTTGAATTATGCTAGTGTCATAAGACTTAAGGTCTTCATAACTCCAGGCAAAGACATCTTGAAACTCCTTGAACAAATTTATGTATTTAATCTTTTCATCTGGAGGAAAGGCTTTTGATATTTTGATAACCTTGGGTTTTTCTTCAGTTCCTGTGTTACGTTCTTCTATATCTACTCTTAAAGGCTCCATTTTTACTTTAGTGAAATTAGTGGGTTTACCTATATCTAAAGCATTTACATCTATCTCACTATCTATCTTATTATCTATTATACAATCTGTATCGATATTACAGTTTTGAAACTCTCCTTCAACATTCATTAAATCATAAATTTGAGAATCTTGTGAAACAATTTGCTAATATTTCAAATTGTCAAGTATAACATGCGTATGTCTCACTTATGCAGTAAACTGGTCATTGGGCTGAAAAGGAAATTTGCAGGTACTAGAAAAAGTGGCCAGATTGTGAGCTTGCATATTCTATTTCCTAGGAATGGCAACAAAATTAGTTTCCATAAGGTCCTTAATCAAATCTAGGATAATCTCTCTATATTGGCTAAGTCTAGGATTATTTATAGAGTATTCACATTGGATTTGTTTTATAATCAATTCTGAGTCTCCCATGATAGAAAATCTCTTAGCTCCAAGTTTTCTAACCATTTGTAGTCCTAAGATTAGAGCTTCATATTTTTCCATGTTGGTTGTGCATTTAAAGTTTAATATAAATGCATGACCTTCAAGATGATTATTTTCCATGTTGTCTATCCAAACTCCTGCACCTGCCCCTAATCTATTCACAGAGCCATCAAAATCCAAATTCCGTAGAGACTCATGAAAAATGTTGTCACTATTAGGAGCTTTGTATTTTTCTTCTGCAAATGTGACTTCATTTTTGTCATGTTCTGAATTATACAAGATAAAGGAGTTCATATCAGAATGCATGGAGTATATAGAGAAATTCTATGGTTTTTATGCACTACTTACCATGTATTTCTTCAAGTTATCTCTGTAAAGTTTCCTTTGTTGACCAAAAATAGAGATGGTGGCATATGACATATCTATCTGTAAAGATCCCTACAATTTTTCTCCGCATGAGTGAGATAACAACATTCCACTTGCGTGGGATATGAACAACTACTATGTCCATGACAATATCTTTGTTGGGCACTGGACTAGAGTCACATAGAAATCTTTAATCATGTCAAGGCACTTGACTTAGATAGGATCAAAAGAAAAGAGGTCCTTGTATCATCTGGTGATATCTAATTTTAGTCTCTCCATTATTTCTTTTGGCATTAAGTTATGGGATGCCCCTCAAACTAGCATAGCATTATGTAAGATTTTATCATGAACATTAAAGCTAATGTAGAAAGGAGGGATACCCCCTTGCTGATCTGTGCCATTTACTTTAGGACCAAACAATAACTCAGGTTGATCATCATTCAAGTTTACAACATCCTCTCCTTCACCTATATTTCATGTTTTAGTGATTTGTGATCTATATGATTCATTTTTCACTAGCTCTGTCAAAGGAATTGATATTTTCAATTTTTCTATCTCAGTATTAATGTTGAATAGCAATTGAGTTTTGCTTGGTTGGATGCGATCTTCCTTAGAAAATGTGGTCTGTGTATTTTTATCTTCTTTTTCAGTACTAGCCAATCCAATTTGTGTCTTAGTTGTTTTGTTTTGAATTCTCTTAATTGTACTGGTCTGAGTAACAGTTTTAGTTTAAGTTTCAGATGAAGTTATATCTACAATTTTTGGGCTCGAAGTCTCTTGAGTTCCCCTAGGGAGGATTTGTAGGATTTTGGTCACAGGAGCTTCTGTTATCTTTTTAGTTTGGGTTTGGATTGATCTCTTAGTGGGAATTTCATTATTCTTTTTACTTCTAAGGATGTACTATTTGTGAACCTCATATATAGCAGATTCATAGCCTTGTTTAAAGTTGAAGGACTCTCTAGATTCTAATTGTGATTGTTGCAACATGTACAATTCTTGTTCTTCCTGAGTAAGAAAAACAACATCTTCATTTTTAATCCCTAATAGGTTTATCTAGGTGTCATCCTCTCCCTCATTGTTTTGTGAACCCTCAACATATTTTTCCTGGAAGGATGGTTTAATTTGTTGATCGGGTATTGCATTCTTTCCAGTGTTAGAATTCTTCCTAAAGTTGGGGTTTCTTATTGGGGTTGGTTGTTGATTATCCCATTGAGTTTTTCTTTCCATGTTTTATAATCTATCCATTATTCTTTCTACACTATTTGCTAAACTATATATTTTACCATAAGAAGTGGAGGTTTCCTCTTTAATGACAAATCTTTTTTCATTTTTCATTCTAGATTTCTTAGCTAATAGTTTGGCTTCTACACTAACATCATTACTTCACATTTTTTCCAATGTTTCAGGGTTTCTTTCCCTTAATTGGTATGACATATCAGTGTCAAAATCATCAGGGAATTCGATGAGTGCTAGGTCTGGTGGAGGTTTAATATCAGCAGGGATTGCATTGTAGATACTATTGAACTTAGTGCAATAATCCTGAAGTGATTCATTAGGAGCTCTTCTAATGTTATCATATTCAGATAGTATTTGCAGAGGGTTTTTCTTTCTTTCCCATCTATCAATAAACAATCTATGAAAATCAACTAGGTCTACATTATGATTAGCAGGTAGACCCTTGAACCATTTCATTACGTTTCTTGTCAATGTTTGGGAAACTAGCCTTATTTGGACATCAAACTCATCAATCTCATGCAATTCAAAATATTCAGCCATTTTGTTCACATGTTGTCGGGCGGTATACTAACCAATAGCATCAAACAAGAAGATTTTTCTTTGGTAATCTTGGGGCATGGGATGTAATTGGGATGGTAAAACAAAAGGTGCATATCGGTCTACCATGGCTGAGGTTTTGGTTTGATTGTGGGGTAAAGTAGTGGTGCTAGAAGAAGGACTTGAAATGGTTGTAGATGAACTAGATGAACTTGAGATGTTCGGTTGGAGAGGAAACTGAGGTATCAATGGTTTAGGGGAATGAAGTGTGGTGGATATTATAGGTGAGGTGGTAGTAAATGAAGGTGTATTTATAGTTTTTGAAGATTCTGTAGAAAGTTTAGAGGCAACAACAGTGAGGGAAACTAATTCAATTGATTGTTGAAGATAAGCATCATCTATATGGGTTATCAAGGTTGAGGTTAAAGCTTCCAGTTTATCAAAAGTATTCAAGATAAGTTGATATAAATATGGATGTATAGGAAATTCTTTTGACTCAATGAATTGAATGAAATCAGGGTCTATTATAGTTTCATGAATTGAATTTCTTATTTGGTTCTAAAGAGAGAAAGCTCAAATGAAAAATCAAACTGAATGTCCTCTAAACTTGATAATTCCTTGGGGAGTGAATTAGCTTTACCTAACTGACTACTACTTTCTTGTGTTTCTACCTTTTTTGGTTTTCTTAAAATTCTGTCAGTGTCATCAACTATTGTAGTGGGGTTTGGATCTGGATTTTCTCTGGTATAGTGAGTCTTTTTGGGAGCCAGAATTTTAATTTTTTAATTGTTTTTATGAAACTTTTCAACAACCCAAAAAATGACCTTAAGGGGAAAAAGGTAAAATTTAATATTTCCTTCAAGTTTTATTACACTGAGGATCGAGTTCCCCAGTATGGTCACCAATAATTTATCACTCCAAAATTTCTCTTGGGTTGTTAGAAAAGAAATAATAGAGGTAACCACAAACATACTTTGGATATTAGGATCTAGCCTTCCTAATGCTCAGAGAGGGCTCTCTCTTAATGATTTAACTTTGTTGAGTTAAATGATTTTAGGCTAGTTAGGATTCTACCTAGGTTTTGGTTTTGATTTGGTGGTGGGATCACTTACTTAGATGGACAGAGGGATGTCTTTTACCATTGGGCTATGGGGTCAAATGTCAAGCAAACAGAACTCGATCAAGCTCTCAAAATAGTGTCTATAGGGCAAGGTAGGTGAGTTATTTTCAGATCTTAAGGATAGATGGTGAAGTGGAATTCAATCGGATCCAAGGATCAATTAAAGGTTCCTTAGACCGGATTTTGAATGAAGTGAAAGAGGTCAACCAGGATGGGAGAGAAATTAAGGATTCTCAGATTCGGATATTAGAAGAAGACATAGAAATGATTAACTATTCAAGACAAAGTGTACTTAGAAAAAATCTGAAATAAATTTCCAGTTAATTCATTCACTTTAGATAACATGTAAGTTTGTGAGATACATAAGAAAATAACAAATTTGACAAAGAAAATACTTCACTGTAATAGCTCAAAACATGAATCCTGTAATGCAATGTCTTTATTACTTAGTCCATTCTATTGACTTGAAACAATTGGTACAATAATCCTTAGGTTTCTGATCAATACAACTCTACAAATGTATAACAACCCACACTAAATGCTTCGAATTATGAAGTATTTATACATAAATAGTTTACAAAATATCCCAAATTGTCTTGGGAATTAATCTAGGAGAAACAAATATCTTCATGCAAGTGTAGGTTTTAACCCCGTTCAAAAATTATCTGCATACGAATTCTAAAACACAGAAAATAAACAATGCGAGAGCATAACACATAAAATAGATATACATAGAGATTTTCCCCTGGATCCCAAAACTAGGACTACCAACTTTCTTTTTCATTATATCCTTTCAATGTTATAATAAATATTTATACATGCTGAACCATCCAATACCATGGACCGAAAACCATCGCATCCAAAAACATGTGTGAAAATCATGCACAAAACCATAGGTGGGTCTGCCCAACCTAACGTAGTGTCCAAAACCAAACCCCCTGTGACCTCCCTTGCTCTAATCCTCGGTTAACTACATGGGCTAGTCGTGGAAAGAATATAACACAACCCAACAATCTCCCACTTGTTGTTTTCTTTCCACAGGGGGCCACCACAGTTAGTCATTTATCTAGCCCTGCAACACCCATTGTTTCTCTACACCAAGGGAACTTCTCAGAGCTCACAGATTTTGTAAATGCATCTGCAGTATTCTTCAAAGTGTCCACCTTTACCAGCAACACCTTTTTGTCTTCTATCATATCCCTCACAAAGTGATACTGAACATTAGTGTGCTTTGTCTTTGAATGATATGCAGGGTTCTTTGCCAAGAAAATTGCACTTTGGCTATCATAGTCTATCCTTATAGCTTCATGTACTAACCCCATACTTGAACACAATATCTACAACCACTGCTTCCTTGCTTGCATGAGTGGCTGCCATGTATTTTGCCTCTGTAGTTGATAGTGCCACTACAGATTGTTTCTTACTCGTCCAACTAACTGCACCTCCAAATAGGTTAAACACATACCCACTTGTAGATCTTGTCTAATCCAGATCTCTAGCCCAGTCTGCATCAACAAAGCCATGAATATCCAACGGTCTTCCTTGGTAGCACAAACCATAATCACTAGTGCCATGCAAATACTTGAAAACCCACTTCACTGTTGTCCAATGCTCCTTTCCTAGTTTTGACACAAACCTACTCAATACTCCCACTGCATGTCCAATGTCTAGTCTAGTATAGACCATTGCATACATCAAGCTACTGGCTGCACTTGCATATGGAACACGGAACATTGTGTCTTGGGACACTGTTTAGCAGATAACTTTACACCTATAGGAATAGGAACCTTCACCGGTTTACTATCCTGCATATTAAATCTATGTAATATCTTCTCGACATACTTCTTCTGGTTTAACCAGAGCTTCCTCTTTGCCTGATCTATTTTAATTTCCATGCGCAAAATATAGTTTGCAGCACCAATATCTTTCATGTTGAATTTGGAGGACAATTGGGTATTCAAATCCTAGATAATTTCTTTGTCATTTCCAACTAGCAACATATCATCCACATACAAGCCCAAATAAATAACACGGCCACCAATTAATTCAAAATACACATAGTGATTTGCTTTTCTTCTAGTGAAGCCAACTCTCCGTATAAATGTATCAAATTTCTGATACCACATCCCTGGTGACTATTTTAAACCATACAGAGACTTATTTAACTTGCATACCAGTTGTTTCTTACCCTTCACTGCAAAGACTTCAGGTTGCTTCATGTAGATCTCCTCTTCTAGATCCCCATGAAGAAATGTTGTCTTCACATCCATATTTTCTTCTAGTGAAGCCAACTCTCCGTATAAATGTATCAAATTTCTGATACCACATCCCTGGTGACTGTTTTAAACCATACAGAGACTTATTTAACTTGCATACCAGTTGTTTCTTACCCTTCACTGCAAAGACTTCAGGTTGCTTCATGTAGATCTCCTCTTCTAGATCCCCATGAAGAAATGTTGTCTTCACATCCATATTTTCTACCTCAAAATCAAAAGCAGCAGCAATAGATAAAAGTAATCTAATAGAAGTTACCTTGGCAACAGGAGAAAAAATATCACCAAAATCAATTCCCGGCACCTGGGAATAACCTTTTTCTACCAACCGCACTTTGTATTTCTCCACTTTTCCTTCTACATTTGTCTTCCTTTTGAACACCCATTTGTTGCCAATGGGTTTCCTTCCAGCCGGCAACTCCACTAGATCCCAAGCCTCATTCTTGTGCAAAGATGCCATTTCATCAACAATGGCCTCTTTCCAGAGTTTTCCATCCTATGAATCCACTGATTCCTTCACAGTTATGGGATTATCATCAGTAAAAGGCAAAGCAAAATTTGAACAGAAAGCAGATGGACTGTACCTTTCTGGTTTCCTTCTTTCTCAAATTGATCTTCTCACACCTGGAGTTTGTGGCTCTTCATCTTCTGATTCCTCCTCTATTGTAGAGTCTCATTCTTCCTCCTTTACGTCAAACTCTATCTTCTCATGTTACTTTGGTTGGACTTCATGTTTAATAACATCTTTCATATCTCTGAACACCACATCTCGGTTATACACAACCTTCCTTGTTACTGTGTTCCAAAGCTTATAACTCTTTAAACCAACCTTATACCCAACAAAGATGCACTTTTTAGATTTACTATCCAACTTGGTTCATTTCTCCTTTGGAACATGTACATATGCATCACATCCAAATACCATCAGATGTGAAAGAGAGGGTTTCTTACCAGTCCATACCTCTTGAAGAGTCTTATCCTCCAACACTGATGAAGGTGACCTATTGACCAGGTAACATGCAGTATCCACCACCTCTGCCCAGAATTCTTGTCCTAACCTGGCACCACTGAGCATGGTTCTTGCCCTTTCCATCAACGTCTTGTTCATTGTTTCTACAACTCCATTTTACTGAGGTGTATATGGAGTAGTCTTCTGTCGTGCTATACCACACTTCTTACAGAATTCTTCAAATTCCTTGCTGCAAAATTCTCTACCATTATCTTTCCTCAGCACCTTTATCTTCTTCTTTGTCTAATTTTCCATGAGAGCCTTTAATTATTTAAACCTATCAAAAAATTCAAATTTCTTCTTAAGGAAATATATCCATGTATTTCTTGAGAAGTCATCTACCAATGAGACATAGTACATAGACTTACCCAGTGATGGAACCTTCACAGGTCCAAACACATCACTGTGCACAAGCTCTAATATCTGTTTCGTCCTCTTACCATGAGAGGAGAAACTCACTTGATTTTGCTTCCCATATACACAATTTTCACAGAAATTAAAATCCAGAGAGCTATTGCTCATACCTTCTACCATACCTTTACCATGAAATATTCGAAGGCCTTTCTCTCCAATATGTCCAAGCCTTTGATGCCACAATATGGTCTTCTCTCCAGAGACCACTATATTTTCTACTCCACTTTCAGGAACCACAGAACTATTACACCCATCAATAACAGTGCTACCTTGTAGCTTGTACAGAGCTCCAATCCCAACTCCTTGCATCAATACTAGTGCTCCCGAACCATTTTGCAGGTATCCTTCTCGAACACTTGCATCATCCATCTTGCTAATAGAAATCATATCTCTAGCTAATGCAGGAATATGCAAAATCCCATAAGTGTTCTAACCCTTCCACCTTGCAGCTTCAACTTTACCTTTCCACGACCAATGATTCTAGCCTTCCTATCATCCCCCAAGAAGAAACCACCACCGTCATATTTCTCATAGTCGCAGAACCACTCTCTATGGGGAGTGAAGTGAAAGGATGCACCTGAGTCAATCAACCATGCCTCATGATCTACATGTGTACTTGAAGAAGCCAGGTACACATCCCCACCTTCATCTAAGGTGGTTTTTTCCTTTGCAGAAGGAGACTCATTAGATCCCTTTCCTTTGTCAGGAGCTTTAGATTTATAGTCCCTTTTGTAGTGGCCTTCCTTTCCGCATTTCTAGCACACAACCTTTACAGGTTTTCTTGGAGATTCAGATCTCCCACTCGATGACTTATTTCTGTTTATGTTTTGGGACTGTCCTCATACAAACAAGGCATCGCCATTATGGCTCTCCATATTTTTTCATCTCATCTCCTCTGTCATCAAGGCTGAGACTATTTCATTAAACTGCAAGGCAGTTGCATTGCTACCTAGTGCAATAACCAGAATATCCCACGAATCTGGTAGAGAACATAACAAACTAATGCACTTATCTTCATCTAAAATTTTAATATCCACAGATGCTAACTGGCTTACCACAGTATTAAATGCATTTATATCCTCTGTCACTGAGTTTCCATCTTTCATCCTTAGGTTATACAAATTTTTCCATAGGAACAGTTTATTCACCAGAGACTTAGATTGGTACAAAGTCCCTAACTTGTCCCACAAAACCTTCATCGTAGCTTCCCCTGATACATTCAACAACTCTGAATCTAAGACACATAATTGTATTGTGCTCTTTGCCTTTGGATCCAACTTCTTCCATTCTTCATCGCACACTCTCGTTGGTTTAGTACCCGGATCTACCGTGATCCACTGATCTTTATCCACCAACAGATCCTCCATCTTGAGTTTCCACAACTCAAAACTCTGACCATTAAATTTCTCGATCTCTATCTTTCCACTGCTTGCAATCTTCTTTCACCACTAGAACTGATCTCGCAGATCTCCCACTAAACATTTTCTACCACAAGCCCGATCGAAACCCCTCAGCAACAAAGGTGTCCCCTTGAAGCCAAAACAGCTTTGATACCAAATGTAGGTTTTAACCCTGTATAGAAATTACCTGCATATGAATTCTAAAACACAAAAAATAAACAATGCAAGAGCATAACACATAAAACACATATACACAAAGAATTTTCCCTGGATCCCAAAACTGGGACTACCAGCTTGTTTTTTCATTATATTCCTTTCAATGTTATAATACATATTTATACATGTTGAAGCATCCAATACCATGGACCGAAAACCATCACATCCAAAACCATGGACTGAAAACCATCGCGTCCAAAAACATGTGTGAAAATCATGCACAAAACCATAGGTGGGTCTGTCGAACCTAACATAGGGTCCAAAACCAAAATTTTCTGGGGTGCTACCCCAGACCCCATAAAGTGGGGTTATAGGTACATCTCAAACCCCCTGTGACCTCCCTCGGTCTAACCCCTGGTTAACTACATGGGTTAGTCGTGGAAAGAATATAACACAACCAAACAACAAGAAGATATAGACAGATGTTCAACTGTTGTATGTTGTCCCTATTTATTAGGTTGTGTTCTCTTTATGCTCTGATATTTTTTTGTTTATTCTCTGCCTTGTTGTTGGTCTTCACACTAGCTATTATTTTTAATTTGACCTCTCAACTGATACACTTTCACCTAATACACTTTCATCTGGCTGACCTATCACTTTTCTTTTACTATGTCGTTTTCAATTTTACTATGCACTTTTAAGACCTTTTCTGACTCAACAGCTCAAAATTTACCATGAACCTATCTATAGCCAGTTGCATGGTTTGTAATTTTTCCTGCAGGTTTAACATCAAATTCCTCTTGGTGAGGACCTTTTTCACCTCCAATATTGTGCATGTCCTATTAGCTATGTCCAATTCCTGCAATTCATATTTGTTTTTGGATTTTAGGAAATGGATTAGTCTATTGGCTTGTTCTGGCATGTCTCTAAGTTCTGCCTTAACTCTTTGTATGACTTTTGTATCTTCTTTAACTAAGCCACATTGTTCAAAAATTACTTGAATGGATGGCCAAATATCATTGACAGAATCAATGATATTCACCCATAACTATTCCTTAACTTGGCCAAGTGGCTCCTTTAATGTTAGCTCTTTATCTAAGCTTTTTATCCTTTCATTCATCTTGGTTGACTTTTGTACTTCCTCTTTGTGCATAATTTGTGAAATATTACTGTCATTTTCTAGAATTGTTATCTTTTCCTTAAGCTTGTTTATTTCTGCGGTCTGAATGAAGAAGTTTCAGTTGTTTTTTGAGAGCAGCAATGCCATCATTCTTTTTCTTTATCAACTTCTCAGCAACCTTGATATCATTGGGATCATGTCCTAGCTCAATGACCAAGTCTTCTAGCGACTTGATTATGTTATCCTTGGCCTATGAGGAGGCCTTTTCTAGCTTGTATTGTGCAATGATGTTATCTAATGAACTTTGCATTTTGTGTGCAGTAATAGCTTTACCTATCAAGGTGGAATAGATTATCTCACCTGCCTGCTTGTGAAGCTCAATTTGGTCAATGGGAGTAACATCCTTGGACAAAACCTCAAAATCTATTTTCATATAGTTTGCTGATGTTTTTGGCTATTGGAGTGTAGGTTGTGAAAATGTCATCTGCATTTTCCCTATTTTGATGTCAAAGGCTGACATCAACTTCTTTTGATTTGCAGGTGTCTGCTTGAAGTATTGGGTATACGTCTTAGCCTTCAAATTCTCATTCCTCAACCTAATTTTCTTATATCTATATTTGATTCCCTTCTCTTTATCCACAGGCTTGGTGAATGAAGACAAATCAACACTGAGCTATCTCTTAGTAAGTTGAGTGTTTGATGTTGAGGGTTTGTGAGTTTCTCCTAAAGCTGCTATGCCTTTTCTCCTTTCCACCATTGTATCAGTGTCAATGATGTCTTCTTGTTCAGTTACAAGATTAATCTTGGGTCTCTTCCTATAATTGATCTCAAACTGTTCATCTGTGATTTCCATAGCTGAATTAGAACCTTCTTCCCTAGTTCTCTTTGCATTTCTATCTTCATTTTCTAGAGTCTATATAAGATGAGGAATATTCACTTGCTCTCCTAGTTCTAGAACATGTAGGAAGGAAATTTTATCAATCTATTTTTGTACATCAATTAATGTATTCTCTACATCAACTACAGTACTATCCATGTCTGTCAAAGTGTCTTCCAACCACTCTGGTGCACATGAAGAACATCCCTCCATCCTTTCTTCCAAAATTTCATGGTCTAAGGTTTGAGGATCCATAAACCTTTCTCTTTGAATTTGAGATTGTTTGTAGATCTTATGGTTACTTATCAAAAACTCAAAAAATAAGATTGTTTCCAGCTACTTTAACGGATAGAGCTCTTATGTGGTTCTTGAGTTTAGGGACTAATTCAATAAGATCATGGAATGATATGCAAAAAACATTCCTAGAAAAATATAAAGATCATGATCTTGAAGAAGAAATCTTTATAATGAATCAAAGAGAAGATGAGAGTCTAGAGGATCTAATAGAGAGGTTCATGTATAATGTTAAGAGGGAAAAACTACATCATTTAGGATCTGACACACTAAAAACCCTCTTTCTTAGAACAATTAGAGATGAGGGGATTGATCTCCTTGATCTCATGAGTAAAGGTGATGTATACCAGTTATCATTTGAGGAAATTTTTGAAACATGAAAACACATATCAAGAGGAAAATCAAGAGTAGGTAAATCAGCATCAAGATCAGTAAGTCCAGCAAAACCTGTAAATTTGCTTGATGAGTTTAAAGCAAAAATTCCTAGCAATCTAGAAAAATAAGTAGAAATGTTAAGAATGCAAGATGAAGGAAAAGAAAATACTAATATTTGTGTTGCAGAATCACAGAATGTTAGACATTGGACATCATTACCTAGGTTTAAGAAAGTTCACTAGGAGGACAAGGGACCAAGTCCATTGTCAATGAAGCAATGTTATGTAGCTCCAAGAGGACCACGAAAGCTTATTCATACTAATATGATGTAAGAGCCTAATTCAGAATTTCAAGCTTATGCAAATCCACCTCCAAGTATTTGGAGCACACCCTTTCCTTGGCGACAGTGGCCATCACAACCCCAAAACCAATCTTGGCAACAAGGTTGGCAAGGAACTTATGGGAGCCGTCCACAATATCCAAAATATCGTCAATATCCTCAGTATTCTCCTCAATATCCTCCATACCAAATGCCATGTTATCCTTACCATTCACCTCCACCACAACCATAACCCGATCCCCATCCATCTCAACTATACACTCTCACTCAACTACCTATACCACCATTTCCAAACCCACACATTGAAGTAGCATAACCCACTTACAATGCTGAGATACAACACTTCGAAAAATATTCTCTTGAGATCTATGGTATTCAATATAACTCAGGAAGATTATTGAAAAAGTGATATTCTCCTGATATCATTGAAAGACAACACACAAAAGAAGAAGATTCCAAAGAGAAGATAAAATAACCATGACCTGTAGTTGATGACGAACAGATAGAAAAATCAGAAATGAAGAATGATCCCTCATGGTTTCCATCAATTACTCCATATGTTCAAGAGAACACTCAACAAAAGGAGGAAGATTTGAAGGTCATGAAATAAGAATACATCCCAGATGATCCAAATCAGCAAGTGGACCAAGGATATCACAACTACATTGCAGTATGGTTCCAGACAATCACTAAGTTGCAACATCACTCTCTTCCTCAAATATGTTTGATTCTTCCAAATTCAAATCATTTGGTCTCTGAAATCCATGTACATGGCACATCATACATTTCAAGCTCCCAGATCATCTTGTCTGTCATCTTAATGTGCACTTTCCTCCATTGGAAGTATTCATATACTTAAAAGTGATTTTGTTTTTCAAGTAGGGTAGGGTAGAGAAAAAAAAAGAAAGAAAAAATAATAATAAAAATAAAAATATAAATATAAGGTAAAAACCTTCTTTGAGGCGCCTTAGATTGGCTCATTGATTGAAAACCTCCATGAGGTGGTCAATGGGTTGAAAAAGAAAAAAGAAAAAAAAACATAATTGTTATTTGCATGTGGAGGAGAAAGAACAAGCAAGGAGCAAGGAGAAAATCCAAAGGGAACCCTACCACACATATATTCATCTCCTCCACTCCTTACCATGCATCCATCCATAAATTTCATTATTCTTCACTTCAATGTTCCAATTCAGGTGAAAATTGTGTTATCCACAGGGACCCCTCACCTCATCCATTACCATAATCCCTGCATCCACATACACTCCTACTCCCTTTGTCCATTCATGGAAGCATCCTCACAACACCAACCAGCAACATGATCAACAACATTCTCAAGCAGCTCCAGCAAACATTGCCAAGTGGTAATATAGGAGCTCCATAGCAGCAACATCTGATCTGCAGTCACAGACATCATCAAAAGACAGAAGAGGAGGGAGAATGAGCTACACAATATCAACAACATTCGGTTTGTAGTCAAAAAACCATCAGAAGACAATAGAGGAGGGAGAAAGAGCTACACAGTAGCAATAACATCCAGTCTGCAGTCAAGAAACCATCATCAGACAGTAGAAGAGGAAGAAGAATGACCATCAGTAGCACCTCTAATATTTGACAACTGTAGCGTGGAATTAAGGCCATAGGTAAGTATCCTACTCACTCACTCATATGCATCATTTGACCAAAATTTGTAAAGGTTAAGAGGTAGTTGGTTTAAAAGTAAAAAGGTTGCCAGTTTCCTCTAAAAAAGGGTCATGGATTACATACACAGGAAACTATGTTTTCTCAAAGCTTTTCTCATTTCCTCTTCAAGTCTCACAGGAAATATGCTCATCAAGTATATCTCATGTGAGGGTAGATACAATATTGTTTATGGTTACCATTTGAGAATTCTTGAAGAATTAAGATTTGGGGTAGAAACACCAGCTCATCAAAAACTCAGCATACCCTACTTCTTGATGCAATCACTCATGGACTCTAGCAGCAAAGAAAAGACAGGAAATTCCCAATAGTTAGTTCACCATTGGTTGATCAGAGTCCTCATTGAGGATGACCTCTAGAACCTCAAGATCCCTATAACATGGACAACCTTCAATGACTTACTAGTAGAGGATGACATCAAAACCTTCATCTATGGTGTCAGTCCTTTTGTCAGTAAAGGAGGAGGAAAAACGAGAACAAGAAGATACAAAGCTAGATGGGGATGAGATGGACAAATAAGAAAATAATACATAGGTACATGATAAAGAAGACACTAATACAAGGAACATGATGTTGAAACGAAGGAAGAAGTGAAGCAAGAACCCAGTAGAGATGAGAAAGAAAAAACAGAAGAAGAAGAAGGAATTGAAACAAAAAAGAGAGAGCAACAAGAAATGAAAGAGCTAAGTGGCATCAGGGATAGAGAAGCATCTGAACAATCAAATCCCTTGGCCCTAATCAACACCGGTAACCTAATTGCAAGTGATCCTTAGCTGACACTTACATATCTTGCTGCTCAAGGGAAAGAAAGTACACATTTTGAGGATATGTTTAGGATGATAAGAAATGATAATATATATGCATGCTAAAAGAGATAAAACATTGTCACATAGCTTGAAGATCATATAATATTATTGGGAAGAAAAATAAAGGAAAGTGGGCTGCTATAAACAAGAAGAAAAGACCACAACAAAATAATGAGATGTTAGAGAGGCCGCCAGAGCCACTAAGTTGCTCAGAGGATGAGCAACACCTTCAGTAGGGGATGATGGTGAGTCTAACCATTGAGTAATTATATGGGCCTTAATTGGCCTTAATTCACCTCCTAGCTTAGCCAAACCAAATATTCTCACAACGTATTGCATACTTTTGATTATATTTTGCTTATGGCTTGAGTTAGAGTTGGATATTTTTCTTTGTGGTCTGATGTGCATGTAATGCAAGAATAAAGGATAAAAGCAAAGGAAATGCAGGGATAAAAGGTAAAAGCAAGGAAAAATGGTGAAAGACCTTGGTAAAAACTCAGATGGGGCAAGAGAGAGGAATTACAAGAGGTAAATCCTCCTCATTTACTGCCCATCCATTAAAATATCCCTCCATCAGCTAAAAGTACACACAACCAAAACAGGAGTACTAAAAGACAACCAAGCAAGTGGAAGAACAAGCAAACTCACTACTAGAAGGTAGCCAAGCTACTGAAAGTGAAAGGACAAGATACCATTAAGTTGGGAGTTGTACCTCCCTAATTTTGAGGGAAGTCATTGAGGCTTCAAATGTATAAATAGAGAGGCTTAGGACCTCAGTTTTTTTAGGGAGTTAACCAATAGTCACTCAGTCAGTTAGCAAGTATTCGAACCTTTTGACTTGTAACAACTTGATGTAATACAATTTTCTTTGATAATGAAGATGTTTTTTGATTTGAGCCAACACTGAGTTAACTCATAGGGATGAATCTCTTAGGTTAGGGCCCAACTCTAGCAGCTAAAGCTCCTCTTTCTTGTATTGCATTCTAGCATAGAATCCTACTTTCTATTCATTCACTTAAGTAGTTCATTTCCATTACAACACTAGCATAGAAGCATGGTTTGATTATTCATTTTGTTAAGTAGATGCATGTTCATTATAGTGGTTCATCATAGATTCATGGATTTCTTGTTCATTTACTGAAGTGGCTTCCTGTTTTTTGTTCATTTTCTGAGTGGTTGCAGTTTCATTACAGTAGTGCAGGGCAGATTGGTTGTGTTTCAGTTTGTTCCATTTATGCTTTCGTTTAACCAGTAAGTTGACAAAGAAAATATGCACAAGGTTGATCACAAGTGTCTTGGCCTCACGTCCTCCCTATGGGACCATGAGGTGAGGAAGGAACCCTGCAACAACCATAAAAACACAGGGTTTTGGTTTTCATAGGGTTTGTCATTTAAACATGGTCACTGAGTTTATTACGTTGTCACTTTCTTCCTCTCATGATTATCCACCCCTTCACTCTCTCTTTCTGTTATTTAGACCTTCACCCTCTTCCCAGGTCTCTCATGTTGTCATTCTCCTTCAGCCTGAAATGCTCAATGAGAGCTGTTAATTCACGTTCAAACAGTTTTTAACCGTCGATTGCCTTTCACACAAAAAACCCACCAATCACTACCCAATCCAATTTTCACGTTTTACTTTCTTCCTTTTAAATCCCCACCGTCGATCTTCCTTTTCAACTCTGATGGTTATTGCACACCCGCTCACCAACCTGATTGGTCACATCTCTGCCATAGATCTACTTTGATAGATCCAACAACCTTTGCACCATATCGAGTGGATTTTTGTCCAAACGTTATCTTCTAGAGGGCACACGAGATGGGTGGTTTCCCCGTGCTTCGTGTTGGCCAGGGAGGCTAATTGCATGAATTTTCAAAATACAACTTATGGTATTGAGGGCATGCGAGATACTGCTTACCGCCATCAAAACTTGCTCATCATCTCTGCATGTTTCTTTCCGTGCTCCAATCTGCACCGTCGACCTTCCCTGCCAAATCTGACGGCTGTCACATCACTTGATCGCTTTATCACCTTGAACTCTCCACCGTCAGTCTGTATATTGGTCCGATGGCTGTCGCTTCCCCTGATTTTCAACTGGCTTTGCCAATCTCCACCGTTCATCTGTCGATCGCCTCCATGATATAATCCTAGCTGTCCATCCTGTTAGTCCACCATGTTCACCCATTTTCCTGCTGTCTGATCTCAATCGTTCATTTACCCTTCACCTACCTGATCCAATGATCCTCATGCTCTATTTCTCATCACATCCTCTTTTCACCATTTTGACCTCTAAGCGCGTCTTTTGCTTGTACACAGACTTAGCCTAGTTCCATCTCCAACCCCCTTAGTCTAGTTTTGCTTTTTTACTCCTACAAATTAGATAGTTAGAATTAGATTATCGTTGCTTAGAAATTCTTATTAGTATAGTTGTTTTCATGATTAATTAGGATATGGTGATTGAGGTTTGCATGTTGTTTTCTTCATTTCTACAGTAGATTATCTCTCCCCTAGACGACATTTTCTCTCCTTCCATTAAAATCAAGCTTCTTCTAACCCTATAGAAGTCTGGCTTGGAACCCCTGGGGTCTCTTGCCAGATGAGAAATGACAAAAGATAGTACCTTCACTTCTACTTATGTATATAGCACAGTCACCTCCAAGTTTGTATGAACCCCGGGTTGATAAGTAAAGCTGGTAGCCCTGGGAGTTGCAACAATCTTGCTACAATACTTAGGCTCATCACTAGTAAAATTTATAGATAAATTATTAATTATCTTATTTTTCTCTAAGAATAATTAATTATTCACTAACTAATTATTATTCTCTGTCAAATTTTACTAAATCCCTCATGAATAATTAAATAAATCATTATTTTTTTATTATTCCTTAACCATATTTCTTGAGATGATAAATAAATCATTTATTTATTTATTATTTCTAAATAAAATTTGAAATATCTTTTCCCTCCTAACAAAATATAATAAAATATTCCAATAATGGGGTTAATAATATTTTATGATTGCTCATTATTCGAAGAAAACTCAACATTTTGTTATAAATAGAAGGGATTTACACTCATTATTCAATTTTGATTATTTTCATTATTTCACTCACTGTTGTAACTCTGATTATTTTCACTGTCACACACCATTTTTGTTGGGTTTACACATTATAGAGGAGAGAGAATCTACACAAGATGAGGACATTTGAGGATAGCCAAGAACCCATCCCATAGAGGGGGATTGGTAACATTTATTTGTTCCCTTCACAAGTGTTATAATAAAATATATTCTTTGTATATCTAGTTTCCATTGGATGATTGTAGTTATTACTATTTCCTTTTGTTGTTTAACTATCATTTTGGCATAGATCAAGACTTTGACAGGTTTTGTTTCTATCAGTTGCTGCAGATCTACAATGTTTAGTAGCCATTTATATTGTTGAGACTGTTTGTCATCCACAGTCTTATGTGGGTTATTTTTGTACATCTTTGAGAAGAAAACATATGCCACCACATTGTGTTTAACCTTGACATACTCTATGTCAAAATCAGAGGCTTGGACCTTGCTGACCCACTTTTGTTGCGTGTCGTTAAGGCCCTTCTACCCAAGAAAATGGTGAAGACTATTGTGATCAGTCTTCACTCTAAACCTATTACCCACCAAATACCGCTGAAATTTCTCCAAGGCATGCATGATGGCCAACATCTCCTTGTCGTAAAACGAATGCAACCTCTCTTGTGGAAGGAACATGTGGCTCTCAAAAGAAATTGGATTTCCTCCTAGTGAGAGTACTACCCCCACACCTTCACCTAATATGTCACAGTCCAATGTGAAAGGCTGGATGAAATTAGGAAGTGCTAGTATAGGGAAACTAATCATCACCTCCTTGAGGTGCTTGAATGTTTCTTGTGCTCTATCCATCCATGCAAAGGCCCCGTTCTTGGTCAAATCAATGAGGGGAATTGCTAACTATGAGAAGCCCTTCATGAACTTCATTTAGTATGTGAATATACCCATAAATCCCCTCAACGCCATCACATTCCAGGGCACTAGCCAATCCTGGATGGCTCAAATATTTTCCTCATGCACACTTATGCCATCCTCCCCAATAATGTGCCTAAAATAGGGCATATATGATAGACCTAACTCACACTTGGAAAACTTGGCACAAAATTGAATGCTCCTCCAAGATATTGAGCACATCCTTTATATGTTGCAAGTGCTCCTCCCATGTCATGCTATAGATCAATATGTCATTGAAGAAAACAAGGACATAATGACTCAGCTACCACTAGAACACACTGTCCATGTGGGACTAGAATGTGGTTGGTGCATTGGTTAGCCCAAAGGGCATCACCAAGAACTCAAATTTCCCATAATGGCAATGAAATGTTGTCTTAGGGGATTCCTGCTCATGCACCCTGATATGGCGGTACCTCGAACAGAAGTCTAACTTAGAGAAGTACTTAGCTCCTCTAAGCTTGTCCATCAATTCATCGACTCGGGGAATGGGGTATTAGTTCCTCAATGTCTTCTTATTCAGGTCCCAATAATGAATGCACATCCTCAATGTGCCATATTTATTCTTCACCATGACAACTGATGAAGCAAAATGGCTAGAACTAGGCCTGATTTTCCCTGACTCCAACAGCTCATGAATGGTCCTCTCTATCACATCCTAGTAGCCCTTCAGATAACAATTGGGGGTCATTATCACTGACTATACTCCTGGTTCAAGCTCAATCATGTGCTCAAACCCCTTGTTAGGTGGTCTTCCTCATGGAATATCCTTAAACTCTACTGGGTACCTATCTAGAATAACATGCACATTTGGGTGTGGTGGTTGGGGCTTATCCCCTTCATCATATATTCTTAGCTCCACTACCCACTCTATATCACCATTTCACAAATCAACCTCCATCATGTGTGTTGACACTATCCATGGATGGTATGAATGCATGCCCCTCAGTAACACCATCTTCTCGTCAAGCCCCATGAACTCCATCTCTAACTTCTTCCAATCAGTGTTAACACACCCAAGTGAGTATAGCCACTGCACATAAATCACTATGTTGGTGTCTGGGAAACCAACCATGAAAAAATGGTATGTCATGGGATATTTCCCCATCACTATTGTCATCCCAGGAACATATATGGTGCACTACATGGTTCGGTCTTCAGGGACCAACACCGAGAACCCCTCAAAAGACTTTCTACATATGCCCCTCCTCTCCACCATCTTGGCATCTATGAATTTGTGGATAGCCCAAATGTCAACTAACACTAAGGGTCGTTTCCCCTGCACCGTTCCCTTGATTCTCAAATTGAGGTACTTCGGCACTCCCCAAAGTGAAGCAATAACTCATTTTTATGGTAAGAAAGGTGCTCCCCCTAGTGGGGGTGGTGCTGGTTGACCTCTAGCTCCTCCTCCCGCCATAGGTGGACAATCATATCTAATATCTAACTCATACTCCACATCATCCTTCAGTTCAATACCAGAAAAGACCTCAATAAAGTGATCCTTTCCCTTATTATAACAATGTCCTGGTGCCCATGGCTCGTAGGAAATGAACGATAACTTCATCTGAGAGAGGTCCCTCCTAACCTCATCATCTAATTGTCCATGCCCCTGGGTGCCTCTCTGTGATGAAGCCTTAATGTCTCTCGCCCTCTGCTAGAACACGGGTCTGGGGGGTATTGACGTCCTAGTCCTGGGAAGAGCATTCTGCATGTCTTGAGCCTTTCCAAATATGCTCTACAAAGTGGTGGGCCTATTGAACCTCACCAAGCCCCTCATCGACTTTGCTAGCCCATCCAAAAAACTAAATACCCTCCTGGCCTCTGATAAATCTAGAACCATCACTGATAATCTCATAAACTCGAAGATATAGGCCTCAACGCTCCGAGATTGCTTGACTTGTGTCAACTCCCCAAAGTGCTCCTCTGAGTCTCTCCTCTCAAAACAATTCATCACCCTCGAGGTGAAATCATCATAGGTTGTGACTCTTGCATGCCCGATAGTGTTTAACCAATGTAACCACCAATCATGGGCTTCCCCCTCTAAGTGCATCATGGAAATTTTGATTGCCTCTACCTATATCATCTCGTTGAGCTAAAAATAAACATGTAGCTTCTCAACCCATTCCTTCATTGATCTCTTTCTCAGAACATCAAAACTTGGTAGGAATAATCTCCCCATCATACATTGTAGGTGAGTTCCATGTGCATAGCCTCCACCACTATGTCCCCTTCTCCTATTGTTTCCTTTAATCTAGCAGAATTCATTGAAGGCGATGACCTCTCTGAAATTAGGCCCATAGGACTAATACTCCACAAAATAGTCCCCCATGGGAATCTCCTCCTATCCTTGTGGACCTCCAACACTGGATGCTAAAAATGTGGGGTTAGTTGACATGGGTGATGTACTAGAAACACGTGGTACATTGGGAGTGTTTTCTACATGGCGATGTGAAGTACCTGAGCCTTCGATAAGATGAATTTCTCAAGGAATCCCCTTGCCTTTGTTGTTGTTGAGATTGGTTTCCACAACTCATCAATGCCCTTAGATAGATCAATGCTGGCCTTTACAAGGTGTTGGGAAAACTCCTCTTCTTTACTTGTATTGTCTCCCCCGTAATTCCCCATGTCTTGCCTCTCAACCTTTGGTTCAATGGTTACTAAATCAAGAGTGATATATAGCTTCCTTTCCCTACTTCTATACCTGTGCCTCCTGTAAGTGATGTTATTCTTATCCTCCATTGTCATAGAGTAAGGCTGCTCCCACAGGCTGCACCATCATTGTGAGCTTTGATCCCATAGTAATATCCATACGGAAAATTTACAATGATAAACAAAGCATGCATAGAAAAACTACCCACAAAACTCACACACAACTCAGACACCAAGAAATAAGCCAAAAATTGCATTTCTCTGAGCCATTTTATTATAAAAGTATGGGGTTACAATAAATGTTTGGAAAGTGTGCACTAGGGCTTGCCCAAGGAATGCTAAAAAATCCCATGTGATGAAATAATGTGCACCAACTACCACGTAGATGTCCTCTCTATGGCTCTACATTGATCCCCCCATAAAATAATTTTTTTGATGTGAAGAATGGTTGATTTAACCCCCTTCCGGTGCTCAGAAAATATCGGGAGATTAAACCCGGTCTCTCCTCCAATAACACACAAAAACCTAGAAAGGGTTTTCCCAAATGTTGACCCAAAAATTTCAGCCCAATTTCCCCTCACTCCACTATCTGCTGGGTATTTTCACCCACCTATAAATTTCACTTTTGAAGGTCCCCAAAATGGCCGCAATACTCAACAAATTCCCCTCTATAATGATCCTGGAATCTGAAACCCTCAACCCTTATCTTCCCAACTCCCTCATGCTTATTATTTGACATAATATAGGATTTCTTTTTTAATATTCTTTGTTGGGGGGTAAATGATCATGATGTTTATATCTTTATGAAGCCTCTCATGGAGTTTATGGTTGTGAAATTTTAGGCTATATGACCTTGCAAATATGTGGGGGTGTGCAAAAGTAATCTCACTTCTTGAATCTCTAACATAATGTTGATGGTGGGGCAGCTAGAACAATAGGTTATGTAAGTTCATGAAACATATAATTCATTTTGAGATAGTAAATGGACAGCTAACCAAGGGATTGACTAAGTGAATGACTAAATGGTTGATCAAGTAGTTGATTGTTCATCCAACTAGAACCAAACAATCAATTGGTTTATAGAACAAGGTAGTAATTAAGGAGTTTGTTATGCACATTAACCAAACTATGTAACATGTCCATATCCATTGATTTAATAAGAAGTGGTGTAATATATGGAAGTCTCTTTCAGCAATAAGTATATTGATCTATACTCGATTATATTAAAGGGTCATAACAATATCATTAAGAAATTTCTCTTTGTTAACATGCTAATTATCTAACATAATTATTCCTCCATTTCTCTAATTTAAAAACCTTTATTTTGCCATGTAACTACTACCTCCTCTTATTGCATCCAAAGGTGCATTCAACAACCTAGTATAAGGGAGATGTGTAAATTCTTTCACGGTAAACCTTGACTTGCAACTTGTCTCTTTTGAAATAAAAGTAAAATAATATCTAAATAAAAAACAATGTCTGGTATAATTAAAAAAAATGAATATACATGTTTTATCAATTTAAATAAAAAGTAGTATAAAAATTCATTGTGCTTACTCACTTACAAAGTTTGTAGTGTATATTACAACATAGTATGAAGGATATGTGGTAGAAATATTTGACTCTCATTGTCATCCATAACAAAATATTTAATACATACTTTAAAGAGGGATCGAGTAATTAGAATTAAAATATCTTATATTTTCATTTTTAAATGTGGCAAAACATATATTTTTTTATTTTTTATAAAAAAATTCAATATATAACTTAAATAAATTATTTGAACATCCATACCAACTAATTTATTTCAATATCAACTTCATATATGTATATATAGAAAAGGAAAGCTTTACATATTTATTTGTGTTAATGTTTATATATAGTCATCACAATAAAATGTTTTAACTATTCTAAAGAAAATATCATTTAAATTAAAAGTTTAATTATTTCTTAAAAAATAATAAAAAATATTTATATAAATTTTAAAGAGATATTAATTAGTAATTAAAAGTAGAAAACTATTATATGTTCATTTTCAAATGTGAGAAGACGTATATTTTTTATATTTTCTATCAAAAAATTCAATATAGAACTTAAATAAATTATTTGAACATCCATACCAACTAATGTATTTCAATATCAACTTCATATATGTATATATAGAACAATGAAAATGCCTTTTCAAGGCCAAGCTTTTCAAAGCCCACCTTTTTAGCTTCCACCTTTTCAAGGTCAAGTTTTTCACTTCTTGATTATCTTCAACAGTTAACAAGAATCCACTTAATTCATCAATTTTCGTGGTATTTAAATCTTTCGATACAATAATACTAGTAGTGACCATATGAAACTTAGGCAGAACACCTCTTAAAATCTTCTCAATTAGCCTTCTTTCTAGAACATCTTCACCTAATGACCTCATCTAATTAACAAGATCTTGAATTTTTGTGATGTAATCATGAATGGATTCATTACTTTGCATACGGGAATTTTCAAAATTCCTCCTTAATTTTTGCAATTTAGCTACAAAAACACCTTCCTATGTGTTGTTTAAGATATCCAATGCTTCTTTAGATGATATTGCACGATTGATTCTTGGAAATATAGATTCCTCAAGAGTGTTGCCTATAAGCGAAATTGCTTCATTATATTGAATCTTAATAAGTTCCTTACGAGATTTATTTTCATCATCACTTAATTATTTCAATTCATTAGGAGAAGACATAGTCTATCCATCAATTGCAGGTTCCCATAAATATTTGGTGATGAATATAGGTTTCATGTGTTTTCTCCAATAAAAATAGTTTGTGCCAACAAGTTTACGCAATACAATATTGCTTGTCTCTGTGAGGAGAGTAAGAGAGAGCGATAAAGAGAAAATTCACAAAAGAACACAATTTGTCCCATATCAACTCGGGACAGGAACCAAATGTCCCAAAAATTAGGACTCAACCACCACAAAAAATATCCTTTTTATTAAAAGAAAGAGTACAATGATAACGCAACAAAAGTGCAATTACAATCAATTTGGTGATGATAGTATTTCTAAAGTGAAAGGGAAAGGCACAGTTGCAATACCAACATTACATGGAAAGAAGTTAATTGATGACACTTTGTTTACAACATCATTGAAGAAGAACCTACTTTCTGTAGTACAAATGATGGAGAAAAACTACAAGTTAGTGTTTGATAATAAAGAATTCTTAATCAAGGATACATTGAATAAAAATGCAGTTGTATAGAGAGGTGAAATGACTGAAGACAAAATTTTCAAGCTCTTCTTTGATTCAAGTAATTCAAAGTTTGAATACAATAGAATAAACAAATATTAAGTTTGGCATTATAGGATGGGACATCTGAATTTTCAAACTTTGGTGCTGATGAGACAGAAAAACATGGTGAATGGTCTTCCTTATATCAAGTTGGATGATAAATTATGTGAAGGGTGTATTTTTGGGAAACAACACAGGGAAAGTTTCTTAGATAGAAAATGGAAGGCTAGAGAATGTCTAGCATTGTTGCATCCATATTTCCATGGTCCAATCGAGACTGTGTCTTTTGTAAAGGCATGCTATTTTCTCACATTCATTGATGATTATTATAGGAAGACATGGGTATATTTTATACGAGATAAATCTAAAGAGTTTTCTCACTTTCTTAAGTTTAAGGCTTTAGTTGAAAATCAAAGTGGTCTAAAAATTCTCTCCCTAAAAACAGATAATGGGGGAGAATACAAGTCAAATGGGTTTTTGAATCACTGTAGGAAGAATGGAATAAAGAGAGAGTTTACTAATTCATACTCTATTCAACAAAATTTTGTTGCAGAGAGGAAGAATAGGACCATAGTTGAAATGGCTAGGAGCATGTTAAAAACTAAGTCACTTGGAAATGAGTTGTGGGTTGAAGAAATACACAAAGTTGTACACACTCTTAACCAATGTCCTACAAAGTTAGTGTTGAATTTGACTCAAGAAGAAGCATGGTTAGGATAGAAACCAAGTGTTGCACATATGAAAGTTTTTGGTTTTACTGCATATGTACATTTTCTTAAGGAAAAGGGAAATAAATTGGATGATATTAGTGTGAAGTGTATCTTTATTGGATACAATACTGAAACAAGAAGTTATAGGTTGTTTTATCTTGAAGCAAGGAAGTTGATAATAAGTAGAGATGTTGTCTTTGATGAGCAATTAATCTCTCAACTAGATTAGGTACAATTTGAATTGAGGAAAGATGTTGTGAATATTGGTGATGAACCAAATTCCATGTCACTAAAGATAGATGAATTTAAGAAGAATCCTAAGTGGCTTGAAGGAGGTCATTCAGAAAGCAGTATGTTGGATAGAAATTTTGAAAGAAGGCTTACTAAATCTCAAAGTTCTGTAGTGAATTATGCACTTATGGGACAAGTAATGAAAATGGATGAACCATGGGATTATGTAGAAGCATCAAGAATAAAGGAATGGAATGAAGTTATGGAAGCAGAATTGAATTCCTTGGTAACAAATGATACATGGGACTTGGTTAAATTACCAAAGGGAAAATATGTAATTGGCACTAAGTGGTTTTATAAAACTAAGTATAAATCAAATGGCACAATTGATAAGTATAAGGCTCATTCAGTTGCAAAGAGCTATGCATAGAAAGAAGGAATTGATTATACCGAGACATTTTCCCGAGTGGAAACATTGGATACAATCAGGATGGTTCTTTCATTAGCTGTACAATATAAGTGGAAAATTTCTCAAATGGATGTTAAATCAACTTTTCTAAATGGTTATGTGGATGAAGAAATTTATGTGGAGTAGCCTAAAGGTTTTGAAGTGCCATGAAAAGAATATTATGTTTATAAGTTGAAGAAGGCATTGTATGGTCTAAAGCAAGCACCAAGGCAATGGTATTCAAGAATTGGTAGGTATTTTCAGGACCATGGATTAGTTAAAAGTTTATCTGAGCCCAATCTCTATATCATTCAGTCACAAAATGACATTTTTATAGTTGTCTTATATGTTGATGATTTGATCTACAAAGGGAACAATACAAAAACATTTCAAAGGTTTAAATCACATATTATTGTTATGTTTGAGATGACATATCTTGGTGAGTTGCATTATTTCTTGGGTATTAAATTTTGTCAAAATAAAGATGGTACTTTATGGCACAGGCCAAGTATACTTAGGACATCCTGAAGAAGTTTAGAGTGTTGATTTGTAATCCAATGAAAACTCCTTTGGAAGTTGGATTGAAGTTATATGGACATGATGACCCAAATTCATTTGATGTTACCTTGTATTATCAATCAGTTGAAAGTTTGATCTACTTGACTACAACTCAACTAGATATTTCTTTTGCAGTCATTATGGTATCAATACTTATGATAGAACCCAAGGAATTACATTAGAAAGTATAAAAGAGGATTTTAAGATATCTGTGTGGAACAGTTTGTTATGGTTTGGTATATAGGTCTACAAAATATTTCAGGTTGATTGGTTATACAGATTTAGATTAGGTTGGATGTATGGATGATAGGAAATCAACTTCAAGGTATTCTTTCAGTATGGGTTCAACAACTATCTCTTGGAGTACTAATAAGCAATCTACATTTTCTCTCTCCACAAAAAAAGCAAAGTATAAGGAAACAACAACAAAAACATGTGAAGTAGTTTGGGTAAGAAGAATTCTAGAGGATCTACATGTACAATAAGAACAACCCACTCGGTTGATGTGTGAGAATCAAAGTGCGATTTAGATGACCAAGAATCTAGTTTTTCATAAGAAGACCAATCATATTGATATTCAGTATCATTTTTTTCGGGATCTGGTTTAACAAGGAGTGATCAAGATCGTGTACTGTAGAACAAATGAACAAGTAGCTGATATATTCACCAAAGAATTGGCTAAGGCAAATTTTTTCAAATTCAAAGATGACATTGGAATATTTCCAGGTGATCATTATGGGGTAGAAATGTTGGAATCATAATCCATTTGTTAAGTTTTAGTGTTATTGTAAAGTTTCTATTTTATGTGAGAGAATTGTAGACTGATTGATTGATGGAATTATGGAGTGATTTGTGGAGTTATTGATTAAGAAATTTGTGGAGTTGAATAAATCCTGAGACCTCCCCTCATGTATAAATATAGGCCTATGTTAATGAAATTTGATTATAGTTGGTGTGCGAGATCTATGTCAATTATTGGCAATTATTTTTCTCTCTCATTTGTTTTCTACTGGTGTATTTTCTTCACACCTTTCCAAGGTCAATCTTTCCAAAGCCACCCTTTTCAAGGTCAATCTATCCAAAGTTAACCTATTCAAAGTCAATCTTTTCATGGTAAACCTTTGCAAGCTCAATCTGTACAGGGGAAATATTACTTGGGTCAAATGGGTCAAATTCAACCTTTCTAGAGTCAACCATACCCTCTTCATACTTATAAAGTTATTGTTCAACAACGGGCTGGTATAATTCACCCTAGTTACCATGGAGGAATGGAAATTCCAACTTCACAAGCTATTTTAGGATATCTTGGGTATCCTCATCCAAGAGTTAGACTTAACCCTTAAGGTTATCAAACTCTACAATAAGACCCCAACTGGCAGTTACTGTTCATCGCAACCCTAGATTTACTAGATTTTTCCTGGCTATCGAATATCCTATTTATTATTATCATTGTTGGCGAACAATTCCTACCAAGTTAGTGAGTGATATACCAAGTTTGAGGGTAAATCAAGAGAGGACCCATCAAATCACATGATCACATGTCATCTTTGGTGTGCCCAGATTTCACTAATCGATGATTCTATCAGATGTCACCTTTTCTAATGAACTTTAACTAGTTTGGTAACCAAATGATACATTGAGTTACCTTGCACTTATTTCCATAATTTCAATGCTCTAACAACAACCTTTTTCACACATTTTCAACTGTTGATTTAGTATGAAACTAGTACTGAATTATTGACTTCTCTAAAAAAATTGAAATCCACTTACATTTCCAATCATATACATGAATGGAGACATAGGCATCATTTAGTCAAAGTTTTTATTCCAGATAAAATTTTAGCCTAATGGTTTATAAAATCATTTCTTCTCAATATTACTGAGGATGTTGATAAGGGAAGCATTATGATGGAAGAGAAGTTAATTTCTTGTGCCCAATACTTAGACTTAACCTATACACAATCGGGTACCTTGCAGAAGAAAATCCTGAATCTACCTCGCCCAACAATTTTAAATGGTCAAATAGATTCCTCCTATAGGATCTAATGTCTTTGATGGTGTAATATGTTCTGCCAGCCAATAGTCTAAGGATAAAAAGAAGAATTTTAAAATTACTCAAACTTTTGATATACAAGATTCACCTGTTGAAAGCCTTTCCCTGCAAACTATTTCTAAAATTATTGTCGTAGAAGCATCTACTAGTAAAAATCATTTGTCTGGGGGTAAAAATAAGGGGAAAGGTAAAACAAATCAAAACAATTATTTGAAGGAGAAACCTAATAAAAATTAACCTACTGACAAGGAACAAAAACCTCGTTATCCTTTCCTTATATATAAACAAGATCATTATACAAAGGAATGCCCACATCGGGCAGAGGTTACCAAATTCATAAAAGGTTCTCCAACTCTTGCTGCTTTGAAGGATCCTTTTCCTTCTCAGGATAACAAAATGGTTTCACATAACCCATTTTCTTCTTCCACATTGACAGATATGATGATGATGCCTTTTTAGCAAGTTATGGTAGAAACAAGATCAAAATATTACATATCTAAGGGTCTTGTAGTCAATGGGAATGATACTAGCTCATCTAGTCAACCTACCAGTTCAATTCCTCCTCCTTCTCAACCATTACAGATTGAGAAACAAAATATGTTGGGTGTGGAGGTTGATTATCTTCTATATTCAAAGGTTTCAGCCGGATGTATACCCCAGGAATACTGTACACCCCTCCACATGGGGGTTGGAGTCCAGCAGTCCCCCTGGCAGGGGTTCAGGGGTAGCGCCCCCGAAGCTAAAAATAGATGTAAAATGGCCTTGTAAAAGTCTAGTAAATTTCTAGTCAATCTGGGCCATTCATTAGGTAGATGATCTAACGGTAGAAGTTATGTTTAATTTAGGGTTTTTTTCCCTAGAAAGCAACCCCTCACTATATATGAGGGAATTATATTGTGTCTATGTAGATTTGTATTCTGAGTGAGGAAGAGAGAGGAGATTGAGAGCGAAGAGGGTGTTATAGCGAATCCGCTATAGGTTGTATATGTTCAGTTTGCTGGATAATATAATAAAAGAAGGACTCGTTGTTTCTCTATGGATGTAGCCCAAACTGGGTGAACCACATATATCTATGTCTCTCTTGTTTTATGTGTTTTCTATGTTTATATTTCTGAAATATTTTATGTGTTCCGTTGCTCTGTAATATATAATTTTCTAACAAAATCCCCAACATGATGATTTGACCACCTCCCAAAGGTGTTCTTCGAAAATTGACTTTCGACTTACATGCCAGAGTCACTCATAACTATGACATTGTTGAAGACCTGGTTATGTCTCCTCCAACAATGTCAACTCTGGGCTGCAAACATGTCCAACATATAGAAATTTATTATTGTAATCTATTGGAGAAATTGATTCTCAAGATTATAATCTTATTTTATTTGATCTTGAGAGTCATATACCTATAACTCCCACATCAAATGGCATTTTGAATACTAGTTTATGTCAAAACCAAACGAGCGTTTCAGATATATATTGTTGAAGGAGCTTCTATGTGTATAATGTCTATTTCTCGTTGGAAAGATTTAGGTTCTCAAACTATTAATCAGTCACCTACCACTATGAAATCTTTCGATGGAAGAGTTTCTCATTGTTATGGAATCCTAAATGACCTACCGATATAGTTAGAAGGTAAGATAATTGATATTGAAGTTGAATTTGTTGATTCCCAGCTTGTTTAAAACCTCTTGCTTGGTCGAAGTTGGACCTATACTATGTCTGTAGTGGTCTCATTTTCTTTTCACATGATACTTTTTCCCCATCAATGGAGAATTGTAAATGTAGAGTAGTTCCCTTACTACACTTTTGACCCTAACTCTGCTGATAGCATACCTTTCATTGGAAAAATGAGTACTACTTATGAGGATATTGGAGTTGGTTTGCTCAAGGACTCATCAATGATGGGAACCTTTGCACTCCCTCCAACAAATTTTACTTTTAATATTTCCCAGGTTAAGATGATCACATCAAGCACTATGGAATATTATGATTCATGGATAGTTCCATTAGAATATGAATTGATGTCCTATGGAAATGAGATGACTTTGATCTCTCTTAAATTGGATTCTCAGGAAGTTCAATCGTTTTATGAGCCACCATCTTCTAAGACTGATCGAGTGAATGCAACCAATGATGATTATTCTCCTCTACCTTGGTTAGAACCAATTTCACTTCCTGATCCTTTTGATAATACGTTTCCAACTGATGAAATTATTATGGAATTTATGACTTCGGATGAAATTCCATTGGATGATTATCATAATCGTTCATATTTTCTCCCTAACCTTGATAAAATCAATTAATGATTTGTCAATTATATTTTCAACTAAGATCGTAGATAGTTCGAAATAGTCCTTGTCATTTCTTCAAGCTAAATTTGAAAAGAATTTGGGAAACATATATATAATGATTTCCCTTGATATCTCAATCAAAACAAGAATTATCGAGAACACTCACCTAGGTTCTTCCTGCTCACTTGAAGAAATTCAAATTTATGGAACCCTATTTCAAGGATTCCATGACATTTTTGGCTCGTTTTATGCGGAAATTCTAGGAATTGACCCAAATATTGTTTTTCATGAAATTAAGACTCGCCTGGATGAAAAACCTATTAGGTAGAGATTACGTCTAATGCATCCACAAAAGGATGATGATATTAAAGATGAAGTTGAAAAACTTCTTAAAGAAGGTTTTATCTACCCGGTTCCCTTGACTGATTGGGTTTCCAATATTATACTTGTTAACAAAAATAAGGGAACCATCAGAGTATGCATAGATTATAGGGATATTAACAAGGCTTGTGCCAAAGAAAACTATCCTAACCCCTATATCGATCAAATCATTGAAGATTGTGCCGACAACAAAATCTTTTCATTCATGGATGGATTTTCAGGATAATATGGATAATATCAAATCAACATACTTCCAGCTGATCAACATAAAACCACATTCGTCTTTCGATGGGTGACTTTTGATTATCGAAAATTCCCATTCAGATTAAAGAATGTCGGTCCAACTTTCCAACATGCTATGTCTTATGCATTTCACGATATCATGCATATTGTGCAATCTTATTTGGATTACTTACCAACGCATTCACTGGAATGGGAAGATCATCCAATGCATTTGAGAGCTATATTTATCAGGTTCTAACACTACAATATATGCTTGAACCCTCACAAATGTGATTTTTATTTGCAATCCAATCAATTATTGGGATTTGTTGTATCAAAGGAAGTCATTTGTGTGAATCCATTCATGGTAGAGGCTGTTCTGAATTTTCCTCCTCCTTCCAACCTCCACCAACTCCAAAGTTTGTAAGGTAAATCAAAATTTCTATGTGAACTAATCTAGAACTATGTTGAGCTAACTAAAGGTTTTACTTGAATATTGAAAAAGGAAATCTCATTTACATCAGATGAAGTTTCTCAAAAGTATTTTTATGCACTCAAACATGCGTTGACCCATACACCACCGTTACATCCTCTTAATTATCATCGATACTACATTTTGTATTTAGTTGTATCCAATGTCACAATTAGCATGGTTTCAGTTTAGGAAGATGAGTCAAATGATGAGCATGTGATATATTATTTTAAGAAAAGATATTACGAAAACAAAAGTCAAATATTCACATGTGGAGAAATTGGCCTTTGCAATTGTCCAAGATGTGCAAAGCTTTCGTCACTACATTCTCTTGCGCAAAGAAACAATGATTTCCAATTGTAACCCTAAAATTTAAATCTAATCTAAGAAATCATTAGTATTTTCTAAATTATTATGTGACTTTCCCTATATTGAGATGGAAACCATGGCAGAGGATTATCTTCTAGACGAATCCCTCTTTCTTACCAATACTTTAGACCCCTTATGTGGAGATATCATTATCTATGTTCAAATTCATTCTTTCCAGTGAGAATTGAGTCGAATTGATCGTCACTATATTCGATACCAATCCCAACAATGCACTACTATTGGTGATACAATTTATCTCTGTGGTGTTGATTCCATCTTTAGATTATGTTTGACTCATGAGGAATTCAAAATGTCATTGAATGTTTGCCATTCTTGAGCTTGTGGTGGTTAGATGTCAACGTTTTCCAGTATCGAAAAGATCCTGCGTGCTGGGTATTTCTGGCCTTCAACGTTTAAAGATTGTATAACTGCAATCCAAAAATGCCACAATTTCCAAATCTATGCTCACAAAATGCGTGCACCCCCAGATCCTCTTCACCCAATCATTTTTTTTAGTCCTTTTGCTAAATAGGGCATCGATTTCTTTACATGTAACCCTCACTCGGCTAGGGAGCATGGGTACATTATCCTAGCGGTAGATTTTTTTACGAAATGTGTCGAGGCAATGCCTTCATATAAGGATGATAGTGAAACAACAACCATTTTCATATTGAATCATGTGATTGCTAGGTTTGGGGTTTCACAAGATATCGTCACAGACCATTGTAGCCATTTTCAAAACCTTATTGTGACTGAAATTACTGTGAAGCTCGACCTACTTCACGAAAATTATACACCATATTGCCCACAGAAAAATGGCCAACTAGTAGCCATTAACAAGGCTTTGACCACCATGATTAAATGGATTGTCAGAATTCATAAGTGTAATTGGAATCTAATTCCTTTTCAAACCTTGTGGGCATATCATACCTCAGCAAAAACTTCGACTAGTTTTACTCCCATCCAGCTGGTTTATGGTATGGAAGAAGTTTTACTTATTGAATGTGAATTACCATCATTGAAGCTAGAAATTGAATTATTATAGGTCACTTCTATAGAGGAGGAACAATTTCTGTACTTAGCACAACTAGATGAGACTCGTCATAATGCTGCATTATCTAGTGAGACTCAAAAGAAGCAAGGCAAAATATGATCAAGATGTAAACCCTTGTTCATATTCAGAAGGGGATATAGTCTTGGTCTATGATCAAGAAGAGGATAAATTAGGTGCTGGTAAATTCGAGCCCATGTGTCTTGAACCTTATATTGTCTAAAACATGTGGTGGAAAAAGGGGATTATGATCTAGTTTATTATGCCGAAATTTCTTTAGGAAAGCCCATAAATGGCCTTTACATGAAAAAATATTATTCTTAAATAATCTAGTGAAGGATTTGTGTATTTATGTATCGTATTTTATGTGTGGACATTTTTAGCAGCTTTTTATAATTTTCTGGTACTTCTAATGCTTATCATGTGTTACACTTGATTTGCAGATGCTGACACTCCCTCAAACTTACGTTGGATTTACTGATGGTGCTAGTCATAGTACTCAGAATTTGTCTTCTACAACCTTGGTTATTTATTGACCCATAGTTGATTTAGTTTCTATTCATGGGATATTCCTTGGTCGAACAATGAATAACATCAAAGAGTATAGTATAGTGATCGAACTATTATCTAACGCCATTTCATTTGGTATTCGTCGACTAGGTTAGATTCTCAACTGATATTATTACATTTAAATTATGTCTATTCAGTAAGAAGTGCTTCAATGTTAAGAATATTTTTACGGGTTTGTCTCCTTGAGATAGAGTTTGATTACATCAAATATCAATAGATTCCAAGACTTTTAAACACATTAAGTAATGCGTTGGCTAATTATTTGTTAAATTGGAATTTGTAAAACATATGTAAGAAACCAAAAGAAATATGCATCCATATATTGTACAAGATATAATGAAATAGTAGTAGTTTTCATTAGTCTAATGTCTGTAAAAGGTGTAGTTTTCACAAAATTTCATCCCAAGACATGAGGCACCATGAACTTTATTATCCAAACATGTCAATACATCAACAAAAAAAAAAAATCTAGCCCTCAAACTTGTAGCTATACATGATGATCATGGTAGAAGACTAATTGGTCTAGGAATCCCCAAGGTGTGCCTCTGATAGTGGAGAGGAAATTCATCAATCCTAACATCTCGGATGTTTAGGGTCAACCTCTCTAGGTTGTGCTCCAACTCAGTCAATGCCTTTACTCCATTGGTGTTCTCTATTGCAGGAGCTACTGGATGCTCACCACACCTGTCAAATATTTATAGTCTTGTTGGTCTCACCGGGCCCATATCTACATGATCATTTCAGACAATTAGTTTTGGATGTTAAAAAAAAAAAAACAACCAAGGTGTGAAGTTTTTACCTTGGTCACCCCACTAGATTCTAGATGGTAGTGGCCTATCTGGATCACCTGTTTAATCCATGCCTGCATATGGAGAGTCTTAAATCATGATCATTTGACGTTCCATCCATCCAAAGAAATCATGCATATATCGAATCTTTGACCATTCACCACCTCCATGGCGTGCCATCAATGTGACCAACTTTAGTATGTGAGGATCTCGTGGTCCTCCTCCATCTATGGATACCCGTGGATAGAGAAGGGGGATCCTCTCTAGAGAAAATGAGATAACAAAGGCACCATAACCAAAATTATTGACTTTACTAGTTTTTACTTTAGTTAGTTGCCCTTACATGTTAGCAAATACCCCTTCATGCCAGTTGAATATTGTAGGTTGCAAGCACTCTATGAAGATATGCATTTGAGCCTTGATAAGCAAGTGAAGAGCTTCACTCCTACATAATCGTGAAGCGGTGAAGCCAATAGCTCTAAAAGGAAGCCTCTCAATGGTTTTGATATAAATTATCCCCCCTTTAAGAGCATTTCCTCGAAAGAAATGTTACACTAGATAGGTGGTAGTTGTTTCACCACTTCGTCTATGTCCATACAAATAAATGTCCACTGCATGGCATGGGAGCCCAGACAAGAAATAAATCTCATCAACATCGATAGTGATTCTATGGTCTCCAATCATGAAGCATTCTTCCTGTACATTCCACTTTCTTACCATCCATTACAACAAGTCTAGTTGGGCCTTCATGCTTGGAATTGTGAAAATTTTATATAGGCCATAGTTTTGTAGTGCCTGTATTATCTCTGGATGGTTCAAAGCACTTATATCATGTTCTTCATTTCACACTCTCTCCACTCCATTTTTGTAGCTCAAAATTGTGAAAATAAAAATGGAGGATCATTAGAAGTATTTGTTGTAAATTATTGCAAAAAATATTGGTTGTCTTTAATTAATTTTTCAAAGTCCACAACGCTATTTGTGGCCACTTGTGAAGACCAGTGTAGATTTTCACAGTTCTAGCCCTAAAAACTGCACA
Organism: Pinus tabuliformis; assembly: GCA_031772625.1. Lineage (NCBI taxonomy): Eukaryota > Viridiplantae > Streptophyta > Pinopsida > Pinales > Pinaceae > Pinus > Pinus tabuliformis. The sequence goes on along the minus strand of CM062815.1, from coordinate 85,664,347 downwards.
TATCTTATTTTACTATGTTAAGAACTCAGTGGATGTGCGCAAGACCACCGAAGATGAAGTGCACACACTGAGGGTTTTTTTTTATTTGATAACCCCCCCCCCCCCCCCCCAAAAAAAAAAAAAAAAACCAAAGTACACAGTCAAATGAAAAATGAAAACATTGAAAACAAAGATATTGGAGAGATGGTTTACCTGAAGAAGACAACTCGTGATTTGGTTCAACAGTTAGACTAGAATATGCCTATGAATTTCTTGGTGAAAAATGCACTCTATCACTCTCAAATGGTAAAAAACACAAATGGTAATTTTTTTTTACTTTTATAGATTTTTATAAGTTTTTAGATCCATTAAAATATTATTTTTTTCCTATTAGCCACTCAAATCCAAATTTTTAATATTTTTCACTATATTTTTGAGTGGTGATGATAATTTTTTGAGTTTGAGTGTGAAGAAAACAGGTTATTACGAAAATACGTCATTTTGGTGATGAGTATATTTTTATCACTTTTTCGAACTCATTAAAAGCTTATAAAAAAGTGAAACAAGGAGTTCTTTTTGTGCCATTCTCAGACTCCCTCAACATGAAATGATCATTGAGTACTTTACTATTCAAACACATAAAAGAAAATGAATAATCGTCTATTCAGTGTAGGCTTACCCCTTTTACAGACTGAACTAGACTATTTATGAAAAAAGTATACGTTGACTAATCATGGCCAATAGAGTTCTTTCCTACATTATTTTACCCTTCTTTGGGCTTGAGGAACTAAATTTATGAAAAATGACATTGTGAAGTTTACTCATGTTTTTCTTCTGACTCCCTAAAAATGAAAAACACCAAGCTTTACCTTCTCCGGGTTTGTTAAAATTTTACATTGAAAGAACTAAACAAGTTTTATTTTTATGTCTTTTCAAACTCTTTAAAGATGAAAACGACATCAAGTTATCCCTTCACTCGACTTGTAAAACTTAAACAGTGGAGGAATCATCCATCATGATGAGACCAAACCACTCCTTCCTATGGTTCATTATAAATACAAGAATATGTTATCCTCCTCAAGCTTTCCAAAAATAAAGAGGTACTTGCCAATAATGGTTGGGGAATTTTTTTAAAGAATATTTGTTTTTGTGTTGTAAAAGGATGTATGTCACTCTTGAACATGACACCCTATCACTTTTCTATCTGGTTTGGGAAATCTATTTGCCTCTTAGCTCATCATACCTAATTGAAAGTCTTCAATTTGTTTGGGTATCATTTTTTACTCAAATGTTGCCAAGTCATTATGTCGTGTTGGCGCTATGTTCAAGGGAAGTCCAACCTCAGTCAAATTACTTTTCCATTCAAAAGCCTTGAATTGTGTCAATCATCCTTGAGTTAGTCCTAGATTACTCCAAACTATTTTTCTTCAAAACTTTACATGCTTTTCGTGTCGTAGGTCCTCCTGCAATGGGTCGCTTCCTATCGATTTCAGCTCATTATCTAGGAAGTTGATCCAATGTCCTTCAGTACCTTGGGGCTTGCATGCCTTAATGGCATGTTTCTTGCCTTCGATGATACATTTTCATCATTAACCTTCAATCAAATGATTCTATGAGTATTTGACATCAACACATCTATTCAGACTTCATAGATTGTACTAGAATTACCTTGAGAACCATTGTCATTATTAGTGGTTTCTCTTGCGTTTGTTAACAATTCAAATAATTGACCGGTAATAAGGTGGTTTCTACCATGTTTGACTACGAGACATTCACTCACATGGCTAGATTCATACTATGGATCGAGAGATTTAGATCAAGACCCTGAATCTAGTTTCTTCCATCCAAGTTGTGTGGACTTATTAAATATTTTTGATTGTAAAAATAGATCCATTGATGGTTGCATCCATACTATACCCTCTTTTGACATGGACCTTCAAATGTATTTCGATACTGGTTCTTTGAGACATTTATTCTCTGTGTATGATAATTCCTACCTCAACGATGATTTTATATTGCATTGTAACATTTGATTGATTGTTTCAGGTCTCTGAATACAGTATCTAACCTGAACCTTGGCATGATAAAGTGATTTAGTCATCAAACATATTTTATGACTTTGCACTCTAGGTGGGGAATCGGTTACACATCATTTTGTCGCATTAGTGTGGTGAAGTAAAATTATAAGTGTGGACACAAACAAATTCCTTTAGCCTAATAATGGGTCTAGCCACAACATATACATTCTATGGAAGATTTCCTTAGGTTAGAAAAAATCAAGAGGGCCTACCTCTTGGTACGCTTATCCCATTTGATGATGTTCTTGCTTGATCACTCTGGCTATCTCTCGTTTCCTTCTTCACACACCTGAAATAAATAAACAACAACAGACAAAAAACGTGATAATAGACAAATTGTAATTCAACCTACTTAACAAGTCAAGAAACATTAAGCCATGAAAACATAAGATGAAAAATCATGTAGGAAATCAATTGATAGTTGCATATATTAATATCAAAGAGAGATTACAACCATTTCTCTTAACGTTGTAGTCCTACTCTGACAAGACCAGGTTCCCACACACTTCTGCTAGCATTCCATTATGGCCTCAATCCACAATAGTTTTAAGGCTCTTCCCTTTAGGCTTCACTCGAAACAAAATCACACTTCTCCCTCACACAACTAGATATCTACAACTAGGAATAGCTTGTTGTTTACTCCAAACCAAAATAGCACTAGCACACCAACATTAACACTTCATCACTAGCTTGTGTTTGGGAAGAAGGGAGGTTTATAGAGGATGAATGGATGGGAGATGGATCCTCTTCTCATGGGAGAAGGGTTTATCCCTTGAGGTAGTTCCATAATTATATGTGAAAGGTGCCCAAACTGACATCCTCAACCCCATCCAGCCAAACCATTTACTAGACTTCTGTTACGAAGCTTCTAGAGCTGGAAGCTCTGGCTCCTAGTCTAAAAAACTTTCCATAACATGACCGGTGGGACTGGCACACAGCTCAGTTGCTCCGGTTGGTGCTAGGTATAATGCTAATCTCTGCACATCGACACGGGGGAGACAAAGGTCATTAGTGTTGGTCTTGTAAACTGGGCAAAATAGAAGTTTCAGGGGAAATGGTGCAAAAGGGAATTCATCTGCTCATGAAGAGGGACACAATGGGAGTTTCTTCATGAAGGCAAAGCATGTGGGGTTCACTATAGAGGTCCTATAGGATGAAGGAATGGGGAGTACAAGGACAGTGACAAAATGTTGTGTAAGAGATGCCCCCTAAAGCGTGAAGGCCGACTCGCTAGAGTGAGGGATGAAATGCTTTATGAATTAGTGCGGGGAACCATAGTCTGTCGTCAAAAAACCTACAAGTAAGTACAGATACATATCCATAAATGAGAACTCTGTCAAATGATTCATGAATTGTGGCATGAACGGAGCCATCCATAGAATGATCATGCAGATGGATCCATGTATGGGCGTAGCCATCTGTCAAAGAGGATCATAATGGAACCTCATGGTCTGGTCGCAGCCAGCCATCTGAAAGCGACATGCATATCAACATAACCATGTCATATCACTTCACACCCTAGACTTTTGTGATCTAAGCCCAGGGTCTTACGCTCCAAAACGACCCGATCAAAGTACAAATTCTAACATGTGAATAGATGTGTTGACGTCGAACATGATAGAAAGTCACTTGATTACCAGTCAATGATGTAAATTGTTAACAAGCACAAGAGAAACAACCAGTAATGATAATGGTCCTCAAGGTTCTATCAGCACAATCCACGAAATGTGAATAGAGGAACTGAAGTCGAAAACCCATGAAATCACTTGATCGAAAGCTAATAATGTGAACTTGTCGTCGAGTGTGAAGAACTTTCCATTAGGGCATGCAAGCTCTAAGGTACTAGAATGAAGTCTCTCGGTCAACTTCCCAGATAATGAGTTGAAGTCAATGGAAAGCGACCATGTCGAAGGAGGGCCATAATGTTTCCCACATTATTGACATGAGACAAAAGGATGGAAAATGATTCTGGATGATACAGGGAAACAAAGGTAAGTGTAACTGCAAAAGGACAACTCTTGCACATATTGGTGACACAATTGGAAATTTGGCAGCTTTTGGATCCATAGGATCGGTGGTCATGATGATGTGGCAAGATCAAATCGAGGGATAAAATGAACAATCCAAACCCAAGAAGGTCAATGATACAAACGAGGATATCCCAACTCGACACAAAACAAAGAGTGTCATTTTCAAGAGTGAGTTGCCCACACAACCAATAGATTTCCAAATTTTCCCCCACCATTTCGGGTAGGTACCCCAATTATTTTTTAATCACAAGCTTGAATGGGATAACATATGCTTTCACTGTAAGCTCATCCTTCGGACGAATCCAACCTAGTAAGTTTAACGAGCCCTAGGAAGGAGAAGCTTATGTTTTTCATGGTGACAAATCCGATGTCGTTTAATATTTTAATGAGTTCGACGAAGGTGTAACTCCAAATATTTTTCATGTTTAGAAAGTTTGAAAAAGACACGTAGAAGAAAACTCCAGATATTCCATTTTTATACGTTTGTGTCTCTCGAGCCTGAAAAGGTAGAAAACAATACTTGAGAGAACCACTTAACCATTTCAGTCAAGGAGTACCTTTTTCATAAATAGTGCATCCCAGCCCCAAAAAGGGGTAAACTTATACTGGGTGCACAACGTTTCGCATCCATTAACAAGTTCGAAACGACAAGAGCTCAACAATATTTTTGTGTTTAAAAAGTCGGAAAAGAGCATGAAAGAGAACTCCCCATTTTTATTCACTTTAACGAGTTAAAAATGGAAAAATACTCAGCAATCTTTTCATTTTTTACGAGTCAGAAAAGAGCTTAGAGGTGACTCGTCATGGAGGAATGAGTGGTATAAAGGGTAGCAACTACTTCCGGTAATAACGGAACTGCTCAAAACATGTAGTGGTCAAGAGGCTAGTTAGAAAAACCACTCATTGTTGCGGTTCCTCAGGAAAGTAAAAACAACCAAATGAAAGCATATGATCAGCCAAAGAGATGGTGGCGATGGGATAAAACAACCAAGGCTCATCTAGCAAAAATTAGCTGATAAAAATGGCAATCATGAGATGTAGATTGGGTATGGGTTCATTTTTACACAAGCTTGAACCATGGATAACTCTTCTTGGATTCGGTTTCGTGTTTACACAAGCTTGACATGAAAAACTATGCGTGCTATAAGTTTGCATGCCCCCAGCATAATGATTCAATCAAGGTACATGCCCCCCAAGCTTCATTTCAATCAACTAGGTGGATGGAATGAAGGTTAACTTTCTATATCTTGGAAAGAATCGACTGGGATTTTACGAGATCTTAATCAGAGGCTCGAGTTGGAAAATGGAGTCACTTTGTTTTTTTGATGAGGTTGAGAGAGTAAAAGGGCTATCCTCGAGACCCTTGTTTCATTTTTTAATGACCTTGACACATGACAAGGAACTATGCTCACACCCTTTGTTTCATTTTTTAACAAGGTTGAAACAAGCCCAGGAACTATCCTCATGCTCTTAGTTTCATTTTTTAATGAGGTGGACACAAGACCAAACTATCCTCAGAATCTAATCATGTACCATATGAGAACATGGCTCCCAAGAGGTCTTCACTAGATGGAAGAACCATGCTCCGGGAGGAATACATGTCATTTGGTACCAAAGACAGATCAGGTTCCAATGCCCCCAGTATATAATGTAAAATACCATCTTTGTGATCATTAGTAGATGTGGAGATGGAATGGGTAGCCACATAATTGAGCTATGGCTAGGAAGGTACTGCTTGCAAACAAGAGCTGAGATGATGATGATCCCCAATTTTTGGTACAATTTGGGCTCATATTGGCCTACTTACCTTGCTCAACCATTCATATTTTACCACTTATTCATTCATTTCTTAGTATATTCGTGTGGTTTGTAGGAAGAAGGGCAGGCATTATATCTATGGGACTAATTTCAGGTTCTTGGCATTAAAGAGAGCAAAAGACCACGCAAAAGGAGACAAGGAGACAACAAAGGTGACATTGCGGGTTCATAGGGAGGTTGTCCACAGTCTTGATGACCCTCCTCGTGATTTTCACCTTCACTCCGAGCTCTAACAACTCTCCCCACCGAGCTTAAAGACAGCCAACACGTTCTACAGGATCAGCAGTTTTACAGCAGTTTGACTTTCAGTTGGACAGCCAAGCTCCACGAATGGAGGAAGCCAGCTTGATCTTCATTTTTTATAAATATGAAGGCCGTAGCCTTTGTTAGGAGCTTTTTGAACTTTTGGACTGATATTGTAATTTTTGGAGCATAGCTCGGTATTTGTTCTTGTAAGCCAGTTTTGGCATGACATCAGACTTTTGATTATGAATAAATGCAAGCAGATTTGGATCTAATTCTGAGCTTTTAAGGGAGCTATAGCTCTTAGGTTAGGGCCCAAGCTCAGAGCAATATATCTCCTCTTGTTGTAGTGTTATTTACCTTTCTTTCCAGCATTTTGTTTACTTGTTTTGATATGCATTTCAAGAACACAGTTTGCTGATTTGATTTCTTTAATAGGATTGAGTAGGATTGGTTAATGATTAAATTACTTTCAGCTGCTTAGATTCGGATAGGAGGTTTGCAATACACAGGAGCTCCAAGAAAAGGTTGTTAGAGATCACTGCCATCTCTGTTTAGGGATTGGGGTGCAGTCTATACCAACCACCAAAAAAAACGCAGTCTTTTCTACTTTCATGCAAGCTGCAACACAGTCGGTTCAATCGTGGATCCTTCCATGCACTTTCGCTCTTGAGCCATACCTCGTCATAGCAATTCCATGCATGACTTTTCTTCATGATTTACATCACTGTTTATTGATTTAATAGCACAGGTAGCACTGGTTAATGAATTCTCGTTTTTGGTGCAAGACATAAGTCATTTGTTTTATTTACACTGCTCCATATCATTCTACTCCCTTCTTCTTCTTCTTAACCTCTCCTCAAGCCACCTACTCTACCTCTGTTCAGCTCGTTTACCTTCCAACTCATCCATTGCCACGTAGATTCATCTTTTTGACCTTTCGTTGCTGCCATCCTTATATCCACCAACCAACTCCGTGCACTCTCTCTCCATATTGTTCCTCTGCCCCTGAGCCATCACAAGTTCCATCTCCACCTTACCTATCCACCCAAACCGTTCCATCACTTCACCATCACCCAAAACTTCCACTTACAGCACATCCTGTAGAAGTTAGCAGACTTCCTGTAGAATTCCTTAGTTTCCTGTAGGATCCCCTGCAGACATCCTGTAGAAGCCTGCAAACTTGGTTGCCGAGCATCTGAACGTTGTAGACTTCTAGGGACTGATGCTAGGGACCCTCTGGGACCTCTCCCAACCATCTTGACCTTTCCCAAGCTTTCTCTCCCTTCGCACCACCTCTGCACAGCCAAACCCTAATAAGAAACAAAGCCATAATCACTCCATCCACTTAAGCAAAAATACAAAAACAATGTTCTTTTTCATAGAAGTAGTTTGAGTTCATGCATTTCACATCATTAGAGGTAATGGCATCCTTTTTAGACATTTGCACTTTCATTATTGCATCATAGAGGTCAAACTAGTCAAATTAGGGTTTACTAGGGTTTCATGTTTTGGTTGGCTTTCAGTTCACTCTTGCAAAGTAGATCAATTTCCCTCGAGATAGCCTTCGTCCATCATTTAGAAAGCTTCTTCTGAAGAGCATATAGAAGTTGGCTTGAGCCCTAGCGGACTTGTGCCAGCTGACCAAGTGACAGCTGCGACAAGAGCTAGTACTTGTGCATACAACACCGTCGCTTCCAAGTTTGTACGAACTACCAGGTTGATAAAATTAGAGATAGGAAGCTCCAGGAGTTGTAGCATTATTGCTAAAATACTGGAGCGCACCATCTTTTTGGCGCCGTTGCCGCGTCAGAGTATTAGTCATTGTTGCTTTTCTTCTATTTTCTTACTCTTTCCTTCTGCTAAGTAGTTTATTTCATTTCCATTCTGCAAAAGTAGCATAGACATTTCCTGCTTTCATAAGATTAGCATTTCCTGATTTCATAGATTAGCATTTCCTGCTTTCATAGATTAGCATTTCCTGCTTTCATAGATTAGCATTTCATTTCTGCAAGCGTAGACTAGCATTTCCATTCCTGCAATTTCATTTGAGCAAAGTAGATTAGTTCTTTCCTGCTTTCAGTTTAATTCCGCATCTTTATAGTTAGCTATAGATCAATCTGTTCCAGTTTTGCAGGTACAAAAGAAAAAGAAAAAACAATAAAAAAGAAAGTCTTTCCCATTTCATGCCTCGTAGGAACCGAGATAAATCAGGCAAATTCCTACCCAACACCCCCACCACATCACTGAGTCACCCTTCTCTCTTCTTTGGTGACAGTGACCCAGAAGAACCTATAGGTGAACATCCAGAGATATACAAAGATCCTATAGTAGAAGAAGAGTTAGAGACCACTCCACATGAAGCTATGGCTGATAATAGAAGAGAAGATGAGAGAATAGAAGGTTCCTTCCCCATCCGAGAGACCAATGGAGAGATGAAAATGAAGAACATTAGCCCCTCTGCCTTACCTCACTTCCATGGACTGACTACTGAAGATCCTGATACCTTCCTATTTGAGTTTGTTGTCCTTTGTAGAACCTATGACTATACTGAAGATGAGCAAAAGCTGAAAACTCTTCCCTTCAACTCTTAAGGATGCAGCATTACGCTGGTTCATGGGCTTACCTGGGAATAGTATCACCACTTGCGCTCAGATGCAGCAAGCTTTCAATACCAAGTACAGGGATTATTGTAGTTCTAACAAAACCAAGGGAGAAATCTTTCGAATGACCATGGGAAATGATGAGTCCTTAGAGGATTATGAGGAGAGGTTCCAACTAAGCTATAAGTGGGCCAGGTGCACACTTGACCCTGAATCCCTCAAGTTGGTCCTGCTCCGAGGAGTCCCTGAAGACCTCTTAGATACCCTTCACATGTTAGCTGGGGGGAACATTTACCAACTGCCTTATGAGGAAATCAAGACTGTGTTTAGAAACCACTCCAGGGCAGCTCGGAAATGGGTTAGGGGAAGCCTCCTCTCAACTAGTGTCCCTTTCTCCAAGCATGAGCTTGCAAATCAATTAGAAGATCTCAAGAGTGAGGTGAGACAGACCATTGCCATGCAGCTGGACACATTCAGAATCCAGCAGAAGAAAGAAGAAGCTGAGAGAGCCTTGGCTATCTTCTGCCCTAGGTGCACAAGGAGACACCCTAAGAACGAATGCCCATTGCATTCGGTTGAAGTATGTTTCGTTTGTGAGGAGGACCATCCCACAAATCAGTGTCCAACCTTACCTGGGTTTAAAGCCATGTACCAAGGGACAGAAGCTCCCACTGAACCTCTCTATTACCTCAACCAAAGGAGGCCTCAAGGATCTAGACCTTATCAGCAGGGGATGCAAGGGGCACCTCAAGCTTATTACAGCCCCAACCAATCGACTCCTATGCCTTCCTGGGGTCCCCCTGCTCATCCTTCCTGGTCCATGCCTCCTCCATGGTCTTATCCACCTCAGTACCCCACTCAACCTACTTCTCATTCATATCATTCACATGCCCAGCCACAGCCTCAGTGGAATGTACCTCAGTCGGGGTGGAGACCCCAGTACAACACTCCTCCTGCCATTTTGCCTCCACCACCAGTTCAACCTCAGCCATTACCTCCTACTCCTCCAAGGCAACCTCAAATGCCTGCTCAACCGAACCCGAACCCCAACAATAGACAGGCCCAACAAGTATACACTGGGGAAACCTCATGCCCTACCTATGCTGTGGAGATCCAGGAGATCAACCTTCGATCTGGAAAGACTCTACCAGATCGCCAACCTCCTCCCCTAGAGGATGAGGAAGATAAACAGGAAAGTGAACCAAAGGCTACTCCACCCTTTCCTGAGAGACTAACAGCCACCACACAACCCAACCCAGAGGAGGATGAGCTTCTGGGTGAGCTCAAGTAGTTGTGTGTAAAAATACCACTTCTCCAAGCCATCAAGGATGTGCCAATATACAACAAGCTGGTTAAGGAAAAGTGTTTCAAACACCCAGGCAGGCGGAAGAAAGATGCTTCAACCATCAATGTCATAGGACAACTGTCTGACCTTATGTTAGGACAAGTCATCTGCCCAAAGTACCTAGATCCTGGAAGTCCTGTAGTAGATGTCCACATCAATGGCACCATCATACCTCACACCTTGATTGATCTGGGGGCTGCCATTAATGTGATGACCAGGGACACCATGCTCAAACTCAATCTTCAGGGTTCCTTGAGGAAAACCTCGACAGTACTGCAATTAGCAGATCGCTCCACTGTGACTCCTGAAGGGATTGTGGAGGATGTCTTGGTCTCTATCGACTCTTGGGAATATCCTGCAGATTTCTTGGTTCTATAACCCAAGGCAACGCTTACTGGATATCCTCTCATTTTGGGAAGGCCTTGGTTAGCCACTGCAGATGCTTACATAAGTTGTCATGCAGGAAATATGACCATCAAAAATGGTCCTATGTCCAAACAGCTAGTCCTATACCCTCCTGCCCAACCCTCCTTAGAGCATGACTTACCACTCTGGTTAGAAGAAGGAGAGGAAGACGAGGTGTACTCAGCACCTCTGTGCACCTTAGAGACCACTAGAAGAGACCCCCCAACCGAGGATGACTTGATTGAGACCTTGATCCGGAATCCACCTTCCAGTGCACTATCCTTAGAGAAATTGGTGGAGGATGCCCAAGCTAGCACCTTAGTGGATCTTTATACAACCAATGCTGTCACTCCCAGAGTTAAGAATGTGGAGTTCGGCCCTGAGAGAACGTTGAAGATCAGCTCCTCCCTATCTCCTTCCCAGGAAAAGGAGCTGTGTAGCTTGTTGGCCAGTCACCTAGATGCTTTTGCTTGGAGCTATAAGGAGATGAAAGGAGTCCATCCTTCGATTTGTACCCATCACATATACATCAAAGAGGATTGTAAGCCGGTTAGGCAACCCCAGAGGAGAATGAATCCAGCCCTTAAGGACATTGTCAAGGAAGAATTGCAAAAATTGTTGGATGCCGGATTCATCTACCCCATCTCAGATAGTGAATGGGTGTCCCCTCTGGTGTTGGTTCCCAAGAAAAATGGGAAATGGAGAATCTGTGTGGACTACCGAGAACTGAACAAAGCTACCAAGAAAGACCATTTCCCTCTACCTTTCATAGATCAAGTGTTGGATGGACTGGCAGGAAAGAAGTTCTTCTCTTTCCTGGATGGGTTTAGCGGGTACAACCAAATCCAAATCAGCCCGGAAGACCAAGATAAGACCACCTTCACCTATCCTTGGGGTACTTTTGCCTACTGAGTCCTTCCCTTTGGGCTATGCAATGCTCCTGCTACCTTCTAGAGAGCTGTTTTGAGTATCTTCTCGGAGCTGGTCCATGATGCAGTGGAAATCTATATGGATGACTTCACTCCTTATGGGGCCAACTTTCAGGAAGCATTGTCCAATCTGGGAAAAGTCCTAACCAAATGCATCGAGATGAACTTGTCCCTTAGTCCTGAAAAATGTGAATTCCTAATGACTGAAGGGACCGTGCTAGGCCATACCATTTCTTGCCAAGGGTTGCAGGTGGATCCTAACAAAATTGCTCTCATCAAGAAGGTTCCACCTCCTCAAAAGGTAAGGGATGTTCGGAGTTTCTTGGGATTAGCAGGATACTATCAGAGATTCATTAAAGATTTCAGCAAGCTAGCCTCGCCATTGTTCGGGCTGTTGGCAAAAGATGTGGAGTTTAAATGGACTGACGATTATCAGAGGGCTTTAAATGAATTGAAAGACAAGTTGGTGTCAGCCCCAATCCTGAGAGGTCCAAACTGGGCCCTACCTTTCCACATCCACACTGATGCCTCGAACAAAGCCATAGGTGCAGCTTTAGGACAGGTTGAGCAAAAACTTCCATATGCCATTTACTTTGTTAGCAAAAACTTGTCCAAAGCTGAGCTGAATTACATTGTAACCGAGAAAGAATTCTTGGCTGTGGTCCATGCACTGAACAAGTTCCGACATTATATTACTGGCTATCAAACCTTTGTACATACAGACCATGCTGCAATTAGATATTTAATGAATAAACCAGATGTGAATGCTCGTATTATTAGATGGTTACTTTTATTGCAGCAGTTTGATTTGACCATTGTTGACAAACCAGGTAGAGAAAATGTTGTTGCTGATTTTTTATCTAGATTGGATTTCTCTGCAGATGAGGATGGAACGGTGGATGACCAGATGCCCGATGAACATCTGTTTGCTATTTCAGTACTCTCTCCATGGTTTGCTGATATAGCAAACTACCTTGTTTCAGCACAGTTCCCTCCGCACCTATCTTCCAGAGAGAAGAGCAGAATCATCAGAAAAAGTGCCTCATTTACTTGGATCGGGGGCAATCTGTTCAAGCTTGGCCCCGATCAAATCTTAAGGCGTTGTGTAAGGGAGGAGGAAGTCTTTGATATCCTCCTCGCTTGTCATGATGGGCCTTGAGGAGGACATTTTGCAGCAAAGAGAACTGCCTTCAAGATCCTGCAGGCAGGCTACTATTGGCCCACACTTCATCAAGATGTCAGAAGATATGTCAGCCAGTGTAACCAATGCCAAAGAATGGGGAAACCGACCCAAAAGGATGAGATGCCTCTCCAACCTCAGGTGACTCTCGAGCCATTTGAGAAGTGGGGTATGGACTTTGTGGGCCCAATCAACCCTCCTTCGAGGAAAAGGTCTTACATCATTGTGTGCACTGACTACCTGACAAAGTGGGCAGAGACCAAAGCAATCAAAGCAGCAACAAAAGAAAAGGTGGCCGAGTTCCTAAGAGAAAACATCTTCTATAAGTTTGGCTATCCAAGAGAGCTGGTCACCGATCAAGGGAGCCAGTTCACCTCCAACCTGGTTGAAGATCTACTAGCTCATCACAAGATCAAGCATAGGACTTCCACCCCCTATCACCCTCAAGCAAATGGGCAGGTGGAAGTCACCAATAGAGCATTAGAAGGGATCTTGACTAAGGTGGTGAGCAGCAGCAAAAAGGACTGGGCAGATCGCCTGGTTGAAGCCACATGGGCTTACAACACCACTTGGAAGACCACCACCAGCTTCACACCTTATGAGCTGGTCTATGGGAAGAAAGCTTTGCTGTCCATTGAGTTTGAATACAACACTTTGAGGATGACAGCTCAGCTGGACCTAGATCTCAGCCATGCACAACAAGAAAGGCTATTGCAGCTGAATGGCTTGGATGAGCACCGAATGCAGGCCCTCCTTCACTCAGAAGTGGTTCAACTTCAGAGAAAGGTGTGGCATGACCAACATCTCCATGACAAGCAATTTCAGCCGGGAGATTGGGCTTTGCTGTATGACTCCAGATACAAAGATTTCAAGAGGAAGCTGAGAACCAGATGGCTAGGGCCATATTCAGTGGAAAAATGTCATGACAATGGATCTGTGCTTATTAGGACCATTGATGAGGAAGCCATCCCCATGCTTGTCAATGGGCATCGATTGAAGATCTACAGGAAGCCTCCCTCAAGACAAGAGTTCATCAAAACTATGGAGAAGGCAGTGTTGGTCATAGAGAAGGGTTCTGCCTCTGCTTTGGGCATACCCTGAAGAATCTAAAAAAAAATAAAAATAATAATAATAATAAAGATCCTTGGGTGAAAACCTTTCTGAGGCGCCCAAGGCAGGTGGTAGGGGTGAAAACCTCATTGAGGCGCCCCTATTGTCTTTTCCAAAAAAAAAAAAAAAAAAAAAAAAAAGAGATTGGAAAAAGATCCTTGAGTGAAAACCTCTTTGAGGTGCTCAAGGCAGATGGCAAGGGTGAAAACCTCAATGACGTGCCCCTGTTATCTTTCAAAAAAAAGAGAAAAAAAAAAAGAAAAAAACAAAAGAAAAACAAGGTCAGCAGATTCATTATGTAAAATTGCATGCAGGTGTTCTATGGAGGAGAGGAAGCCTCTCAACTCAAAGCCAAGGGTCCTCATCATGCAGCCAGGACACCTCACCAGCACCTCCTCCAAGAAACCTCATTTTCTCCAAGGCATGTGCAATTTTATTACAGCTTGAGTCTTCTACAGGAAGACGTAGATTTTCTACAGGAAAATGCAGAGTTTCTACAAGAAGATGCAGATCTTCTACAGGAAGGTGCAGACTCTCTACAGGAACGCATCCTTTCTATAGGAAGCGCTGTATTTCTACAGGAAGCTTCCTGTAGAAGCTCAGAACGGGCCAGAATTCATTTCATGAGGCGATCTAACGGCTAAGGATAGGTTTGGACGCATGCATGCCACTGTTGTCAACCATGCACATTGTTGTTATCTTGTTCCACCATCCTTGTCGACATGCAACAAAGTACCTGCACCAGCAAAGCAGATCGATGAGTCTCGAGAAAAAAGCAACTTGTAAATGGAAAAAAACGCTAGAGATCTCACACCATATTCATCACAGTCCGCCTGAGGCTCTGAGAGCATGATCGTGAGGCCATCCATCGTCGTGCAGCATGCACCCAAGGAGGAAGAACTGTTCCAAGACATCCCGCGGGAGTCCTGTAACAGTTAAGCCTGCTAGAGTGGATACCATTCACCGTGCAGGCCATATGAAGGGAAACGTGGGCGCATGCAACTGAAGCATCCCATCCATCGACGGAAGCTCATGAACATGGACCTCCGGGCCTGTGTAAGTCCGCCAGCAGCAGGTAAATCGACTCATCAGCGTCCAAAGAGCCGAAACATCGTGTACAGCCACGCAGGTAAGTGTCTCGACCCTTCCTTCCATCAGATTGCATGAATGTTACTTTGATTGATTGCTTAAGTGTAAAGGTGAATGGGTTGAGCGGCAGTATGGTCAGTTGGCCGGCCACGTCGGCCAGTTAATGGTCTAGTTGGATGTATGGGTGGCGGCCGTGACAAAAAGAATGGGCAGCACGCACGTGAGAGAAATCCCATCGAGAAAACGAGTTCAACAGAAAAGGTGGCGGCAGATCCGCGGGAAGTGATGCGGCAGCAAGTGAACGCACAGTTGAATGATGGGGTGACGTCACCCAATGGTCCGGTGGGGACAGCTCACCCACGCGCCACGGATTCCGCCGAATTCAAAATCTAATCGGCTAGATTGCATTCATGCACTTATCACCCACCAGTTTGAACTCGAGTAGCTATCCTGATCCTTCTGCAGTGTGATACGCCGAGCCTTTGGCTATCAGAGCAATTGAGAAGCACGCCCAAGGCATAGACTGACTGCAATCTCTCCCGAAAACCGCGCGCTGCATTCTACAGGAACGTTGTCATTCTACAGGAACGCTGTCATCCTACAGGAACGCGGTTTTCTACAGGAAAGCGGGTGCCTCACGTAAAAAGGTGGCCAATTAAAGAGGTAACCCTAAACTCTTCATGCAATTGGTTATTAAAGGTGGCAAGATTGTCGTCCACAGTCCGGTCATAGAAAAATGGTGAAATTGTTGTCTGCTGTGCCTATACTGTCATTCTACAGGATGTCGAGTAATTAAACTGTGTGAGTTCCTCAGGGATAAGTTTTGTGGGTTATGTGCATGATATTCTACGCTCTGTCTCAGTAAACCAAAATCTCTTCCACAATCACCACCTCTGGTTAAGAAACTTGTTTTATCATGCCGGGTGGTTTTATAAGACGAGAACCCACTGATTCAACCAAATTAAGGGAAAACCAGGAAGTGGTAGAGCTCTTCACACGGGTTCAATGGATATCTTTTTGTGACAAATTGCAGGGGTACGATGATGAAGTGGCAGAAGAATTTTTGCAGGCTCTGAAGCCGAAATCCAAGACACTGGCCACAGTGAATTTCAGAGGTCTAAGCCTCAAGCTCACCCCGCAATATATCAGTCGGATTACTGAACTTCCGATGGGTTTGCCGTGGGATAAGGAAGAAAGAAATTTGAGCCAGCAAGCCAAGAAATAATTCTTCCCACCTGAGGAGGAATTCTCAGAGGACAAAAATGGAGTGCGAAGAACCAGCTTGCTGCCACCATGGAATGAAGTTAGCTTGCAAATCATGAAATATATAACTTGTGAGGGCCGTTTTAGCATCGTGTATGCATATCACTTTCGGTTGCTCACTGAATTGAGGCACTGGATTGATCTTCCTGTAGAACAAAAACTGAGCATTCCTTATTTCCTGTTGCAGTCTCTAATTGAGTGTGCCACAAAGCTAAAAGAGGGCATACCAGATCAGATAGCCCACCATGGGTTGATCAAGCTTCTTGTGGAGGATGCGCTGCATTCATATAAGGTTCCCCTCTCATGGGAATCATTCCGGAATTTGACAAGAGATGGAGACATTAAAATGTTGATTGAAGGAACGGGTTCCTCCAGCAGTGAGGAACAAGAAGCAGTGGCCGAGGGAAAGAGAGAAAAAGGCCAGAAGACCCTGACCACAGTGCAGAAGAAAGAACAAAAGAAGAAGCATGAGGAAAAGGATGACAAAGAAAAAGGTGGCACACCCATCTTGTCAGCAAGAGAAAAGAGGTTGAAGAGAAGAATGGACAAAGCTGAGGTGGTCCACGTCAGCCCAAGTACCTCATCAGCACCTGCAACCAAAGAAAAAAGAAAAACCCATGCGGCTAAGCAAGAAAAGGTGGTGACACCCGTGTCTACAGGAAAGTAGAAACAGGCTTCTACAGGAAGCCCAAAAATAGAGACAAGGGCTTCTACAGGAAGCCCGAAATTGGCAAAAGGGGCTTCTACAGGAAGCCCGAAAATCATTGAGAAACAGGCTTCTATAGGAAGCCCGAAGACAGAGAAAGGGTCTTCTACAGGAAGCCCGAAAATTACCAAAGCAGGGGCTTCTACAGGAAGCCCGAGAGTGGCTAAAACCGGATCTTCTATAGGAGGCCCAAAATTGGTAAAGAAAGGATCTTCTACAGAAGGCCCGGAAGTGGGCAAAGCAGGGTCTTCTACAGGAAGCCCGAAATATGAAAAGAAGGGGCCATCTACAAGGAGCTCTGAGAAAGCAAAACGCAAGGAAGAGAAGGCTGGTATTCTCGAAAAAGAGGCAGTAGCTGCGCTGGCCGCCCTCAGTACACCTCCAAAGCCGAAGGAGAAGAGAGGGAGGGAGATCCCTCTACCTTTTGGAGCCAGGAGAAGTAAGAGAATAAACACGAGCAAGCCCCAGCCTCCACCAAGCAGCCAAGCAATTTTAGGGGGTGTCCCTACTCCACCCAGTAAAAGATCCCCCTCTAAAACATCGGCCACCCCCGAGAAGGGAAGCCCAAAAATAACTTCCTGGACACAAAGGATAGGCCAATCGGCTTCCGAAGCCCAGCTCAAGGAAATAGAAAAGGGGGAGGAAGCGCCACCATCATCACCACCAGGGGCAGAAAAGGCGGGGCCACCAAGTACAGGAAAGGAGGAGCATGCTCCGGGCTCTAGTTCTCGGCGAAGGACGAGGAGCCGGAGCAAAGTTGCTCAAGGATGAGCAAATGGTTTAGCTGGGGGGTGATGATGAGCCCCAATTTTTGGTACAATTTGGGCTCATATTGGCCTACTTACCTTGCTCAACCATTCATATTTTACCACTTATGCATTCATTTCTTAGTATATTCGTGTTGTTTGTAGGAAGAAGGGCAGGCATTATATCTATGGGACTAATACATGATGATTTCAGGTTCTTGGCATTAAAGAGAGCAAAAGACCACGCAAAAGGAGACAAGGAGACAGCAAAGGTGACATTGTGGGTTCATAGGGAGGTTGTCCACAGTCTTGATGACCCTCCTCGTGATTTTCACCTTCACTCCAAGCTCTAACATCTCTCCCCACCGAGCTTAAAGATAGCCAACACGTTCTACAGGATCAGCAGTTTTACAGCAGTTTGACTTTCAGTTGGACAGCCAAGCTCCACGAATGGAGGAAGCCAGCTTGATCTTCATTTTTTATAAATATGAAGGCCATAGCCTTTGTTAGGAGCTTTTTGAACTTTTGGACTGATATTGTAATTTTTGGAGCATAGCTCGGTATTTGTTCTTGTAAGCCAGTTTTGGCATGACATCAGACTTTTGATTATGAATAAAGGCAAGCAGATTTGGATATAATTCTGAGCTTTTAAGGGAGCTATAGATCTCAGGTTAGGGCCCAACCTGAGAGCAATAGATATCCTCTTCTTGTAGTGTTATTTACCTTTCTTTCCAGCATTTTGTTTACTTGTTTTGATATGCATTTCAAGAACACAGTTTGCTGATTTGATTTATTTAATAGGATTGAGTAGGATTGGTTTATGATTAAATTACTTTCAGCTGCTTAGATTCGGATAGGAGGTTTGCAATACACAGGAGCTCCAAGAAAAGGTTGTTAGAGATCACTGCCATCTCTGTTTAGGGATTGGGGTGCAGTCTATACCAACCACCAAAAAAAACGCAGTCTTTTCTACTTTCATGCAAGCTGCAACACAGTCGGTTTAATCGTGGATCCTTCCATGCACTTTCGCTCTTGAGCCATACCTCGTCATAGCAATTCCATGCACGACTTTTCTTCATGATTTACATCACTGTTTATTGATTTAATAGCACAAGTAGCACTGGTTAATGAATTCTCGTTTTTGGTGCAAGACATAAGTCATTTGTTTTATTTACACTGCTCCATATCATTCTACTCCCTTCTTCTTCTTCTTAACCTCTCCTCAAGCCACCTACTCGACCTCTGTTCAGCTCGTTTACCTTCCAACTCATCCATTGCCACGTAGCTTCATCTTTTTGACCTTTCGTTGCTGCCATCCTTCTATCCACCAACCAACTCCGTGCACTCTCTCTCCATCTTGTTCCTCTACCCCTGAGCCATCACAAGTTCCATCTCCACCTTACCTATCCACCCAAACCATTCCATCACTTCACCATCACCCAAAACTTCCACTTACAGCACATCCTGTAGAAGTTAGCAGACTTCCTGTAGAATTCCTTAGTTTCTTGTAGGATCCCCTGCAGACATCCTGTAGAAGCCTGCAAACTTGGTTGCCGAGCATCTGAACGTTGTATACTTCTAGGGACTGATGCTAGGGACCCTCTGGGACCTCTCCCAACCATCCTGACCTTTCCCAAGCTTTCTCTCCCTTCGCACCACCTCTGCACAGCCAAACCCTAATAAGAAACAAAGCCATAATCACTCCATCCACTTAAGCAAAAATACAAAAACAATGTTCTTTTTCATAGAAGTAGTTTGAGTTCATGAATTTCACATCATTAGAGGTAATGGCATCCTTTTTAGACATTTGCACTTTCACTATTGCATCATAGAGGTCAAACTAGTCAAATTAGGGTTTACTAGGGTTTCATGTTTTGGTTGGCTTTCAGTTCACTCTTGCAAAGTAGATCAATTTCCCTTGAGATAGCCTTCGTCCATCATTTAGAAAGCTTCTTCTGAAGAGCATATATAATTTGGATTGAGCCCTAGCGGACTTGTGCCAGCTGACCAAGTGACAGCTGCGACAAGAGCTAGTACTTGTGCATACAGCACCGTCGCGTCCAAGTTTGTACGAACTACCGGGTTGATAAAATTAGAGATAGGAAGCTCCAGGAGTTGTAGCATTATTGCTACAATACTGGAGCACACCATATGGGATGATAGTTTTAAAGGAGTTACCTGGTGACCAATGAAAGACAATTGATCAATGGTCACTCTCCTCCCTTTGTGTGGAAAACAAACCACAGGGAAAAGAAAAGAAACAAGAGCTCCCATGACATAAACATAGTCATGCCCAAGGAGAAGATTGAGATCTAAGGGACCTTCGGCTGCCATCACGTCTATATAGATGGTCTTTCCTCCCAAAGTAATAACGAAGTTTGGAAGGATCCCTAAGGGTTGACTCGTTCCTCCATTGAAAGCCACCAAATTCTGAGTGACAGGTACAAGCTATGTGGAACCCAAAGCTTTTCAAGTAGTAGAATACATGATGTTGATAGGACATTCCTTCATTCAATATAGTGCCATGTACTACCATATTATAGGCTTTTATTGTGATCTCGAAAGGCACATAAGATGGGAGGCAGAAAGTAGTCAATGGATCCCAATCGAAAGAGACGATAGAACTACTTGGTGTGGGTATCATTTGATTGTCCCCATGTTGTACAGGAATAGGAGAAGGACTCTCCTGAACAATTGGGACAGGAGGGTCACTCTTCGATTCATGACAATCTAAGGAGATGAGAAGGACATGAGCAGTATGATAACCACTCTCTCCTAGAGCTAAGTGAACAACTGGTGGCTGAACTAGGTCAAAATTCTTTTCAACCAATGGTTGGTCGGGAACAGACACAAGAGAATCTCGCTTAGGAAGAGAAGGATGAGAAGAGATGAACCTAAGTCAATCTCTTGACCAACTGGGAGAGGGTCAAAAGAAAGCCTCCGATAACCAGTAGGAAGTTGGGGTTGAGGAGCTGCAAGGTTTTCCAAAACTTTGGAAGCTTTATCCATAAGAGGAAAAAGGTGAAGAAGATGCCTTCCTTCACATAACCTATAGGGGAATCTAATCTTTCCTTTATTCTTACCATAATTAGTTGAAGGTGCAACATCGATATGATCTCCAGAGGTCGATGCAGATAGTCAGTTCAGGTCTTGAGACCATACCTCTAAGACTCTCAGAATGCCAGGATAGTCTCTAAGGAGATGGTCACCCTTACACAGCCTGCAAGGGAATTTTACCTTCTGTGGAGGTTTAGAAGGTTTGTCAATAAGAAGTGCATTTAAAGCAATAGTTTCATGGTTGGCCTCTCTCTTATCTGACTTTTTTTTCTTAGCGTCCTAGTTACTAGATTTGAAACTTTCATCAGGCGAAGTAGAAGAGGGGGGCAAAGAAATGGGGGAAGAAAGCGAGGGGTCAACCATAGAATCATCGTGACATGATTCAAATGAAGGAGACATTTGGACATGAGTCGAGGCACTCGGGACCACTAAGGTTGAAAATAACTAGACAAGTAAACCAATGATTAACCTAGGGAGGGACAATGTTGCCATATAAGGAGCACCAGAATTTCCAAAAGAAGGAAAAGGACTAGGATTCCCATCCGAGGGGAACCCTTGATTGGTAGACTCTGGAAATGTTGCCATTGTAATCGAATATAAAGAATTACTAAGGAAGATAACTTTTACCAGGAATATTTCATGGGAAGTTAATGTTAGAACACTGAAACAAAACTTTACCTTTTCATGTTTTGAGAGTCGAGAAAAGGACGAAAGATGACTCCAGTCGCTTTCGGAGTTAACAAGCTCGAAAGGAAAAGTGATCGAATGATATTTTAAGTTTAATGAGTCAAAAAGATCAATTGACTACTCTGGATGATCTAGGTAAAAAGGATTACTAGGCAACCATGAACCACAAAATACCTCCCAGTGAACCGAGAACTATTGGCAGGCAATCTCCCCGAATGTTGTGTTCGTTGTATCATGTTTGCAAGGCAGCCGACTCGACTTCCTATGGATAAAGGATTGTAGCCTAGAGGGGTCTCCCATTATATACTCGATAGTACAGGGAGCACAAATATGTACTAGCACTGTCTAGTGTCGAAGTGAATGACAACTGCTAGGTATAAAGCTGTCGGAACACGTCTCTAGCCTAGACCTTCTAGATATGATCGTTAAGTTTCAATGTTTCCTTAGGTTAATTCAATAAATTTTAATGGTTGATCTTGAATTAGGTTTCAATTACAAGGCCCTACCATTTTCATCTGAAAACTCCTATATGCATCTATATGAGAAAATAGATCTTTGTCTTCGATGAAAGTTATCACTAATTGAGAGATAGAGAACACAAAATTAATGCAACAATCGAAGAATGAAATCTTTCACTAATAAATCTCCAAAATGAACTTAATCTTCCTATAACAACATAAGAAGTTTTATTTCATTTCCAATGCTTATGATGATGCAATTCTACCTTCTCAATAACGATACTAATGCAATATTTTTGCTTAAGTAAACTAGAATGATGTTCTCCTTTTAATAAAATGCAAAATGAATCTTTCACATAAAGCACTTTTAATGAAACTTTTCACAATTCTAAACAAACAAGCATCAATAAAATCCAAAGCATGATAAATGAAACCAAAAATAACCTATTCCCTAAATCGAACCAACCAAACACATAAATGCTTCAATCAAGAAACCAAGCAATGTAATCTATGCTTGGAAAGATAAAAGAGACACTCGAAATAAGAGAAAAAATGAGACTCTTTCAGTCATTCAATTGAAAACAAAGCATCCTAGTCACTTTTGGGAGGAAGAAGAGAGTCTGAGGGTCAAGACACACTAGCACTAGAATGGGCGAAATTCTGATTTTTTCTTAACTCAGACACCAGAGCAACTTTTGGACCAAAAGTAATGCTGATCAGCATGACCGGCATGACTTTCAGGCTAAAACTAGCTTTGATAAGCATAATCAGTGCGACTGTTTGGGAAAAAATAGTGCTAATAGAGGGATTCAAGAAAAAATAAAAAAGAACTTCACACAGATCCAGACTTAATACATCAGAGGGTGGGTTAAACTAAGCAAGCACACAAACCAAGTTAAATGAGGCTCTCTAGTTAGGGAGAAGATGGTCTAAAGGGCTTGCGGGGTCGAAATCATCAAAGAAAAACACACTAGCCAAGATCGAGGGTGAACCTTAATATTCACTTACAAGCACCGACATGACTGCCTAACTAACAACAAGCACTAGAAGTTGGTTGGTGTGACTGTTCCTAAGCATATTGTGCTAATCGATGCAACTATCAGCCGATTAAGCGTGCTGATCAAAGGAGCTAAAAAAAAAATGAAAAAGAGACCAGATCTGCTACTATGAATTTCAAACATAGGCCAGTAAGCAGGAGAAACGACATAGAACCAAAGGCAAAAATTGGAACTAGAAAAGTTCACACGAAATCATGAAATCTAGGACAAAAAAAAGGAATGGGTCCCTAATCGAGTTACCAATTTCTGGTGAAGTAAAATTATAAGTGCAGACACAAAAAAATTCCTCTAGCCCAATAATGGGTCTAGCCACAATAGATACATTCTATGGAAGATTTCCTTAGGTAAGAACCAATCAAGAGGGCCTATCTCTTGGTACGCTTATCCCATTTGATGATGTCCTTGCTTGCTCGCTCCATCTATCTCTCGCTTCCTTCTTCACGCACCTGAAACATGTAAACAACAGCAGACAACAAATGTGATAATAGACAAATTGTAATTCAACCTACTTAACAAGTCAGGAAACATTAAGCCATGAATACATAAGATGACAAATCATGCAGGAAATCAATCAATAGTTGCATATATTAATATCAAATAGAGATTACAACCATTTGTGTTAACGTTGTAGTCCTCCTCTCACAAGGCCAGGTTCCCGCACACTTATGCTAGCATTCCGTGATGGCTTCAATCCATAATAGTTTTAAGGGTCTTCCCTTTAGGCTTCACTCCAAACCAAACCACACTTCTCCCTCATACAACTAGATAGCTACAACTAGGAATAGCTTGCTATTTACTTCAAACAAAAATAGCACTAGCACAACGACATTAACACTTCAACACTAGCTTGTGTTTGGGAAGAAGGGAGGTTTATATAGGATGAATGGAAATGGATCCTCTTCTCATGGGATAAGGGCTTATCCCTTGAGGTAGCTCCATCATTATAGGGGAAAGGAGCCCAAACTGACATCCTCGACCCCATCCGGCCAAACCATTTACCAGACTTCCGTTATGAAGCTTCGAATCATAACTTAAAAAACTTTCCATAATAGGATTGGCATGACTGGAACACAACTTAGTCACCCCGGTCAGTGCTAGATATAGTTTTAATCTTTGCACATCAATGCGGGGGAGACAAAGGTCATTAGCGCCTATCTTGTAAACTGGGAAAAACATAAGTTTCAGGGGAAATGGTACAAAAGGGAATTGATCTTCTCATGAAGAGGGACACAATGGGAGTTTCTTCATGAAGGAAAATCATGTGGGGTTCACTGTAGAGGTCCTCTAGGATCAAGGAACAGGGAGTACAAGGAGAGTGACAAAATGTTGTGTAAAAATTAGGAAAATGGTTGCCAATTCAAATTTTTCGCTATCCATCAAAATGTTCGAAATCATCCCCTTAGATGGTCAAAAGCCAAACAATCCCAAAGAGAATGAAAATCTTGGATCTCTAGGCTCAAAAACCTATTTTTGTCTTCCTGCATAGTTCCCTAATCCATTTTGTATATTTTCCTATATATTCACAAGCTCATGTAATATACTAAAATAAGAGACAATAATATATTTCTACTCTTTACAATGGAAGCACATAAAGATCGAGAAAACAATAATCAACAAGAGGAAGAACATCAAGGGCACATAAGACAATAAATATATGGGGAAAACCACAACTCAAAACCCCATTATCTATATTGCATTAATCAAAAACCCAAGATGAATATACAGTGCTTGTTCTCACAAGAACAATCCCACCACTTAGTAAAATGAATCTCCCAGCTCACAAACAAGCTCAAGCAAACTCCAGACTTCTTATTTTCTCTCCAAGCCTCGTATTTCCTTGCATCCTTGGTCAAAGAATTTGGATAAATACAATATGCTCTGCTCAACCTTGAGATTAACATACACAATTATTTCCTATCGTCCACCTGATGACTTCCTTTGGCCAATACTTAGCCAATTTTCCAAGCCTCAAAACTTCTAATTCTTTGCACAATTCCTGTGAGAATTAGCCCGTATTAAAAGGGAAATTCCACATGCATAACTGCGCAATCCCTTCTAGGTTCAGTTCTTGATTTCATGCAACATCTGTACAACTCAAAAAATTATACAAAAAATAGTACACTGTCCCTACACTTTAGTATCAACTAGGACTTTTTAAGAATCGACATGCATGAGTTTTTGATGAGGGAATCTTCGGTTAACTGGAGTAGCACTAGTTGAGTGCACTAATGCATCGAATGGATGTTAACTCACTATTAGTTCCTCAAGCCATTTGGAACTAATTTAACTTGACTTAACTCAGTAAACTAATTTAACTAATTACCACACATACTTAACTCATCCTAGACCCCTATAATATAGGGATTACATATACAAGACTTCAGAAAGACTTCCAACCCGAAATTCCTAAGTTAACTAAGTCAAATCACTCTAGTTAACTAGTACAAGTTTCTATGTGAATAAAATTTGATTTTAATTCTGAGTTTAATTCAAGGACATATTAAACTGGAATTTCTGGATTCTATTTTTATCATTTCTTGTTGCTATTTTCAACACTCCCTCTCAACAAGAAAGGAATTCAACTCAATCCCAATCCTAAACCTTTGGAATTTTCTACATGCAACACTTCTCTCTAGTTTTGTTGCTCCAACAATTCTAGACACAAAAAAACATCCAACCTGAATCAGAATGATGCCACTATCATCAAAGTCTTTGACTACTATTGCCTCCATCGATAGAAAACTTTGTGCTTCTATTGACTCTGCCTTTTTGCATTGTTTTCAACCCTCTCTACACTCTTCATTATGAAAATTCTCTAGCCTCTGTCACTATCATCTCTTACTGCATCAATCCCACTGATTCCTCTTGCTATTATGTACTTTAGGCTCTTGTAGCAACGTATGATCCATGAGATAAAACCACTCAATGGACCCTACCCAATTTCAGCCCCCTTGGGACTATCATTTTGCATCGCCCCACCTCACACTTGGAGTTATGGATGCATGTGATCCCTCTACCCACCTTGTTCGAAATTCCCCCTACTGGAGGTCTCTACATGAGTGGATGCTTCGACTCGATCTCCTCTCTGCTTCTCCAATTGTGGCTACTCCACAATTGTGTGAGACTACTTCCTAGGTTGCATGTTGAGAGGTAATTTACTCTCACTCTCAACCACCAATTCTCTAACCTTTTCCTTGCTCCTTAAGGCTTTGCATGCACCTTGAACCTCAATATCATATAGGTTCTTGGCTAGCACACTAATATGTTTCATTTGTCCCACCGTCACCAAATTTTCTAGAAAAAGAGCTGATTTTAAATAAGCGATATCTCCCTCATACGAACTCTGATTTGGCTGATAGTTTTTTTGAATTAGGGTATTTTTTCACAAGGAATCCAAATCTGATATTTTTTTTGAAATTTTTTTAGAGAAGTTTTCATATCCTCTCTACAAACTCGTGGCCCAAAATTCAAAACATTGAAATCTCCTCTAGTACACTGTTGTCAACTATGATACCATTTAGAAAATCCTCTAGATTCACAAGATCATGTAATCTACTAAAACAAGAGACAAGAATATAATTCTACTCTTTGCAACGGAAACACATAAAGATCAAGCAAACAATAACTGATAAGAGGAAGAAAATAAAAGGCACGTAACACAATAAATATCCGGGGATAGCCACAGCTCAAAACCCCACTATCTGTATTGCATTAATCAGAAATCCAAGATGATAATACAATTCTTTTTCTCACAAAAAAATCCCAAGTACTCAGTAAAATCAATCTCCCATCTCACAAGCAAGCTCAAGCCAAATCTAGGCCTCTTCTCTACTCTCCAAGCCTCCTATTTCCTTGCACCCTTGGTCAAAGAATTTGGATAAATACAATATGCTCTACTCAACCTTGAGCTTAACCTGCACAAGTAGTTGTGCAGGTGGAGTTGGGGCATCTTTGTAGCAAGATCAACGTGCCAACCGAGTGACTCAAGGGCAAGTCACGACCTTTGTCTTTGGGGCCTATTGGGATGGGGTCCCCTGGGCCAGTTTTTGGTTTGAAAACCCAAGTTTTGATGTAAATTTTGGTGAAAAGATGTAAACTCTCCATAATTTGTGGATGCGAACGTGTAGATAATTATAGGTAAAAAGGGGTTTTAGCCCCTTGATATTTTGTTGTGTTTGGTCAAGCGTGTCAGCTTCTCCTAAATGTTTGTTGTTACTTGGTAAGCTTCGTCTAACCAAGGTCCCAACCAAGCCTTAAGCATGACCTCCTTCTGTTGGGATGCTTGTACCTGTGTGTATAGCTACTTCCCCTCCAGCAACTTGGCGAGGCAATGTTCTGGAGAAATTGAGCCCACCATCACCTAGACCTCATCATACTGCTTCTGCAGCTCACAAACTTTTGTGTTCAACATCTACACGGTTGGGTCTTCCTGTAGAGTTATCACTAATTCCGTCGCCTGTTTAAATAAGGCTGAGTAGTCAGTGCTTGTGACATCCAAAGTGGTCACTCCTTTTATAGCGGCTCCGTGCTACTCCCTAACCTCAGGCAGAGTCGAAGGCTGTAATTTAGCTGTAGCTCTGTGATTTTCATGTTGAGTTTAAATTGAACTCTCCCAACCTCTACCATTGCCTTGTAGATGCCTTCAGCTAATTTTCATATCTTGGCCTCTAGTTGTGCATCCTATGGTATGTGCAACTATGACACTGTTCTACACGCCTCTGCTACTGCAGCTACCAACTTGGAATTCTATGCCTGGATAATATCTCTCTCCTTCAGGGCCTATGTCTTCTCGATGAACATTTGTTCATTATTCACTTGGTACTCGCTCATTAAATTGTGAGCACACTATTCCCGAGATCTCAATTCCTCTATTACTCCTGTCTGCAATGCATGAATAATTTTTTTGGGGAGCACTACAGTGTCTAGCCTAACATCCTTAAGGGTGCTTAAGATAACTGAGTCATCAACCGATTCTACTCATAGGAACTCTTCTGGTAGGGAAACCGTGAAAAGGTCCAATGTCCTTACTAGTTCTGTATCCTAGCTTGTCCCCACCGTCAGGCTCATTTGTGTTGTGCTCGCTTGACTTGTGCCCACCTGTATCCTGCTAGTTTGGATCTGCAGTTCACACAGATCCTTCTTGACGTTCCCCAGTGTCTGCATATACTGCTGCTTGAACTGGTGCAACAACTTAGTTGTAGTATCCCTGACTTTGTCACCCATCTTATTAAGATCACCCTCTGTCAAGGTCATGGGATCCACATGCATTTTATCTGACTTCTGCTTCTTGCGGGAGCCCTCCTTCTGTTGTTCTGTGCGCTTCCTTAGATAAAATGGGGTGCTCTACCCCTCATCTCCTCTGCCACCTTGTTCAGATTGTTCTTCCTCCTCTGTTACGGGTGAAGGGGATTTACTGCCTCTCTATGACTTGTGATGTTCCTGCTCAGCCTGCTCCTTTGTAGTGCACTCCTATTCCATCCGAGCCTTCTCGGTAGATTCCTTCTTCCGTTGTGCAGACAATTTTTGTGCTGCTTGTTTTGCTGCATCCTTCCTCTTTTTCTTAGTTACGATTCTCTCACTCTTACTAGTTTTGGCATCCAAATATGATGGGGCATGCCACTCTGCCGGTAAGTGGTTGATCACCTCCTAAATTTCATAATTTGTGACAAAGTATAGTAAATCATACCATTTCTGTTGCGGGTCTTTGTGCACCTGAATGTAGATGCGGTGGAAATCATATTTAAATGTCGCATTGTTGTTGGGAAAAGTATCCAATACGAAATGACCCTATCCCACTCTATGGGTGATAGTACCTCAGCAACAACCGAATGCAAAGCTATTCAAGATTACTTCTTTATGAGATGTAAGAGAGGGGAGAAAGAGATCCACTAACCGTTGTCTTCCGCTAATGTTTGATCCAATCTTCTCTCCTTGCTGCTTGCTCCCAGCTCCTTGCTCTTTCACTGGCCCAGCTACACAAAGATCCTGCAAAAGTACAAGAAAGGGAAACTACAAGAAGCATACATCCATAACTGATTCAAGGATTAGAATAAATCAAATATACACGCATCAATACGCCACAAAGACAAATGCATATAGAAGAACCTCAAATGCTTTATTAATGGAAGAAGTAAAGTTCTGAGAGTGTTACAACCATAAGAGGCCCAATCCAGCAACACCTCCCAGCAGAAAGAAATCTCCTCTTCACCTCCTTCAAAGCAATCTCCCAATAGTTCTATACTCAAACCAACAGCACTTCCTTACATTCACCAGATTCCAGCCTCCCTAGACCTCATGAGAGAGCTCTATATATAGGAGTTTTGGAGAAAGGATGAGTCAGCTTGAGGCTGGCATGAAGCTGACTAGTGTCCTCTCCCACTTCAGTTATACTTCAGTTCTTGAGTCCACTTGGAGTTTCTTGCTTCCACTTGGAGATCTAGATCCTCTTACTCATCACAAGGCGAATTCCCTGATCCAAGTGTCATTTTGGAAGCTTCCTGGGCATTTGACACCTTGCAGAATGACTGTGCCACTTGGCCAATCTAGCCCAGCGCAGGTAGTCTTCATTAGATTTGACATTCAGCGCAGGTACAGAGTGGAGCAGTTGACATTCAGCGCAGATGCTCAGTGGAGCAGCTGACATGATCCAGAATTAGCTTGTTTTTGAGTGTTTTCAGGTGGAGAACTGATTTTCAGTGCTGTGGTTTGCTGACCTTGTTCCTCTAGGGGTAGGAACAACATGTTTAGGGACTTTGGATCCCTTAGATTATCGAGATTTCATGCTTCATGCTGTTAGGCACAAAAATGTCTATAACAGTTGCCCCTTAAAGTATGAGGCCGTTTATCGGGTGAAATGCTTTATCAGGAGGATCCGAAGTTCATTCAATCGCTGAGAGGTGCCCTGTAATAAAATACAATACAATACATTATTTTTCATTCTGCTTTCATGATCTAGCTGAGGCGGGAATTCCCATGCTCAGCTTTATAAATTCATTTTGGTACATAGAACAGACAATCGTCTGATGGTAGACTGATAATTCTCTGCTGAAATTATCATCCTTTGAGTAGAATGATCATCTGCTGCAATGATGTACATATCAAATGCCTTTATATTTGCTGAATATATATCGCAGCCCGGATGGATGAAACTAGATCCGGGGTCTTCAAACTCGTTCGATCTTCACTCTAAGTACAAGTCGATCCATGTGATAATTGCGCTGAAGTCGAACATGGAAAGACGTCGCTTGATTACCGGTCAATAATGTAAACCGTTAACAAGCGCGAGAGGAATCACTAATAATGACAATGACCCTCAAGGTACTGCAGTACAATTCACGTGGTGTGAATAAAGGACTTGGCATCGAACACCACGCAAAATCTTCTGGTCGAAGATCATTGATGTATACCTGTCGCCGGAAGTGAGAAACTTGCCATTGAGGTATTTGAGCTTCAAAGTACTGAGGGGGGTGTTCCTAGATCAACTTCTTGGATAATGAGCTGAAGTCGACAAGAAGCAATCCGTCAAAGGAGGGCCTTAATGAATCCCACATCAGTGACACGGAACGGAGCTAATGATTTTAGTGGAGGTGAAAACAATCTGTGAAATATGATTCAGGGTGGCGATCATGGGTGGATGAAGGATAATGTATGGCAGTGGATGGGACACGGTTGACTCTTTCTAAACAACATCTCTTGAACATATAACGACACTGATGTGATGGATCGGTAGCATTACCCCAAATGTGGATGGTTTGGCGAGGACCATGGTGATGAGACCGGTGAATGAAACAACCCAACCCGATGTGATATGGAGGACAAAGTGTCATGTTCAAGAGCGACTTGCTACCATTAAAGCTTTGAGGTTCTCCCAATTTTTCCCCAGTCATTTCTGACCAGTACCTCTTTATTTTTGTCAAGCTTGAGGAGGATAACATATGCTTGTTCTATAACCTGCCCTTCGGGCAAGCCCATCGCTATGTTTTAACGAGCTTAGCGATAGGGAAACTCATTCTCGTCTAAAGACAAGTTTGTCGCTATTTAATCATTTTAACGAGTCTAATGACAAGGAAAACTCAGTCCTTTTCATTTTTAGAGAGTCTGAAAAGGTACAGAAAGTTAACTCCAAAATTCCTTTTTCGTCAGCTAATCCCTTAAGTCTGAAAAAGTATAAAACAATACAGAAGGGATGAGTTTTCGATTACTTTAACGAGCCGAATAAAACAAGCGCTCGACCTTTTTGTGTAATAATCCCTCAGGTCCAAAAAGATTAAAATCTAGAGGAGGGATAGCTCTTCCAGTCCTTTTAACGAGCTGGAAGGCCAAAACTCGGCAAACTTTTCATATTTTACGAGTCAGGAGAAAAGAGCTCAAAGAAGACTCGTCTTTTGAGGAACGAGTGATAAACAGGGATAGCAGCAGATTCCAGGTACAGGTTGGAATTTTCCAATCACAGCAGTGTCACAAGGATGGCTAGGTGAAATCACTCTTCGCAGCTGTTCCTCAAAATAGGTAAACACTCATATGGAGGTGAACGATTGGCCAAATGGAATGGAGGTGGCAGGTGCAAACACGACCAAGGCTTTTTATGGCTAATAATTTTACGATCACAAATGGTTATTTACCAGTACTGGGTTCATTTTTTAAAGAGCTTGAATGCGCCAAAACACTGCTCAATGCTTATGTTTATTTTTTAACGAGCATGAATTCCGCGTTAAAACTGCTCGGATCTCGCTTTTCTATTTTTTAACGAGCATAAATTCCGCGGTAAAACTGCTCGATTATACCAGTCGTAAGATAAGAATGTCTCCTGTGAGATAGCTATTTTTTATGGAGCTTTATCTCACGAAGCTATGCTCCCAATTTGGCGAATTTTGACCTTTGCCCCACATCCTTTCTTTATGCAAGTTAGGAAACGACTAATCCAAAAAAACAGATAAATAACCGCTCTTTGCTTGCACTCCAAAAGGTTTGCATGCCCCCAGGTATAAAATACAATTTCAAGGTTGCCCCTACTTATCCCATAAAACATTTTTTTTAAAGGGTGAGGCTTACCTCTTTCAGGTTACCCAAAGACTGTTCTGTTAATCTTCCAAACTGAACACTTCTTCGGTGATGTCTACCGAAATAGACAAAGGTGGGTGAAAAACAGATTATTCCAATCACATAACTTTGACAAAAGAATCTTATTCCAGAAAAACCCCTCTTCCTAGATGGACGGGGTACGGACTAGTCATATTCTCCCGCGGAAATCTACTCTATACCCAAGGTTTTCTCTGCCCAAAGCAGACCAGGATGCATGCCCCCTGGGTTCCAATCCCATCTTTCCGAATCACTCGCACTCATCGGGAAGGAGGACTGGGGGTGGAGACATTTCTTGGGTGGATAGACCATTGAGGGTTGGTATGTGACTATTTGCGATGCGTGATCCCGGAAATGAAAGTTGGTCTACGAGCTTGACCATTCTTCCTTCGTGTGGAAAACACATTACTCTAAAGAGTGAGGAGACTATAGCTCCCATGCAATATATATAGTCTCGTCCAAGGAGTAGGTTATAATCCAAGGGTCCTTGAACAACCATCACGTTCATCTGAACGGTCTTCCCTTTCAACGTAACAGGTACATTGGGGAGGATCCCTAATGGTCGACTGGTTCCTTTATCAAAGCCCGAGAGATTTCTTATCTCAGGCAAAAGCTCTGGGGAACCCAGTGCTTTCCAAGCAATAGAGGAAAGGATACTCACAGATGCCCCTTCATCAATGATAGTTCTAGCCATTACCATTCTGTAGATTTGGACTATGATTCTGAATGGTAACCGGGGTCTGCCTAGTTGGTTCCAATCAAAGGACACAACCAGGTTGCTTGGTGGTGGGACCGAATACACGGCCGGATATGACCTTGACGATGTTCCTTCCTGCGATAAAGGAATGGGCGCATTGCCTTGATGCCCATCAGAGTCTGTGTTGATGAAAAGAATCTGGATGGTGTCATCCTTATTCTCTTCAGTGAGGGTGTCATTTGAAGATGAATCTTCAATGATGGTGTCATTTGAAGATGAGACCTCTGAAGGTGGAACCTGGTCAACTGCCGTATCGACCTTTAGACTTTCGTCTGGTCTGGATTCAGTAGGTTCATTTTCAATGACTGACGCTTCAGCTGACCACTTGAGCGGGCCAGCTGTATTTTCAACCAACGAAGGACTTGGCACGAGTTTTTTGTATCCAGGAGGAAGTCTCAATGGTGAAACCGGACGGTCTTCCAAAACTCTCTTTGCTTCGTCTAAGAAGGGACAACGGTGGATGGTGTGATCGCCTTTACACAGTTTGCAGGGGGATCTCATACCCCCTCTTTGTCTTGAACCTTCACTTTCGCTGGTTGACGGTAAGCATTCAACATGGCTATCAGAGGTTGATGCTCCCGAATTGTGAAAACGAGGGGACCAGTCCCTTAGTATCCGGGGAATACAGGGACAATCTCTATGGAAGTGGTCTCCTCTGCATATGACACATGGCGATTTAGGCCCGGTCTGTGTTGTGTGTGGATTTTTGTCAGATGTCTTTTGCTTGCCCCCAGTCGCCTTAGGCTCCTTCTTCTTCTTCTCTTTCTTCTTCTTCTCCTTCTTCTCCATGGGAGCTTGGCTTTTGCCGGCTCTACCCTGCGAAGATGAAGGATTGGAGGAAGAGTTATAAGAAGTAGAAGGCTGGTGGGCAGCTCTAGACTCATCTAACTGTTGACTCGACTGTTCAGGAACCATGGTGGTCTGAACTACATTAGTTGAGAATAGCCAAATAGGCAGGCCAATTGTCAGTCCTGGAAGCGACAATGTGGCCATGTGGGGCGCACCAACTTCTCCCCAAGAGGAGAATGGACTAGGATTTCCATCATGTGGAATTCCTTGGTTGGGGCGCTCCATGTTCTCAACCTAAGATCAACGTGGGAATAAGAGGTGATTATGTTCCGTTTAAAATAAATTTTATAACGACGCTTAGACACAACTTGCTTTTTCACTTTTTAAGAGTCGAGAAAAAGCTAAAGATGACTCTAGTCTCCTTCGATGTATTAACGAGCCCGAAATGACAAATGCTCGGTTGGACTTTTTCAGTTATAGAGTTTGAAAAAGGCCAAAAGAAACTGCTCTGGAGATCTAGGCAGAGGGTGTGCCAAACCTTTCGCAAAACCACAGAATACGTTTTACGGTACGGGTGGTCGATCTTCGTGAATGCTATGTTCACTGCATTGCGATCAGTAGGGCGGCCGACACGGTTTCCTATTGGATAAAGGCTTTGTTCCTATAGGGGTCTCCCAATATATACGCGACGGTACGTGGGAGCACAAGTCCGTATTGATACTTATTGCTTCACCGTGGAGGAATCACCCAACCACTCAACGCTAAGATATCACGTTTAACGACGCCGGAACACGTCTCTAGCTTAGACCTCTATGTGTTTGCGTTATGTTTCAATGCATTGTTATGTAAATTCAATTTATTTTAAGGTTGATCTTGTTTAGCAGTTTGCCTTTATGGATCACCACGAGATGTATGATAACACTCCTAAATGCAGTCTAAGATGATAAGCAAGTTTTCAATCTTTCAACTTTGAAAATCTTAACTACTGAGGGAAAAGAAAGATAACATCTTTTCACACAGATCATAGAGCACACACTAATGCACTTTTTCCTAAATCAACATGCAAGCTGTCATAATGCACATGCACAATGCAAGTATTTCTTTTCTCTTTCTTTAATGTTGGCGTAATACAAAAAAGAAAGCTGTTGTATAATTTCGAATTCAATTTCAAGTGAAAGCAAACAAGCTTGTCCAAAATCAAAAGACACCTTAAGATTTACTTGTTTCGACACTAGAAATATATAAATTCAAACCATATGACGAAAGTAAAGCTCAATCAGCTATGAACAGCAAACAAACTAACTCTTAAGATCAAAACGACACTTTATCATAGGTCTAGATCTAAGAGGCCACAGCAAGACTAGTTCACTTTCGTTGTGGGAAACTGTAAATGATGCAAGAAATACACAAAGAACAAATGCAGTTTCTTTATACAACCGAGGCAGAATAGTGGTAAGGAAAGTTGGTTTCAGATAGGCACATTGACTGGTAACAGGCAGCAAAAACAAGAGTGAAAACAGGGCAAGAAACAGTAGGAAACCCCAGTAGCACAAGGCAAGACTGGTCCAGCGCAGGTGGAACACAGGCAGTTTGACCTTCAACGCAGGTAGCCCCTTCGGGAACTGTGCTGAAATGCAGACAACCTTCACAGCAGTTGCACTGAAGAACGAAACTTTCGTTTCTCTTGGTTTCCGGGTCACAGATTGCTCAAAAATTCACAGTTTTTGGCCAAATCAGAAGCTATCAGTCAAGGACACACTAAGGGATGACAAGGAGGATGAAAAGCTATCACTAAGAGCTTATTAGAGTCCTTGTGGATCAGCTCTTCAAATCATAAAATTGCTCAGAAACTGAGCTAGAGTAGCTGCCCTCTACTTTGCATTTGAAAGATCCAAATACAGTTCGATTCAGTACTCCCTTTGTTTATGAGATGAATAGAAAAAACACAAACAACCAACAAGATATGGTCCCCAGCGGAGTCGCCAAATTTGTTGTTGGGAAAAGTATCCAATACGGAATGACCCTATCCCACTCTAAGTGTGATAGTACCTCAGCAACAACCGAATGCAAAGCTATTCAAGATTACTTCTTTATGAGATGTAAGAGAGAGGAGAAAGAGATCCACTAACCGTTGTCTTCCGCTAATGTTTGATCCAATCTTCTCTCCTTGCTGCTTGCTCCCAGATCCTTGCTCTTTCACTGGCCCAGCTACACAAAGATCCTGCAAAAGTACAAGAAAGGGACACTACAAGAAGCATACATCCATAACTGATTCAAGGATTAGAATAAATCAAATATACAAGCATCAATACGCCACAAAGACACATGCATATAGAAGAACCTCAAATGCTCTATTAATGGAAGAAGTAAAGTTCTGAGAGTGTTACAACCATAAGAGGCCCAATCCAGCAACACCTCCCAGCAGAAAGAAATCTCCTCTTCACCTCCTTCAAAGAAATCTCCCAATAATTCTATACTCAAACCAACAGCACTTCCTTACATTCACCAGATTCCAGCCTCCCTAGACCTCATGAGAGAGCTCTATATATAGGAGTTTTGGAGAAAGGATGAGTCAGCTTGAGGCTGGAATGAAGCTGACTAGTGTCCTCTCCCACTTCAGTTATACTTCAGTTCTTGAGTCCACTTGGAGTTTCTTGCTTCCACTTGGAGATCTAGATCCTCTTACTCATCACAAGGCGAATTCCCTAATCCAAGTGTCATTTTGGAAGCTTCCTGGGCATTTGACACCTTGCAAAATGACTGTGCCACTTGGCCAATCTCGCCCAGCGCAGGTAGTCTTCATTAGATTTGACATTCAGCACAGGTACAGAGTGGAGCAGTTGACATTCAGCGCAGATGCTCAGTGGAGCAGCTGACATGATCCAGAATTAGCTTGTTTTTGAGTGTTTTCAGGTGGAGAACTAATTTTCAGTGCTGTGGTTTGTTGACCTTGTTCCTGTAGGGGTAGGAACAACATGTTTAGGGACTTTGGATCCCTTAGATTATTGACATTTCATGCTTCATGCCGTTAGGCACAAAAATGTCTATAACACGCATACAACAAAAACTACTCATATAATGTCGGGGACAACCTTGGCTGTTGATTGATGGCCATGCGGAAACTCATTTCCATCAAGACCCAAAACATCTCTATTTCTGTGACCCATGTGGGGTTCTTCGTGGCCTAGGGGTAGGTGAACTGCGCAGCCTTCGGCAATCCTTCCTTCAGTGGCGGAAAGTGGTTGTCCTCTAGTAGCTCCCATGTGAAAAACACAATGGAGAGTAGTAGCCACACATAGTGGAAGGGTTTGCTCTCATCCTGGACCTCATGACAGTTCGCAAGGAATTCACTACATAAGTACCTTGACCAATTAAACTGCAAGCCCTTCACGCATTGTGCAGCTAATGATACCACAGGCACTAGAACCTCATCCATGCAACAATTCCTCATAAACTTTTCGACCAGTATTTAGGTGACAATATTCACCACAGGATCATTGATAGAAGTGATGGAATAGCCACGCAACTTTTTTACAAGCTCAAACTCCTTTTTCATTTTATCCACCAAGTCTTTCTCTCCTGCCTTTCATCCAAACTCCTTGGCTGGATTCAAGCCCTCATGTGGCAGGTGTGTGATCTTGTGGATGAGCATGTACATGATGGGCATAAGTGCTCTTAGCCATCAGCACCCATCATGGATGAGAGTAAGTAATTTCCATAGATAGGTGGTATTTATCATAGTGCAGTGCTAGCGGGGCACCCACAACAGGTTCAATAACCCGGAATTTTCCAGTTTGCGGATCCATTCTACCATCTCCAACTTGGTGGCACCTGAATCTTGGTAATAAAAATGCTTCATGTAATTTGTGGTTACAGGAACTTCTCATGGTCTGCGAGGTCCCAATCCTCCATCTTCAGCATGGGGATCCGTGTGAGGCGCAGACCTTCAAAGGGAACCTACTCCGGCAGCAGGGGTGTAGAGATGACAAATTTGTCAGAAACTAGGTCCTTGGTGACCTCTGTCTTCCCTTTGCATGGAGGGATGTGATGAGGTAAATTGGTAAAGGGATCGACTCCCTTCGCATTAATGTTCTTGGTGCCTTGTCCCTCCTTAGCCTCCAAATAAATAACCCCTTCTAGCTACTTGTCCTTCTTCTGATTTTCATTGGCAGAATGTTTTCTAGGTGACTCACGCACTGACACCGACTTCTTTTGCTTATCCTTCTCCAGCTCCAGGGTTTCTCTAATAGGTGTAGGCTTCAGCCTGGATGACCTTGGCACCATAGGCACAAGAGTCAGAGCTTCCACACTCACAACCTCTAGAATAGCTCCTTTTGACACGACATCTCTCCCATTCCTCATAGTCTCAATAGGGCTTTGTCCTAACATGGTTTGAAGGATAAAATTCTTTTTCAGCTCTGGTAAATTGGCAAATGCAGGGCTCACGACCAAATCGTCAAAGAACGAGCAGCTCATAAGCAACATATAACTCAACTCAAAAATTCTAAGTGTGGAAAGAGTTCTCTGTTGGACCGACGTGCATAATTTATAGGGGTTTTTGAATTCAATTTCAACTATTCCCCCCAAAATTCGATCATTAATGCTGTTTTGGTAGTAGATCTTCAAATATTTTAGCCTTAAATTCCACCAACCTGCTCCTCTTAACCATCTTCTAGCTGTCAAGTCATGAACAATGACTTCAATCGTCACATTCCTGCTATGCTGCATGGTACCTTCCTTTGGAGAGCAGCTCCCTTCACAGAAAGTCTTAGCCTGTGACTTCAACATTTTCTACATAGCCCGTCTGCCGGTAGTCCTCCAACCCACGCAGTGTAGTTTATAGTCCCACGCTCCCTTGAAACTGCTTGAAGCACTAAGGCTATCCTACCATCATATTATCATTGAGTCGGATCCCCTGTATATGGCTTCAATCAGCTGCCATTCACCCTTCCCGGAAAAGGTTCTCCATTCAGCTTCACGAGTTGAACTGTTCCTCCATTTGTAATATCTTTTATAACATAGGGCCCAAGCCAGTACATCTGAAATTTCCCTGGAAACTTAGTGAACTTTCTATCATACAATAAGACGAGATCATTTAACTTGAATGTGTGCGTCTTGATGTGTCGATCGTGCCATGCTTTTTTGGCACTCCTTCTGTACTTGCTGATGGAATCCAGCCAAGAATCTATATTCTTTAAGCATCATCAGCTGCACAAGTTGTTCTTCCAAGGCTTCACGATCAACCATACCTGTGAACGCTGCTATGTGTAGACTAGGCGCGATATATTCCATAGGCATCACAAATTCTACGCCATAGACCAATCTAAAAGGTGTCTCACCTGTTAGCTTCTTACAAGTAGTCCTGTATGCCCATAGAACTGTAGGTACATGCACATCCCAGTCATTCCAATGTGCATTGCAAATATTTCTTAGTGTGCTATCCAAGATCT
Source organism: Pinus tabuliformis (assembly GCA_031772625.1). Classification (NCBI taxonomy): domain Eukaryota; kingdom Viridiplantae; phylum Streptophyta; class Pinopsida; order Pinales; family Pinaceae; genus Pinus; species Pinus tabuliformis. The sequence goes on along the minus strand of CM062815.1, from coordinate 85,625,489 downwards.
TATTAAAGGCCTCAACTATTCCATTAGCTTGAGGATGATATGGTGTGCTCTTTTGATGATAAACTTGGAACTCTTTAGTCAGTGTGCTGATTTTTTCGTTGAGGAAGCGCCTACCCCGATCATTCATCAAAAGTTTTGGGCAACCAAATCTAGTTAACACATACCCAAACAAGAACTTCACTGCTATAGCCCCTATACAATCCTACACCAGTTGTGCCTCTGCCCATCTAGTTAGATACTCCATCGCGGTGATGATATAGCGCGCACCTATCTTCTTTCCTGGAGGCTAAATTGGTCCAATGGAATCAATTGAACATTTTTCAAAAGGCTGCAATGATCCTTGAGGATTTAGTGGCAACTCGTTCCTCCACAAGGGTCTGCTCATTCATTGACATGCATCGCATGCCCTACAATATGCTTTAGAATCCTTATGCAACGTAGGCAACCATAGCCCTGCACGCAAAATCTTTTGTGTTGTTGCTTTTCTTGCATAATGTCCTCCTGTAGCCCCTCCATGAGCTTCAACGAGGATTTTATTTCATTCAATATCTGGCACATAATGTCACAATATCTCATCTGTGCCCATCTTATATAAATTTCCCGCAATCACCGAGAAATCCATTGCATGCACTACTAACTCCTTCTTTTGCTGACTGGTGTATCCTTCTGGTGCCATTAATTTTGTCAAAAAGTGGATAATGTCAGCAAAGTGGTTATCTGCTACGTGCATCGGGCAACCCTTCCTCCAAATTAGTAGGCTCCTCTCCTCTCTCAATCCGCCATATATGGTCAGGCTCTACATTCAACCTATTTGGCTTCACAAACACCTTGAAGTCATACTCCTGGAATAGTAGTAATCATCAGAAGATCTTCCCTCCTCCCCAACATAGGCTTATTGACTAGGTATTTCAAAGCAGAATGATCTGTGTACATTTTGAAATGTCTACCCAACAAGTAGTGTCTAAAATTTGAAGCGTGTACACCATAGCCAATCCTTCGTGCTCTATCATTGAGTAGTTCTTCTCGTCCTTTGATAATTTCCTGTTCGTAAAGGCTATAGGCTGGTCCATCTTTCCTTCACCAGCCTACATCAGTACTTCTCCAAACTTAATGCATGAGGCATGAACATCTACATGGAATTCCTTTCTCCAATATGGCAAGACGAAAACGACACGATGACTCATCCAGGTTCGGGTGTGACAAAGGACCCTTCCAAGACCTTTTACTTTCATGGTGTGTTAAAATAAATTTCTTTAAAAGAACATAAATAAGTACATCTACATGCTGTAAAGAAGAGGAACATGACAATCATCAACACATGAAAACATAAGTCGTTGATAACGAAGTTCATCCAGGAGGGACTACGTCTCTGAGCCCTGGTGTCAAGATGGTCTAGGCTGCTGCATTAAGTGTTGTCAATAGTGATGATGTACATAAGAGGTGATGTCGCTATCATACAAGGAAAATACCCTAATGCAGGAGTGGCTCCAAGAGATGTTCTGCTATAGGAAATCTCAGTCAAAAAGGACTCCTATCAGTTTGACACAAATTCATGCATGACGATAATGAGCATCTCGCCAACATGGAATAAAATGGATCTCAATGCAAACATACATGGCAACAACATGAGTATCCATTCAACATAATGACAAAGGGATCTCAAACAAAACATGATGAATGATGACGACAAGTACATCCCACAAATTATTCCGAATCACATCAGGCAGGAATCATGAAAACAAGAAAGAAACAAGATCCCTCATCAAACATCAAATAGGGATCAGTGCAGCACAATGCATCGCAAAAGGTGTACATGAACATGCTACATATACCTCACATCCTGGGGCCATCTGAAGAAGAGGATGTAAAACTACTGAAGCTATTCAGGCCATCGATCTCATGGCATCGAATTGCATGCGAATGACTTCTCGCACATGAATACTGACACCTGCACTCCACTCAGAAAAGTGGCCGAGAAATGAAATGAGAAAATGGAAAATCTGAATGCACCATTAGATTTGTGGCATCTAATGCTGCAAAATCGACTGTCAAATTTCTAAATTCTGAGAAAATGAAAATCTAGTGCTCAAGCAATCTTTTAGATTCCCCCTAGATTCTTCAAAGATTCCCTCCTCTGGGTCCTCTGCAGATCAGCTACTCAGATTAGGAAATTGATGACACCATTGGGTTCATGTCACCGAGAGGTGCAATATCGTCATAAAGTTTTTCGAATTTGGACACTGAAAAAATTTTACTCTCCTGAGAATCATGGTTCAACCTACAAGAAATTAATTAAAAAAAACCATGTCTCGATTTTTGTGCCCGATCCTGGTTCCTCCATGCTACCTGGGCGCACTAGTGAAACCAGCAGTGGGCATGGAAACCAAGATGCAATTTTTTTAATTAGTTTATTGCAGGTGGAACCATGATTCTCTGGAGGGTGAAATTTTTGTATTGTCCAAATTGGACAAACTTTATGTCAATCTTATGCCTCTCAGCAACATGAACCCAATGGAGCAGTTAGTTCCCTTATCTAAGCAGCCAATTGGTAGAGGACTTGGAGGAGGGAATCTTTGAGGAATCTAGGGAGAATCTACAATATTCTTTGAGCCCCATATTTTCATTTTCTCAGAATTCAGAAATTTGACAGTCGATTTTGCACTATTCGATGCCACAAATCTAATGGTGCATTCAGAGTTTCCATTTTCTCATTTCATTTTTCAGCCACATTTCTAAGTGGAGTGCAGGTGTCAGTATTCATGTGCGAGAAGTGATTCCCATGGGATTCAATGTCGTGAGATCGATAGTTCGAACAACTTCAGCAGTTTCACATCCTCTTCTTTGGATCGCCCTAGGATATGAGGTATATGTAGCATGTTCATGTACTTATTTTGCATTATGCTGCACTAATTCCTATTTGATGTTTGATGAGGGATCTTGTTTCTTGCTTGTTTTCATGATTCCTACGTGATTTGACGCAGAATCATTTGTGGGATGTACATGTTTTCATGATTCATCAAGTTTTGTTTGAGATCCCTTTGTCATTATGTTGATGGGATACTCATGTTTTCGCCATGTATGTTTACATTGAGATTCCTTTTATGCCATGTTGGAGGGATGCTCATTATCGTCATGCATGAGTTTGTGTCATACTGATAGGAATCCTTTTTGACTGAGAGTTCCTCTAGTGGAACATCTGTTGGAGCCACTCCAATGTTAGGCCATTTTCCTTGTATGATAGTGACATCACCTCTTATGTACATCATCATTATTGATAGCACTTAATGTAGCGGCCTACACCATCTTGACACTGGGGCCGAGAGATGTAGTCCCTCTTGGATGAACTCCGTTATCAACAGGTTATGTTTTCATGTGTTGATCATTGCCATGTTCCTCTTCGTTACAACATGCAGATGTATTTATTTATGTTCTTTAGAAAAAATGAAATTTAACACATCACGAAAGTAAAAGGTCTTGGAAGGGTCCTTTCTCACACCCGGACCTACATTAGTGACCATCATTTCCTTCAATACATCCAAATTTCACTAACATTCTTCACCGCAATAAAATGTAGCATCCTTCTTCAACAATTTCTTCTTGGGCGCGGTAATCTGAGCATAATCCTTGATGAACTTTTTGTAATACTTGTATGCCCAAGAATTGTGTGCAATTGTTTGACACTTCTTGGGGTTTCCAAATTTATTATCGCCACGACCTTAGCAGGGTCCACCATCAGCCTTTTCTTGGACACCACATGACCTAGCAAGATCCCAAAGGGGACACAAAATAGACACTTCTTCAGGTACAACACAATCTGGTATCTGCGGCACGTATCAGACATCAGGCGCAGACTTGCTACATGGAACTTCACTAAGCCAAATGCCGCGGTTGGGAATGGTTTCCCCCAAGAGTAGTTTTGGGGCTAAAAGCCCATGTTTTGGGACAATTTTGTAATAAATTTGTAAAGTCTCTACATTTTGTTGTGGCGGAGCCCGAAGGCGTCAAGTGTCATAAAGGATTGTCCACCATTATTTTTTAAAATATCAAGTCGGCTATAAAGATCTACTGATGGTTCACAGACCAGGGGATTGTATAAAAAGGAGCTAAGAAAGTAAGCTCTAAGTAGTTAAGAGTGAAGAGTTGGTAGAAAAGTAGAGTGGAGAAGTCTAAGTGTTCTCGGGTCTTAGCGTAGGTAGAGGCTCTGCAGTTGAGTGTGCAGAGGCCTAGGGTAGAAGTCCGCAGCTAAGTGCGCGGACCCCTGCAATTGTGTGTGTATGGTGGATAGAGTCTAGATTAAACTGGAAGATATCAATAAAGAGAAGTATTCTGAAATTACTATGTATTTAGCCTCTGTTAATGAATTTGATTAGATTACAATCTAGGTTTATTTTACGATGTTTATTTGATGCACAAATGTATGTGATTATATGTATTAATTGAACACAAGTAAGAATATTAGTTTACGCGACGATAATTGTAATTGATTGGTAGAATAAGTAGACACTTGAGATAACTTAGGAACCTATACAATACATCATCATAGGAGCACAAAAGTACATAAACCATTGGTTAGGGCTATACGAAGGTCAACAATACACCTTCGCAGAGGTACTAAAGGGAGGGATAAAAGGCAGCTCGATAAGCCCTAAGGCTTAGCGACCTGCACGAAGGTAGGAGCAGGGGGTATAAACCAACATTATAACCATCTCAAGGTGCGGAAACTTGGTTTCAACATCCCCCCATACTACTTCAGGTGAGACTTCAGTCTACGCTCTGCAAGCTGATGCCAAAAGTGCTAGTAGTGTAGGGATTTGTTTGGCTCATTAATGCTGAACCTGGGTCGGGGCCTACAAAGCCAACAAATGGTTTCGTTGTTGCGACTGGAATCTGCATGAGATATGTGTGATGTCGTACCATTGGAATCCAACTAAGAAAGAGATTGAAGGCTAGTTGGATAGGAAGATCCACAAATTTGCGGTGCAGGAGAACCAAAATTCGCGACTGAAAAAGGAACAGTGGATAGACAGGTACTTGTATACAGAAATCCATGAGATCTTTTTTTGTTCCTTTCTAGTTGAGTTATATGAGTGGATCACGAAGCTAGGAGATAGCCAGGGAATGTGGAAGCTTGATGGTCCTATTATCTGGACCCCAAAGTTAGTACAGATACTGGAAGCCTCTAAGGATAAAATCACTCGCGCCATCAATCATTGGCTTGATCATATCATAGGAGAATTTGTGTCAGAATTTGTGGTCGATACCTCAGTCAGCTATAGTGAGGCAGAGCAACGCTTTTTCAAAGGTCTGCAAGGTAAGTACTTGAAGTCTTTAAATACTTGGATTACAATGTTATTATGCAAAAAGCGAGTTATGAAACTACCTTGATTTTTGGAGCTACGCGAAGTGGAAATACTTATAGGAATGAAGGAACAAAGGGTCCTAAATATAGCCCATTGATTTCACCTCCTTAGAGTGATGAAGAAGGAGTAGTGCAGTTCAGTTGATAAAACAAGGGTTCCCACGACTACCACCTCCATGTAAACCCCCTCCACCTTCACCACCATCACCTGCGACTTTGCCCACACCACCACCACCTCCACCTCAGTTCAACATGGAAATTTCAGTGAAGATGCCTTTGTTTAAGGGCTTGGGAAATGATGACCCAGACCAGTTTTGGTTCATCGTAAAAGTTGTACGGGAAGCTCAGGTTGTCACAGACAATCAAATGAAGAAGGAAACATTGGTTAGTACCTTGTAGGATCACACACTAACTTGGTACATTGAGTACTCTAATGATAACCCAAACGTTGGGTTGGTAGAAATCTAGACCATGCTGAATAAAGAGTTCAGTAGGCCTAAATCTGAGGTGTATTTGATTATGGGGTTCAATGAATTCACAATGAAACCTAGTGAGACACCTTGGGAGTTGGATTAGAGATTGAAGTGTAAAATCTGTGAAGCTAATATGAATTTAACAGATGGGTAGCACCACGAATGGTTTGTGGCTTCACTCTTGCCTCACCTAAGGGTTGCATTGTCACAATAGAAGATTACAACTCAGGTAGAGGTCTTGGAGATTGCAATAAGAATGCATGAGACACCAATGGAAGATCCAAATCTGGGGGTTCAACAGATCCATGTGTAGTTGAAAAATATTTGCCTCGAAATGAAAAGTCTGAAGCAAGACAGAACAGTTCGGCTAGAGGCGCACGAGGAGATATGGTGCCTAAAATGTAAAGGTCAGGGGCATGACAAAGACTATTGCCGGGTGTTTGCGAACTATAATTCAGGAGGAGGACCGATGCCCTTGAGGTTAAAAGCCTAAGCAAGACCAAGTGTGGGGCCTGCATTGTGGTGCGTTATATGTCAAGTAGCAGGGAAACATACAACTGAAAATTTTCATTTGCTGCAGAAGTTTGTACAAACACCGTAGAAACTCATCTGCAACTTCTATAGGTCAGTAGGGCATGATGAGTGCAATTGTTGAAGTTATGAATTGATGATGGATAGAACACTTACCTATAGAGTTCAGGCAGAAATGCGACCTCCTGACTAGGGCACAGGGATGGCACGACAGGCTTTTAGGGGTGTGGACGAGGTCGAGGCAGAGGAGGACTGGTGGAGGTTGAGGACAATTGATATGTTTCAATTTTCGAGGACCAGGACACTATGCCCATGAATGCACTAACCCAATGCATCCAGCATGCAAATATTGCACTCATTTTGATCATGAGACTAAGGACTTTTCTACATTGATACCAAGGATATGTGACAAAGGGGTGCTACCCCCACAGCCGACTTAGAACCTGCAGATGATGAGGTTTGAGCCTCATGAAGAAGATTCGAATGTGAATATAGTGCTTTGAAGTGGAATTGCAACAGGCAACGATAAGGAAAAACAACTTGAAGATAGTGTGTGGGTTCGTATAACTCTAGAGAAGGAGGCTAAATTTGATTTGGAGCACACACGTGAAACATTCGTGGAAGCAAAGAAGAGCTTCACTGAGGCCTCTACCTCAGTGAGTCGGGGTAAACCTATTCAAGAAATGGACCCTTCTATGCTTACAACCTTTCTAGAAACCTGCATGAAGTTGTTGCGTGAAGGAAAGGCTATGAAGGGGTTACAAGAGATTATAAATAGATGCACTGGAAACACTCTGGGTGAACCATGCATGGTATGGAATATTGGTAAGCATAAGGAAAGGACAGGATGTGAGATGAGACTCACCATCCAAATAGGAGAATACGAAATGGATTAATTTATTTTGGATCTAGGGTTAGACATGCACATTTCTCTAAGGTAGACTTGGGAGCAGATGGGGAGACCCGCACTGTAATGGTCTCTGATTCAGTTAAAGATGGAAAATCAGTAGAAGATCATCCCCATGGGATGGTTGCAGGGAGTAACTATAGATATTGAAGGCGCAAGTGCACTGGCTTACTTTGACGTAATAGAAATTGTGGATGAGAGGAACCCCTACCCAGTGCTCGTTGGCATTGGTTGGGCTACTGACATTAATGGGGTAATCAACCTAAAGAAGCGAAAGATGATATTTGAAAAGAAATCACTTCATGTAATAGTACCCCTAGATCCTGCAGAAGGATCACGCTATACTCAACCAGTCTGCGATTATGAAAGTGATGACGATTTGGATTGCATATATAAGATAATAGCACGAGACCAAGATTGGGTGAATCCGACAATAGATGGAAAAATTACATGGGATCGCGAGAGTTCCTGCACCTCAGACTGGGACAAAGAATTAGAGTGCTGGAAAAATCGACTACATGATGTAACTACCTTGAGCTGCAACATGATGACCCAATCATTGCATTGTGTGTCATTAGAGGTAAGAAATCTCCCCACTCATGATGGATTGAATGATGTGGATGTGTTTTTGGATGCATTTGAGAGGGAAGTACCAGAGAAGTAGTGCTTCTAGGCTTTGGACTGGGCACCGCGCACTATGCACACTATATGATGGGGTACGCATAAGGGTAGTTTTGATGATTGGCACAAGTATAGGAGGATGATGAGAACATGCTTCAAGAAACCAAAGGTATGAGTGATGGACAAGTATGATGGAAAGGATGATCTACACGAACACTTGGCAAAATGGGCTAGGGCCTATGTAGTGAAGCCCCAACCTAAATGGGTGCACTTCTTTTGCACACCATAGATTTCATCCCGATGAACTGGTACTTGTGGACAAAGCTCCACCATGGCACAAGAGAATGGGATATTTTGTGCGAAGGGCTCATAATGACGTTCAACTTCAAAGATGGGTTTGACTGTATTGACAAAGAACTACAAGAAGTTAAAGTAGTGACCTTTAAGATACCATAGGATCCTTTAGAGCTGATTCAACCTGATTGGAGTACTTAGTTGAGCCACACACTGGAATGCTATAATGTGACTATTGGTGAAGAAGACGAGGACCACCGAAATATTGACATCCCTGAAATCGAGCATCATCGTGAGGTCGAGGGACCGAAGATCGAGAATCTTGATATAATCGTGCCGATAAAAACTAAATAGATGATACATGTGGATATTGGTGGCCACCCACCAAGTCCACTTGGACCCCCACCATTGTTTCTTTCAGTTTTTCAGTTTCCTTAATTGTAGCACAGTTTACTATTTTCAGCAGTTTTTCAGGTCTTGAACTTTTGGAGCTGTTTTGAGGCCCTAAATGATTATTTTGGGAAAAATGGGAGCAACATGGGTCAATGGAAATTTTTTTCTCTTCCTAAAGTTGTAGTTCTTAGATAAATATTTATAACGAGATATTGTGCTTGTCAAACGGAGATCGTATGCCAAAGTTACAACCCCAGGAAGTTGATGTACAAATTTACCCAAACGGGGCCCACAGTTTGGCGTTTCATCTTCCAAGGTTAGGTTTTTGGATGTTTATGTTTTTCCATTGTTTCTCAACAATAAATAGGCCTTCAAGCCTCATTGTAACATAGTTCAGAGGCATGTAGCCACCACATCTTTTCTCAGAGATAAGCTGCCATCACCCTAGTTGGTTTATTTTCATTTTTGTTTGTAAGCATATTTCAGTATTTTACATTAATGAAATGAAGTATTATTTCCATTGCATCTCTGTGTACATGGTTATCTCTGTAATTTTTTGTGTTCCTGTTGTGTTCTGTGTTTTTATTTGCATGTCCTCAATGAGGTCGGGATATAAGGAGTTAGGACTAGAATTGGTTGAACCGTTGCAAGACCAAGCTCGCAAATCCCAACAGCCTCCCATGGTAGATGAAAAGAAAGATGAGGGGGTAGGAGATCCTATCAAAATCTTGCTCGAGGAAGCCCTCGAGCAAAAAAGGAATGCAATTACAGACATCTTTGCCCAAATCCTTCAGCAGCTACCTAGGGGCAACCCATCGGCTTCCAATAGCTACTCTGGAAACGCCACACCATTTAAGGTACAAGTTGATTTTGAAATCCCCATATTCGAGGGTTAGATAGATTTAGATGCCATTGATAAATGGTTAAATGTGTTAGAGGATTATTTTTCTGTTCATGATTTTTCCGGTTAGGAAAGGATTATTTTCTCTCTTCCCAAAGCAACCCCCCATGTCAAGGACTAGTGGGAAACCTACTGCGAGCAGATGGATGAAAGTACAGGCTCACTATTTTCAGCCACACCCACTTGGAATTCATTTCGAGATGCCATCAAGGAGCAGTACTACCTTATCGAAAGCTCTGAGGATCAATACATAAAGTGGACCACGTTGCGGCAGGGAAGGGACCAAGACATGCCAGAGTTTACCAATATTCTCCATACCCTTCGCATAAAGTTGGGTATCAAGGATTCGAAGCAACATTTGATACTCAAATATTGTGGTTTCCTACATAAGTACATCCAGGAAGAAATAGAATTCCTGAACATCTCCTCGCTCGGTACAACATACCGATATGTCGTCAAGGTCGAGAAAAATTTTAAACAGAAGAAGCGAGACTTTCGATCTGTGAATCCAAAGCAAGGGAAAGGTGCACCCGAACCACAGAACAAAGGACAAAGCCAAGGCGGGGTGGCCCAAGACAACCCGCCAAAGCTGCAAGCAAAGAAAAATGCCGCAAAGCCAAAAACGCACATGGGAAAGTGGTGTGACTTCCATAAGAGCTCCACTCACAACACAAGTGAGTGTCGGGCCAAGTAGTCATTGGTGGCCAAGCTAAAGGTTTCAGAATCATATGCATATTCCGAATCTGAGGCAGAACCCGACAAGGTGAATGATAAATGGAAGCATATTATTGATGCGGAGCCCAATGCCACCATTGCCACCACAAAGATCCAGAAGGAGGAACCCGAAGATCTAGAGGAGGAGGAGCGTCTCTTCCACTCCCAGATGTGGGTAAAGGGCTCCCCACTATAGTTCATTGTTGACAATGAGAGCCAAAGAACCTCATTTCGGTAGAGGTAGTGAAGCAGCTAGGCTTACCGACCATAACACATCCACAACCGCACACCATCGGGTGGCTTCACCAAGGACGAGATGTTCGTGTGAGCTAGCAGTTTCGCCTTCCCTACAATATCAAGCCTGTAATGACCCCAGACAATGTAAATGTGAAATTTTACTGTGGTAAAATACAGTAAGACAGTTGTTGTTTTATGTTTTAAAAACAAAACTGTGACAAACTATTTTATTAAAGTAATTTAAATATTTTCTTGAAATGCTGGCAGCCTCTAGGAGGTGGATTTAAAAGAAAGAGATCAGTTATAATAACTGATGGAAACTACCCTCCCAAACAGGAAAAGTCCTGGCTGTAGGGAGGAAGTTCTGTGCTGTGTGGACAGACAAAAGAGACCTTTTCCAAGAAGAGGAAAAGAGGAAAAAGACAAAAAAATGAAAACTGGTTAAGTCTGGTAAGGACCAGATAACCAGGCACAAAGTGCACAAATCTTGTTGAGGGCTTGAGGCCTGCAAGATGGCTCGGGGGGAGAATTCCGTCTGAGAGATGGATCTCATGGCTGGGTGGAAGAGCAGAAACAAAGTACAGGTGACTTGCTTGAGAACCTATTCCTGACTCGGGTGAACCAGGTACGGTTTCAAGTTGCAGAGTCCCTGATTGAATATAAATATACAGTGAAATTTACAGTAGGTAAATAAGGATTATGTTACATTCTCCTAGATACTGTTATTATATACAGTGAATTTACAAGTAGGTAAATAAGGATTATGTTTCATTCTCCTAGATACTGTTATTATATATAGTGAATCTACAGTAGGGTTTCATTCTCCTAAACACTGTTATATTGCTTAAGTAACTGCACAGGTGTAGTTTTAAGTGAAAGGTCAGATTATAAATCAAGAGACATACTCTAAAATTAGCCGTGTGGTAAATAAAGCTACAATAGGTGTAGTTAAACTAAAAGACTGGTTATCGAATAAGAAGGTAAGTTACCCGGAAACCGGCTATTAAATAATCATCATCATGACACATCCTCGTCCAGGAGACGGAGGCGCTGTGTTAACCTCAGAACAACGAATAATGGAATAACCAGATAACAGAACAACGAATAATGGAATAAACAGTGCAGAACTCTTGAATATAAACAAGCAGTTAATTTAATGTGTCGACAGAACGAGTTTGGAACGCTCTGAGTCTGAGTAAAGAGCGCCGACTATGGTCGGATTTTAACTCGTCGACGGAAGGAAAATAAACTCACAGCTATCATAATAATGACTGTTGTCATGTAAAGAAACAAACAAGTTATTCCAGACAAGGGAATTTATTTTGTAAAACTGTGTAAACATAGAGCGAGAACCACATTTCATCCCAGTACATCAGTGTTATTAAACTACAAATGTTCGCTGATACATTAAGTAAAGAAAACAGTGCGTTAAAGAGCAGTAAAGGAAATCGAAACCTCTTTACAGGAACCCTGTACATGTTACTTAAAAGGGAAACAACTCTTGACATATATATATATTACGACATTTCATAAAGAAAAGAAGATGCATGATATGGTTATCCTATCCAACCGAGGGCATCCTGTATGAGTTTAGCAAGACGAGAATTGCATAGCAAATGCCAGACGGATGACTCGAAACAGTAAGCATAACCTGAGCAAATCCATGAGCCTGTCATCGTTAAGACGAGCGAAACCAATGGTAACAAAACAAACTACCATCCACTATTCTGAGAACTGTTAAATACACAGAGAACATTCATAGAATACGCAAAGCATTAGTTGCCCTGGAAACATAGACAGAGTAACAGTTCCGTATATAAATTACAAAAACATAACACCCGGGTGGTGAAATCGTGAAGGGGTAATAACTGTGCATACATTAATAACGGAAAACCTCGAGCAGAACCTGAATCTGGTAGTCCAGGTCTGTGCATTACGGCCAGACCCGATGCCTTATAAGTTATATTAGAAATACCAAACCAAGGTCCAAGCATGTCGCAAGGGCAGTAATATAAACAAATGAAACCGTAAATGCATGCTGTAGCACTCAGAAAACTCCGTCGTGGATGATAATTTAACAGGGCGGGTCCCAGAACTCAACCAGACAACAAGAAATACTGAATGAAACCGTGAGGGTTCTCTGTGGAGAAATACCTCGGCATCGAAGCAAGGAGACCCTCGTTCGAACAGTGGTCTGCACCAAACCATAGTATAATCCGCTCAAAATCATGAACTCCGAGCTCTCGTATGCAGAGCAGGGCAATTAAGAGTTGAGGACTTACCGTGGCCGCCGATAAGGGGTAAACCTTCGAACTTAGCCACCTTGGCACCGGCAGAGGGGGTTGAATAACCCAGCTGCATGCCCTGTCAACAAAACAGAAACAAACCCATAAGATTCATGACATTTAACAGCGAACTGTAACGCTTTCTGTAGATTCAAGAGTTAAGGGTCAATACCTGTAAGGGCGTATTGATGTGCACCTCACGGCCTTCGGAGCAGTAGCAGGTTACCAACAAAACGCCGGTGGTATCGAACCAGAGAATAAACACAGAAGCGGAGCCGGAAGAACCAAAGGAACAAATAAACCCTGAGCCGGCCCAAATGAGTTTATGTGATGACTTAAACCCTTGAAAACATTCCAACCCTTCGATCCAAGAGAGCAATCGTGACCGTCCATGCAAGGCGGGAAAGCAAAGCGGGAACGCCGAGAAAACTGTGATCGAGGTGTCACATGGCCGAAGGGACAAGCCATGCCACCTGCCGTGGTGTGGATCGAAGGTATTAAGGCGATGGGTGAGTTGGCACCTGCATGGGCTGCGGTCGGACCACCAAACCCCGTGCCGCATTAATACTTATTGCAGATTAGAGTAGACTAACGACTGGGAGCCACCATAGTCAAATGCCTGTCTTAAACCATATGACAGCATAAAACAATATAACATAACATACGTACAAAAGGTTATAGCGATGACAAGACATTAGGCCAGCTAGTTGTTCAAAACATGGCATAAAGTATGGTTTTATACGTTATGTAGTCAGACATGTGGTCATGTGTAGTGAATAAATCATGTTGTATAGTAGATTCCTAATATAAGTTATACATTGGAAATTTTTTTTATGTGTATTGTGAACAAGGGTGTGACAAATTGGTATCAGAGCCCAGTTTCAACACTGTGGCCTCAAGCATGACATGTTTCACTGTGCAGAAGCATACACCATGCATACATATGAAAGTTAATAATTTATTTAACTGTTGTTCTGTCTATTTAGGAGTGAGATACAGAATTATAACAGCTAACAGTTAAGCCAGAGAAAGGAGACGAAATGCAAGGAGTCGGCAGTAACCCTCGAGAAAACCCAGAGCTGTGGGTACAGTTGGGTGAGGAAACACGAAGTACCAATCTTGCAATACTGGAAACTGTTCAAGAGTTGAAAAATGAGATGGCACGTTTGTGAGAAGACAACGCGCGTTTGACGGTGGAACAAGAAAGAATTCTGAAGAGTTTGTCGGATAGGCAAAATCCACCTCTATCTAACCCCAGCGCGGAACAGCAGAGGATGACAGAAGAAAAAGACTATCAGATTGAACCTGAAAATTCTGAAGGCAAAGAGGATCACTATGACAATGTACCAGAGCAGCAAACCTCAAAACGCCAGAGAATGGAGCTGCAGGGAGAATTTCGAAAAATTAAACCCCCACATTTCGATGGCGAACAGGAGGAAGCAGCTGAAGCATGGTTAATAAATATGAATAAATATTTTCAGTTGTATGAGTATGACCATAACTTGAAGGCGAGAGTAGCTATCTTCCAGTTACAAGGTAAGGCAACCTTGTGGTGGGAGGAAATCAAGATTGTCAAGGGGGTAAGCGAACGGACCATTACATGGGAGAAGTTCCAGAAATACTTCAAAGAAAGGTACCTGACTGAGCGCTTCTACGATGAAAAGGCAAGGGAATTCCATGATTTAAGACTGGGACAACAGACCATGGACGAGTTCATTAATCGCTTTACCTCTCTGTTACATTATGTACCTTATATCAAAGAGGAAAAGGCCAAGGTACAAAGGTTTGTGAGCAGCTTACCTTCGTATATAAGAGAGAGGATTGAGTTTGACAATCGTAGGACCATGGATGAGGCTATTCGTAAAGCAAGGATCTGCTACCAGCAGAATAAGCAGAAGGGGGATACTTCCAATAAAAGGTGGAATGAAAAAAGGAGTAGTCGGATAGTTGGAAGCAGCAAGGGAGGTCGCAGCAATGGAAGTAAGGGAGCTGGCAAAGGATTAAACAATAGATCTGTAGCAAAGAGTGCACCCCGAGCTAGGCCAATAAGTGAATCTAGAGTAAGTGAGCAGCCTGTTAAGCCAGAAGGTGAAGGGATGACCAGACCTCTAGTTCAATGTTGGGGCTGTGGAGGACCTCACTATGTTAAAAACTTCCCACAGCGAAAGGGGACAGACCAGATATCCCAAATTCATGAAGCTTCGACCGTTGGGGACGTGGCACGTAATGTACCTAGAATTAATGCAGCTTTGGAGGATCGCCAATCGGAATACCAGCCGACTATGGTTGAATTTCAAGGTAAAATTTCAAACCTTTCTATAGCTGTTCTTATTGATCCAGGAGCTACTTTAAGTTATGTTAGCCCAAAGATTGTAGAACAGTGTAAGTTACAATCTGAAAAATTCAAGAATCTGTGGTTGGTCCAGTTAGCTACAGGAGCCAAGAGACGGGTCTTGGCCAAGATAAATAACTGCTCTCTAACTATAGCAGGGCAGCCAATAGTGGCAGACTTAAACATACTACCTTTGGGTTCATATGACATCCTGATCGGGATGGATTGGCTGGAAAAACACTGGTCCTTAGTGAACTGCAAGACAAAAACCATTTACTATAAGGATGACCGTGGTGAACAGCAGGAATTACAAGGAATCAAGCATCCCGTACAGATTCGACCCATTACAGCATCTCAGTTAGCTAAATGCATCAGAAATAAATGTCAAATTTACGCTATTCAGGTGGGTTACGCAAATCAGAAAGAAAAAACTGCTACGCTGGGTAACATTCCGATGGTACAAGAATTTGCAGATGTTTTTCCCGAGAAAGTACCGGGATTACCACCTAAAAGAGATGTGGACTTCACCATTGAACTGATTCCGGGGGCAGCACCCGTGTCACGGGCACCATACCGTATGAGTGTACCAGAACTAACAGAATTAAAAATGCAACTGCAGGAGCTGTTAGATAAAAATTACATCTGTCCCAGTGTATCACCCTGGGGAGCCCCAGTGTTATTTTTCAAAAAGAAAGATGGAACCTTTCGGATGTGCATTGATTATCATCAGCTGAATAAGCTCACGATTAAAAATAAATATCCTTTGCCTAGGATAGACGAACTTTTTGATCAAGTGAAGGGGGCAACGGTATTCTCTAAGATCGATCTGCGATCTGGTTATCATCAGATCAGAATTAAAGAAGAGGATATCGCTAAGACAACATTCAGAACGCGGTATGGGCATTATGAGTTCGTGGTGCTACCTTTTGGTCTGACCAATGCACCTACTACCTTCATGTGTTTGATGAACAGCGTATTTCACAGGTTCTTAGATAAATTTGTGTTGATATTCATAGACGACATTCTGATTTACTCCCGATCAAGAAAGGAGCATGAGGAACACCTTAGATTGGTGTTGCAAACTTTGCGAGAACATCAATTATATGCAAAGTTTAGTAAGTGTGATTTCTTCAAGGAGGAGATACAATACTTAGGCCATGTAATCACAAAGGAAGGAATTGCAGTAGACCCTGAAAAAATCAAAACTATAATGGAGTGGCCCATACCAAAGGACATGACAGATATTAGGTCCTTTATGGGGCTAGCGGGTTATTATAGAAGATTTGTGGAAGGATTTTCAAGGGTAGCATACCCTATCACCTCCTTACAAAAGAAGGGAAAGGTATTTAAGTGGACCTCAGAATGTCAGAAGAGCTTTGAACAGCTCAAGCATTTACTCACCACCGCGCCCATATTGAGTATAGTTGATCCTAATCAGGATTACGTGGTCTGTACTGACGCAAGTAAAGAAGGTGTGGGAGGAGTGCTGATGCAAGAAGGAAGAGTGATTGCATACGAATCAAGGAAGCTAAAGGAACATGAGCAGAAATATTCTGCTTATGACTTGGAGCTGGCAGCTGTTATTCATGCACTGAAAATGTGGCGACACTACCTTCTGGGAAGAAAATTTCTGTTGTTAGCAGACCACCACAACTTAACAAACTATTTCAGCCAACCCACCTTAAATACGAGACAAGATCGTTGGGCCGACTTCTTAAGCGGGTTTGATTTTGAAATTAAGCATTTAAAGGGGAAGGAGAACCGAGTAGCTGATGCATTGAGTCGAAAGGTACAATGTGTGTGCAAGATTTCGGTTAGTAAATGGTAGAGCACCCTACTTGAAAGGATAAAAACAACGTATGATCAAGATGCTGTTTACCAGCAAATTAAACAACAAGTACAGCAACTTTCTGGTAAGGAAATACAACAGGGGTATGAGTTAGATGATGCCGGAATGCTGTTTTTTAATAAAAAGTTGTATGTACCCAATGAAGATAGTCTTAAGAAGCTGATTCTGGACGAATTTCATATCAGCCATTACACCGGGCACCCAGGGTACCAGAAAATGGTTACCGCATTTCGAAAACAATATTACTGGCCAAAAATGAAGAAGGAGGTAGCTGAGTATCTAGCGCGATGTCTAGAATGTCAACAGATTAAGGCGGAGCATTTGCATCCAGTAGGGCTGCTACAACCCTTACCCATTCCGGAATGGATATGGGAGACTATCTCCATGGACTTTATAACCGGATTGCCTCGAACGAAGAAAAATAATGATTCTATTATGGTGGTAGTGGATAAGTTAAGTAAGGCAGCACACTTCATACCTGTGCAATCCACGTATAAGGCCGTGCAAATTGCTCATATTTTCATGCAAAATGTGTTCAAATTGCATGGACTTCCGAAGGTAATAATCTCTGATCGTGATGTTAAGTTCACATCAACCTTTTGGAGGACATTGTTTGCTGAACTGGGAACACAGCTGAACTTTAGCACAGCTTATCATCCCCAGACCGATGGCCAAACGGAACGAGTGAATCAGGTAGTGGAGGACATGCTGAGAGCATGTGTTATGATGAAACCAACTCAATGGGAGGAATACCTCCACCTGGTCGAATTCGCTTATAACAATGGATATCATTCCTCAACACAGCTGAGTCCTTTTGAGGTCCTGTATGGGCGGAAGTGCCGCACACCCTCAAGTTGGGGTGGACCTGAGGACAGGTTACGAATTGGTCCTGAAATGCTCAAGGAAATGGAAGACACGGTAAAAAAAGTGCGTACCAACTTAAAAGCCGCTCAGGACAGACAGAAAATTTTTGCTGATCGAAAGAGAAGGTTCAAAGAATTCCAAGTTGGGGACCATGTTTTTGTAAGAATTCAACCTAGAAGGAGTACCTTGCAGTGGAGCGGGTGTGCCAAACTAGCACCTCACTATTTTGGACCCTTTCAAATCTTAGCAAGAGTGGGGCCAGTAGCTTATCAACTCGCCCTACCAAGCCATATTAAGATCCACAATGTTTTTCACGTTTCCGTATTAAAGCAATACGTCTACGATCCTAAACATGTGATTCAATGGCAGAATGTTCGGGTAAGAATTAATCTGATCATGCTAGATAAGCTTTGTTCTAAAAAAAGAAAATAACTAAATCTGTTGCTGATTGCAGGTCGAGCCGGAAGGGGAGGTTCTGGTCGAACCACTGACCATTCTCGACTAGAGAGAAGTGCGGTTGCGGAAACGGGTTATTTTCCAAGCTAAGGTGTAGTGGCAGCATTATGGGCCTAAAGAGGCCACTTGAGAGGATGAAGAACTCCTTAGAGAAGCTTACCCGAATTTGTTTAAGGGAGACAGACATCGGGACGATGTCCAATCACAGGAGGGGGAGATATAATGACCCCAGACAATGTAAATGTGAAATTTTACTGTGGTAAAAGACAATAAGACAGTTGTTGTTTTATGTTTTAAAAACAAAACTGTGACAAACTATTTTATTAAAGTAATTTAAATATTTTCTTGAAATGCTGGTAGCCTCTAGGAGGTGGATTTAAAAGAAAGAGATCAGTTATAATAACTGATGGAAACTACCCTCTCAAACAGGAAAAGTCCTGGCTGTAGGGAGGAAGTTCTGTGCTGTGTGGACAGACAGAAGAGACCTTTTCCAAGAAGAGGAAAAGAGGAAAAAGACAAAAAAAGGAAAACTGGTTAAGTCTCGTAAGGACCAGATAACCAGGCACAAAGTGCACAAATCTTGTTGAGGGCTTGAGGCCTGCAAGATGGCACGGGGGGAGAATTCTGTCTGAGAGATGGATCTCATGGCTGGGTGGAAGAGTAGAAACAAAGTACAGGTGACTTGCTTGAAAACCTATTCTTGACTCGGGTGAACCAGGTACGGTTTCAAGTTGCAGAGTCCCTGATTGAATATAAATATACAGTGAAATTTACACTAGGTAAATAAGGATTATGTTACATTCTCCTAGATATTGTTATTATATACAGTGAATTTACAAGTAGGTAAATAAGGATTATGTTTCATTCTCCTAGATACTGTTATTATATACAGTGAATCTACAGTAGGGTTTCATTCTCCTAAACACAGTTATATTGCTTAAGTAACTGCACAGGTGTAGTTTTAAGTGAAAGGTCAGATTATAAATCAAGAGACGTACTCTAAAATTAGCCATGTGGTAAATAAAGCTACAATAGGTGTAGTTAAACTAAAAGACTGGTTATCGAATAAGAAGGGAAGTTACCCAGAAACCAGCTATTAAATAATCATCATCATGACACATCCTCATCCAGGAGACGGAGGCGCTGTGTTAACATCAGAACAGCGAATAATGGAATAACCAGATAACAGAATAGCGAATAATGGAATAAACAGTGCAGAACTCTTGAATATAAACAAGCAGTTATTTTAATGTGTCGACAGAACGAGTTTGGAACGCTCTGAGTCTGAGTAAAGAGCGCCGACTATGGTCGGATTTTAACTCGTCAATGGAAGGAAAATAAACTCACAGCTATCATAATAATGACTGTTGTCATGTAAAGAAACAAACAAGTTATTCCAGACAAGGGAATTTATTTTGTAAAACTGTGTAAACATAGAGCGAGAACCACATTTCATCCCAGTACATCAGTGTTATTAAACTACAAATGTTCGCTGATACATTAAGTAAAGAAAACAGTGCGTTAAAGAGCAGTAAAGGAAATCGAAACCTCTTTACAGGAACCCTGTACATGTTACTTAAAAGGGAAACAAATCTTGACATATATATATATTACAGCATTTCATAAAGAAAAGAAGATGCATGATATGGTTATCCTATCCAACTGAGGGCATCCTGTATGAGTTTAGCAAGACGAGAATTGCATAGCAAATGCCAGATGGATGACTCGAAACAGTAAGCATAACCTGAGCAAATCCATGAGCCTGCCGTCGTTAAGACGAGCGAAACCAATGGTAACAAAACAAACTACCATACACTGTTCTGAGAACTGTTAAATACGCAGAGAACATTCATAGAATACGCAAAGCATTAGTTGCCCTGGAAACATAGACAGAGTAACAGTTCCGTATATAAATTACAAAAACATAACACCCGGGTGGTGAAATCGTGAAGGGGTAATAACTGTGCATACATTAATAACGAAAAACCTCGAGCAGAACCTGAATCCGGTAGTCCAGGTCTGTGCATTACAGCCAGACCCGATGCCTTATAAGTTATATTAGAAATACCAAACCAAGGTCCAAGCATGTCGCAAGGGCAGTAATATAAACAAATGAAACCGTAAATGCATGCTGTAGCACTCAGAAAACTCCGTCGTGGATGATAATTTAACAGGGCGGGTCCCAGAACTCAACCAGACAACAAGAAATACTGAATGCAACCGTGAGGGTTCTCTGTGGAGAAATACCTCGGCATCGAAGCAAGGAAACCCTCGTTCGAACAGCGGTCTACACCAAACCATAATATAATGCGCTCAAAATCATGAACTCCGAGCTCTCGTATGCAGAGCAGGGCAATTAAGAGTTGAGGACTTACCGTGGCCGCCGATAAGGGGTAAACCTTCCAACTTAGCCACCTTGGCACCGGTAGAGGGGGTTGAATAACCCAGCTGCACGCCCTGTCAACAAAATAGAAACAAACCCATAAGATTCATGACATTTAACAGCGAACTGTAATGCTTTTTGTAGATTCAAGAGTTAAGGGTCAATACCTGTAAGGGCGTATTGATGTGCACCTCACGGCCTTCGGAGCAGTAGCAGGTTACCAAAAAAACGTCGGTGGTATCAAACCAGAGAATAAACATAGAAGCGGAGCCGGAAGAACCAAAGGAACAAATAAACCCTGAGCCGGCCCAAATGAGTTTATGTGATGACTTAAACCCTTGAAAACATTCCAACCCTTCGATCCAAGAGAGCAATCGTGACCGTCCATGCAAGGCGGGAAAGCAAAGCAGGAACGCTGAGAAAACTGTGATCGAGGTGTCACATGGCCGAAGGGACAAGCCATGCCACCTGCCATGGTGTGGATCGAAGGTATTAAGGCGATGGGTGAATTGGCACCTGCATGGGCTGCGGTCGGACCACCAAACCCCGCGCCGCATTAATACTTATTGCAGATTATAGTAGACTAACGGCTGGGAGCCACCATAGTCAAATGCCTGTCTTAAACCATATGACAGCATAAAACAATATAACATAACATACGTACACAAGGTTATAGCGATGACAAGACATTAGGCCAGCTAGCTGTTCAAAACATGGCATAAAGTATGGTTCTATACGTTATGTAGTCAGACATGTGGTCATGTGTAGTGAATAAATCATGTTGTATAGTAGATTCCTTATATAAGTTATACATTGGAAATTTTTTTTATGTGTATTGTGAACAAGGGTGTGACAAATTGGTATCAGAGCCCAGTTTCAACACTGTGGCCTCAAGCATGACATGTTTCACTGTGCAGAAGCATACACCATGCATACATATGAAAGTTAATAATTTATTTAACTGTTGTTCTGTCTATTTAGGGGTGAGATACAGAATTATAACAGCTAACAATTAAGCCAGAGAAAGGAGACGAAATGCAAGGAGCCGACAGCAACCCTCGAGAAAACCCAGAGCTGTGGGTACAGTTGGGTGAGGAAACACGAAGTACCAATCTTGCAATACTGGAAACTGTTCAGGAGTTGAAAAATGAGATGGCACGTTTGCGAGAAGACAACGCGCGTTTGACGGTGGAATAAGAAAGAATTCTGAAGAGTTTGTCGGACAGGCAAAATCCACCTCTATCTAACCCCAGCGCGGAACAACAGAGGATGACAGAAGAACAAGACTATCAGATTGAACCTGAAAATTCTGAAGGCAAAGAGGATCACTCTGACAATGTACCAGAGCAGCAAACCTCAAAACGTCAGAGAATGGAGCTGCAGGGAGAATTTCGAAAAATTAAACCCCCACATTTCGATGGCGAACAGGAGGAAGCAGCTGAAGCATGGTTAATAAATATGAATAAATATTTTCAGTTGTATGAGTATGACCTTAACTTGAAGGCGAGAGTAGCTATCTTCCAGTTACAAGGTAAGCCAACCTTGTGGTGGGAGGAAATCAAGATTGTCAAGGGGGTAAGCGAATGGACCATTACATGGGAGAAGTTCCAGAAATACTTCAAAGAAAGGTACCTGACTGAGCGCTTCTACGATGAAAAGGCAAGGGAATTCCATGATTTAAGACTGGGATAGCAGACCATGGACGAGTTCATTAATCGCTTTACCTCTCTGTTTCATTATGTACCTTATATCAAAGAGGAAAAGGCCAAGGTACAAAGGTTTGTGAGCAGCTTACCTTCGTATATAAGAGAGAGGATTGAGTTTGACAATCGTAGGACCATGGATGAGGCTATTCGTAAAGCAAGGATCTGCTACCAGCAAAATAAGCAGAAGGGGGATACTTCCAATAAAAGGTGGAATGAAAAAAGGAGTAGTCGGATAGTTGGAAGCAGTAAGGGAGGTCGCAGCAATGGAAGTAAGGGAGCTGGCAAAGGATTAAACAGTAGATCTGTAGCAAAGAGTGCACCCCGAGCTAGGCCAATAAGTGAATCTAGAGTAAGTGAGCAGCCTGTTAGGCCAGAAGGTGAAGGGATGACCAGACCTCCAGTTCAATGCTGGGGCTGTGGAGGACCTCACTATGTTAAAAACTGCCCACAGCGAAAGGGGACAGACCAGATATCCCAAATTCATGAAGCTTCGACCGTTGGGGACGTGGCACGTAATGTACCCAAAATTAATGCAGCTTTGGAGGATCGCCAAGCGGAATACCAGCCGACTATGGTTGAATTTGAAGGTAAAATTTCAAACCTTTCTATAGCTGTTCTTATTGATCCAGGAGCTACTTTAAGTTATGTTAGCCCAAAGATTGTAGAACAGTGTAAGTTACAATCTGAAAAATTCAGGAATCCGTGGTTGGTCCAGTTAGCTACAGGAGCCAAGAGACGGGTCTTGGCCAAGATAAATAACTGCTCTCTAACTATAGCAGGGTAGCCAATAGCGACAGACTTAAACATACTACCTTTGGGTTCATATGACATCCTAATTGGGATGGATTGGCTGGAAAAACACTGGTCCTTAGTGAACTGCAAGACAAAAACCATTTACTATAAGGATGACCGTGGTGAACAGCAGGAATTACAAGGAATCAAGCATCCCGTACAGATTCGACCCATTACAGCATCTCAGTTAGCTAAATGCATCAGAAAGAAATGTCAAATTTACGCTATTCAGGTGGGTTACGCAAATCAGAAAGAAAAAACTACTACGCTGGGTAACATTCCGGTGGTACAAGAATTTGCAGATGTTTTTCCCGAGGAAGTACCGGGATTACCACCTAAAAGAGATGTGGACTTCACCATTGAACTGATTCCGGGGGCAGCACCCGTGTCACGGGCACCATACCGTATGAGTGTACCAGAACTAACAGAATTAAAAATGCAACTGCAGGAGCTGTTAGATAAAAATTACATCCGTCCCAGTGTATCACCCTGGGGAGCCCCAGTGTTATTTTTCAAAAAGAAAGATGGAACCTTTCGGATGTGCATTGATTATCGTCAGCTGAATAAGCTCACGATTAAAAATAAATATCCTTTGCCTAGGATAGACAAACTTTTTGATCAAGTGAAGGGGGCAACGGTATTCTCTAAGATCGATCTGCGATCTGGTTATCAACAGATCATAATTAAAGAAGAGGATATCGCTAAGACAGCATTCAGAATGCGGTATGGGCATTATGAGTTCGTGGTGCTACCTTTTGGTCTGACCAATGCACCTGTTACCTTCATGTGTTTGATGAACAGCATATTTCACAGGTTCTTAGATAAATTTGTGTTGATATTCATAGACGACATTCTGATTTACTCTCGATCAAGAAAGGAGCATGAGGAACACCTTAGATTGGTGTTGCAAATGTTGCGTCAACATCAATTATATGCAAAGTTTAGTAAGTGTGATTTCTTCAAGGAGGAGATACAATACTTAGGCCATGTAATCACAAAGGAAGGAATTGCAGTAGACCCTGAAAAAATTAGAACTATAATGGAGTGGCCCATACCAAAGGACGTGACAGATATTAGGTCCTTTATGGGGCTAGCAGGTTATTATAGAAGATTTGTGGAAGGCTTTTCAAGGGTAGCATACCCTATCACCTCCTTACAAAAGAAGGGAAAGGTATTTAAGTGGACCTCAGAATGTCAGAAGAGCTTTGAACAGCTCAAGCATTTACTCACCACTGCGCCCATATTGAGTATAGCTGATCCTAATAAGGATTACGTGGTCTATACTGACGCAAGTAAAGAAGGTGTGGAAGGAGTGTTGATGCAAGAAGGAAGAGTGATTGCATACGAATCAAGGAAGCTAAAGGAACATGAGCAGAAATATTCTGCTTACGACCTGGAGCTGGCAGCTGTTATTCATGCACTGAAAATGTGGCGACACTACCTTCTGGGAAGAAAATTTCTGTTGTTAACAGACCACCACAGCTTAACAAACTATTTCAGCCAACCCACCTTAAATACGAGACAAGCTCGTTGCGCCGACTTCTTAAGCGGGTTTGATTTTGAAATTAAGCATTTAAAGGGGAAGGAGAACCAAGTAGCTGATGCATTGAGTCGAAAGGTACAATGCGTGTGCAATATTTCGGTTAATAAATGGCAGAGTACCCTACTTGAAAGGATAAAAACAGCGGCTGATCAAGATGTTGTGTACCAGCAAATTAAACAGCAAGTACAACAACTTTCCGGTAAGGAAATACAACAGGGGTATGAGTTAGATGATGCCGAAATGTTGTTTTTTAATAAAAAGTTGTATGTACCCAATGAAGATAGTCTTAAGAAGCTGATTCTGGACGAATTTCATATCAGCCATTACACCGGGCACCCAGGGTACCAGAAAATGGTTACCGCACTTCGAAAACAATATTACTGGCCAAAAATGAAGAAGGAGGTAGCTGAGTATCTAGCGCGATGTCTAGAATGTCAACAGATTAAGGCGGACCATTTGCATCCAGCAGGGCTGCTACAACCCTTACCCATTCCGGAATGGATATGGGAGACTATCTCCATGGACTTTATAACCGGATTGCCTCGAACGAAGAAAAATAATGATTCTATTATGGTGGTAGTGGATAAGTTAAGTAAGGCAGCACACTTCATACCTGTGCAATCCACGTATAAGGCCGTGCAAATTGCTCATATTTTCATGCAAAATGTGTTCAAATTGCATGGACTTCCGAAGGTAATAATCTCTGATCGTGATGTTAAGTTCACATCAACCTTTTGGAGGACATTGTTTGCTGAACTGGGAACACAGCTGAAATTTAGCACAGCTTATCATCCCCAGACCGATGGCCAAACGGAATGAGTGAATCAGGTAGTGGAGGACATGCTGAGAGCATGTGTTATGATGAAACCAACTCAATGGGAGGAATACCTCCACCTGGTCGAATTCGCTTATAACAATGGATATCATTCCTCAACACAGCTGAGTCCTTTTGAGGTCCTGTATGGGCGGAAGTGCCGCACACCCTCAAGTTGGGGTGGACCTGAGGACAGGTTACGAATTGGTCCTGAAATGCTCAAGGAAATGGAAGACACGGTAAAAAAAGTGCGTACCAACTTAAAAGCCGTTCAGGACAGACAGAAAAGTTTTGCTAATCGAAAGAGAAGGTTCAAAGAATTCCACGTTGGGGACCATGTGTTTGTAAGAATTCAACCCAGAAGGAGTACCTTGCAGTGGAGCGGGTGTGCCAAACAGCACCTCGCTATTTTGGAACCTTTCAAATCTTGGCAAGAATGGGGCCAGTAGCTTATCAACTCGCCCTACCAAGCCATATTAAGATCCACAATGTTTTTCACGTTTCCGTATTAAAGCAATACGTCTACGATCCTAAACATGTGATTCAATGGCAGAATGTTCGGGTAAGAATTAATCTGATCATGCTAGATAAGCTTTGTTCTTAAACAAGAAAATAACTAAATCTGTTGCTGATTGCAGGTCGAGCCGGAAGGCGAGGTTCTGGTCGAACCACTGACCATTCTCGACCGGAGAGAAGTACGGCTGCGGAAACGGGTTATTTTCCAAGCTAAGGTGCAGTGGCAGCATTATGGGCCTGAAGAGGCCACTTGGGACGATGAAGAACTCCTTAGAGAATCTTACCCGAATTTGTTTAAGGGAGACAGACATCGGGACGATGTCCAATCACAGGAGGGGGAGATGTAATGACCCCAGACAATGTAAATGTGAAATTTTACTGTGGTAAAAGACAGTAAGACAATTGTTGTTTTATGTTTTAAAACTGTGACAAACTATTTTATTAAAGTAATTTAAATATTTTCTTGAAATGCTGGCAGCCTCTAGGAGGTGGATTTAAAAGAAAGAGATTAGTTATAATAACTGATGGAAACTACCCTCCCAAACAGGAAAAGTCCTGGCTGTAGGGAGGAAGTTCTGTGCTGTGTGGACAGACAGAAGAGACCTTTTCCAAGAAGAGGAAAAGAGGAAAAAGACAAAAAAAGGAAAATTGGTGAAGTCTGGTAAGGACCAGATAACCAGGCACAAAGTGCACAAATCTTGTTGAGGGCTTGAGGCCTGCAAGATGGCTCGGGGGGAGAATTCCTTCTGAGAGATGGATCTCATGGCTAGGTGGAAGAGCAGAAACAAAGTACAGGTGACTTGCTTGAGAACCTATTCCTGACTCGGGTGAACCAGGTACGGTTTCAAGTTGCAGAGTCCCTGATTGAATATAAATATACAGTGAAATTTACAGTAGGTAAATAAGGATTATGTTACATTCTCCTAGATACTGTTATTATATACAGTGAATTTACAAGTAGGTAAATAAGGATTATGTTTCATTCTCCTAGATACTGTTATTATATACAGTGAATCTACAGTAGGGTTTCATTCTCCTAAACACTATTATATTGCTTAAGTAACTACATAGGTGTAGTTTTAAGTGAAAGGTCAGATTATAAATCAAGAGACATACTCTAAAATTAGCCGTGTGGTAAATAAAGCTACAATAGGTGTAGTTAAACTAAAAGACTGGTTATCGAATAAGAAGGGAAGTTACCCAGAAACCGGCTATTAAATAATCATCATCATGACACATCCTCGTCCAGGAGACGGAGGCGCTGTGTTAACATCAGGACAGCAAATAATGGAATAACCAGATAACATAACAGCGAATAATGGAATAAACAGTGCAGAACTCTTGAATATAAACAAGCAGTTATTTTAATGTGTCGACAGAACGAGTTTGGAACGCTTTGAGTCTGAGTAAAGAGCACCGACTATGGTCGGATTTTAACTCGTCGACGGAAGGAAAATAAACTCACAACTATCATAATAATGACTGTTGTCATGTAAAGAAACAAACAAGTTATTCCAGACAAGGGAATTTATTTTGTAAAACTGTGTAAACATAGAGCGAGAACCACATTTCATCCCAGTACATCAGTGTTATTAAACTACAAATGTTCACTGATACATTAAGTAAAGAAAACAGTGCGTTAAAGAGCAGTAAAGGAAATCGAAACCTCTTTACAGGAACCCTGTACATGTTACTTAAAAGGGAAACAACTCTTGACATATATATATATTACGGCATTTCATAAAGAAAAGAAGATGCATGATATGGTTATCCTATCCAACCGAGGGCATCCTGTATGAGTTTAGCAAGACGAGAATTGCATAGCAAATGCTAGATGGATGACTCGAAACAGTAAGCATAACCTGAGCAAATCCATGAGCCTGCCGTCGTTAAGATGAGCGAAACCAATGGTAACAAAACAAACTACCATACACTGTTCTGAGAACTGTTAAATACGCAGAGAACATTCATAGAATATGCAAAGCATTAGTTTCCCTGGAAACATAGACAGAGTAACAGTTCCATAAATAAATTACAAAAACATAACACCCGGTGGTGAAATCGTGAAGGGGTAATAACTGTGCATACATTAATAACGGAAAACCTCGAGCAGAACCTGAATCCAGTAGTCCAGGTCTGTGCATTACGGCCAGACCCGATGCCTTATAAGTTATATTAGAAATACCAAACCAAGGTCCAAGCATGTCGCAAGGGCAGTAATATAAACAAATGAAACCGTAAATGCATGCTGTAGCACTCAGAAAACTCCGCCGTGGATGATAATTTAACAGGGCGGGTCCCAGAACTCAACCAGACAACAAGAAATACTGAATGCAACCGTGAGGGTTCTCTGTGGAGAAATACCTCGGCATTGAAGCAAGGAAACCCTCGTTCGAACAGCGGTCTGCACCAAACCATAATATAATGCGCTCACAATCATGAACTCCGAGCTCTCGTATGCAGAGCAGGGCAATTAAGAGTTGAGGACTTACCATGGCCGCCGGTAAGGGGTAAACCTTCGAACTTAGCCACCTTGGCACCGGCAGAGGGGGTTGAATAACCCAGCTGCACGCCCTGTCAACAAAACAGAAACAAACCCATAAGATTCATGAAATTTAATAGCGAACTGTAATGCTTTCTGTAGATTCAAGAGTTAAGGGTCAATACCTGTAAGGGCATATTGATGTGCAGCTCACGGCCTTCGGAGCAGTAGCAGGTTACCACAAAACGCCGGTGGTATCGAACTAGAGAATAAACACAGAAGCGGAGCCGGAAGAACCAAAGGAACAAATAAACCCTGAGCCGGCCCAAATGAGTTTATGTGATGACTTAAACCCTTGAAAACATTCCAACCCTTCGTTCCAAGAGAGCAATCTTGACCGTCCATGCAAGGCGGGAAAGCAAAGCGGGAACGCCGAGAAAACTGTGATCGAGGTGTCACATGGCCGAAGGGACAAGCCATGCCACCTGCCGTGGTGTGGATCGAAGGTATTAAGGCGATGGGTGAGTTGGCACCTGCATGGGTTGCGGTTGGACCACCAAACCCCACGCCACATTAATACTTATTGCAGATTAGAGTAGACTAATGGCTAGGAGCCACCATAGTCAAATTCCTGTCTTAAACCATATGACAGCATAAAACAATATAACATAACATACATACACAAGGTTATAGCGATGACAAGACATTAGGCCAGCTAGCTGTTCAAAACATGACATAAAGTATGGTTCTATACGTTATGTAGTCAGACATGTGGTCATGTGTAGTGAATAAATCATGTTGTATAGTAGATTCCTTATATAAGTTATACATTGGAAAAAAAATTTATGTGTATTGTGAACAAGGGTGTGACAAAGCCCTTCATGGATGAGGTATTGTGTGACATTTCTCCCCTTGAAATTTGTGATGTATTATTAGGACAAACATACTTGTGCAAGTGACACATTGTGTATGAATCAAGGCCCCATGTTGTTATTGTTACTTTGGGAAATAAGTTGTACAGGATATCAGAGGTAGCACCGCCTACTGCCATCTCTTTGGTTACTGCAAAACAATGCAGTAGGCTCATTTACAATACCAGGAAATTCATTTTCTTGATGATACGCCCTCAAGGAAAGAGGAAGACAGTGTCCATGACCTCCAAACAGGGCCCCTCCGCACGACAACTACAGATGGGCAAGGTCATGGAGGAGTATGAGGACATCTTTACCTTCCCTGCAAGGGTTCCTCTGCACTATCAGGTCAAGCACTCCATCGATCTGACCCCAGGTGCACCACTTCTCAATGTACCAATCTATTGGCGCTCCATTCTGGAGAACAATGAAATAAAGAGGAAGATTCAAGAGTTGTTGCAGAAAGGTCACATTCGTCCAAGTTCATCGCCCTGTGGGAGCTTGATCGTGTTGGTACAGAAGAAGGATGGGACTTGGAGACTCTGTATTGACTATCAGGCACTGAAAAAGATCAGTATCCATAATAGGTACCCGATCCCATGGATTGATGATCTCTTGGACCAACTGAAGGGGGGAAAATATTTTAGCAAGATTGATTTAAAGTCAGGATATCACTAGGTACCAACCGAACCCTCCAATGTGTGGAAGACTACCTTCAAAGCCAAGGAGGGCCTTTTCTAATGGTTGGTTATGCCTTTTGGATTGACGAATGCTCCTGCAAGATTCGTGAGGGTAATGTATGACATCTTGCAGCCATTCACCAATTCATTTGTAGTGGTATACTTGGATGACATCCTGATCTTCAGACAACGTTGGGAAGAGCACGTCCACCACATCTGACAGGTTCTCCAAACATTGCGGCAACACAAGTTATGTGCCAATTTGGAGAAATTCACTTTTGGCATGACCCAGGTTTAGTATCTAGGATACATTATTGATGAACAAGGGGTGCATGTGGATCCAGATAAGATCCAAGTCATTTTGGATTGGCAATCTCCAACCACTCTAACAGAGCTCCACAACTTCCTAGATCTTGCCAACTTCTACCACAGGTTCGTGTTGGGATTTTCTCATATCACTTGGCCCTTAAGTCAAGTCACCAAAGGAGGAGCAAAAGAAAATTTCTTTTGGTTTGAATCTCAATAGAAGGCATTCATAGAGTTGAAATATTTCCTCTGCTCCACACCAGTGCTCGCATTACCAGACTTGCAACAACCATTTGAGGTCGAGACAGATGCCTCTGGCTATGCTATTGGGGCAGTCCTTACTCAACACGGGCATCCAATGACATATCACAGTGAGACACTTTCAGACACAGTCCAGAAGTACCCCACTTATGACAAGGAGATGTATTCCATTGTGCAGGTCTGCTGACAATGGAAGCATTATATTTTGGGGAAGGAAATGGTCATCCACACAGACCACTAACCCCTGCAGTTCATACAGACCCAAGGTAAATTGCAGAATGATCGCCATCAGAAGTGGTCCACATACCTACAACAGTTCCATTAGAATATCAAGTATAAGAATGGCAGCACTAATAATGTTGCAGATTGCCTCAGTTGACCATCGATCATGGTGTTAACCACCGTGTTCAACTCTTGTGGCCATAAGACTTCTGATTGGCCACTTCTCTACAAAATCAACCCAGAATTCGGCCACACATATCAGAAACTCTTGGAGGATCAGCATGTTCTAGATTATCACCTCTAAGATGCCCTATTATGCCACCTGGGTCACCTTTGTGTTCCTTCAAGCCAGCATGCCAAGATAATTTGGGAAGCACATTACAGCTAGGCTATTGAGCATTTTGGGGTCGAGAAAATGGTGGAAGTAATACAGAAGTATTTCTATTGGCCGAATCTTTGACAGGATGTTGGGAAGTGCATCAGATCATGCATTGCTTGCGCCATTGCTAAACCAACCATCAAGAAGCAAGGCTTCTATACCCCGCTGCCTACCCCTACTCGACCTTGGGAATCCATCTCCATGGATTACATGTTAGGCCTTCCTTCCACTAAGCATAGAAACGATTGTGTTTTTGTTGTCATCGACAGGGTCTTGAAGATGGCCATTATGGCGGCTTGCAAGAAGAATATCACAACAAAAGCCATTTCTAAACTCTTCTTTGAACGAGTGGGGGTAAACTTTGGGATCCCATAGTCCATCATCTTAGATCACGACAGCAGGTTCCTTAGTACATTTTGGTCCAGTCTCCGGTTGATGCTGGACACCAAACTCAGTAAGTCGACAACTTTCCATCCTCAAACTAATGGCCAGACAGAGGTTGTCAATAGGATGATTGTACACATTCTGCACATGTACAACTCAAAGAATCCATGGACATGGGATGAGAGCCTCCCCTATGTTTAGCACAACTACAACCGGGCTCTCCATAACTCGACTGGCCAGAGCCCTTTTCAGGTGGGCTTGGGATTCCAGCCATTATGTCTCATTAATGTGGCCATGCCATTTCCAGCTACTCACGCAAATTTGGTTCGTGTGCAGCCCAAAACAGATAAGGCAAACAACTTCATTGAGCACATCCAACATATTCTCCAGCAGGTCCATGAAATTCTGAAGAAATCAAATTCCAAGTACAAGCAACGACATGATCAACATTGGGTGCCACACAAGTTTCAGGCGGGTGACAAAGTCTGGTTGTATTTGAAAAACGAATGCCTTACCAAAGCCTATCAGAAACTTAGACCACTCTAATATGGTCCTTACACCATTACCAAGGCTTTGGGAGACAATGCATTTGAGCTCAACATTCCCCCATTCCTTGACTTGCACCTAGTGTTCAATGTGGACTGCCTTCGGACATACTTTCCACCATTACTAGACACATCCAACATTGCAGAATAGCTCACACCCACAAAGTTAAATCCATATTGCATGGAACAAGCTACAACTGATCGAATCATGGACACAGATCAAGCACACTCGCTAGCAGAATATCCAATTATATTGAGTTATCAAAGTAGGCCAATTCCTTCACTAGGGCAAGTGGCTCACCAGGGACCAAGTTCAGCAGAAGTTTCCTCATCTCATGGAGGAACTCAATGCAATGGGGACCATTGCTTCCTAAGGGGGGAGGAATGATCTACATGGATATTGGTGGCCACCCGCCAAGTCCACTTGGACCCCACCATTGTTTCTTTCAGATTTTCAGTTTCCTTAATTGTAGCATAGTTTACTATTTTTAGCAGTTTCGGGTCCTGAACTTCGGGAGCCATTTTGAGGCCGTAAATGACGTATTTTGGGAAAAATGGGAGCAACATGGGTCCATGGACTGATGTTGCTCTTCCCAAAGTTGTATTTCTTAGATAGACCTTTCTAACGAGTTATGACCCTGGGAAGTTGATGTACCAATTTACCCAAATGGGGCCCACAGTTTGGCATTTCATCTTTTAGGGTTAGGTTTTTGGATGTTTAGGGTTTTCCATTGTTTCTCAACAATAAATAGGCCTTCGAGCCTCATTGTAACATAGTTCAAAGCCATGTAGCCACCACATCTCTTCTGAGAGATAAGCTACCATCGCCCTAGCTGGTTTATTTCCATTTATGTTTGTAAGCATATTTCAGTATTTTACATTAATGAAATGAAGTATTATTTCCATTGCATCTCTCTGTACATGGTTATCTCTGTAATTTGCTATGTTCGTGTTTAAATATAGATCAACAGATAAATATTGGCACGGGGGCAAAGCCCAAATTCACAAAGATTGGAGATTACTGGGATGATGCGACAGTAGATAAGGTCATTGAATTTCTCCACGAATATGAACTTTTGTTCCCTACCAAGCTTACAGAGTTAAAGGGGATAATAGGAGACCTGAGCATTATGAATATCATGTTAAAACCTGAGACGAAGCTACTTAAGCAAAGACCTTACCATCTAAATCCGAAGTATAAGGAGAAGATCCACTTAGAGTTAGATAAGATGCATGCGACATGCATCATTGAGCCCGTAGAGGAATCTGATTGGGTGAGCTCAATGGTGGTACATGAAAAGAAGCAAAAGGATGAAATAATAATATGCGTATATCTTAGGAAGTTGAATGATGCTTTCGCGCATGATCCTTTCTCGACTCCGTTCACTAATGAGGTATTGGATAATGTAGGTGGCCAGGAAGCATACTTCTTCACTGATGGGTTCTCTGGGTACCACCAAATCAAAATTGCACCTGAAGATAGAAGCAAGACAACCTTCACAACTGAATGGGGATGTTTCAAGTACACTGTAATGCCTTTCAGATTAAATAATGCACCTGCAATTTTTTCATGCGTAGTCATTGTTGCATTCGAAGACTTCATTCATATGTTTTTGGAGGTGTAATTTAATAACTCAACTGTGTTTGGGTTGGTAAAGCGCCATATGGCAAGTTTGGGCTTAATGCTAGATACTTGTCGAAGGTACCATATTGTGCTCAATTTGAAGAAATGTATGTTTTTTGTCCCTTTTGGGAATCTGTTGGTTCATGTGGGATGTAGACAAGGATTGATGGTAGATCCCATGAAGATCACAGTGATAATTAACCTAGAGGTGCCATGGAGTGTGAAACAGTTGCGCACAACATTGGGACATATTGGGTACTATAGGAAGTTTATCAAGGGCTATGCCTAGATCACCATGCCTATGGAGAAGTTGTTGACAAAGGATGTCACGTTTTTTTGGAACGAGGACTGTCAAAAAAGCCTAGATGTGTTGAAATGGAAAAAGGTCACAGTACCAATTTTATTCTTCCTGGATTGGGAGTTTCATGTACATGTAGACACATCATGTATAGGATTGGGAGTAGTACTGACACACGCTGGCGAAGGATAATTGGACCATCCTATCGCATTCGCAAGAGGGAAGTTATCCAAGGCTTAGAAGAAGTATTCCACCACCGAGCGTGAAGGACTAACCATGGTATATGTGCTCTAGAAGTTTAGACACTATTTTCTCAGTGGACATTTTAAGATGTATACAGATCATTCTATGTTGAAATACCTAGTCAATAAGCTTGTGTTGGGGGGGCGAATATGTAGGTGGTTTTTATTGTTCCAGGAGTATGATTTTGAAATTATTGTGAAGCATTGATGACTGAACGCAGGACCAGACCATCTATCGCACATCGAAATAGGAGAAGAGTAAACTAATTTGGAGGAAGGATTGTCTGACACGCAATTCTTT
This sequence comes from Pinus tabuliformis, assembly GCA_031772625.1. Taxonomy (NCBI): domain Eukaryota; kingdom Viridiplantae; phylum Streptophyta; class Pinopsida; order Pinales; family Pinaceae; genus Pinus; species Pinus tabuliformis. The sequence goes on along the minus strand of CM062815.1, from coordinate 85,590,884 downwards.
GTAGTGCGCATTGCAGATCGTTACTTTGAAGACATCATACACTTCCTAATGACAGGAATTGCCCTGGAAGGCTACACCACCCAGAAGAAAAAGGTGTCAGTGGTGTGCGCAATAGACTATTCTATCATTGTCAGACATCTGTACAAAATGGGGTCTGGTGAAGTATTGCGACGATATGTACCAGATTTTGAAAGAGCAGTATCCTCATAGATGCTTATGGAGGTGCTGCGAGAGGGCATTATGTAGGAAGGGAAATCGCATAGAAAGTTTTATGCGCAGGGTTGTGGTGGCCAACCATCCATCAGGATTCAAAATACTACTACAGGGTGTGCGACATGTGTGAAAGGATTGGTAGGCCATCGTGGAGAGATGAGCTACCTCTGAAACCATATATGACATTACAACCTTTCAAGAAATGGGCAATAGATTTTGTGGGACCCATTCGGCCTCGAGGAAAGAAGATGGGAGCGTGGTACATTATCACCACCACTGAGTGTTTGACTCAATGGGCGGAGGCAGAGCCTATGAAGGATCGCACAGGCATGACCACTGTGAAGTTTTTCTTTGAGTATGTACTAACATGAATTGGGTGTCAAAATATTTTGATGAGTGATCGTGGTATGAACTTTCTGAACAAACCGATTAGCGTGCTAACGAAGGAATTTCAGCTATATCACCAGAAAAACATGCCTTATCACCCACAGGCTAATGGGATGGTGGAAGTATTCAATAAGGTACTGGAGAACGTGCTGACCAAGGTTTGCAACGCTCAACGAAATGATTGGGAATGGGCCTATTGAACTATGTGCAAAAATTTGACTGGACAGACACCCTTTAAGCTTGTATATGGTGTTGAAGTAGTGATGCCAATGGAATACATTATGCCTAGTCTACACATAGTGGCACTCATTGGTATGACAGATCGCACCAACAAGTCCAAAAGCAGGGTGAAAAAGCATGGTATGACCGGCACATTAAATTGTGCACCTTTAAGGTAGATGACCTTGTTTTGTTATATGACAACAATTTTGATAAAGTTCCAGGGAAATTTAGGATGCACTAGTTAGGGCCCTATGTCATTAAGGAGATTACTGATGGTGGAGCAGTTCAGTTGGTTAAATTGAATGGAGATCCATTCCTAGGAAAGGTGAATGGTAGTTGATTGAATCCATACACCGTTGATCCGTCCAAGTTACTATATGAAGGTAGAATAGTCTTAGCGCTCTAGGCAACTGAAAGGAGGTGCGGAACTATAAACTACACTGCCTAGGTTGGGACACTAGGTGAGCGAGGGATTGCGTGGTGTTAGAGCCTAGATTTGTCTCTGTCTGAAAAGACAAGGTTCTAGGTCCACATCAAACTACGCTCAGCCTCGTAGCTAGCCCTACGAGGATAGGAGAGGACTCTCTCCGGGTCAATCTCGGCAAAGGGTAAATGATGAGGCTCAAGATGACTAAATTTGCAGTTGATCTTAGGCTAGGTATGAAATACAAGGAGTTTGAGGTTGATTTTTGGGGTTTTTGTTGAATCAAAGGAAAAGGCAATTTTGGGTGCGGGGATGAGACACAGTTTTTGCAGAGGTCTACTTGGGGCAAGGTAGGCGATTGTCTTGATGATTTTAAAGAGAATGAGTGGCTAGACCTGACTGGTGAGGAGCTAAGGAGAGTAAGAAGCTTTCAAGGATTCTCCTTAAACAGACGAAAACATGGAAAATCAAACAAACTTAAAGGCAGAGCATAACAATCTATGGATTTTACCTTAACACTTCATTTGTCAATCGAAGAATATGAGAGAAGGAAAAGGATACACGTAACAAATTACATTTATTGAAATAAGCACACCATCAACACATAAAGCCACAAGGATCCCAAACAGTGCTGCAAAACCCTGGTCTTTCCTTTGCCAAAAATGCAGAAGTGAATGTACAATAGGGTTTCAAGCTTTTCCCAAGAGTCCAACCCTGAAAATGACTTGGAAATTACATAATATAGGAAAGACAACCTCTTCCCTTGCCTCTAGGGGTCGAGATCATCATTCTAGGAGCTGTTTCAACCAATTCTGAACAAAGCACTACAATCTAGGCAGTGAAAACAACTTGCCTCTATAAGGTAGGAAACTGATTCATTCATTAAATTTTCACTCTTTGGTGAATGAATCTTCTAGATCAAGTAACTAATTGTCAAATTACATCATGTTTCAATCAATTACATCAAGAAAAGTCACAAATTACATCACAAATCAAAACTGGTCAAACTAGCCGAGTTTTTGAGCTAAAAGATGAAAAATAGGGCAAAAAATCTATATGCGCCGCGCTGATTTCTATATGCACCGCGCTACTTTGCTGTTGATTTTTAGGTACCTGAAGGAGTCCAAATTGAGCTCAGGTTGTCTTGTTGGAAAGCCCTACCTGTCTACTATCCAACCCAAGTGGAATTTTCAAAATTGGTGTCCATTTGCCCCTCCAAAAGTGCATTCTCCCAAGACTGCTTCCTGTGTGTCAAAATAGGGGCAGTGAGGTCATTTTTTGCATGTTTTTTGAACTTTTGGTGACCCAAAACTTTCCCAAACTTCTTGTCCAAGTACCAAAATTCATTATTCTCCATGAAAATTCCAAAATTGCAAGCCATTTTTGATTTGGAGCTCCCAATCCTATGGGTCGCACAAGGTGCGAGGCGCATATAGGGAAAAAACCTGTTTTTTAAATGCAAAAATTTCAAAATGACCAAAAATTCCCCAAATCTCTTGAAATTTGGGTTGGAGTTCCTTCATCAAGTGTGATGATGAGCTAAAGAGGCCTCAACTAAAATCTGAAGACGATCGATCTCCCTTTGTTTCTTTTGCTTGCGGATTGCCTTCTTCAATTTTGCCTTTAGATTTCTTATCCGAGCCTTGCAAACTTGGTTTTGTGCCCTGTAGTGAACAGCCATATGTCTCAACAATGCATTATCTCTATTGGCCTTGCTCAGTCGCTTCTCCAAGTAAATGTTGACCCTTTCGAGATTAGACTCTCGATCCTCATTGACCTGTCGCTCTAGAGAAGTGAACTGAATCCTCCTATGTCGGGCAGCTTGGCGATTCTCACGGATGTTCTGTAGCTCCATGATCGCATGCTGATCTTCAAGCTGCTTATTTCTCTGTTCTAGATACCTGATGTTCCATTTGGCCATCTCCAACTGGATTTCCAAGGCTTGAATGTTTGTTTCTTGCTCCTTAATCATCATTCTATATCTAGACTTTTCTAAATCCGTAGTTGTCTCAACATCAGGAATGACAACGAAACCTGATGGCTCACCTGAAAGCCCTTTCTCAAGCATGGGCTTCTTGCCCTTGTCCTATACCTGTGCCTGTGGTGCTGATGTCGGAAGTGAGGCCTCTTCCACGCCAGGTGGGGATAACACTTGCTTTGCTGCCGCAAACAAAGGTTTGGTACCTTTCGGATTGCCTCTCTGATATGTAATGAAAATAGGCCTGGTCTCATGATGCTCATACTGCTGAGAAGGTTCACCCTCACATTTCACATCTGATACTTCTCGTGAAGCTCTGAAGAAATCACATGAGATAAAGTCATCCCAAGTGATGCCCTGTAAACCAAGCTGGTGAACCACCAAAATCTTTATAAGCACAAAATGATATACATTGTTGAGTTGCTGCTGAGGGGTTCTATGCTGTATAAAGGTTTTCATCCTCTCTATATTTCGGCAGACGAAATACAGAATGTTCATCATCCGCACCCTGGTGAAATGCATAAGTAACCTGATGTGATAAGCATAAAGACGAGAGAATCGTCCCTCACAGCTGAAATATTTCAGGATCAATCTCATGAGAGGAGCATACTCATCTTTCAAGTACCTGAACTTTGAGCTGCCTCAAGAAATTGGGTTTGATATATGGCTCATAATGCTACTTATCAATCTGCTATTTTTTATGCCATAGTTCACCAATATTTGGTATACTTGTTGCTAGCGAAACAGTTTCTGGTGTGAGTGTAAAGGTGACCCCAGCCAATGTAGCTTGGTCTCCGTGCAAATGCAAAACAAAAAGATGAGCCAACTCATAATGAAACTGGACCTCAGCTACCTTTTCACAAAACTCATAGCATGACTGATGCTCAAAGCACTGCATAGCAAGAGGACAGGCATGCAGTTCTATAAGGGTGATTAGTTCTTCCTTGACATCTTTGCCACTTTTACGAGGCCTCTGGGTTCTTTTTCACCTACAGGAGAATCACATTGGGTTTCTGCCTCATATTCCGATGAGTGACCAGATGACATCACTGCTGATATACAAACTGCCTCAAATGAATGCTGATAAGTGAAACTACTGTGTGCAACTGAATATGGACTGTTCCTTTGATTTAAACAATGTTGTGACCAAGGGGAAACAATGTACAAGGGATATTAGGAAAGGGAAAACATCAGGGAATTAGGGAATTTTGAAATGAAATGTATTTAGGGATAGGAGGGGAAATGTAAATATAAGATTATGGTTTTAGGGTTTGTGATATTAAATAGGATTAAGGAGTTTTTTTATAGAGGTGGGGGATTAGGATTTTAGGGATTGTAGTGTAGGATTAATGAGTGAATTAATGGAAAGAATTAATGAGGAAGTATGATGAGTGGATTTGGGAATGAGGAACAAAGGGAAATGGGAAAAAAAACACAACCTTGGTAACAAAACTGTTTTCAAACCCTACAGCACTTTTATATTCACAAAGGGAGGCTTTCAAAATCTGGTCTCCACGGCAATCATCCATGAACCCATCACATTCACCATTAAAAACAAAGCCAACGCAATGGAGGTGAGCCTACCTGACAAATTGATCTGAAGAGGAAGCGATTTGATGAGGTTTCGAACAAGTTACGGGCTCCAAAATGTAAGCGCCACGCTCCTTACCCAGTGCGCCGGGCAAGTTATATGCACCGCACTGGTTATAATTTGCACTGGCCTGAATGTCTGTGTGCGCCGCACAAGTTATGTGCGCTGCACAGACTGTTATATGCACCGCACAGGTGAAATGAGGACCAATCCGCTCCAAAACGGTCAAACATGACTTGCAATGGTTTTCTCCTCCTTTGGCATGCACAATGACTTGAAACTTCATTGAAAAACCCTTTAAATAGACACCAATTTTATTTTTGCCTCTTTCATAACCCACTTTGTTATGTTTTGCAATTGACACTTTTTCAGGATTAATAGAATTTTGACCTTTTTGTTTCCTCCTTAAATTTGGTTGAAATAATGATTTTCTTTGACAAATTTTTGCAGGGATAGCTATGATATGATCTGGCAAAGGAGACCAGGGCTGCACCGGGACATTTCAAGAACTGAAATTTTTGAAAATTTATTACAAAAATGAAATATTGAGTTAATTTCAAAATAGAGTTTTGAAGACAAGTCATAATCTATCCGTATAATGATAAAAATCTCTGAGATAACAATCTAACAAGGACCTCCCTCTAGCCTGCTGGATATATTTAAACTTTGTCAAAGACCTATCGACTTAACCCTAGACCTAATGACCGAAAAAACTATTATGACCCAGAGACTGAAACAGGACTACAAATGACTGTTCAAGACTTGATTTTTAAGAATAGACTTGAGCCAGTAGTGCCAAGCACGAGGGGAATGAGTGACACAAACCTCTCTGTCAGATTTATGGCATGCTTCTAACAAAATGCAATTGATCGAAACTCATGAGACACCTAAACATGAAATGCAAAAAAGAGTTTTAATCTCTGATGGAGGGATAACCAGACCGACTCTAACATTAGCTCCAATGGGGATGGTAGCTCCTCGGAGGTGCCAAGAATAGCAGATCTTTGTAAGAGCCAGACATTGCCTTCATCCATTGGGCTATGGAGTCATGACTTCGACAAACAATTCAATATGTTGACCCAATTTATTTGACTGAAAATTAACTTGCAAATGACTCAAGAATATGACTAACTAACCGACTCGCCAAACTGAACTCAAACTGAAACCTTTCATCAGAATTATAGCCTTCACTTCGGGCCCCAGATTGAAGAAATGATCACAACACACACTTGCATTGAAACTGAAATGAAATGGTATTTACAATGCTAATAGTGCAGCAGAAAAACTCAGAAATTGTACAGCTTGAGCAGCCGACTATTGACCGGCCCTCCTGGACAATCATCCCGTTCATTTCCTTAAGAAGAAAAGCGTTCTAACCTCGAAATGCTGCAAACTTAAAAGGACCTTTCCATAGATTTTCAAACTTGCCGTGTTTGCCATTTTCTTCATTTCTTGCATCCCACTTTAGCACCACATCATCCAACTGAAATGTATCCGCCTTTGCTTTTCTGTCAAACATCCTTTTAATACGCTCTTGCAACTTACAGGTGTTCTAAAAAACATCTTCCCGTGTCTGTTGCAAGTGGATCATTTGATTTAGCCTTCGCTGCATTGGATCCTCTTCACTACCAGCCTCTTGAAGAAGTTTCACTACCGGAGCTGCAAGATAAGTAGGGAACACTGTATCGACTCCATAAACTAATTCAAAGGGGGACATGCCAATGGATTTCTTTTGACTCACCCGATCCGCCCAGAGTGCAAGGACCAGCTTCTTATGCCAACTTTTCTTGTTCATTTCCAGCATTTTCTTAATGATATTAACCAAAGATTTATTTGAAGACTCAGCCAATTCATTTCCTTGCGGATGATAAGCGGTTGAGTGTCCCAAGTAATATGATATTTATTACAAAACTCAACCATCTTTTTTGACTTAAAATATGCTGCATTATCATTAATTAACTTACTCGGGCAACCAAAACGAGACAAACTATTATTCTCAAGAAATAAAACTATTACCGCATCCATAGCTTGCCTGGTGGGAATTTCTTCAATCCATTTTGTGAAGTAATCCATACCTGTGAGGATCCATCTATGTTAACCTGAAGAAGAAGGATGAATTTCACCAATAAAATCCAGCCCCCACTGCTGAAAAGGGGCACTCACCTCAATGGGCTTAAGTGGCAATGGCTGTAATCTTTGTTTCCCTTCAAAAACCTGGAAATTATAGAAGCTCTTGACAGCCTTAAACACATCAGCAAATAATGTCGGCCAATAGTATCCAGCCCTCAAAATCTTATTTGCCGTTTTTTTCCAAAAAAGGTGACGGCCACAATTGCCTTTATGGAAATCTTCTATGACCCGTTTTGCTTCTTCTTCCACCAAACAATTTAACAAAACACCACCGGGATCCTTCCAATAAAGTGTAGAATCTAAAACACAAAACTTAGCAGCCTTCAACCTAACAGTTCTTGCTTTGCTTCTAGCCATCCCTGGCGGTGTAGACAAATTTTGAAGAACATATATGATATCCGAATACCATGGAGAAGGAACAAACATTTCTGATACCTGAAGTGAAGAGCTTTCATCATTTTCATCGGACAAGGCATCGATCAAATTGATGTCTAAAAGACGCAAATTTGATTCAGCCATCAATTTTGCCAATCCCTGACCTTTAACCAGCTTGGTAGGCCTTATCTCCACATCATACTCCAACAAGGCCGCTATCCATTTGCCACGTCTTCCTTCCGGGTCGGTCTAAACCAAAACATCTTTGACAGCAGCATTAGGAACATAAGCTAAAATATGAGAATACAGAATATACACACGGAAATATTTTAGTGCTTTCACAAGTGCAAGGGCTTGTTTCTCGATAAGCAGCATCTCTTATGGTTTTGCTGAAGAAAGCAATGGGTCTTTTATGCTCTTCTTTTTTCTGCATTAACACAACTGCCATAGTATGCTCCGAAGCAAAAGAAAACAATATAAAATCCTGAGTATAATCTGGGCTGATTAGAACCAGTGCTGAAGAAAGAATCAATTTAACTAAATTGAATGATTTCACCGCTTCTTCTGTCCATGACACTTGTCTGTCCTTCTTAAGCATGTTTGTAATTTTTGTAAGGTGCTCTCCAAGATTAGGAACAAAACGGCGCAAAAAATTCATCTTCCCATTGAACGATTGGATCTCTTTTTTATTCCTGGGCAAGTCAATTTGCTGAATCGCTTCCACACATGTTGAATCAATACGAATGCCATCCTTTGAGATAATGTGCCCAAGGAGTTTACCTTCATCCATGGCAAATAAACTCTTCTTGGGATTCAGCGACACACCATATTTTCTACATTTTTCAAAGACAATTTTCAAATGATGCAAGTGTTCATCATCTGATTTGGATAACACGGTCAGATCATCAAGGTACACCACTAAGAATACATCTTTCCCATTAGCGAAAGCCAAGTCCATTGCCCGCTGAAAAGTAGCACCTGCATTCTTCAAACCGAAAGGCATTTTCGCATAATGAAAGGTTCCCCACGGAGTGGTGAAGGCTGTTTTGTCTCTGTCATCTTCATGGACTAAAATTTGGTTATATCCGGAATAACCATCGAGTAGGGACATGTGGGATGCTCCAACTACTCGCTGTAGTATGTGATCCATTTTGGGCAGCGGATAATTATCCTTCAAGGAAACTTTGTTGAGGTTTCAGAAATCAATGCACAAACGAATCTCACCGGTTTTCTTACGCACCGGCACCAAATTTGATATCCAATCAGAAAAGCGGATGGGAACAATAATTCCTAATTTGTACAACCTATTTATCTCTTTCTCAATTGATGGCAGCAATTTTGGATTAAGCCTTCTTAACTTCTGTCTGAAAGGTTTTTGATTAGGCTTAATAGGAATGGTATGCTGAATTATATTTGTATCATATGTCTTCAAATCAGAATAGTCCCAAGCAAACACATTGACAAAAGATGACAACAAGTTCATATATTTGGCTTTTACCTCCGATGGCAATGTTTTAGAGATCTTTACCATCTTCAGATGCTCATCTATTCCAAGATTCACGTCTTCAACTGCCTTTTTTGTTGGCTGCAATGTTGGTTTGCGGGCTACATCATCATGATCAAAGAACTCCTCTAAAGGTATCAAGCCTTTAGGAATCACATTATCCTTGAGCTGCAACACTTCCATTTGATTTATTCGTACATCATTGCTACCATCATCATGTTCTACATCCATTGAAGTATCCTTGAACTTACCTTTGCTTTGTAGAAAATCATTGATCTCCTCATCATCTTGGAAAACTTGCCAATGTCTTTGATTGTCTGGAACGGTCGGACGATGCTTCACATGGATTTCAAATTTATTGCTGGAGTTCATAGGAATATTCAAATTGCTAGCTGCCTTAGCAAGTGCATCTGCAATGCTATTTTGAATATGAGGCACACATGTCAATGTATAATCTGAAAACACTTTCAAGATATCCAAAACAACATTCTGGTATGCTCGCATCTGTGGGTGTTCTGTTTGATATTCTCCCTTAACTTGCTTGATCACTAATTCAGAATCACCATATACTACAATCTTCTTAGCATTTATCTTTCTTAGAATTTTCAGGCCAACAATCAAAGCTTCATATTCAGCTTCATTGTTCGAACAATCAAAAGAAAGCTTGTAAGAACATACCTGCACATTATTAGGCACTTTCTTTGAAGCAGAAAAAGGACTACGTACCCAAATACCAATCCCAGCACCATCATTGCCCACTTCTCCATCAAAATCCATGGTCCACAAACCATTTTCCTCTTCTACCAAGTGCTGAAAAGTTGTTTGCTGTGAGTTTTCTGCTTGTTGTCCATTACCTCCAGCTGATTGCTCAATGACGTTTTGCTGTTCTTATTGTTCTTTCTTCAAAACTTCCCTGAAATTCTCTGCTATCTCTGTAATATCATCTACTACAGCTAACTGACTACCAATATCATTGAAACTATCTGAATACAAAACAAAAGACTCTAGATCTGTATGTACATAACTGATGGGATGATTAATTGGTTTCTCCTTGCTGGTGATCATGTATTTCATTTTCTGTTCCCGGTACAACTTTCTCATTTGGCCAAACACGAGAATCGTTGCATAGGAGAAATCAAGCTGTATTGTTCCTTGTAATTTTGCGCCCCAAGATCTGGAAAGGAGCATACCAAAGCGGGGAGGAATGTCAGCCACGACAACATCCATCAAGACATTCTTTGCAGGGATCTGATCCAAACTTACAACCAAGTCTTTAATTAGCCCAATACATCTCACCCTGCTAGAATCAAAGGAATAAAGATCATGATATTTCCTGGTGATGTCCAAACCCAACTTCTCCATGATAGCCTTCGGCATAAGATTATGGGAGGCGCCGGTATCAAACATAGCATTATGCAACACAAACTCATGCACTCTCAAACTGATATAAAAAGGAGGTACTTCAGACTCACCACTCAATGCTGGTCCAAATATTAATTCCGGTTGATCATCTTCTACACTCACCATATCATACATTGGGTCAAAATTCAGAATTTTGGAGACTTGACCTCTATAGCTGCTGTTCTTCATGAGCTCAGTCAAAGGAATAGATACCTTCAATTTAGAAATTTCATTTTCTAAACTAAAAGTAGAAGTCTTGTCCACTTCTTTGGCCGGAACATCTTTCTTTTCAGGTTTATCCTTTGATACAATGAGTTGATTTACCTTTTCATTTGCTGGTGGAGGCTTGCTAGTCATAGGGTCAGCACTCTCTTTTCCTTTTTTCGATGCAGTCGACGTTTCATCTTTAGATGCTGGAACTTCTTTTCTTTTCTGAACTGGATTGATGGGAACATTTCTACTTCTAAGTGAATACTGACGCTGTTGGGTGGACAAAGCATGCATGTAACCTCTCTGATACTCATCCGACTCTTCCTCCAAAACTATATCATTTGCCAACATAAAATATGCATCATATTGTACTACTAAACTTGTTGCCTTTTCATCATCTTCAATGATAAATGTGGGCATATCATTGGGAGTGAAGAAGTGATTTTCTTCTCCAACTACATTATCTCCATCATCTGACTCGGGACCAACAAAATTATGCTGAAGAGGTGTCTTTACCTGCTGTTGTTGTGATGCCATGTCTTGTGCTCGCTGCTCACGTTGTTTGATCCTAAATTGTGGCTGTTGTTGACCATGAAAATTAGGATTCCGAATCTGCGGTTCAGGCTTATCAAGAGCTAGGCTTTCAATCATATTTACTACCTTGCGGAGGAGAGTTTTATCCCATGGTATATTCTTTTTAGGTTGAAGATCAAGATAAGAAGAGCGCCAATAAAGAAATTGGGCTGCACCTTCAAGCTAATTTGAGTAGTCCACAAGAGAATGATTCATAGGGCAACTCGATATCCTAATAGTGCATATTCCTTATAACTAAATACCTAAAAGAATACCTGGCCTTGATCTAGTGTAGAGGCTTCCTCTTTTATTGAGACTTTCTTCTCGGCTTTCATTCTTGCTCGCTTATCATTCAAGTTTGCCTCAACACTAACAGCAATTTTCTGCATTTCTTCTAAGGTAGCCAGATCTCTCTCCCTTAGCTGATAAGCCATGTCCGGATCAAAACCATCGGGGAACTTGAGCAACGCTAATTTTCTAGTTGGTTTTAAATCATCTGGAATTGCATTATATACTGCATTGAATCTAATGCAATAGTCTTGAATGGACTCTCCAGCATTTAGTTTGATCTTAGTATATTCAGATTTGATTTGCGCAGATCTTTCTTTACTTCCCAACGTTCTAAAAACTGTCTCTTCAGATCTTCTAAGGTAGGAACACTTCTGGCCAGTAAAGCTCTAAACCATTTCCTTACCTCTCCACCAAAAGTCTGCACGAATAGCCTCATGGTCACATTTTCTTCATCAATCTCATGGAGATCAAAGAAATCCACCATTTTGTCGACATGCTGTTGAGCTGTGATATTCTGAGATGTACCATTGAACAACGGAATTTTACTTTGATAATCTGTAGGCATGTCATTTAAAACTTGAGGAAGAGCGAGAGGTGCAAACCGAGTAGCCATTTCTCTTGGAGGATTTGGTCTGGGAGTTGTTGGAGGAGTGGATGCAGCTGAAGTATGAGGAGTGTGAGGAGGTGTATGCGGAGGAGAAGTCACGCCAGATGAAGAAGGAGAATTTGTTGTAGACTTTGGATAAGTGATTATAGGTTGCTGGGGAATAGTGGGAATGAAAGGGGGTTCGGTGGGAACTTTTGAGGCGTAAACCGTGATAGAAGATCCAATGTTTGCAGATGCAGCTTCTAGGAAATCAGCAAGACTTGAAAACTGAATGTCTCTCTGAAGGCGCCGCAAGATAAAATTTTCAATCAACTTATTGTTTCTTTCAACTTCAAGGGTCACAGTAAAATCAGGATTTGGAACTAGAGAATCAAGTGCACTTTCAGATTTGGTTTTAAACAGCAACAATTCAAACCTTTCGTCAAAATCAAGTTCTTCAAGATACTTAAAAATTGCAGGACATGAGTGGGATTTAAACACGAGAGTCACAAAGCTCTCTTGATGTAGAAGTCTTGGAATCAAATTGGGATTCTCGTAAATAGGAGGAGGATTAGGATCTGGATTAGCTCTGGTATATCTCTTTGAAGCCAACGTGTTATTTTCATGAAATCAAAGGAACATAAAAAACTTTTTCAGCCTATCAAACCCTAAGCTTATCATCCAGGAGCTTAGAATTTGCAGATGTACTAGGGTGTCATAATTACAAGCTACACCGGAGATTGACTGAAGTAGCATTTATCTACTTGCGCTAATGCAAAGCAAAAGCGTTTCGAAGGCTACCTAGATAATATTCAGGCTCCGTCTGTAGCTTATAAAGCAAATGACATTAACAAACAAACCAGTTTTTCCCCCAGTATGGTCGCCACTATGTTAGAGCCTAGATTTGTCTCTGGCTAAAAAGACAAGGTTCTAGGTCCACATCAAACCACGCTCAGCCTCGTAGCTAGCCCTACGAGGACAGGAGAGGGCTCTCTCCTTGTCAATCTTGGCAAAGGGTAAACGATGAGGCTCGAGATGACTAAATTTGCAGTTGATCTAAGGCTAGGTATGAAATACAAGGAGTTTGAGGTTGATTTTTGGGGTTTTTGTTGAATCAAAGGAAAAGGCAATTTTGGGTGCCGGGATGAGACACCGTTTTTACAGAGGTCTACTTGGGGCAAGGTAGGCGATTGTCTTGATGCTTTTAAAGAGAATGAATGGCTAGACCTCACTGGTGAGGAGCTAAGGAGAGCAAGAATATTTCAAGGATTCTCCTTAAACAGACGAAAACATGGAAAATCAAACAAACTTAAAGGCAGAGCATAACAATCTATGGATTCTACCTTAACACTTCATTTGTCAATTGCAGAAGATGAGAGAAGGAAAATGATACACATAACAAATTAAAATTACTGAAAGAAGCACACCATAAACACATAAAGCCACAAGGATCCCAAACAGTGCTGCAAAACCCTGGTCTTTCCTTTGCCAAAAATGCAGAAGTGAATGTACAATAGGGTGTCAAGCTTTTCCCAAGAATCCAACCCTGAAAATGACTTCGAAATTACATAATATAGGCCAGCCAACCTCTTCCCTTGCCTCTCGGGGTCTAGCTCATCATTCTAGGGGCTGTTTCAACCAATTCTAAACAAAGCACTACAATCTAGGCAGTGAAAACAACTTGCCTCTATAGGTAGGAAACTGATTCATTCATTAAATTTTCACTCTTTGGTGAATTAATCTTCTAGATCAAGTAACTAAGTGTCAAATTACATCATTTTTCAATCAATTACATCAATAAAAATCACAAATTACATCACAAATCAAAACTGGTCAAACTAGCGGAGTTTTTGAGCTGAAAGATGAAAAATAGGGCAAAAAATCTATATGCGTCGCGCTGATTTCTCTATGCACCGCGCTAATTTGCTACTGATTCTGAGGTACCTGCAGGAGTCCAAATTGAGCTCAAGTTGGCTTGTTAGAAAGCCCTGCCTGTCTACTATCCAACCCAAGTGGAATTTTCAAAATTGGTGTCCATTTTCCCCTCCAAAAGTGCATTCTCCCAAGACTGCTTCCTGTGTGTCAAAATAGGGGCAGTGAGGTCATTTTTTGCATGTTTTTTGACCTTTTGGGGACCCAAAACTTTCCCAAACTTCTTGTCCAAGTACCAAAATTCATGATTCTCCATGACAAATCCAAAACTACAAGCCATTTGTGATTTGGAGCTCCCAATCCTATGGGTCGCGCAAGGTGCGTGGCACATATAGGGAAAAAACCTGTTTTTTAAATGCAAAAATTTCAAAATGACCAAAAATGCCCCAAATCTCTTGAAATTTGGGCTGGAGTTCCTTCATCAAGTGTGATGATGAGCTAAAGAGGCCTTGGCCAAAATCTGAAGACGATTGAGCTCCCTTTGTTTCTTTTGCTTGCGGATTGCCTTCTTCAATTTTGCCTTTATATTTCTTATCCGAGCCTTGCAAACTTGGTTTCGTGCCCTGTAGTGAACAGCCATATGTCTCAACAATGCATTATATCTATTGGCCTTGCTCAGCCACTTCTCCAAGTAAATTTTGACCCTTTCGAGATTAGACTCTCAATCTTCAATGACCTGTCGCTCTAGAGAAGTGAACTGAATCCTCCTATGTCGGGCAGCTTGGCGATTCTCACGGATGTTCTGTAGCTCCATGATCGTATGCTGATCTTCAAGCTACTTATTTCTCTGTTCTAGATACCTGATGATCCATTTGGCCATCTCCAACTAGATTTCCAAGGCTTGAATCTCTGTTTCTTGCTCCTTAATCATCATTCTATATCTAGACTTTTCTAAATCCGTAGCTGTCTCAACATCAGGAATGACAACGAAACCTGATGGCTCACCTGAAAGCCCTTTCTCAAGCATGGGCTTCTTGCCCTTGTCCTGTACCTGTGCCTGTGGTGTTGATGTCGGAAGTGAGGCCCCTTCCACGCCAGGTGGAGATAACACTCACTTTGCTGCCGCAAACAAAGTTCTGGTACCTTTCGGATAGCCTCTCTGATATGTAATGAAAATAGGCCTGGTCTCATGATGCTCATACTTCTCAGAAGGTTCACCCTCATGTTTCACCTCTGATACTTCTCGTGAAGCTCTGAAGAAATCACGTGAGATAATGTCATCCCAAGTGATGCCCTCTAAACCAAGCTGATGAACCACCAAAATCTTTATAAGCGCAAAATGATATACACTGTTGAGTTGCTGCTGAGGGGTTCTATGTTGTATAAAGGTTGTGATCCTCTCTATATTCCGGTAGACGAAATACGGAATGTTCATCATACGCACCCTGGTGAAATGCATAAGTAAACTGATGTGATAAGCATAAAGACGAGAGAATCGTCCCTCACAGCTAAAATATTCATGATCAATATCATGAGAGGAGCATACTCATCTTTCAGGTACCTGAACAGGAACACTCTTTTGAGCTGCCTCAAGCAATTGGGTTTGATATATGGCTCATAATGCTGCTTATCAATCTGTTGTTTTTTATGCCATAGTTCACCAACATTTGGTATACCTGTTGCTAGTGAAACAATTTTTGGTGTAAGTGTAAAGGTGACCCCAGCCAAGGTAGCTTGGTCTCCGTGCAAATGCAAAACAAAAAGACGAGCCAACTCATAATGAAACTGGACCTCAGCTACCTTTTGACAAAACTCATAGCATGACTGATGCTCAAAGCACTTCATAGCAAGAGGACAGGCATGCAGTTCTATAAGGGTGATTGGTTCTTCCCTGACATGTTTGCCACTTTTACGAGGCCTCCGGGGTTCTTGTTCACCTACAGGAGAATCACTTTGGGTTTCTGCCTCATATTCTGATGAGTGACCAGATGACATCACTGCTGATATACAAACTGCCTCAAATGAATGCTGATAAGTGAAACTGTTGTGTGCAACTGAATATGGACTGTTCCTTTGATTTAAACAATGTTGTGACCAAGGGGAAACAATGTACAAGGGATATTAGGAAAGGGAAAACATCAGGGAATTAGGGAATTTTGAAATGAAATGTATTTAGGGATAGGAGGGGAAATGTAAATATGAGATTAGGGTTTTAGGGTTTGGGATATTAAATAGGATTAAGGAGTGTTTTTATAGAGGTGGGGGATTAGGATTTCAGGGATTGTAGTGTAGGATTAATGAGGGAATTAATGGAGGGAATTAATGAGGAAGTATGATGAGTGGATTTGGGAATGAGGAACAAAGGGAAATGGGAAAAGAAACACAACCTTGGTAAAAAAACTGTTTTCAAACCCTACAACACTTTTATATTGACAAAGGGAGGCTTTCAAAATCTGGTCTCCGTGGCAATCATCCATGAACCCATCACATTCACCATTAAAAGCAAAGCCAAGGCAATGGAGGCGAGCCTACTTGAAAAATTGATCTGAAGAGGAGGCAATTTGATGAGGTTTCAAACAAGTTACGAGCTCCAAACTGTAAGCGCCGTGGTCCTTACCTAGTGCGCCGCGCAAGTTATATGCGCCGCGCTGGTTATAATTTGCACTGGCCTAAATGTTTGTGTGCGTCGTGCAAGTTCTGTGCATCGTGCAGACTGTTACATGCGTCGCGTAGGTGAAATGAGGACCAATCCGCTCCAAAACGCTCAAACACGACTTGCAATGGTTTTCTCCTCCTTTGCCATGCACAATCACTTGAAACTTCATTGAAAAACCCTTATATAGACACCAATTTGATTTTTTCCTCTTTCATAATCCACTTTGTTATGTTTTGCAATCGACACTTTTTCAGGATTAATAGAATTTTGACCTTTTTGTTTCCTTCTTAAATTTCGTTGAAATAATGATTTTCTTTGACAAATTTTTGCAGGGATAGCTATGATATGATCTGGCAAAGGAGACCAGGGCTGCGCCGGGACATTTCAAGAACTGAAATTTTTGAAAATTTATTACAAAAATGAAATATTGACTTATCTTCAAAACAAAGTTTTGAAGAGAAGTCATAATCTATCCGTATAATGATAAAAATCTCTGAGATAACAATCTAACAAGGACCTCCCTCTGGCTTGCTGGCTTTATTTAAACTTTGTCAAAGACCTATCGACTTAACCCTAGACCTAATGGCCGAAAAAACTATTATGACCCAGAGACTGAAACAGGACTGCAAATGATTGTTCAAGACTTGATTTTTAAGAATAGACCTGAGCCAGTAGTGCCAAGCACGAGGGGAATGAGTGACACAAACCTCTCTGTCAGATTTATGGCATGCTTCTAACGAAATGCAACTGATCGAAATTGATGAGACACCTAAACATGAAATGAAAAAAAGAGTTTTGATCTCTGACGGAGGGATAACCAAACCGACTCTAACATGCAGAACGAGGAGATGTCATAGGGTCTACAACGGTGCGAAGAGAGTTGCACTACCCAGGTAAAAATCACATAGGTCAGCCAGAAAGTGACCGTTAAAGTTACTATTCATGATTTGATGGTGAGAATGCAACAAAATGGAGTGGGAGAGCAACATTTAAGATGAAATTTATGGGTAAGATCCTTGAAAATCTACCGCCAATCCAGAATTAATGAACCGAATTTGGCGGGAATGGTTGGATTTCAATTCAAAATGGCCTATAAATTACATGTGGCTTCCCAATGAAAAACAATTGGCATTTTGAGCATTGAGTTGGTGAGCTCTCAGGTGTGCATTAACCACGCATTTTTCAAAGAATTGCTTGGCTACCTAGCATTTACTTGATTTCCAGAGTTCGATTGTAATTTCATCGGTGACATTATCCCAAGATCATTAGCTATGGATGCCAAAGTAGTGATAGTGGAGGGGATTGTGCCAGAGGTTGTTATTGAGGTAGAGGGAGTTGCTTCGGAGCTTGCAGAGGTACTATCTGAAGTTCCCAAGTCACTAAGGATGCCCAGATTGAAACCTACCCCAACCAAGGAGAGTGCGAAGGATAAGAAGGGAAAGTAGGTTGCGACCCTGGTGTGTGCATTGCCTAGAAGAAACCAACAAAAGGACAAGCTCACCACACATGAAAAGGGAAAAAATATTAACTTGGAGCTGGAGAAGGAAGAGATTGAGGACATCCAAATGGATGATGAAGATTTGGGGGTGAAAGTGGAGGACGTTAAAGTCGAGGGTTCTGAACCTATCACTAAGTTGCCCGAATATGTCCCTCCGTGCAAGGGCAATACTAAGGTGTTGAAGGACATTCACAAAAGCAAGGTCACCTTTCACATACCTCTACTGTCGGACGAGATTTTCTTTGAAGGACTACGCTTGGGGCAGGTTCCGCTGTTGAAATTGGAAGACTGGGACTTAGTTGACACTCAGAAGTTCCCTAACTTGGTGACAGAATAGCTAATGCACCGTGTTGTTCATACAACAACCGAGATGACTGCGTTGGAACCATGGAAGTGGCTCAAGGGTGTAGACAAGGTAGGTCTGCCCAACCTTCTATGTGTGTGGTACTATAATCACACACCCATTATAGTATTCATAATCAAGAAACTACTATCACCCATCACTGACAGATGGATCCATAAGATCAGATGGATGCCCTATATAGGGGAAAATATGGCCATGATGTTTGGTGAAAAAGGTGGTGAGCATGCCCTCATGAATGGCATGTAGGAGAAATTCAAGCTCGTGAAGAAGCCATGAGGCTATGTCATTTCGAGTATCTACGATCCTATGGTCAAGGTGGCCACGTAGATTTTGACAAGAAAAGTTATGCGGAAGTGTCGCGGAGATGAAGTGTCGGCACCCATCATCACTCTAGCAGACCAATGCATAGAATGAGTTTAGTTTAATTGGGCACACTATATCTGTGGTGAATTCCTCACTATCTATCGTGAGGCATAGGATCTCAACAAGACCTTCCACTATGCGTGGCTCTTGTTGTCCATTGTGCTGGTAACTTGGGAGCTGCCTGAATGTAGTCAAATCCCCCGGTCATGCCAGACCTACCAGAAGCAACAAAGTATGCCTCACTGTGGGGGACAAAGGATGTTCAACGTATCAAGGATAGCAATATCTTTTGGATCTTGATGGAAATGAATATATGCATGGCTATCAACCACAAAATGTGATTTTCGCCTACTATGCTTTCTAAACTACAAGAGTAGGTGGAGCTAAAGGCAAACTTTTAGTGCATATTGATAAGGGCATGAAAGGACACTGAGTAGAAATGGCATGACTTGCGTTACTTGGCAACTGGTGACATGATCAATTCAGTTCTTAATCGCTGGCTGGCAGAGTGGCGCGCTGCCTTAGACTCGGTGGTGGGATCAATTAAGTCTATCGTGCAACACAAAAAGGAGGAGGCCAAGCTCAAGATGGCACAATTGGTTGAGAAGCAGAGGAAGGAGGCCGGTGCCAAGGCTCAAGAAGAGTGTGATGCCGAACAAAAGTCAAAAGAGTAGACAGGTGGAGCAGAGCGCGACTCTGACAAAGGTGCGAGGTCACCCTCCTACAAAATAGAGGAAGAAATGGATGAGCAGACAGAGCAGTAGAAGTGGACCCACAGATGGTGTCATTCTGTATCAAGCATATAAGGGGATAGGAAAAAGTTGGGTCGTGAAAGAAATCCAAGGCCAGTAAGACGTCAGTGGACCCAATCACCCTAATAGAGGGAGATTTGAACAAAATGAGAGATACGGTGCGGGATGTCATCGTAGAGGTCCTACAGTAGTTCAAGCAACAATATAAACAAGTATTGCGGGCCATCCAGACATGTCTGCATGAGCTGCAGATCTGTGCATCACATACCGGTGCGACATCCACCAACCTCGCCATCGGTACTTCACAAGTTGTAGAGATACTGCACACGATGGAATCCCAAGTGATAGTGCTCTAGGAGGGAGCAATGACCATAGAGATCGAAGATGATAGGCTTGTTGTCAGTGCCCTCAAGGGAGTAGGGCTGAACTTGGCATTAGTTCCTAGAAAGGCACTCCACCTACTGGAGGATGGGGTGATCGCGGAGCTGAGGGCCCGTGAACAACGCGCTTTGCAAGTAATCAGTGAGCAGAACAAAAAAAATGTACATATGGCCTTACAGCGAGACTCTGACATTGCCACTGTGAATGATGTAACTGACTGAAACAGGCACATAGTTCAGGTCATAGAGGAAGCATGCAGAATGGTCCCAGAGTTGGCCATTCCTGAGGAAGAACTCGTAGAGGTGCACATTCGAAAACTTACTACAGGGGTGCATGACACTCACAAAGAGTTGGCCAAGGTTCAGCTGGAGATAAACCTCCAAAATACAGAGTTGTAGTAGAAGTCCCAACCTTCAACTCTGCCAGAAGTAAAGGAGAAGTGCACAATCATTCTCATAGAGGTGATAGCGGCTATAGCATACTGCACAAGGCTATTTAAATAGTCATTCAAGGTACTAACTAGTCTGAAAGAAAATCCTAATGTATAGAGGCTAGAGATAGAGGCAAGAGAACTACAGCAACACTATGATGAGGTGACAGGAAAAATGCACATTGTCAGCCTCACACAGAGACTTGTGAAGTTGTAGGAGGCCAAAACACTGAAGGAATAGGTAGATGTAGCACAGCACAAAGAGGTAGTGTTGAAGGCACATGAAGCCTTAGTTGGAAAAGGCCTATTCGTTCATGATCTCCATTGAATGTAAGCTTGCTAGTCTACAGGTGACCTAGCAGAAGCTTCAAGTTGACAGTTCAGGACTAGCAACAAAGAAATTGGTTGAAGAAGTGAAGCATGTGACCGCGCAGTGCACCGCCAAGGCGGCAGTCATACAGGTTGAGCTGGGAGGTCATCGCGCCAAGATCTTTGTGCCTGAAGAGTGACTCGAGGGTGAGTCACCATCTTTTTGTTGGGTTCTTGTTGGGAATGGTTCCCCCAAGAGAAATTTTGGGGCTAAAAGCCCATGTTTTGGGACAATTTTGTAATAACGTTGTAAATTCTCCACATTTTGTGGTCACAGAGTGTCAAGGGGTCAAGAGTCATAAAGGGTTGTCCACCCTTATTTTGTAAAGTATTAGGTCAGCTATAAAGATCTACCCATGGTTCACAGACCATGGGATTGTATAAAAGGAAGCTAAGTAAGTAAGCTCTAAGTAGTTAAGTGTGAAGAGTTGGTAGCAAAGTAGAGTGCAGAAGTCTAAGTGTTCTCGGATCTTAGCAGAGGTAGAGGCTCTGCAGCTGAGTGTGTAGAGGCCTAGGGTAGAAGTCCACATCTAAGTGTGCAGACCCTTGCAGTTGTGTGCACAAGGTGGATAGAGTCTGTATTAAACTGGAAGATATCAATAAAGAGAAGTATTCTGCAATTACTATGTATTTAGTCTCTGTTAGTGCATCTGATTGTATTATGATATGGGTTTATTTTATGATGTTGATTTGATTCACGAATGTATGTGATTATATCTGTTAATGGAAAGCAAGTAAGAATATCAGTTTATGTGACGATAACTTAATTGATTAGTATAATAAGTAGACACTTGAGATAACTTGGGAACCTATACAATACATCATCATTGGAACATGAAAGTACCTAGACCATTGGTTAGGGTTGCGCGAAGGTCAATCATACACCTTCACGGAGGTACTAAAGGGTGGGATAAAAGGTAGCTCGATAAGCCCTAAGGCTTAGAGACCTGCGTAAAGGTAGGAGCAGGGGATATAAACTGACATCAAAACCATCTTAGGGTGCAGAAACATGGTTCCAGCATCACCCAATACTGCTTCGGGTGAGACTTCAGTCTGCGCTCTACGGGATGATACCGAAAGGGCCAGTAGTGTAGGGAATTGTTTGGCTAACTAACATTGAACCTGGGTTAGGGCCCACAAAGCCAACAACTGTCCAGTCATCAAAATACACTTCCAAGAACTTATGGATGAACTCTTTAAACGCTGCTATAACTACGCGAGTGAATATTGTGGGTGCATTCTTAAGTCCCACCAGCATGAAAGTATACTGAAAACAAACCCATTCAGTTGTGAAGGCTATTTTTCTCCTCTCCTCTGGCACGATCTTGATCTGATGGTACCCTGAAATTCCATCAGTGAATGAGTAGGGCTCCTGCCCCACAACATTATCAAATATCCCATTAGCAAACAGTGTCAGAAAAGGATCATGGACAAAGGCATCATTAACTTTCCTCAGATATATGAAAATCCTTATTTCTCCCTTCTATTTCCTCTTGAACCACCATCAGGCCCACCCAATTACATTCCACCATAGGTTTGATAATGCATGCCTCAAGCATCTTATCCAACTCCAAGCGGACCTTTCCCTTGTATTTGGGATTAAGGCGATACAATATTTTCCTAATAGGTTTCGCATATGGTTTCAAAGCCATTTTCATCACACCCATGTCATGTATGACGCCCTTCAAATCCGAAAAATTGGTAGGAAAAATATCTCGATATTCGCAGAGTAACTCAACAACTTATCCATTGTGGCATCATCCTAGTAGTCCTTGATCTTCGAAAATTTTGTCTCTGCTTCAGTACTAATGTTTACTTGCTTGGTTTTCAAGGGCACAATGATATTCGGGTTCTCTATTTGTAGGCCTTCAACTTCCCGATGGCCTTCTACCTATGGAAAAGTGATATTTCTTGGATCTTCATCCTCCCCCTCAGTGGTCACATTATAGCATTCCAGAACATGGCATAGCTGGGTGCTCCAATCTGGCTGAGCCAAATCCAAAAGATCCTACAGTATTAAGAATATTGTTGCCTTAACCTCCTACATAGCTTCATCAATGCTTTTGAACCCATGTTCAAAACTAAAGGTCATTAATAATCCTTCCCTTAATATATCCCACTCCGCGGTGCCATGGTAGAGATCTGTTTCCAGGTAATAGTTCATAGGGATTATATCGAAAGTATGAAAAAGTAAGTGCACCCACTCTGGCTATGGCTCCATTCCATAAACTTTAGTCCACTTCGCTAAATGATCGTGTGAATCATTTCTCCCATCGTACTTTAGTTAGTGAAATTTTAGGATGACCAAATCCCAACCTCATCATCCTTTTGTAATCTCGCCATTCCTCAAAGCTATCCTTGTGCGTACCCCACTACCGTGCAGGCATAGAGCGTGGCACCAAATCCAGTGCTTGGAAGAGATGATCCTCAAGGACCTCTCATTAAAAAGGCATCCAAAAAATTATCTACATCAGTTAAACCATCATGATAGGGTAATTTTCTTACCTCTGATGACACATAGTGTAACGATTAATTCATCATGTTGTAGCATAGCGTGGAAACTTCATGTAGCCTATTCTGCTAATGCTCGAGTTCTTCATCTGAATCTCAAGTGCAAGATATTTCCCAGTCCCATGCAATCCATCCATCAGTTGTTGGATTAATCTAGTCTTGATCTCATGCAGTTATTTTATAAATCTGATCCAAGTCATCATCATTTTCTTCATAGTCACGAACCGGTTTAGTATAGCGTGGTCCTTCCGCAAGGTCCAATGGTACTAAAACCCAAAGAAATTTCCTCTCAAACAACAATGTTCTTTTCTTCAAGTTGATGACTCCATTCATATCAATGGCCCAGCAAATTCCAAGGAGCATAGGGTATGGATTTTTGTCATCAACAATTTCTATTACTTCAAAATCGGCCAGCGCGCTCGCACACTCTATATCTATGGTGACTCCATGTAGTCGTCCCATAGGGATAATCTTCTGCTAGTTTTCCATCCTCAGTTCAATTGGAGACCACTAAAGCATAGGTCTACCCATTCTCTCCCATGTCATTTTAGGAAAAGCATTCACATTAGACCCCAAATCTAGAATAACTTGCTTCATTTCATAATCTACTATTTGTTCAGTGAGCCTCATCTCGTGCCCTATTGCTGCCTTTTGTTTGCCAATTTCTCTTACTTTTCAGTATCCATTAGGAGCATTTTCCTTACCAACACAGTTATTTATTAATTTCTGCAGGCCTTTCACCGCGTTTCTATCGTGCAGAAGTTTCATGCAGGTTTCCAAGAATGTGGTAAGTACAGAGGGATCAACCATTGTAGGCACACTAGTTTCTGGTATTTTGTTATGACTTCCTAAAGTAGATGTCTCAGCGAAGCTTTTCTTGGCTTCCATAAATGTTTCTTTCATGTTTGCCGAATTAAAACCAACTTCCTTCTCTAGGGCCTTGCGAACCCATCCATCTTCTTCAGGCTATTTTCCCTTATCATCCCCAGTTGTTACTCCGCTTCTCAACACGATATTCACATTTGGATCTTCTTCACGGGGCTCAAATCTCATCATTTGTAAGTTCTGCGTAGTTTGTTAAGGATTTTCCTTCTTCTCCTGCATCTTAGCTATCACCACAGGGCATTCTTATATAGTGTGGTCAATCTCGCTGCAGTATTGACAGGATCGGCGTGTCTGATTCTGACACTCCCACACGTAGTGCCCTGGTGTCCCAAAGTTATAGAAAATAACCCGACGACGACCTCTACCAGGTCCTCCTCCTCATCCTCATCCTCACCGCTAACATCCTCCACATGCTCCACCAACACCCTGATCTGGAGGTCGAGCTTCTATTTGCATTTGAGAGGTATGCATTCTTTCCATCATCAACTCATAGATACAACAGTGTTGCTCATCATGGCCCACTGATTTGTAGAAATTGAAGGACAATTGTTGTCATGTCTGAATAAACTTTTGCAGTAAATGACAATTATCTGTTATGTGTTTTCTAGCCACCTAACAAATAGTGCACCATAGTGCGGGCCCCGCACTCAGTCCTACTGGAACTTCCTGCTTCAGGGGAATCGGTCCCCCTCGTGTAATATAATTTGTGAAGACATGGAAGTGGTCTTTATCATTCCCCTAGCTCTTACACTTGAGGCACCAAACTTCCTCGCACACCTCTAGCCTAGTCGCTTTCTCTTTTTTCAAGCTCTGTAATTCCAAGAAGAGATTCTGCAACTGCAAGTGAATCTTTTGGACTCCCACAATTGCATCTTGAATTGGTGGCTCATGCAATCTCATCATGATTTCCAGGGCTTCTGCCTGAGTTCCAATCTTCTTTTTTGACAAAGCAATCCTTAGGTGGTGCAGAAGTGAGGCTACAAACCATGTGCGGTGTTGACCATTTGTGAGCTACATATTAGCTTCGCAGATCAGACATTTCGACCTTTGATCTAACTCCCAAGTCATATCAACAGCCCTCATCATGATTTTTCTAAAATCCAATGAAACTGCGAGTCAAACTTAGGATTACTAAACTCCTTTTTTAAAGCATATTTAGTATCTGCTAGCATTGCTAAATGATGCTTAGCACAATACTTAATATACCATGTCAGCGCGCGATCCTGCAGAGCAGTAACTAAGTGTGCCTTCTTTATGTTGTCATCAGTGATTTGCTATGTGGTCCACACAACATTCGTAAAAAACCAGAACTAATATGTATCTTCGATCCCTACACCCTTGAAAATCAACAGCTTTATTGAGTTCGACAAGTTGAATGGTGGCGGTGGTGGCGATGTGGTCAAAGGTATATGTTGTGGAGGTGAAGGTGGAGGTGGAGTGGATGGAGGATGTATCCACGGAAAGCCCTATCTTATTAGATAGACTGCACTCTGCAGTGAGGCTTGTGATGTTCCCTCGTCGTCGATTGAGGTAGGTCCAATCAACGGGCTATATTTAGGACTTGCTTTTTCTCGATTTCTGAAGATCCATCCACTTCACGTAGCTCTGAACATCAAGGAAATGGCATAACCCATTTATCACACAAGAACATCTTAATCTAGGTATTCAAAGATCTCAGATACTTACTTCGCAATCCCTTGAAGAAGCGTCACTCTGCTTCACTGTAGCTAACTGGGGTATCAACCACGAACTCTATAACAAACCCTCCTATAATTCGATCGAGCCAATGGTCAACAATGCGTGTGATCTTCTCTTTAGAGGCTTCTAACCTTCACACTAGTTTCGGAGTCCACATGATTGGACCATCAAGCCTCCACCTTCCTTGGTCATCTGCCAACTTAGCATCCACTTATATAGTTCTATCAGGAAGGTGCAGAAGAAAATTTCATTTATTTCTATGTACAAATATCTGTCCAACCACTGCCCCTTTTATAGGTGTAAATTCCTATTCTCTTGCGCCGTGAATTCATGAATATTCCTATAGAACCACTTCTCAATTTCCTTCTTGGTCAAATTCCAGTGATGCGACATTACACATCTCCTTATGCAGATCCTCGTCCTAGCAACAGAACCATTTGTTGGCTTAGTGGGTCATGAGCCAGGTTCAAATTTGATTGTTCCAAACAAAACCCTACACTATTGGCCCTTTCGGCATCAACCCGCGTAGCATAGGTCAAAGTCTCACCCAAAGTAGTATGTGGGGATGCTGGAACCAAGTTTCCACATCCAAATATTAGTGTGATGTCTCCTATTGTCCTAGATCTTCCTTCTCGCAGCTCTATAATCCCCTAGGGCTCAGCTCTACAACTTCCTTTAAATGACTTCTAAACCTTTGTGTAGGTCTACGATAAATATTTGCAAACCCTTAACAGGCGAATTGGCTACTTACGAACACCATAAATTAACCCCAAATATGTGTTCACGTAGATCTATTAAAGAGCTTAGTAAAACATAACATAACATATTATAGTCCTCGTGTAAAGCTTAACATGCATTGCTATCAGTTAATAATACTTATCCAATAAAGTCGCGCATTGATACGTTATTATTTCATGAAGGAATTATTTTATCACAGCATATATCACAAAAATAAATAACATAAGTAAACAGATGAACATATGAGTTTCTCCAACAGACTTCTTTATTGATATTCAATATGAGGTTACAGACTCAAACTTCCTGCGCACTCAACTACACGGGTCTATGCACTCAACTACAGACTCTACTCTAAGCCTTTGCACACTCAGCTGTAGAGCCTTTCCCTCCTCTACGAATCACTTCTCTATCTTATCTTCTATCGACCCATTACATCCATTATCACCAGATTATTGATTTTTGACTTAGACTCTCTAAGACACACCTATTTATAGCTTTTCTTCATACAATCCCATGGTCCATGGACCATGGGTCGATCTCAAAAGTGACTTGATTTTACATAACCAAGGGGCTAAAACCCATTTTGACCTCTAATCATCTACGCTCTCCACAACCACAAATTGCAGAGACTTTACATCTTTTCACCAACATTTACATAAAAACTTGGGTTTTTAACCCCAAAACTGACCTAAGGGACCCCATCCCAATAGTTACAGAACAATACCTAGTGGTAGCATATCCTCCCTAAAATTTTGTCATAAAGCATCCCATATTTATTGCAAAATATCATATCCACCGAATTCTTTGTTTGAATATTGTGGACACATTTTAATGTCAAAAATATCCCTGAGGGTAATGATCTTGTGGAATCTGTTCATGAGACTCTATTCCAAGAAGATATACACTTACATCAGGAAGCATTTCCTAGTGGACAAGAAAGCAAATAAGGAAACATCATTGAACTGCAAATAAACCCTCAAAGCTATTATTCAGCCAAATTTTATGATCCTCCTTCTTATGATGAGTATGAATCCGATGGAAAGTCGAGCAATGTAGAACTACAATAGTCCCAGTCATAGGAAGAAGAATAGAAAGAAGAGGCTCCAGTTTTCAATGCACATCCTTCACCTGGTGCACAAGTTCAAGAAAATCCTCCTATTTATGATGCGTATTATTCTCAAGAGGATGAGATGGATTATCAAAGGGATCTACTTACAAAAGAGTGGAGAGAGGGCTTCCAATGACATATTTTTCAAGAAGAGCCCAAAGTTGATGATCCAAGAAAATTATATGCCTACATGTTGCAGAAAGATTCATCCCTGGAAATTGTTCAAGAAATGGAAACAAGTACTAATTTTCCTCATCATTTTCGTGATCCAGTAGCTCACTACATGGTATATTTCTTGGGCCTGCAACAATATACATCTATTCCAAGGTATGCGTCAAACCTTTGGTCTGAAGCTCTTATGGGGTGCATGGACACGTTTTCCACTCATTTTCAAGAACCCAACCCCATTAGAATGTTCATGAAGGAGATCTAAAGAGCTGAACATCAACTACCAAGGGGGTGCACATACCAAAATTTTGTCCAAAGTTTTTTCATGGTGCATGTTGGTTGTAATTTTTAAATTTCAGTAGCATGAAGAGATTATTTCCAATGCCCAAATGTCGGCCTAGTTCTATTGGAGGGTTTAATAACTTAGGAGAATTGAGCCCTGTGCATAAGTAAGAATGTATATAAATAAGATCGCTAGTTGAGAATTTACTTTCGAGTTGATAGAATTCATTTTTCTACATTTTAGTTTGATGAGGAAAGTACCCCCAGCAAATAAATTCCCATGGAGATTTTCTAGTTTTATTGATTCATTATATTTCTGACTCCATGCCCAATGGTGAAGGATACTGGTCTACAGGTTCTCGCATCTTGCTAGTAAGGCACTATCCCCAGTTGGAGCCAATGTTGTCACTCCCTGCTAAATGTGTTTTCAGCTCTAAAAAGGTTGACAAAGAACAATGATGTTTGAAGCCATTTCCCGAGTCACAAAATCTCTTAAGGCTTAATCGGACTGGTAGTGCTCGGATAAGCTTTCAAATATTATGTGGAACTCCAAAAATGGAATATTGGATTAGAATTTAGATCAGAGTGACGATACCCCTTGAAAGCCAAAAAACATAGAAAGAGGACTAAGGGGAGGTTCATCACAATCGTATCTAGGGGTTTTTCTAAAGCAGAAGCGGGGAAGGTAGTGAAATCTACGACCATCGAACACTGATATCGTATCCCAAATGTCAACGATCAGAGGTAGCAGCACATTGTGCATCAAAGAAAAATCCCCAATTTCGATTTGCAGTAAATTAGCTCTGATAAGGGGGTTGGCCCATAGTCACAAAAAGGGGCGAAGAACAAAGGGCTGAAGAACCAAGGGCTAATCACAAAAGGTAAATCCCATAGATCAACAATCCCGTAGATCGAAGGTGTTGGCTTGATGGGGGCCTAATCTAGGTTTAACATTAGTTAGCCAAACAAATCCCTACTCTATTAGCCCTTTCAGCATCAACCTGTGGAGCACGGACCGAAGTCTCACCTGAAGCAGTATGGGGGGATGTTGGAACCAGGTTTCCACACCCTGAGATGGTTGTGATGTCATTTTATTCCTTCTATTCATGACTTCACAAAGGTCACTTCGTACTAGAGCTTGCTAGATGAGCCCTTTATTCCGCCCTTCAGTACCTCTGTGAAAATGTAAGATTTACCTTCATGTAGCCCTAACCTACCGCTCAGGTACTTTCATGCTACTATGGCAGCGTACTGTGTAGATTCCCAAACTAGTCTAAGTGTCTTACTTGTCTTATTAAACAATTATTGTTAGCACTGCGTAAGCAGATATCCTTAATTGCGTTCAGTTTTCCAATGTAATTGCATTCATTCACGCATCATATAAGCATTGTAGAGGAAATTCATACATAAAATGACAATATGCATTAATCGGAAGAAGGACTCAGAAATTGTAGAATACTTCTCTTTATTGGTATCTTTAAGGGACTACATACTCTATCCACCCTTCACACATAGCTGCAGGGGTCCGCGCACTCAACTATCGACTTCTATCCTAGGCCTCTGTGCACTCAGTTGCAGAGCCTCTACCTATGCTATGACCTGAAATTTAGACTTCTTACTTCAGAGTTACGACTCTCTTACATGATATGACCCTGATGTCTCTAAAACTACTTAGAGCTTAGCTCTTTTTATATAATCCCATGGTCTGCGGATCATGGGTAGATATTTTACAGTAGAATTTACTTTATAAGACTAAGGGCGGACAACCCTTTATGACTTATGGCACCTTCGCACTCCGCGACCACAAAATGTGAAGTCTTTACAAGTTTATTACAAAATTTGACCAAAACATGGGCTTTTAGCCCTAAAAATTTCCTTGGGGGATCTTTCTCCCAACCGGTCCCCAACACAAACACCATGAATCACCCTCGAGTCACTTGGTAGGCATGAAGATCTTTGTGTGAAGCCCTTCTAGCTCGACTGGTATGATCGTAACTTCAACCATGCACTGTGAGGCTGCCTGCTTCACGTCTTCCATTGTCTACTTGGTCACTGCTCCTGTTCTGTCGACCTGAAGCTTTTACTGTGTCACTTGCAGAGTTGCTAGCTTACCTTCGATAGATCCTGTCACTGTGTAAGCCTCATCCAGCGAGGGCTTCAATCTTGCCTTCAACACTACTTCCTTGTGTAGCACTGCATCCACCTGTTCCTTCAGCTTCTTGGCCTCCTGTCGCTTGGCTAGTCTTTATTTCAGCACGACGGTTCACATTGTGCCCTTAACCTCATCATAGAATTGTTGTAGCTCACGCTCTTCCGTCTCTAGCCACTATACATTGGGGTCCTCCTTCAAGTTGGTGAGGACCCCAAATGACTGCTGAAACAATTGCGTGCAGTCTGCTACTACACTATCCACCACCGCTACTGCTTTTGTGACAATAGTCACTCACTGTTCCTTCACTTCTGGTGGAGTTGAAGGTTGGGCCCTCAACTACAACTTCGTAATTTGTAGGTTCAACTATAATTTAACCCATGCCATCTCAATACAAGTGTGGCGCACCCCTGTGTCCAACTTACTGATGCATACCTCTTCTGGCTCTTTCTCCCGAATGGCCAACTCTGCGACCATTCGGCATGCTTCCTCAACAACTTGCATATTGTTCTTTTATGATTGGGCTGTTGGTCTCAACAACGATGGTAGCACTTCTCTGTAGGGCCATCTGCTCGTTGTTGATTCATTGTTCACTAATCACTTGGAGGCCACGGTGCTCATGGGTCCTTAGCTCTTCAATCACTCCATCTTGCAAGAGGTGGAGCACTTAACACGAGAGTGCTACCAGGTTCAAGCCTACTCCCTTTACAGTGCTGACAGTGGGCCTATCAGCCACATTCTCTGTGGTCAGTGCTCCATCAGGCAGCACTATTGCACTGGAGGCCTTCACACACAGCATCTTGGCAGCCTCTGAAGTGCTGATAGCCAGGGTGGTAGATACCGTGCTAGCCTGCGATGTGTGGGTCTGCAACTCTTGCAACCCTATCTGGATAGCCCCCAAGATGATTTGTTGTTGCTGCTGAAATTGTTGTAGGGCCTCCACCGTGACATCCCTCACTATGTCACTGATATCATGCAAGTTTCCCTCTATTAATGTGATGGGGTCTAGTGAGGTCTTGTTCACCTTTGATTTCTTCCTAGGCCCTCCTTTCTCCATCTCCCTTGGGCACTTGATGCGGGTGGATGTCTCCTGAGGGTCCATATCATGTTGTTCTATCTCCCACTCTGTCTTAGGTGAAGGTGACCTCATGCCTTTTCTAGAGCTCTGCTTTGTCCCACCTGTTTGCTTCCTTGTCTGTTGCGTGGCCTTGCACTCCACCTGGGCCTTATCAGTGACCTCCTTTTTCCTCTTTTCAGCTAGCTGTGTCATCTTAAGCTTAGCCTCCTCCTTTTTCTTGTACATGGCAGACTTTCTTCTTCCCACCGCCATGTCTGTTGTAGAGTGCCACTCTACTGGCCATTTATCAAGCACCACGTCAATGGCATCATTCGTTGCCAGATAAGGCAAGTGATACCATTTTTGCACAAGGTCCTTCCACACCCTGATGGATACTTGATGGAAGTCTACTTTAAATTTGACATAACCTTGGAGGTTAGTGTACACCATAGGTGACAAACGCAGTTTGCGATTGATGGCCATCTGGATTTTCATCTCCACCAAGATCCAAAAGATCTTGCTATCCATTACTAATGGCGCATCCTTGGTCACCCACAGCGAAGTGTAATTTGCTACCTTTGGGAGGTTTGACATGATCGAAGCTAATTGGCTATCCTCTGGCACCTCACATGCTACTAGCACAATTGATAACAAGAGCCATGCGTAGTGGAACGTCCTGCTAAGCTCCTGTGCTTCGTGGTAGTTCACCAAAAACTATCTGCGAAGGCAGTCTGACCAGTTGAGCTGGACTCCTTCAGCACACTGTGCTGCTAGAGCGACGACAGGCACCAACAC
The DNA here is from genome assembly GCA_031772625.1 of Pinus tabuliformis. Classification (NCBI taxonomy): domain Eukaryota; kingdom Viridiplantae; phylum Streptophyta; class Pinopsida; order Pinales; family Pinaceae; genus Pinus; species Pinus tabuliformis. Next base: position 85,558,923 of record CM062815.1, on the reverse strand, counting down.
CTCATTAGTGCGACTCTTCCTTATCACTTTCCCTGCTAGGATCTGTGTGGCTACCTTCACGGCATGGTAGCAGATGCTGGATATAGAATAATTGTGCAACTTCTTCACTAGCTTAAATTTTTCCTTCGTAGACTCCGCGAGAGCCTGTTCACCACCTTTTTCACCAAATATAATGGCTAGATTCTCGCTTGTATACAAAAATCTCGCTATGCGGTGAATCAATCTATCCATTTTGGGTATTGGCTCCCCCAGCCATAGACACCCATCATCCACCAAGCACAACAGTTGCTTAACAACCAAAACCATCACCAGGGTGCGGTTGTAGTGCGACACCCAAAGCATGTTGAGAAACCCTGCCTTGTCTACTCCTCGGAGCCATCTTCGCGGCTCCAATGCGGTCATCCCAGTGTTCGTATCAATGATACAACGCATCATATGCTTGAATGCTAGGTGTGGAAACCTCTCATGATCGAGCAAGTCCCAGTCTTCAAGTTTAGTAGTATCACTCGTGCCAAGCACGGTCCGTTGAAAAAAATTTCATCTGGGAGCAGAGGGGTTTGCAAGGGAGTCTTACTCTCATCAATGTCCTTCTGTACCTTAGTCTTGGGCTTGAGCGAAGGGACTTACTCTTGTAATCGAGTAATAGGGTATACACCCTAGGTTTTAACCTCCTCTACCTCGACTCCCACATCCTCATCTTCCATTGGGATGTCTTCAATGTCTTCCTCCTCCGGCTCCAAATTTATAACTTTTCCCTTCTCCTGTGTGGTGGGCTTCGGTGGGTTTCTCCTTGGCGATGTGCACACCGGTATAACAGGTTACTTGCCCTTCTTATACTTTGTAGTCTCTTTGGTGGGGGTTAGCTTTGGTCTCGGTATCCTCAGTGATTTTGGGGACTTCATCAAGTACTTTGGCAATGCCTGGAGCAACTACTTTTTCCTCCCCCTCGACTTCCGACAAGGACTACTCTCCTTCAGTATCTATAACTTTTGTGGGCGCTGACATAATTTTCAGTAAGAACTGTTGTGTCTCATTTGGCAATTTCTCAAATACTTTACTAGCTATCAGAAGGTCATAGTGCTCATGATTCATATGTGCCTGAAAGCTCAACAACTCAATTCTAAATATTCCTAGTGTTTTTCACTGGACAACCACTTGTAATTTATAGGGAATTTTGAATTCAAATCTGACCATTCCCCCCAAATTTAGTTCATTAATGAAAAATTTGCGGTATATTTTCAAGGATCTGAGCCATAAATTTCATCTTAAATACTGGTCACCCACTCCATTTGGTCACATTTCTACTGTCAAATCATGAACAATGACTTTAACGGTCACTTTCCGGCCAACCTGTGTGATTTCTCCTTGGGTAGCGTGACTCCCTTCGCAATTCCGTGAACCCTGTGACACTTCCTTACTTCATACAATCCTCCAATTGTGCCGCTCCCTAACCTGGGCAGTGTAGTTTATAGTCATGCACCTCCTTTCAACTACCTGGAGTGCTAAGACTATGCTACCTTCATTTAGTCACATGGCTGGACCACTGGTGTATGACTTCAATCAACTGCCATTGACCTTTCCTGGGAAGGGATCTCAATTCAATTTGACTAGTTGTATCGCTCCTCTATCGATAATTTCCTTAATGACATAGGGACATAACCAGCGCATCCTAAACTTCCCCCAAAATTTATCAAACTTACTGTCATATAACAAAACCAAGTCATTTACCTTAATGGTGCGCAACTTAATGTGTCGATCATGCCAGGATTTTTTGCGCTGCTTTTGGACTTGTTGGTGAAATCCCACTAGAAATCTCTCTTCCTCAAGCTCATCCAACTGTGTGAGCCTTTCCTCTATGGCTCCACGCTCCGTCATACCTGTGAGTGCCACTATGTGCTGACTAGGCATAATATATTCTGTAGGCATTACCACTTCAACACCATAGACCAGCCTAAAGGGAGTTTGTCTAGTCAACTTCTTGCATGTCGTTCTATAAGCCCACAATACTGCAGGTATGCGTAGGTCCCAATCACTTCACTGAGCATTGCAAACCATGGTCAGTGCGTTCTCTAGCACTTTATTGAATTCTTCCACTGTCCCATTAGCCTGCTGGTGATAAGGCATGCTCTTTTGGTGATATACCTGAAATTCCTCTATTAGCACGTTGATCGTCTCATTCAGAAAGTGCGTACTGCGATCACTCATCAACATATTTGGATAGCCAAATCAAGTTAGTACAATCTCAAAGAGGAACTTTGTAGCAGTCGCGTCTGCACAATCCCTCACAGACTGTGCCTCTGCCCAACGAGTCAAATACTCTATTGTGGTGATAATATACCTTGCTCTCATGTTTCCTTGGGGCTAAATGGGTCCGACAAAATCTATCGCCCATTTCTCAAAGGTTTGCAACGTCCTCTATGGATTTAAAGGCATCACATCCCTCCACAATTTCTTGCCAATCCTTTGACACACATCACATGCCTTACAATATGCTTTTGAGTCCTGATGGAGGGTTAGCCACCACAATATTGTGCATAGAATCTTCTACGCGGTCGCTCTCCCTGCATAATGTCCTCCCGCGGCGCCCCCATGAGCATCCACAAGAATTTTTCTTCTTTCAAACTCAGGTACATATTGTCACAATATCTCATTAGACCCCATTTTGTATAGATTCCCAACAATGATAGAGAAATCTACTTTGTGCACCATTAATTCCTTCTTCTGCTGGACAATGTATCCTTCTGGGTAGTTCATGTCATTAGGAAGTGTATTATATCCTCAAAATGACCATTTGTTACGTGCACTACAAATAGTTGTGCATCAGGCAATCCCTCCTCCAAATTAGTGGGTTCTTCCCCTGTTTTAATGAGTGACAGATGGTCTGGTCCTATGTTCAGTCATCCAAGCTTCAGAATAACTTCAAAATCATACTCCTGGAACAATAAGAACCACCTATAGATTCTCCCCCCCAACACAGGCTTATTGACCAAGTACTTCAGTGCAATGTGATCTGTATACATCATAAAATGTCCTCCCAGAAAGTAGTGTCTATACTTCTGGAGTGCATACACCATGGCTAAACCTTCAGGCTCAGTGGTGGAACAGTTCTTTTCTGCCTTGGATAACCTTCTTCTTGCAAACATGATAGGATGGTCCAAGTATTCTCCACCAGCCTGTTTCAGTATTGCTCCCAGTGCTATACACAACACATCGACATGTACATGAAACTCCTTCCAATCCGAGAAGACTAGGATTAGCACAGTGACCATCTTTTCTTTCAATACATCTAGGCTCCTTACAACCCTCATTCCAACAGAATGTGACATCCTTCTTCAACAACTTTTCCATAGGCGTGGTGATCTGGGCATAGCCCTTGATAAAATTTTTGTAATATCATGTACGTCCTAGGGTAGCGTGTAGCTATTTCATGCTCCTTCGTGCCTCCAAGTTCAGTATCACCGTGATCTTTGCAGGGTCTACCGTCAGTCCCTATCTGCAAACCACATGACCCAGTAGGGTTCCAAAAGAAACATAAAACAAGCACTTCTTCAGATTGAGTGCAATCTCGTATCTTTGGTAGGTATACAACATCAAGAGCAAGCTTGCTACATGGCATTTCACTAGCCCAAACACAGTCCAATCATCAAAGTATACTTCAAGAAACTTATGAATAAACTCTTTGAACATAGCAATGACTATGTGCGAGAAAATTGCAGGCACATTCTTCAACCCAAATGACATTACAGTGTACTGGAAACAACCCCACTCAGTCGCGAAGTTTATCTTGTTCCTATCCTCTGCTGCGATTTTGATCTGGTGGTACCACGAGAACCCATCACTGAAGGACTATGCTTCCTAGTCACCTACATTGTCCAACACTTCATCAATGAATGGAGTCAGGAAAGGATCATGTACGCAAGTGTCATTCAGCTTTCTGAGATCCACGCATATCCTTATTTCATCCTTTTGCTTCTCCTATACCACCATAGGTCTTACCCAGTTAGATTCTTCGACAGGCTCAATGATGCCTACCGCAATCATCTTATCTAGCTTTAAGTGGACCTTTTCCTTATACTTCGGATTGAGGCGGTAAGGCCTTTGCTTAACCGACTTTGCATCAGGCTTCAATGTGATCTTCATAACACCTATGTCTCTGATTATCCCTTTTAGATTTGTAAACTTGGTAGGGAATAGATCCTGGTATTCATGGAGTAATTCAGCGACCTTATCCACCATTGCATCATCCCAGTAATCTCCAATCTTCGCAAATTTGGGCTCTGCCTCTATACCAATATTTACCTAGTTTGTTTTCAGCGGCACGGTTATATTAGGATTCTCAATCTGTGGTCCTCAACTTTGTGGTGGCCTTCTATTTCAGGGATGTTAATCTTTCACAGATCCTCATCCTCTTCCTCAACAGTTACATTATAGCATTCTAGCGTGTGACTTAGCTGAGTAGCCCACTCATGTTGAATCAAGTCTAAAGGATCCTATGGTATCCTAAAGATTGTTGCTTTCAACTCTTGTAGCACCTCATCAATACTGTCAAACCCGTCTTCAAAATTGAATGTCATTATGAATCCTTCATGCAGAATATCCCACTCACCTGTACCATGGCAAAGCTCTATTTCTATGTACCAGTTTAGTAGGACAACATCCAGGGTGTGATAGAACAAGTGCACCCATTCAGGTTGGGGCTTCTCTCCATAAGCCTGAGACCATATCTCAAAGTGTGTGCATGGGTCATCTTCGCCTTCATACTTGTCCGTCATTCGCACCTTCGGCTTCCCAAAGAATGTCCTCATCATTCTCCTACATTCGCACCAATCCTCAAAACTTGCTTTGTGTGTACCCCACTATGTTGCGGGCGTAGCGCGTAGTGCCTAGTCCAACACTTGGAAGCGTTGCTTTTCTGGTACCTCCCTCTCAAATGTATCCAAAAATATATCTACATCATTCAAATCATCATAAGTAGACAAATTTGTTACCTTCGATGACACATAGCACAACTACTAGGTCATCATGTTACAGCTCAATATAGTTACTTCATGTAACTGATTCTGTTAGTGCTCCAAATCTTCATAAGAGTTCGAGGTACATGAACTTTCGCAATACCACGTAATTCATCCATCTGCTATTGGATTCACCCAACTTGGTCTCATGTTGTTATCTTATAGATACAGTCCAAATCATCATCGCTCTCATAATCCCAGACTGGTTCAACATAGTGCAATCCTTCAGTAGGATCTAGGGGTATTATTATGCGGAGCCATTTCTTCCCAAATATCATCTTTTGCTTCTTTAGGTTGATTACACCGTTCATATCAGTAGCCCAATAAATTCCTAGGAGCGTAGGATAGGGGTTGCTTTCATACACAATTTATATTACTTCAAAGTGAGTCAGCGCACTCGCACCTTCAATATCTACGGTCACCACCCTATAGCTGCACCATGAGGATGATCTTCTGTTGATTCACCATCCCTAGCTAAATTAGAGACCATTGAAGTGCAAGTCTCCCCATTCATTCCCAAGTCTACTTCTGTAGGACATTCGCATTTGATCCTAGGTCCAAAATAACCTGATCCATTTCATACTCTCCTATATGCGTGGTTAGTCTCATCTCCCGTCCCGTCCTTGTTTTATATTTACCAATCTTTCGTACAATGCGCGACTCACCCGGGTCATTTATGGTGCATCTGTTTATGAGCTCCTGTAGCCCCCTCATAGCCTTGCTATTGCGCAATAACTTCATGCAGGTCTACAAGAAAGTTTTAAGCACAGAAGGGTCCATCTTCTGATCAGGCTTATCCTTGTTCCCTGAGGTGGAGGCCTCAACAAATCTCTTCTTCGCTTCCATGAAGGTTTCATGTGCGCACTACAAATCAAACTCAACCTCCTTCATCAGAGCTTTGCGAACTCATGTACTGTCTTCTGGTTGTTTCCCCTTGTCATATCCTATTGTGATTCCACTTTAGAGCACTATATTTACGTTTGAATTCTCTTCGCGTGGCTCAGACCTCATCATCTGCAGGTTCTGAGTTGGCGGAGGTGGTAGTGCCCCTTTGTCACGTATTCTTGCTATCAACGTAGGGCATTCTTCTATTTTATGATCAAAAAAAGTGTCATACTTGCACGAAGGATGTGTTGGGTTAGTTCAATCGTAGGCATAATGTCCTGGTCCTCCGCAATTGTAGCAGGTAAACTATCCCCGACCTCTATCAAGTGCTCCTCCTCCTCAGCCTCCTCTGTGCTCCTGAAAGCCCGTTGACTCCATCGCCAGGCTTTGGTCAGGGGACCACGTTTCTTCCTAAACACTACAGGCCGGTGTTCTATCCATCATGAAATCATAGCTTCTACAGTTGTTCTCATCATGCCGTACCAACCTAAAAAAGTTGCAAAACAGTTGTTGCGGTGTTTGTACAAACTTCTGCAACAAATGATAGTTATCTGTGGCATGTTTTCCTACTACCTGAAAAATAGCGCACCACAACGTAGGCCCCGCGCTCGGTCCTGCTTGAGCTTCCAACCTCAAAGGAATTGGTCCTCCTCCTACAATATAGTTCGTAAAGACCGGACAATGGTCTTTGCCATGCTCCTGACTCTTTCATTTCAGACACCATACCTCTTCGTGCACCTCTGGTTAGACTGTTCTGTCCTGCTTCAAACTTTGCATCTCAAGTCAAAGATTTTTCAACTGTGCATGGATCTGTTGAAGCCCCAAATTTAGAACTTACATCGGGGTTTCATGCAATCTCATTGCAATCTTCAAGGCCTCCATCTGAGTCATTATCTTTTGTTGTGACAACGCCACCCTTAAGTGTGGTAGTAGTAAAGCCACAAACCACTCACGATGCTTCCCATCTGTCAAGTTCATATTAGCTTTGCGGATTTTACAGTTCAACCTCTAATCTAATTCCCAAGGTGTCTCACCTCGTTACATCAAAATTTCCTTGAACCCCACAATAGACTATGCTTCATATTTAGGCATACTGAATTCTTTGTTCAGCATGGTCTGGATATCTGCCACTCTAGCATTTGGGTTTCATTAGAGTATTTGATATACCAGGTTAGCGAACGATCTTCCACAACACTAACCAATGTCGCCTTCTTTATGTGATCATATGTAATTCCTTGAGCTTCCCATATGGCTTTCACGATGAACCAAAATTGGTCTGGGTCCTCATTTCCCAAGCCTTTGAAAAAAGGCAGCTTCACTGAATTTTCCATATTGAACTGCGGTGGAGGCGGGGGTGGTACGGGTGAAGTCCCAAGTGATTGTGGTGAAGTTGGAGGTGGTGTGGGTGGAGGTGGTAGTCATGGGAATCCTTGTCTTATTAGCTTAATAGCACTTCGTGAAGAAACCTGTGTTATTCCCTCTTTGTCACCTCGCGGAGGTGAAATCAACGGACTATATTTAGAACCATTTTTCCTTCGTTCCTATAATTTTTTCTGCTTCTCGTAACCCCAAACATCAAGGTAGCTACATAACCCATGTTTCAAAAAATAACATTTTAATTGAGGTATTCAAAGATTTCATGTACTTACCTTGTGATCCTTTGAAAAAGCATCACTCCACCTCGCTATAGTTGACTGAGGTATTGACCACAAATTTAGTTACAAATCCTCCTATGACACAATCGAGCCAATGATCGACAGTGTGGGTGATCTTATCCGTAGATGCTTCCAACCTTTTTACTAGCTCCTAGGTCCACGCAATAGGACCGTCAAGTCCCCACCTTCCTTGGCTATCTGCTAGCTTCATGATCCACTCGTATAGCTCAACCGAAAAGGAGTAGAAAAAGATTTCATGGAAATTTGTCTAGGGGTACCTATCCAGCCACTGTTCCTTTGTCAGTCACGGGTTTTTGTTCTCCTGTGCCACGAATTCGTGGATCTTCCTATACACCTAGTCTCCAATCTGTTTCTTAGTTGGATTCCAGTGATACGACATCACACATCTCTTATGCAGATTCTGTTTTCAACAATAGAACCATTTGTTGGCTTGATGGGGGTGTGACCCAGGTTCAATGTTAGTTAGCTAAAGAAATCCCTACACTACTGGCCCTTTCGGCATCAGCCCATGGAGCGTGGACCAAAGTCTCACCTGAAGCAGTATGGGTGGATGCTGGAACCAAGTTTCTGCACCCTAACATGGTCTTGATGCCATTTTATTCCTTCTATTCCTGCCTTTGTGCAGGTCACCTCTCTCTAGAGCTTGCAGATGAGCCCTTTTCCCTTCAGTACCTCCATGAAAAGGTAGGGTTGACCTTCACGCAACCCTAACCTACAACTTAGGTACTTTTGTGCTGCTATGGCAACGTGGTGTGCATATTCCCAAACTATTCTAAGTGTCTTACTTGTCTTATTAAACAATTATAGTTAGCACCGCATAAGCAGATATCCTTAATTGCGTTCAGTTTTCCAATGTAATTGCATTGATTCGTGTATCATATAAACATTATAAAGGAAATTCATACATAAAATGACAAGATGCATTAATCGGAAGAAAGATTCAGAAATTGCAAAATAATTCTTTTTATTGATATCTTTAAGTGATTACAGACTCTATCCACCCTATGCACACAGCTCCATGGGTCCGTGCACTCAGCTGCAGACTTCCACCCTATGCCTCTATGCACGTACTTGTAGAGCCTCTACCTCTGCTACGACCCAAAACTTAGACTTATTATTTCAGATCTATGACTCTCTTACATGATATGACCCTGATGTCTCTAAAAATACTTAGAGCTTAGTTTTTTCTATAAAATCTCATGGTCCACGGACCATGGGTAGATCTTTTACAGCTGACTTTACTTTACAAAACTAAGGGTGGACAATCCTTTATGACTTATGACACCTTCAAACTCTGCAACCACAAATTGTAGAGTCTTTACCAGTTTATTACAAAATTTGACCAAAACATGGGCTTTTTGCCCTAAAACTATCCTTGGGGGATCCCACTCCCAACAAGAGGTATCGGTGGTCTGGAAAAGTTCTGATGTAGTGTTAAAGCATTGGGACTGGCCGATTTCATTTAATAAAGAAATTCAAAGAAAAGCCAAGGGAGGATGGGCCCTTTTCTCTTTCCACAAGGGAGGCACATGGAAAAGTACCATTGGATCCGATAATGACATGGGGTAGCTGATGTCAGCATGATGTGGAAGTACAAAGATGACGTGGCGGTACAAAGGACACGTAGCATGCAGATATGAAATTTTCAGGCGTCCTATGGGGAAATATCCGGGCAACACATGTCACCAATCAGGAAGTGACACATTGCACCAATGATGACATCAATCCCACAAATCATCGATCGACAATCTCACAAGTCAAAGTCCCTCCTCCACCGATGTCCCTTCTAACTTACAATGCGATCAAAGCCTATCCAGACCTGATGGGATTATAAATTATATTTTGAAAGGTTTTGGGTCCATGTTTGTGGTTAAGTCCTAGTCTAGATGTGATATTTTATACAATAGATTTCAAGGGTTGTCGAGTCCATCCCTTTTGAAAAGTTGCATATTAATTAAACAACCCCCATATCTGAATGGCCCAGATTAACTCCACCCAGAACAACAGATCCCAGGATTTTTCAGCCCCCCTACCATATTTCCCTTTATCAGTGGGGGGGGGGGGGTCCAAAAAAGTGGTTTCCATGTCGGGCCCCCATGCCACGTGTCTCTCTTTTATTATTTCGTACCCCCCCTCACTTACCACTTAATGTTGATGCCCCCCTCCAAAAAACACTCATCCTCAAAGACTCTACCACCAACACTCCCATGCCCTTTTCCACCTATCACTTGGCTCAACATCAACTAACTATTACATCCTCCCAGATGCAATTTTCTATGTGATGCATTCTATAAATCATCGCATCCAGGGAATTGGAAAATACTTTGAAATATGGTAAAAAGGCTCTCTCTTCTATATTGCAATTGTGATATCTTGGTGATCGCAAGTGTCAAGGGGAGATACTGAAGGCAAGAATCAGAGGTTTCCAAAGTGTGAGATTCTATGTATAAAAGGGAAAAGGCCCTTGAACAGGAATCTAACGGATCTAGTGCCTTAATGCTAAGCACTTGGTTCTAGACCCCGGTCATATGAAGAGAATTATAGAAAGGGGTTGAAGAAATGGGGCCTAAAGGGGATCATAACTCACTTGTTTCATAATGCTTTTAGTGATAACTGCCAACACTAGAAAGTCCTCCATATTACACTATAATTACATCACTAGGCATATTAGGGTGTCGATAGTGTTTTACAGGGATTCTGGGAGGGTGGATGAGTTGGAAGCTGCGTTCCATGTCTATTATCACCATGATGGGTAACCGCTCCAACTTTGTGAAAGAGATGGAACAAGACTGTTAAAGACTAAAAGTGACAAGGAACTGATTGAGAGAGGATTAGCCATGATTTAGTAGAAACATGCCTGGACCAGAGGCTAGCAAAGAAGAGTGGTGTGGTGATATTTTCAGGACCATCATTTTAGCTTCACTGGATTAGTTTTGTTTTGTTGTTTTTGATCGCTATGTTGTTATTCTGTTTATTTTCAAGAAAGCTATCTTATTGTTGTAATAAGTCAAGGTTGCATGCTAAGGCATCTAGTCATACAAACAACTATAAACTCCAGCTAGGAGATATTTTTGTAATTGATTTCATTGCTCCCCTTTCCTTATAAAAGGGAGGAAGAAACACTTAGAAAAGGTTATGGAATTCTACAACTAGGGGTCTGAATTCTAAAATTTCACTTTTGGTTATACTTTCCTGTTCATGAGGGACTTGAGTAATATCTGGCTGAATGTAAATGGACTGGTATGTTGGACTCATATTGGATTAATGAAACTATTTGGTGATTCCAATTAGAGTAATGTGCAATATGTTTTCCCCTCTGTAAATCTCATTTTCATATATGTTTTCCTCTTCTACTGAAATTGTGTAATGAAGTTTCCAGTCTCATGCTTTCATGGTTGTATATTTTGCTACTAAATAGAGAATAGTACCTGTGGTAATTACATATTTACTTGCATTATTTAATTGCCTACAATACCTGAAGTAATTACATATTTACTTGTTTTATTCGATTAACTTGCAGTACATGTAAGAGCACAGATTTAATGACATTGTTTATTGATAAGTGTACTCATGTTGTATAGATTTTGGGACCTTAATTAGTGCTCCATTATTTCTATCATTCCATCTCTTCTACCTCCTATCCTTCTAATAGAACATTGGTGCTTAGGATTCTGTCTTGTTTACATCCCTATGCATCTATTTCCTTCTTTTCTTTCTTCCTCTTCATTTTACTACAAATTCATTTTTAAGTTGTTCATTGTTGTGTGTCAGCCACCATAACAAGACATTTCTCTTTGAGGTTGCCCCGATTTACCCCCTACACATTCGGATCCATGTATGAGCTTGAGTTCGCTTAGATGACACACTATTAAACCAAGCCCCCTTCATTCTCTTTTAATTATGTGACAATTGGAGTGCTGCAAAAAACCCCTCATAGATAATCTTCCTTGCACTCCTCTCTTTAAGATGTCTTAGGCATTGGTCTACAATCAACCCAGAGGCTGTCTCTAGAAAGCTTTCTGTATCTCCTGAAGCACTACTACTACAGGTGCTAGAAAAGGAGACAACACCGGTGGTGTACCATAGCTTCACCTCCACATAGAAAAGTGCACTGAGTCTTCAATTGTCTTGGTGTTCGCTTGATAGTTCATGCATGTGCATCTACTCCTTCGCTTGCTACTTGGTATTTTTCATGTGTTCATCCAACTATGAAAAAGTCTTCTAGCATGCACTCCTTGTTCATCCCATTCGTTGTCATGCCATGTCTCATCCATGTAGCTGTTTCTGAGATCACTCATGACAAGATGACATGAAATCCAGAGATCCCCTAGTTTAACATGATGAATTGTCTTTCGTTACAGGTTGCAAGTGAATGGGAGAGAGGAAAAGGCTCTGAAACAATGCAGAGAACATGTCAGGATGAGATGTGAGGCTTTGGGGCACTATCAAGAAAAATTGCGCAGAGGTCACTGGTTGGCTGGGATGAACAGTCCGGAAAAACATTGACATTATGTGGGATTTGGCTAAACTGTGAGGTAGAATTGCGCAATTTTTCCCAGGAAGGGAGTATGGGTAGTAGAGGAGACTCACAGGGAAAACTACGTAGATTTTGAGGGGAGGTTGGAAGTGGGCTGTGGGAGCTTGCTAGCCAAAACTATGTAGAACTCAGAGGCAGCCATGCTGAACATGTCTGTGCAGTTTCTAGGCTGAGCAGGGTTTTAGACAACTGGTAGAGGGACTTTCTCACGTAACTGTTCAATTTTCAGAGACAATGCAATGACAGACATTGGGTGTTTGTCCCTCTTATCTGCATAATTTCTTCAGCCAGCGAAGGCATGAATGTTGAGAACTTTTGCGCAATTTTTGGGAGGAGTGAAGCTCGGGGTCATTTCCCAGTCAAACTCTTTGGTTGACCAATATGAGGCTTGATGGATTGGCTTATGGGTAGCATAGATTGAGATGACTTCTTGGGCAACTTATTCATTGTTCTGGGTGATAGTCAGCCAAGTCCATTCCACGATTCGTCAGTGCTGACTGCCTAGCAGGCATCCTCAAGCTCTATGAAATTCTTGGTAGCAATACTTGGTCACTGAGGGCTGAGACTGCGTAGTACAGCTTCAGCGGAGGTCCCATTGATGGAGGGTGGTCTGGTCAACAGATCTTTGGAAAAATGGTTAAGTTTGTAAGCGAGTGAGCTCGTGTATACCTCACATTATGAGCACACACTTAACATGACTTGATGACAAGACATATCAAACCAACAAGAGAACATATGTTCAGTGTCACTTACTGTGGGACTGTCTAATGAGAAGCAACAAGTGCGAAACTTCGGATAGACCTTCAGATGATTGTGACGACACTTGTGTGAAAGTTCTTAAAACAATGTGTGTGAGTGCGATAGATGTTTACATAGAGAACACAACTCATACTCAAACCTTCAACATCACTAGAACAAGGTCACAAGCATGACATAGCAGTTAACATGCCAAACGTGACAGTTGGTTAAACAAGTGAAAAGGAAGCAAGACATATAGAGGAAACACATGAAATGACTTTTTGTGTTGCGCACATGCATGTTACTAAGTAAATGATGATATGGCAATGAAAATAAGTCCTAAAACTTAAACTAAGAGGTGTACTTAAAAAGGTGTTCTTTACTTACCATACTTTCCCTCGAGATGATCATGCATCTGATGGAGTTTGCATGCAGTCGTGATATTTTTCCATTACTTGGTCTCTTGGTCATTCTCCTCAACTCCTTGGGAGTGATCTCCAAATGTCACCTTTTCCTCTAGTCACTGGGTGATGGATTAGTGCGGTTTCATCGGGAAGTGACTATTATTGGAATGAGGCCATGGGAGGCCCATCTGCATAGTTTCTGCATGCAAGACTGACATGAAAAGTTGGGCAAAACTACACAGCTTTGAGGCACGTGACACTGTTGTGGGATGGGGACCCTTGGAGGACACCTATCCATAGTTTCTGAGTGCAGGGAAGTCAAATTTCTCTGCACATTTCTTAAGAGCAATGTTGGCTACTTGACTACTCCACACATTTCTGGAGAGAAGTGTTGGCTGAGGTCTCTACACACTGTGGGGTTTCAGAAGCCAAAGGAGGAATATTGATGGTTGCAGAAGAAAAGTGCATGGTTCCGGGAGGCTAGATGAGGTTAAGACGCTTAGGAAATTGGCCAAGTGTGAGATTAATGAAACATGTGGAAACATTGATAAGACTTGATTGTGATCACACACCAACACTTAGAGATACAATGTAGACCATCCATAATATATAAACATACTCTGCTTGATGCAATAACCTTTGTGACAAGAGCTCCTGTAGTCAGTGTGAAACATGGCTATGTGATGATAACAACTCATGCACGTATGCTTTCCCTTGAAGCAAAACAATATCCCATTTGCATGAAAAACAACAACCCCTATACCCAAACATGAAACATGTTGCATAAAGATGAGAACACCGACAACTCTTAAGATCTGTTGTGTGTGGAGCATGATTGTTCAGAGGTCTTTGTTTCAGCTAGATGTATACCCCAGGAAGTTTGTACACCCCTCCACGCAGTGGGAACTTGTCCCCCCCCATGGGGGTCTGGGGCGGCCGATCCCCCCGGCTGGGGGGTCCGGGGGCCAGCAGTCCCCCCGCGGAGGCTCTGGGGCAGCGCCCCCAAAGCCAAAAATAGATGTAAAATTTCCTTGTAAAAGTATAGTAATTTCTAGTCAATCTGGGCCGTTCATTAGGCAGATGATCTGACGGTAGAACTTATGTTTAGTTTAGGGTTTTTTGCCCTAGAGGCAACCCCCTCTCTTTGTATGAGGGCATTATATTTGAGGCAGTGAAATAGATGTGTATTCTTTGAGCGAGAAATAGAGAGGTGAGACTGTGAGAGAAAACAGAGGATATTATAGCAGATCTTCTGTAGGTTGTGTCTCTTCATTTTTGCTGGATAATAGAAAGGAAGGACTGGCTGTTTGGGGTGGACGTAGCCCAAACTGGGTGAACCACATATATCTATGTCTCTCTTGTTTTATGCATTTTCTGTGTTTATATTTCTGCAATATTTTTGTTCCATTTCTCCGTAATAGATAATTTTCTAACAACTGGTATCAGAGCTGAAGGTCTATTTGGCTGATAAACTCGCAGGAAAGAAGGGTTCCTCGTTCAAGTGGGAGAAATGGCGGAAGATGGTAAGCTTAGGGTCGAGAAATTTAATGGCCAAAACTTCTTGTTATGGAAGATGCAGATGGAATATTATCTGTATCAGAAAGATCTGTACCTACCATTGAGCAGAAAAACAAAGAAGCCAACAGCTATGACAAATAAAGAATGGAACCTTCTTGATAGAAAGGCACTCAAAACAATACGGTTGTGCCTCGTTGTGTCAGTCACCTTCAACATTTCGAAGGAAACAACAACAGAGGGTTTGATTCAGGCGTTGTCGAAACTATATGAAAAACCCATGGCCTCAAACAAGGTATTTCTTATGAAACATTTATTTAATATGAAGATGTTGGAAGGTGGATCTGTTGCAGATCATTTAAATGATTTCAATACTGTTACAAGTCAGTTATGCTCTATAGGGGTAAACTTTGATGATGAAGTTAGAGCTCTATTATTCTTGTGCTCATTACCAGAAAGTTGGAATGGTTTATTAATGGCCATTAGTAACTCTGTGTCTCCATCAAGCACTTTAAAGTTTGATGATTTTGTCGGTGCTATCCTTAGCAAGGAAATGCGACCAAAAAGCTCCGGTGAGACATCGAGAAATTATTTGAATGCAGAGTCTAGGGGAAGAAAAATGGAAAGAGGAAAGAGCTCAAGATATCGCAGTAAATCAAGGAAAGATAGATCCAAGTTTAGATCGAGGATAGTCTACTGGAAATGGGGAAAGAAAGGACACCTAAAGAAATACTGTAGATATTGAAAGGGAAAAGAAGGAGATGCACAACAAGAAAACAATCACGAAGCAAATGTGACAGGTGAGGTGTTACAATATGCTTTGATTCTTTCTTTCGGAAATATTACTGATTCCTAGGTGGTAGATTTAGGGGCCTCATTCCGTGCCACACCTGATAAGAAATACTTTCATGACTATGTTCAAGGAGACTTTGGACAAGTTCGTTCGGTGATGATAAACCCTGTAAAATTGTTAGAATGGGTAAGGTTCTTGTAAAACAGCAGAATGGAAACCAATGGCTACAAAAGGAGGTAAGGCATGTTCCAGACCTAAAGAAAAATCTGATTTCAATAGGGCAATTAGCTGGTGAAGGTTGTGTGAAAACTTTCACAGATAAAGCTTGGAAGGTCACAAAAGGAGCCCTGGTAATAGAAAAAGGAGAAAAGGTTGGTACATTGTATTTATGCAATGGTATTTCTAACTCTGTTAATGCTTTAACTTCCAAAGGACAAGATGCAGCATTATGGCATCATAGGCTCGGACACATGAATGAAAAGGGGATGAAGATTCTTCACTCAAGGAATTTGTTGTCGGGTTTGAAGAATGTTGATTTGGACTTCTGTGAGAATTGCATTTATGGAAAACAGAAGAGAGTCAGATTTCTCAGATTTGGGAAAGAAAAGAAGAGAAAAAAATTAGAGCTTGTGCATACAGATGCATGGGGACCTGCTCAGGTATCATCTCTCGGTGGCTCTTGTTGTTATGTTACCTTTATTGATGATGCAACTAGAAAAACTTGGATTTATTGTATTAATAATAAATCTGATGTATTTGATACTTTCAAGAAATGGAAAGCTTTGGTTGAGATTGAGGCAGGAAAGAAATTGAAGTGTCTTAGGTCAGACAATGGAGGTGAATATTGCAGCAAAGAGTTTGATAGGTACTGTTCAGAGCATGGAATTCACAGAGAGAAGACAGTTGCAAGAAAACCACAAGAAAATGGTGTGTCAGAAAGGATGAACAGAACAATCATGGAGCGTGCAAGGCGCATGAGATTGCATGCAGGATTGCCTTTACATTTTTGGTCAGATGCTGTAGATACTGTTGTTTAGCTAATAAATAGAGGACCTTCAAGTTCCTTGGATGGTGGTGTTCCAGACGAAGCATGGACACGTAAAAAGGTAAACTACTCTTTTTTAAAGCCTTTTGGTTGTGAGGCCTTTGTCCATATTGATAAAGAAAATAGAACAAAGCTTGAGGCAAAGTCAAAGAAATGTACCTTTATTGGATATGGTGTTAATGATTTTAGTTATCGCTTATATGATTACGAAAATCAAGAAATCATTAGGAGCAGAGATGTAATATTCAATGAAAAGGTCTTGTACAAAAATCAATTGTAGGAAAAGAAACAGTAAAAAGAAAACAAGGAAGAAAAAGTAAAGGTGCCTGAAAATAATAATAATCAACAACCACAACAACAACAACCACCACAACAGCAACATGCACCCCAAACACCTGAAAGTGGTGTTAGAAGATCTACCAAGATAAGTAGACCCCCTGAAAGATACTCTCCTTCATTATATTATTTATTGTTGACTGATTCTGGTGAACCCGAATGTTATGAAGAAGCAATGCAGGTTGAAAGAAGGAAGAAGTGGTAGGTAGCCATGGGAGAAGAGATGGACTCCTTAATGCATATCTAGACTTGGGACTTAGTCAGGTTGCCTGCAGGAAAAACTACATTGAACAATAAATGGGTTTATAGGCTGAAGGAAGAAGATGGAGGAAAACAAAGGTACAAATCTAGACTTGTGGTGAAGGGGTTTGCACAGAAGAAAGGTATTGATTTTGATGAAACATTTTCTCCTGTTGTTAAAATGACTTCAATCAGAACTATTTTAAGTCTAGTAGCAGCTGAAGATTTGTATCTTGAGCAGTTAGATGTAAAGACAACCTTTCTTCATCAGGATTTGGAGGAAGAGATATATATGCAACAGCCACAAGGATATGAGGTGAAAGGGAAGGAAAAACTAGTGTGCAGGTTGAAGAAGAACTTGTATGGCTTAAAACAGGCTCCAAGGCAGTGGTATCTAAAATTTGACAAGTTTATGTCTGAACAAGGTTATACTAGATGTCACTCTGATCATTGTGTTTATCTAAAAAAGAAAAATGATGGTAGCTATATTATATTGTTATTATATGTAGATGACATGCTTGTTGCAGGGTTTAACATGCAGGAAATAAATGTGCTCAAAAGAAAATTGGAAAATTCATTTGCAATGAAGGATTTTGGAGATGCAAAACAAATACTTGGTATGAGAATCACTAGAGATAGGAAAAATCACAAATTAGCATTGTCTCAGAATGAGTACATACAAAAGGTGTTGAAAAGATTTAATATGCACAATGCAAAACTAGTTAGTACACCTTTTGCTAGCCATTTCAAACTTAGTAAGGAAATGTGCCCAAAGACCCAAGAAGACATGGATTATATTTCTAAAGTTCCATATGCATCAGCTGTTGGAAGCTTAATGTATGCAATGGTATGCACAAGGCCTGATATTGCACATGTAGTGGGAATTGTAAGAAGGTACATGAACAATCTAAGAAAGGAACATTGGATGGTAGTGAAATGGATTCTCAGATATTTGAAAGGTACCACAAATCAAGCATTATGCTTTGGTGGTTCAAACATTTCTCTATAGGGATATGTTGATGAAGATATGCAGGTGACAGAGATAACATGAGGAGCACTACAGGATATGTATTTACTGTTGGTGGAACAACTGTCAGTTGGGTTTCAAAAATCCAAAGTGTTGTTGCACTTTCAACAACAGAAGCAGCGTATGTTGCTGCTACAGAGGCCAGTAAAGAAGCATGATATGGGCACATTATACAGTGATAGCCAAAGTTCCATTCATCTTGCAAAGAACTCAGCATTTCATTCCAAGACTAAACACATACAGCTCAAGTACCATTTCATACGATCAGTGTTGGAAGATGGAGAGTTGAAGCTGGAAAAGATACACACTAGCCAGAATCCTACAGACATGCTAAAAAAATTTGTAACCAGGGAGAAACGGAGAACATGCTTAGTTTCAATTGGTCTTCAAGGATGACAATGAAGATGAGAAACAGCCAGGTCCAAAGAGGAGTCATTGTCCAGCAAATGAAGTAGTGGTGGAGTTGCTACAATCATTCTCCAAGTGGGAGATTGTTGTGTGTGGAGTATGATTGTTCAGAGGTCTTTGTTTCAGCCAGATGTATACCCCAAGAATTTTTTACACCCCTCCATGCGGGGGGGTGTGGGGGTCCGAGGGCCAGCGGTGCCCCAGCGGGGGCTCAGGGCAGAACCCCCGAAGCCAAAAATAGATGTAAAATTGCCTTGTAAAAGTATAGTAATTTCTAGTCAATCTGGGTCATTCATTAGGCGAATGATCTGACGGTAGAACTTATGTTTAGTTTAGGGTTTTTTGCCCTAGAAGGAAACCCCCTCTCTTTGTATGAGGGCATTGTATTTGAGGCGGTGAAATAGATGTGTATTCTCTGAGCGAGAAACAGAGAGGTGAGACTGTGAGAGAAAACAGAGGATATTACAACGGATTTGTTGTAGGTTGTGTCTCTTCATTTTTGCTGGATAATAGAAAGGAAGGACTGGCTGTTCGGGGTGGATGTAGCCCAAACTGGGTGAACCACGTATATCTGTGTCTCTCTTTTTTTATGTGTTTTATGTGTTTATATTTCTACAATATTTTATGTGTTCCATTGCTCCGTAATATATAATTTTCTAACAAGGTCAAGAAGGGGAGCTTGAAATAATCAACTTACCAACAAGTGACTAAGGATGATTGAATGCAAGATCTGAGGTAGGCTCCGAAATTCACATGCGAGCCAAAATTTTGGAGGGTTGTTGTAGCTACTACAACATAGTCGCCAATGTTTGCGTATGAGTTGTGTTTTCTATGTAAAAATTTATCACACTTACAGACAATGTTGTAAGAATTGTCACGCAAGTGTCTTCACAGTCATCTAAAGGTCTATCTGAAGTGTCACACTTGTCACTTTCATCATTAGACAGTCCCATAGTCAATCACACTAAGCATGTGTTGTTTTGTTGGTTCGATATGTCTAGTCATCAAGTCATGTTGAGTGTTTGTTCGCAAGGTCAGGAATACATGAGTTCACTTGCTCATACACTTAAAAATTTTGCCGAATATCTATCGAGCAGGCCACCCTCGATCAGTCAGACCTCCGTTGAAGTTGCACTGTTCAGTCTCAACCCTCAATGACCAAGTACCGGTACCAAGAATTATGTAGAACTTCAGGCTGCCTCCTAGGTAGTCTGCACTACATAATCCTAGAATCGACCTAGCTGAATGTTACCTAGAACAATGCAGAAGTTTCCCAAGAAGACATCTCAATCTACACTACCCGTAAGCCAATCCATCAAGCCTCCCACTGGTCAACCAGTGAGTTTGGCCGTGCAGTGACCCTGGGTATCACTCCTCCAAAAAATTGCACAAAACATGTTAGCATGCCATTCTCTATTGACTAAGGATATTGTGCAAACAAGAAGGATAGACACCTCATGCATGTCACTGCACTTTCTTGGAAAATTCTGCAGTTCTGTCAGTCAGTCCCCCTACCAACTGACCTTCTGCACCTCCGGAAAATTGCGCAATTTTCATGGATTTTCCACCATTTTCCTGACACCCCACTTAGCATAGAAATTGTGCAGAAATTTTCAGCATGATTGCCTCCAATTTCTGTGCAGTTTATGCCAGAAAACGCCCGCAGCTCACTCCGAGCTTCCCTTGAAAATCTGCATAGTTTTCACTGCCAGTGTCCTATGCTGCTTGCACCGCCTTCCCAGGAAAAATTGCATAGTTCTACCTCCCTGCTAAGAAAGATCCCACAAAATGTCACTTATATTTTGAACTATTCATCCCAGCCTTCCAGTGACCTTTGTGCATTTTTTATTGACAATTCCCCATAGCCTCGCATCCCAGCCTGACATGTGCTTTGCACTGTTTCAAATCTTTGTCCTCTCTCTCGATCACCTGCACCCAGAAACAAAAAACAATGCATCGAGTTAGGTTAGGGGATTTCTCAATTTGATGTCGTCTCATCATGAGGGATTTCATAAATAGGTACATGTATGAGACATGGCATGAAGATGAATGAGATGAACAAGGAGCACATGCTAGAAGACTTGCTCGCGGTTGGATGAACACATGAAGCATAAAAATTGCCAAGCAAAGGAGACACATGTGCATTAATGAAATATCAAGCGAAAACTAAGACCATTGAAGAATCT
The DNA here is from genome assembly GCA_031772625.1 of Pinus tabuliformis. NCBI lineage: Eukaryota > Viridiplantae > Streptophyta > Pinopsida > Pinales > Pinaceae > Pinus > Pinus tabuliformis. The sequence goes on along the minus strand of CM062815.1, from coordinate 85,538,121 downwards.
GCACACTCTGCCATGTAGAGGTGAAGCTATGGTACACCACTGATACACTCATCACTAAACAACACAATAGCTCAACATGAAAAACATTGCCATCATGTGCATACCTGAAACATCATGTCGAGTTGTTTCATGAGTTTCCTCGGCCACATCACTACTTTGGGTGATAACTATGTAATCAATGTAATGTAATGTGGAAGTCCAAAAGACCAACGGATGAAGTCAAAGAGTAATGTAAGTCAAACAGTCACGAGGGAAGTTGAACAATCATAACGGTCAATTTCACCCTTGGCTATATATACCCCTCATTTGTACATGCAAAGGGCTTTTCGCCTTGTCTCCTCCCACATAGCCTTGAGATTCTATAATCTTTTCTTTGAGGAGTGAGAAGTGGCTGCCATGCCCCACTATTGGGGTTAGTGCTGTAATTGTGTATGGATGTGTCTTGGAACTTTTGCTTAATTTAGAAGCCTATTAACAGGCCACCACATTTTCACACATGTATTGTATTCATTTGTAAGAGTATTCTTTTGATGCTTGTGATGCATGTTTCTTTAACCTTATTAAAATAGTCGAACTATTTTGGTTGTTTTAGTACATATTCTATTGGAATGCTAGCAAAGCCCAAGTGATGAGAAAAAGTTCCACAATTGCTCGTAGTTGTTCTCTCTATGGCTTTGTGTTAATCCCTCATAAAACTGAATTTCTAGGTGCAAAGAATGGTTGGTTTGACCCACTTCCTATGCTAAAAAACTTTCATGAAATTAACCCCTATCTCTACTCCAGTAACCCACCAAGACCCATAAAGTGTTTGGCCAAATTCTAACCCTAGTAATTTTGGCCTAGTTTCCCCTCACTACACTATCTGCTGAGTATTTTGACCCAACCATAAATGTCACTTCTAAAGGTCCCCAAAATGGTTGCAATAATAAAAAATGCCCCTTCGGAATGATCCCACAAGTTACAAAAATCAACTCTTCTCTTCCCCATCTCCCACTTGCAGCACGAAAGTACCACTACATAGGCCAACGCGGTCCCTTGTATGAATGGCTTGGTCTCTACAAGCTCTCAAAAATTAGGCCCTGAAAATAGTGCAAATATTTAGCAAATGAAAACCCTAGGTTGTCCCTCAAAGCCCACCAATTTCTCAGCTCTAAAACTAACTCCTTCAAAGGTAGTGTTACCCCCTTCTACATCCCACCTGCTCTCCAGCCTCACGAACTCTATTGGAAAGCTCCTTGGTAAGATCTGAAGTGATGCAAAACACCTCCTTGGGCTTATACTTGAAGTCCACCAAAGGTAGGGTGAGATTCTCGCTTGAAAATATTGTGTGCTCAACAACACATGCACACTTAGCTCTCAGCTCAAGTGTGCTAGTCAAAGGTGAATTTTCAAATGATCAAGATGCCTAGAAATCAGTGCCTCCCCCTATTTTGTCATCAAGCCTCCAATTTCCCCATGTGGGATCCAACCATTCATTTTCTTCATCTTTCCATCCAAAAGTGTGTATTACCAAGAGGGGAATGCATTCCCTTTTGGTGTAGCCCCCACCATCCACTGCCCATTCGATTTTCTTCGTTTCTCCTATGTTGGGCCCTTATCTTAGCTCAAAAATCCAAATGGGGTCCTACATCCCACTTTTCCTAGGTAATAGTCCAAAATATGACGAAATTGTTAAAATTGATATTTCCCCTTAACAATATTGCTATGTGCGAATATCAATGTTCTCCCTTCCAAAATGTTGCTTGTCCACAAGTATCTACAATGCTAGATGGTGAAGAATCTACTCACCCTCCCATGTGGCATCCACGTTAGGTGGGTTCTTCCACTGAACCAAAAACTCCCTGATAACCATGCTCCTCAACCTCCTCTCCCTGCTATCCAAGATGACCTCATGCTCTAAAATGCAATGCCCATCATAATCCAATGGAGGTAGCTCCATAAATGTTGTCACCTGCTAGCCTAGTACCATCTTGAGGCATGATACATGGAAGACATTATGCACTCGGCCTCTAGGTGGAAGCTATAACTCATAGGACACCTCACTGACCCTCTTGGTAACTCAGTAAGGTCCATAAAACCATGGCTGCAACTTCTTAGCCACCTTTTATTTAGTGTGGACTGTCTATAAGGTTGGAGGCGTAGAAACAGAAGGTCCCCCACCTGAAAGTGCCTCTCCACCCTGTGCCTGAGTGCATAAATCTTCTGTTGGTTTTGGGTTGTCTGCAAGTTATCCTTGAGAGCCTTGAGAATTTTTTAGCTCCCCTAGATCTAATCCTTGGCCCTTGGGGCCCGAATACCTCCAAAATCAAGGTTAGTAAAAGATATAGCATCATAACCATATAGAGGGCATAAAGGTGACATACTGATGGACATATCATAGTGTGTATTGTAGTAACACTCCACCAAGTGTACCCACCTCACAAATGCTCATTTCTTCCCTATTACATAGTTCCACAAGTAACCCTTTAGCCATTTGTTAACAATATCAGTCTTTTTGTCGGTCTAGGGGTGGTATCTAGTGCTGGGTGTAAGCTTTGTGCCCACTACCCTAGAGAGATCTTGCCAAAAATATCACATGAAGCGGTTGTCCTTCTCACTCACTATGATCTTGGTGAGACTATGCAATAGGAAAACCTCCTTGAAGAACAACTCTGCAGCCTAGGAAGCAGTGTACCTAGTGGCGACATTGAATAGATACAATCACGACCCTACAACATGGGTTATAGGTGGGTCTGTGATGAAGTCCATTGAGACGATCTCCCACTTCCCCTCTAGAATAGGAAATGGGTGTAACATCCTTGTTGGATGAGTCAACACCCCCTTGTTCCTCTAGTAGGCCTCACACTCCTATACATGCCTCAGCATAGCCCCTTGAGGCCCTTCCATGACAAACACTCCCTCACTATCCTGTAGGTCTCCAGGAACCCTTTGTGTCCTAACAATGATGAATCATGGGCTGCATGGAGGATTTTCTCCCTTGACTATGAACCATAAACTAAATATATGCTCCCCTTATAATAAATAACATCTCCCATCACACGGTAGTACTCATCACCATGGTTGTCATCCAAGATCTCACATGCTTGATGATCCTTCGAGTACTCCACTAATAGTTGTGCTTTCCAATCATGACAAATACCCATGAGGGAAAGTGTCGTGGGCCTTTTAGATAGGTGTTAACACCAAAAAATTGAATATCTAGCCTAATTTACTAGATGGATCGAAGTACACCATGTAAAGTCGAATTTATCTTTGTAAAATTGCCTTCACTATGAGAAATTACTTAATAAACCACCTTTGTTAAGTAATTTATAATTAAACCCATGAATAATAATTAAATAAATCACTATTTATTTGATTTTCTTCTAGGAATAATAAATTAAACTATTAATTAATTAATACTCGTCATATTTGACCCAGTTATGAAAAATCAACAGATAAATTATTAATTATCTTATTTTTCTCTAAGAATAATTAATTAATCGCTAATTAATTATTATTCTTTGTCAAATCTCACTAAATCGCTTAGGAATAATTAAATAAATCATTATTTGTTTGTTACTCAACCATATTTCTTGAGATGATAAATAAGTCATTTATTTATTTATTATTTCTGAATAAAAGTTTAAATATTTTTTCCCTCCTTACCAAATGTAATAAAATATTCCAAGTGGTTATTCAAAGAATGGGGTTAATAATATTTTATTATTGCTCATTATTCAAGGATAACTCAACATTTTGTTATAAATAGAAGGTTTTTCCATTCATTATTCACTTTTGATTATTTTCATTGTTGCACTCACTGTTGTAACTCTGATTATTTTCATTGTCACACACCATTTTTTATGGGTTTACACATTATAGAGGAGAGAGACTCTACACAAGATGAAGACCTTTGAGGATAGCCAAGAACCCATCCCATAGAAGGCAACTGTTAACATTTATTTGTTCCCTTCAAATGTGTTATAATAAAGTCTATTCTTTATATATGTGGTTTTCATTGGATGATTGGAGTTATTACTATTTTCGTTTGTTGTTTAACTATGATTGTGGCATAGATCAGGACTTTGGCAGGTTTTGTTTCTATCAGTTGTTATAGATCTACAATGTTTAGTAGCCATTTATATTGTTGAGATTTTTTGTCATCCACAACTTTAAGTGGGTTCTTTTCGTATACCTTTGAGAAGAAAACACTACAACAAAATTGGCGACTCTACTGGTTTTATACTTCAGATCCAAAACCTAGGTGACCTTCGGTTTTCAACTTAGGGTTTCTTCTTTTTTTAGTATTTTAACTTTTTCCTAGCCTTTTAACCCCAGATCTGTTAAATTTCTAGCTTCCACAAGTTTTTTGGTCTTTTCCGCAGGTCACAGGAACTAGTTGCGATAGAGAAGAAAATTCTTTTTGAGATTTGCTGACTGAGAATCAAGGAGAAGAAATCGCAGTTTTTAGCCCAAAAAGTGTAATGTGGGGTCTAGAGCGCACCTTTCAGCCAAAAAAGTGTGATCCCACCTGAAAACATGTCAGTACATGCGATTTTATGGTTTCCGAGTTTATATCAAATCTATTTATGGGTTTTGCCGAGAGATGTCAGCTCGATTATTTGACCTCTATCTCATCCTGCTTATGCCTTGATCTACTCTAATTTACTCATCGAATTTGAATTTATCTCCCTAGGGCTTCTAGTACGCTTCCACCTTTATAAGAGGAGTTTAGCTAAGTGAGTAGTCTAAGTTTATGCAACACTTTCAGCCATATTTTATAGATGTGTACTCTTTTGTTTCAAATCTTTAAAGTTAGGTTATGTCCCACCATAGTTTCATATTAAACCTTGTTTAAGCATTGGCCTTAGGGTCCCATCAGTTTCCCTAGGTGTTTCACCCATCTCCCTATCTTTTTGCAATGATCTTCCTCTCTAGTTTTTTGTTGTTTATGCACCACCTTCCAGCAGCCTAGTGTCATTTGATCCCAGTCACATCGACAATTAGATATTTTGATCTTTTTAGTATGTTTTTAGTCGATTTCTCCACCAACTAGCATAGTGTTTACAAACACGGTTTAGGCAGGATTTAATTAATTGTTTTGTTGTTCATTTTATGTTGTTAATTTCAGTTTATTTTCAGCAAGATTTTTTCTTTTTTACAAACATGATCTGGGCTTAATCAATAAATACACTTGCACACACAAGCACACCTTAAGTGAAGGGAACTTGGTTTACACCACCAAGCCAAGACTTAACATAATCAATTTATCTCCCCTCATCAAGACAAAGGAATATTGTTGATCTCCCTTCACCATTTCCCTGTTACGTGTGTCTTACCACCATTGCACCACCAAGGCATTTCTCACGAAGAGTATTAGGTCTTCACCCCCATTTTCCACTTGGGCATATTACCCTTCCCCATTAGTTTCAAGTTCATAGCCCTTCGAGTCCCCATACCGACTCTTCCCCTAGTTCATCTGATTCCTCATCCGATTCCGAGCCTCCTTCACCTCATATCGTTACCATGTCTAGACCCACAGCTGGTGTAGGAACTCAACCTCGTGTTGGCTCTGGTTCTATCCCAATAGTCACATTAAGTGGAACAGTCTCAGGAACCATTCCGGTAGCCCCCATGCTCCCCTTTATAGCTGGGTTAAGTCTATCAGATTTTAGCCAGCTGATAAATGACCCCATACACCACAATGTTGTTTTTCCTACTATAATGACTAAGCTTCCATCATATATCCCAAAGTTTGAGGGTAATGTTGTAGAGGATCCTACCAACCATGACTGCTCCTTCCATATGTGGTGTTTGTCCAACTCTATTACCGATAAATCCATTCATCTTTGGCTGTTCCAACGCATGCTCACTAGAGACGGTGAAAATGGTTTGTAGACCAGGCTATTGTATCTCATTCCATTTTCGTAACACTTACTAAAGAGTTCCTCTCAAATTTCCAATTACATCTCCAGTACGACAATGGTACGAAGTTATTGACCTTATTACGTTAGTCCTCCACCACTCGCCTTTCCGACCATGTTCAAGAGTGGCGTCGAAGGAGGAGGACATGTCATGCCCCACTTTTCCAAGACCATGTCTATCTAGATTGGTTTCTTAGGATCCTTTTAGCATCCATTAGAAAATATGTCATGTCCCATTTTCCTCAAATCGAGGAAGAAGCTCTCCAAACCTGTTATGAAACCAGCTCAAAAAAGATAGAAAAGAAAGATCAATGCCTTAGAAATGAACCTCTTCGAGGGGTCAACCTCCTTGACATTACAAAAATGAACAATTCTTGGATGATCCAAATGAAAAAACCTCCTTTCTATATATAGGAGTGTAAGCAGTCACAATATAATCAAAGCCAACATAACAATAATAATATAAGGGCACAACAATAATAATAGTGGGCTGCTATGAGGCACAATAATAACAATATGGAGACAATAGGGGCACACCAATAATAATAAGGGCTACAATAGTAATGGAGGAATCACTAGTATTATAGGGACCTAACATGCCCCTCTCCTTCAAAAATGTGTTGTCCTCAATGCCTGAGTAGTTCTGGATGCTTTGAATAAAATTTTCATCCTCCCATGTGGAATCTTCTCCGAATAAGTTCTTCCACTTGACAAGATACTCCGAAATTGATCGATTTCGTAGCTGTCAAGTTCTTGTTTATGTGACTGCTTCAGGTTCCAATATGATTTTTCCTTCCTCATCAAGTTATGGAAATATTTCTTGAAGTGGGAGCTTGTCACCAATAACATTCTTTAAGCATGAAACACGGAAAGCTAGGTGCACTTGGGAAGTTGCAGGAAGCTCCAGTTTGTATGCCATTGTACAATCTCTTGCAACACCTTGTACGAATGATAATACTTTGGTCATAATTTATTATCCTTCCTATCTTTCTTGAGGGAAATTTGTTTATATGATTGTATTCGTAGAAATACCCAGTCACCTATATCAAAACTTCTTTCGTTGCAATGTTGATTCGCCTGTTGTTTCATTTTATTTTGTGCCAAAGTTAGGTTATCCTTTAAGAGTAAGAGAACTTGTTGTTAATGCTCGATGTGATCTTCCACTGCTTGAACCTTATAATTTTCTCTTAAATATGATGTGATGGACGGTGGGTGATATCCATAAAGTTCCATAAATAAGGTCATTTTTGTTGTAGTATGGAAGGAAGTGTTATACCACCATTCAGCGAAAGGAAACTATTTGACCCATTGTGTTTGATTATCAAATACAAAGCAACAAAGATATCCTTCTAGACATTTGTTTACTATCTCAGTTTTCCCATCAAATTGAGGATGATAAGATGAGCTATGAGCTAACTAAGTACCAAGACAAGAAAATAATTCTGTCCAAAAATTGCTAGTGAAAATGGGATCTCTGTAGCTTACAATAATCCTTGGGTTTCCATGTAGCTTTTGAATTGTTTCCATAAATGCAGTAAAAAATGCACTCGCTTTAAATGGATGAGATAATGCACAAAAGTGTGCATACTTGGTAAGTCTATCAACTACCACCATGATGACACTCATTCCTTCGGACTTGGGTAAACCTGTGATAAAATCCATTGAAACCTCCTCCCAACTTTGACTTGGAATGGATAAAGGTTTTAATAGACCTGGGTTATTAATTGTTTCAAATTTATTTCATCGGCAAACCAAACATTCTGCCACAAAATTTTGAATATCAGATTTAAGGCCATCTCAAAAAATTCCTTCTTAACTCCGTGGTAAGTTTTTAAAAATCCTGAGTGTCCACCTAAGGGAGAGGCGTGCAATTCCATAAGAATATTTTGTTTGAGTTGGGAATTCTAACATAGGTATAAGCGATATTTGTACCATAATGAATCATTTGTCTAGCTAAAGCTATCAGATGTACTGGGATCTTCTTGTAACTTTTGAATGAGTTCCCATACTTCGTCATTCTTCCATTCATCCCTTGCTTTGTTTATAAAATCTAGCTGGATAATAGAAATGGCAAAAACTAATGCTTCCACATCCTCATCCTTTCTTGAGAGTGCATCTTCCACAACATTTTTCTTCCCTTTTTTGTATATGATTTCAAAGTCATAACCCAACATCTTTGTGACCCATTTTTGGTGCTCTTCTAAAGATAATATTTGTTCTAAAAGGTAGTTATGACTATCATGATCTGTTTTTACCTTGAAGTGTCTTCCCATTAGGTAGGGTCACCATTTCTTAAGTGCGTGTAGTATTGTCAACATTTCCTTCTCATAAATAGCATTTTGTAAATACTTTCATTTGATTGGATGACTTTCAAAAGCGATGGGTCTTTTGTCTTTCATTAAAACAACACCAATTCCATTTCTTGAGGCATCACATTCCACAATAAAGGTTTTTTTGAAGTCTGGCATAGCTAAGACCGATGCTTGGCACATTTCCTCTTTAAGATGTTCAAAGGCCTTCGTTGCTTCGGGAGTCCATAAAAATTCATCTTTCTTCAATAATGATGTTAGAGGTGTTGCTATTCTCCCATAATTCTTAACAAACTTTCGATAATACCCCATCGACCTGAGAAATCCTCGTAGATTCTTTATGGATGTGGGGATTTTCCATTCCTTAATGGCTTTAATTTTTCTAGGGTCTACCTTAACACCTTCATGAGATACAATATGACCCATATATTCCACCTCTTGTACTCCAAAGAAACATTTGGAGCTTTTTGCATATAATTGTTTCTCCTCCAATAGTTTGAGCACCCTGTCAACATGTTGACCATGATTCTTCCAAGACTTGCTATAGATTAGTACATCATCAAAAAATACTAACACAAATTTTCTAAGGAAGGGTTTGAAAATGAAATTCATCATGAAATGTAGAAGGGAAATGGTAAGGCCAAAAGGCATGATCAAAAATTCATAATGACCCTCATGATTTTTAAATCTTGTTTTCTGAATGTCTTCAACCTGCATTCTGATTTGATAATATCCTGAACGAAGATCCAACTCGGTGAAGTAAATTGATCCATGCAATTCATCCAATAGTTCATCAATGATAGGATTGGAAAATTTATATTTAATAGTGAGCTTGTTGAGTTCCCAATAATATGGACACATGCACTTGATCCATCCTTCTTATGTACTAATACTACTAGAGCAAAGAAAGAACTTCGACTAGGTTGAATTATACTAGCCTCTAACATTTCTGCAACCATAGGTTTAATTTCACTCTTTTGGTCATATGGATATCTGTAAGGCCTAATGTTTGGAGGAACACTTCCTGGAATCAAATGAATTTCATGATCATAATCATGAATAGGTGGGAAACCTTTGGGAGTCTCAAATACCTTGGAATGATTGTCGAAGAATTTTTGGAGATCTGGAGAAATATATAATTTCGGTGTGGGAACCTCTAGAGAACATAATTTTGAAATTACGCCTCGTTGTTCTTTCTTTAGAAGCTTTGTCATTCCATTAGAGTTGATTATCTTTCTTGGTTTCCATGTGATACCCTTTAATTCAACTTCCTCTCCTTCTGAACAAAATTTCTTGAAAATTAAAAGCTATTGTACCCAAGGATTGTATCCATTGGACTCCTATTGCAACATCAATTCCACCCATTGGAATGGAAAGCATTGGGCTATTCAATACATATTCTCCCATGGATAGCTTGATATTATAGTAGTTTCCAGAGAAATTTATGGTTCCTCCACTTGCAACCATCACCTGACACTCTAGTTTTGGATATAGGAAACAATTCAATTCCTTGGCTATCTTACAATGAATAAAATTATGGGTACTTCCTGAATCAATCAACACTATTACCTTTTTCTTCTTGATATGTCCTTCTATCTTGATAGTTTGAGTAGTGGTAATTCCGTCCAATTCATTACAAGATATGGTAGGATTCATTTCTTCTTTCTCTAGGGTTTGTTCCTGGTGTATATCCTCTTCTTTTGACGTCTCTTGTTCCTTTTCTTCCTTATATTCACAATCTATGTAAAATAATTTCTTCTCAGCACACTTGTGACCTTTAGTGTATTTTCCATCACAACTATAACAAAACCCTTTTGCTCTTTTTTCTTCCAATCTTTTTGGTGTCAACCTTGTAGGTTGTGGAAGGCTAGGGGCAACAACACTTCCATATTTATAGTTGTGAGTGCTAGGCTTTCTAGTTGCCATAATTTTGCTTTCCATTTTTCTTGCCAACATTAATGCCTTCTCTAATGAATCAGGTTCCCAAAGGAAAACCTCATGTTGGATGTTATCCTTTAAAGTCCCTTGAACACATCAATCCTATGCTCCTCTGGAATATCTTTTACCCTTATATTCAAGTTTTGGAAGTCATCGATGTGCTCCATGATTGAAACCTTTTGTTTGATATTTATCAATTGGCTAAAAAAAGTGTTGCCTTTTGTATCCTCATATTGTGCTATCATTTCTTCCATAAACATTTCCCAAGTGATAATTTCTTTACAAGAAAAAGGCCATCGGTACCTTACAAACTGATTTGGTTCTAAATATAAAGTTGCAATGCATACCTTCTATGTGTTTTTCACATTATGGAGATTGAAATATTGCTCCATCTGTAGTATCCATGTTACAGGATCCCTGCCATCAAACTTCGTTATATCGATCTTTGGAACATGGTCGGTCTTGAATCCAACGTTAGAGTCTATGAAATCATGATTAACATTTCTTTTGTTCTCATCATGAGTTTACTTTACTACCCTTTAACCATTAGTAAACATTTCTTGTAGCAATGTTGTCAAATCTGTCTTCAATTATTTGATTTTGCCTTCCATCTTAGCTTCCATGCCATCCATCTTAGATTCCACACCATCCATCTTACTTGCATGCCATTCATATTAGCTTCCATGCCATTCTTCTTAGCTTCCACGCCTCTCTTTAAACCATCAATCTTAGCTTCTGTTACCTTTTGTGAGAGTGAAATTTGTTGCACTTGGTCTCGTAATTTGATATATCATGTTGCATTTCCTCCTCTTATTCATGAGTCATGCTAGAGATTTTAGGTTGCTTACTAGGTGTTTCCATTTTCTTTCTTCGGGGCATTAATTAATGACAATTACTTTTCACTTTGCCTTTTGAAATTCGAACTATTTTTTTAACCCAAACTTATGCAAAATTTTAAAAGGACTACACACCTTTTTTTCACTTTGTAGAAGCTCGATATTAAAGCTGTTGTATCTCTATAATTACGGATCTCCAAGGTCTAAAATTGCTTCTTGTGGTAGCCCTCTGATTCCTCTTTCCAATGCCACCAGTCTGATAAAAATTGGATTCTCCATGAAAGAGTTATGCCCAATCTCCCAAGATGACCTTCTTATATAATTTATCCATAGAGTGAAATTTTACAACCTGCCACGTGTCACTGTTTCGACCTTCGGATCTGAAAATGATACACATAAAACTATAGTCCATCCTCGTTTTGTAATTCTTACACAAATAAAATATGATGCTCAGAGAGAAATTTAGAACAATTTTTCCAAGGTCACCTGTTTGGAATGTAATTCGGGAGTCTGAAAAGTCTCTAACTTCCTTAGATCATATCTCTGAAAATATAGTGAAACAAGATCTGAGATTTAGATCAAAGGTTCAAAATGATTTCGACTCAAATGGATTTTTTGTTTAGCTTCTTAAACGTCGTAGAAAAAAAAATTATGGCAAAAATTTCACAATGACCTATTTGAAGTTGTGAAACCCTAGAATCCAAACCTCTCATACGAAATGTTATGAAACCAACTCACAAAAAGATAGAAAATAAAGATCAATGCCTTAGAATTAGGCTCTTCAAGGGGGCAAACTCCTTTACATTACAAAAATGTACAATTATTGGATGATACAAATGAAAAAACCTCCTTTCTATATATAGGAGTCTAAGCGGTCACAATATAATCAAAGCCGACATAAGAGTAATAATATAAAGGCACAACAATAACAATAGTGGGCTTCTATGGGGCACAATAATAACAATATGGGGACAATAGGGGCAAAAAAATAACAATAAGGGCTACAATAGTAAAGGAGGAATCACTAGTATTATACGGACCTAACAAAACCTCTCTAAGATATGACCTGATTTGTGCACAATCCGGTTATGTCTATATCGTCATTCTAGACCTCCCTCATCCTTGAAGTGTCAATGCACCGGGGGAATCTCATGCCACCGATGGCATCGTTGGGACCCTTTCACATTGTTCACCATATACCTAGCACAATTATGGCTATCCATAGGGGGGAATCAGTTCATCCAACACTTATGCCACTCCTACTAGCAACATTTTTTCAGGCTCCCAAGCTGGTTACTAAACCTTTCCTCCTTGTTATGCACAACTGAGTGCTCTAGCCCCTTAAGAATTAGCATCACAGCTTCCCATGCATCCTTAGCCCCATTAGCCATTGCCCCATCAGGGTTAAGTGTTTGCACAACAGAGTGCGACCAATCACCAAAACTTGAAGAAAAAGAATAAAGGAAAGGTAACAAGGGTAATCAGGGTAATCAAGGTAATCAACCTAGTGAACCCTAAGGGAACCAACCTAGTGAACCCTAAGGGAACCAACCTAACACTAATAACTAGCAACAGGGAAGTCAACCCAGGAAGAAAAAGGCTATTTGTATGAACAAGCCTTGTTCATGTTGTGGTGTACATGGCCATTATACACATGAGTGTCCTCTCGTACCCCAGATGCACCAAATGTGGGAAGATCAAGCAACTTCTAGAGGTCAACAATCGCCTTAGAATCTTGCACCATCTCAGTCGATAGTGCTTACAAATCCTTTCACTCAGCAAGGATTTGTTGCTGCTCAACCTTAGCTAGGTCAAGCAGCCTATCCCCCCAACCTTCTAGTCCTATTGACTACGATATCCTCATGTTGAATTCTACTGAGGCTAACCCCTTTGATATTAACCCACAAACTCAGCCACATCAATATGACAAGCCATCAACTTCGTCTACCACTGAGTCCAATACCAAAGCGTCTACTCAACCTATTATGACACCGAATGGTCAGCTACATATCCCTCAACCGAAATTTGAGGCCATCCCCAATATCCCAAAGGGACCATTACACCGTAATGCGGCTTCTAATTGAGTTGCCCATACATACAGTATCGTAGACAACTTGGCACAATCATGTGTTGCCATGTCGATCCTAGAAGTCCTCTAGATGTGCCCATCTCAAAAGAAAGCTCTACTAACTGCTTTAGGCACAATATATCTTTCTGACGATGGTTTTATTGTCTTCCCAGTTGAGACATCAGAACATCCCTCATTCCATTCATCCATTGCATTCCAGATACTAGTCTGAGTTTGTAATGCCATCATCTCCTGATGCATTATTGATGAAGGTGCATCCACCTATGTAATGTCCATTTCTATTTGGAAACAACTTGAGTCATCGAAGATGTCCCCCTCCACCATCACTTTTTGTGCTTGGGACGGACACTCCTTCCAGCCTCTTAGCATGTACCGCAACTGTCCAGTGACCCTTGCGGGCAAGACTATCGATGTAGAATTTGAGGTTATTGATGCCCCTTTAGATTACAATATTCTCTTGGGTCGTAGTTGCACATATGCCATGTCAGCCGTCACATCTTTTGTTTTCCATAAGATGTGCTTCCCCCATGAAGGGAAGATCATCACCATCAATTAGTTGACATACTACAAGTCGGCATCTGTGACCTCCCTCGAGTCCGTTATCTTGTCATTGTTAGATAATCAGTCTTCAACTCCTCTCACCAGTGTTTTACCTAGAGTCTATAAATATTCTTCATTGTTAGGTGCTTTCCCTGGTCCCCCCACTCTCATCTCAGGGCCTAACTCTTTGTGTGTTTTCATGTTACAAGCGTCATAGGCTACCCTCAAGAAGTCTGGTGCATCCAATCCACAACCAACTCCTTAGCACCCTGCGGTTACCATCCCAGCCAAACCGCTTGGATCCACCCCCCAGGACCTCCTCCATTTGTGGGTGGATCTCATATGTTCCACCCAGGAGTTGTTCTTATATGTCTCAACCATCTAGGAGTTGTTCTACTGGGACATTACCCTGCAGGCCAAATACCTCTCTTATTTCCACCTCTTGGAATATTTTATGTCCCTGTCATGGCTTCATTGGTCCTTCCTAACATAACATTGGGGATCCTAGTATGGTGCATTGATCCCCTTACAAGAATTCTTCTTGGTTAGCTTAGGCCTTATCATGATTTGACCTCGGTTCAACTGGTCCTGATGACCCTTGTCATTGCTTCACTTCCATCACAACCTCAACAGGAACCCACTCTTGTTGCGAAAGCATCCAGATAGGGGGAAAAAGCTAAAAGGAAAGAACATAAGGACAAGGCTCCCCAAGATCCTCCAGCCCCCAAGGCCCCAAAGTCATCACCTCCATGTGCTTTATGTAAAGTTGTTGGGCATGCCACCAATAATTTTCCTGAGATTCCTCATGTCAAACCTTTGGTTCATGAAATGTTCCCTGAGTCAAATATCCCTGAAGTCCATGCTAACTTACCAGGTCCAGCCGAGAAACTCATAACGTTACACACAAATCACCCTTATTCCTTATGCGATCATCATGGTCAATACTCCCATTGTTGCCCTTGTCTTGATGAATTTTGAGATTTCCTTGAGGAACTTTGTGAATACGAGACCACTCGTAGTGGAACACCTACTCCTCTACCCATGGGTTCTAATACCACTAGTAAACCAGAAGAGGGGGACTCTGGTCCCACCATTTTTATCCCTCCCCTGGATATCGAGATGACAAACACCACGGGCCATATCCTTTACCTATCGTCATCCTTGAGTTCCTTTTAGGAAAAAATTTCTGAGGTTTCTCCATACGCTTCTATCGAACCTCTTTCGACAAAATCCCCGGTCTCAACATTCATAGATCCTATACTATCTCGTTGTCTACCATCCCAGATGATGCGTATGTGAACCTTCTTTCTCAAGTTGATGCACCAGGTACTGCTGCCGCATCATGTATTCAGTCTTCCTCAAGTCTGCCCATATTCCATTATGATGAGGAAATCATGGAAGTTATGTATACCCTTGATTACCCTTGCACTTAGGAAAGGGGGCATATTTTCTGGAGGATTCGGAAGGCCATTTCCTTCCTAATTCTCCAAGTGCACTCAACCTCAAGAAAATTTTCTCATAGCATATCCCTCTGATTTGATTTTCATTATTTTTTTCATGAAGTTAGGTAGATTTCATCATCTCATCCGTTGTATTTTCCACCTTTCATATGGATCCATCATCCACACTGTATATCAGTCATTCCGATGGTGCAAGTTTCTTATCTAGGAATCTAGCCTCAACAGCTTGGGCCACTGTTACCCCCTTACTTATGTTAGTCCTTCCGAAAGACGTGTGCATTGGATCTGACACTAGTAACCAGGACAAATATGTTGCAGTGATAGGTTTGTTAGCCGATGCCCTCACTCATCGCATCCTTCATCTTCATGTTCGTTTAGATTCCTTTCTACTTTTCATGCAATTGAATGGTGTGTATCATGTGCATAACCAAGCCCTATTTAGAAAATATCTACGAGTTAAGATTTTTGTACGTGAATTTGAAACCATTACTTTCAGTCATGTTCCTCGAGCCCAAAGTAACTATGTAGATACCATTGCAAATAACATTCTAGATTGGAATTTATCACATGTATACCATAGAAGACAACCATAAAAAAAAATGCATGGTGAACCATCCTCGTCACATAAAATGCATAATTATTTTATGTATCACATAAAACATATAAGTATTTGGAGTCCACCACTCTAAATACATCCAGTACGCCCATATCATATTGGGGGGTGCATAGGCCCCTACATCTCATTATCATCCTTTGGAGGATCTCGTGCCAAGTTCGGTCGAGATGCTTGAATCCATTTTTCGAGCACTCAAAACACAATGGTGTTCCACAAACTCCCCCGGCTAGGGGGAATCATTCCCACCTTTGCATAATAGATCAATCCCCTCCATCACATATGCTTGTGGGAAGCATCCCATGCTTGGGGGCATGATGGTTTTCCCCTGGCCATCTTCTTAATTGATTAACATAAGTCTCAGCCTAGATCCCACCAAATCTAGGTGTGGTCGATTACCCTCCCATTCATTGGATAGTTCGTCCTACCAACCTCTCCAGCAGGCCATATTCACATCGCATATCATAGATGTTTGAAACCATATCTTCAAATATTCTACTCTATGTCCACATAGTTCCCATGTTTGACTTCATGGGTGAGGATGATTCTAGACCTCCTCTAGTAGTTCATTCTCATTTTCCTTTTCCATTAATTCTTCACCAGGAACCATCATTCCAAGAAGAATTAAGACTATCCTTAGACAAGTAATTCCACTTGACTGAAATTTGTAGATCATGATTTCGATGGTTGGTTTGTTCGCTATGATATCCACAAGATTTAGGGCCTTCTCCTCCTCTCAAATTGGAGGGAAAATGCCCTTTTATAGGAAAAATCATAGTTTTTATGTCACACATTGCAACCAGACCACAAATCCATTTGATGAACCATGACAGCTATTCAAAATCTCTCATCGAGTACTATAATGGGTCTTGCTCAATTTTTGTTGATTTGACACTTCACTAGGAAGTTATTTTTCCAAGAACGGTCACTTCGTCGCCTCTCATAATCAAATTTCTTCATAAAGTGACACTTGTATTTTGAGATCCACTTCCTCTAAATGCTTCTCATACCATGTGTCTATCTTCGTCATGAGTAACCATAATTTACTCATGTTTTCATGGTCCCCATGAGACTTATTTTGTGTGGCAGCGTCATCGAGGATCCCTTTTTCAGAGCATCCACGATGAGTCACCCTTGCATCCATGGAGTTTGTTTCACGTCCCATTAAATCATGTCACAACATTCCATCCATATTTTCATACCATTCATCCTGTGTTGCACATTTTGGCCTCCAGGAATATTGTCCCCATCCCCTCCAGAGTTGAGTCAATTGCTTCCAGGTCAACCATGCACTTTATGCTCTGACAAGGGAAGTAGTTTTTTGTCCCTCAATCCCACATTTTCCATTATCCCCAGTGTTATTCCATCAGTCACATTACTATTTTCCCTCGTGCCTTAGTTGAGGATCCTCATTGCCTCACCTATCATGGGCCCTATTCTATCAACATCAGCTTATTTATTCCAGAAGAACGACCTAGAGGGCGGTGTATCTTGGTTCCAACTTCCATTATTTTTCAGTTCCTCAAATCAAGCAAAGGGACTCATTATTTCCCTTTCACTTGGTTGCTTCATGTTCATGATTCATACACTTGATGGTCCAATTATGCAACAGATTGTACTAGTTATTCGCAGGTGTGTGTGAGATGTTTCATACCTCATGAGGGGGTGGCCCTTCAGGTAGCCCCCCACATGCCTAGATGCATTCCTATTATGCTACAACCTTTGATGCAATTCCACAGATTTAATGGGTTCGGTTCCTACCAATCATAGTGTTCATAGCATGCACATCTCCTTCAGATGATCCATTCAGTTTTACAGAGCCTTTCCCCATTCAGCAGGGCTTCTTCGGTTTTTCCACCCTCCATCCCACCCATTTTTTAAGGAAAGGTCCATTATATCTGATGTACTCAGATATTATTGTTTTTAGTCCTAGCTCATGTTTTTCCAGGTGCATTATGTAAATGGGACACATTGTATTATTTTACGGCTCGGTTATGCCAACATGTCATGTACCGTTCAACATGTACTTCATTTCTCAGTTTTATGTTTCTGAGCGCATCATTATTTATGTACTAAGTTATCTCGATGGTTATAGGTATGCCTCCCCTGCCTCATCGAGGTCTTGTACTACAACATAAAAGGAGACTTGTATTGGTCTCACCCCCTTTGTCTCTATCCTCCTTCGCTTTAGCTCTGTTGGTCTCTCTCTCTCTCTCTCCACTTTGTTGTCTAGTGATTGTGTCTTTACAATTTACTTCGGTCATACGCTTTTCTCCTAACACTCGTACATTGGGGGTCACCAAAAAATTGATCATCTAGCCTAATTTACTAGATGGATCAAAGTACACCATGTAAATCCAATTTTACCATTGTAAAATTGGTTTCACTATGAGAAATTACTTAATATACCACCTTTGTTAAGTAATTTATAATTAATCCCATGAAGAATAATTAAATAAATCACTATTTATTTGATTTTCTTCTAGGAATAATTAATTAAACCATTAATTAATTAATATTCCTTGTCATATTTTACCAAGTTATGAAAAATCAACAGATAAATTATTAATTGTCTTATTTTTCTCTAAGAATAATTAATTAATCACTAATTAATTATTATTCTTTTTCAAATTTGACTAAATCCTTCAGGAATAATTAAATAAATCATTATTTGTTTATTATTCCTTAACCATATTTCTTCATATAATAAATAAATCATTTATTTATTTATTATTTCTAAATGAAATTTTAAATATTTTTTCCGTCCTAACCAAATATAATAAAATATTCCAAGAATCGGGTTAATAATATTTTATTATTTCTCATTATTCGAGGATAACTCAATATTTTGTTATAAATAGAAGGATTTTCCCTTCAATATTCAATTTTGATTATTTTCGTTATTGCACTCACTATTGTAACTCTGATTATTTTCGTTGTCGCACACCATTTTTGATGGTTTTACACATTATAGAGGAGAGAGACTCTACACGAGCTGAAGATGTTTGAGGATAGCCAAGAACCCATCCCATAGAGGGGGGCATATAACATTTATTTGTTCCCTTCGTAGGTGTTATAATAAAATCTATTTTTTGTATATCTGGTTTCCATTGGATGAATGTAGTTGTTACTGTTTCTTTTTGCTGTTTAACTATCATTTTGGCATAGATCAGGACTTTGACAGGTTTTGCTTCTATCAATTGCTATAGATCTACAATGTTTAGCAACCACTTATATTGTTGAGATTATTTGTCATCCACAATCTTAAGTGGGTTATTTTCATAAATCTTTGAGAAAAAAACATATGCCACCACATTGTGCTTAACCTTGACATACTTTATCTCAAAATCAGAGGCTTGGATCCTACTGACCCACTTCTGTTGCATGTCCATAAGGCCCTTCTACCCCAGAAAATGGTGAAGACTGTTGTGACAAGTCTTCACTCTAAACCTGTTACCCACCAAATACTGTTGAAATTTCACCAAGGCATGCATGATGGCCAACATCTCCTTGTCATAAATCAAATACAACCTCTCTTGTGGAAGGAACATCCGGCTCTCAAAAGCAATCAGATGTCCTCCTAACGAGAGTACTACCCCCTCGCCTTCACCTAATGTGTCACAGTCCAATGTGAAAGGCTAGATGAAATTAGGAAGTGCTAGTACAAGGAAACTAATCATCAACTCCTTGAGGTGCTTGAATGTTTCCTATGCTCTGTCCATCCATGCAAAGGCCCCCTTCTTGGTCAAATCAGTGAGGGGATTTTCTAACTCTGAGAAGCCCTTCATAAAATTCCTGTAGTATGTGAATATACCCATAAATCCCCTCAACGCCATCATAATCCAGGGCACTATCTAATCTTGGATGGCTCAAATCTTTTCCTCATGCACCCTTATGCCATCCTCCCCAATAATGTGCCTGAAATAGAGCATATATGATAGACCTAACTCACACTTCAAAAACATGGCATAAAATTGTTGCCCCTCCAAGATATTGAGCATCTCCTTTATATGTTGCAAGTGCTCCTCCCATGTCATGTTATATATCATTATGTCATCGAAGAAAACAAGGACATAATGCCTCAGTGACTCCCAGAATACATTGTCCATGCAGGACTAGAATGTGGTTGGCGCATTGGTTAGCCAAAATGGCATCACCAAGAACTCAAAATTTCCATAATGGCAATGAAATATTGTCTTGGGGGAATCCTGCTCACACACCCTGATATGACGGTACCTCAAACACAAATTTATCTTAGAGAAGTACTTAGCTCCTCTAAGTTTTTCCATCAACGTGTCGATCTAGGGAATGGGGTATCAGTTCCTCAACATCTTCTTATTAAGGTCTCGATAATCAATGCACATCCTCAGCGTGCCATATTTCTTCTTCACCATGACAACTCATGAAGCAAAAGGGCTAGAACTAGGCCTGATATGCCCCAACTCCAACAACTCATGAATGGTCCTCTCTATCGAATCTAGATAGCCCTTCGGATGATGATTAGGGGTCATTATCACTACATATACTCCTGATTCGAGCTAAATCATGTGCTCAAACCCCCTATTACATGGTCATCCTTGTGGAATATCCCCAAACTCTACTGGGTACCTGTCTAGAATTACTTGCACATCTTGGTGTGGTGGTTGGGTCTTATCCCCTACGTCATATATTCTTATCTCCACTATCCACTCTATATCACCATTTCACAAATAAGCCTCAGTCATGTGTGTTGACACTATCTGTGGATGGTATGAATGCATGCCCCTTAGTAACACCATCTTCTCGTCATGCCCCATGAACTCCATCTATAACTTCTTCCAATCATTGTTAACACACCCAGGTGAGTATAGCCACTCCAAACAAAGCACTACATTAGTGTTTGTCAAACCAACCATGAAAAAGTGGCATGACATGGAATATTTCCCCATCACTATTGTCATCCGAGGAACATATATGGTGCATTGCATGGTTGAGTCTTCGGGTACACCAAGAACCCCTCGAATGACTTTCTACATATGCCACTCCTCTCCACCATCTTGGCATCTACGAAGTTGTGGATATCCCCATTGTCAACTAACACTGAGCCTCATTGCTCCTGAAATGTTACCCCGATCCTCAAATTGTAACTCCTTTTGATGATAAGAAAGGTGTCCCCCTGGTGGAGGTGGTGTTGGTGGACCTCTTCCTCCTCCTGCCGCCATAAGTGGACAATCGTATCTAATATATAAATACTACTCCACATCATCCTTCAGTTCACTATCAGAAAACACTCTATAAAGTGGTCCTTTCCATTATTACATCGATGCCCTTGTGCCCATGGCCCCTAGGAAATGAAGCACAAATTCATCCAAGAGAGGTCCCTCCTAACCTCATCATCTAATTGTCCATGCCCCTAGGTGTCTCTCTGTGGTGAAGCCTTAATGTCTCTCCCCCTCTATTGGAACACGAGCCTCCGGGTATCAACGTCCTAGTCCTAGGAAGATTATTCTGCATGTTGTGAGCCTTGCCAACTATGTTCTGCAAAGTGGTGGGCCTATTGATCCTCACCAAGCCCCTCAGCATCTCTGCTAGCCCATCCAAAAACATAAAGACCCTCCTGGCCTCTGATAAATCTTGAACCATCATTGATAATCTTGTAAACTCGAAAATATAGACCTCAATGCTCTAAGACTTCTTAAATTGTGTTAACTCCACAAAGTTCTCCTTCGAGTCTCTCCTGTGAAAACACTCCAACACCCTCTAGGTGAAATCATGATAGGTTGTGACTCTCACATGTCCCATAGTGGTTAACCCATGTAACCACCAATCATGGGCTTCTTCCTCTAAGTGCAACATGGAAATTTTGATTGCCTCTGCCTATGTCATCTCATTGAGCTGAAAATAAACATCTAACTTCTCAACCCATTCCTTGATTGAGCTCTTGCTCAAAACATCAAAATTTGGTAGGAATAACATCCCCATCATACATTGTAGGTGATTTCCATGTGCATAGTCTCCACCACTCTATCCCCTACTCCTATTGTTTCCTTTAAGCTAACAGAATTCATTGAAGGTGATGACCTCTCCAAAATCAGGCCCACAGGACTAATACTCCGCAAAATATTCCCCAATGGACATCTCCTCCTACCCTTGTGGCCCTCCAACACCGAATGCTAAAAATGTGGGGATAGTTGACATTGGTGGTGTACTAGAAACAAGTGGTACATTAGGAGTGTTTTCTACATGGCGATGCAAATTACCTAACCCTTCACCGAGATGAATTTCTCCCAGAATCTTGTTTCCTTTCTTGTTGTTGTAGTTTTGTTTTTGCAACTTATTAATTCCCTTAGATAGATCAATGATGGCCTTCAGAAGGTGTTGGGAAAATTCCTCTTCTTTACTAATATTGTCTCCCCCATCATTCCCCATGTCTCACCTCTCAACCTCTGGTTCAACGGTTATTGGATTAGGAGCGATATGTAGCTTCCTTTCCCTACTTCTATACATGTGCCTCCTATAAGTGATGTTCTTCGTATCCTCTAGTGTCATAGAGTAAGGCTTCTCCCATAGGCTGAGCCATCACTATGAGCTCTGATCCCACTGTAATATCCCTACAAAAAATTTACAATGATAAACAAAAATACCCACAAAACTCACACACAACTCAGACACCAGGAAATAAGCCAAAATTTGCATTGCCTTGAGCCATGTTATTATAAAATATGGGATTACAATAAATGTTTGGAAAGTGCGCACTAGGGCTTGTCCAAGGCAAGCTAGAAAATCCAAAGTGATGAAAGAATGTGCCCCAACTGCTGCGTAGATGTCCTCTCTATTGCTCTGTGTTGATCCCCCCATAAAACTAAATTGTTGGATGTGAAGAATGGCCGATTTAACCCCCATATGGTGCTCAGAAAATTCCAAGATATTAAACCCAGTCTCTCCTCCAATAATCCACAAAAACCCAGAAAGGGTTTGGCAAAATGTTGACCCAAAATTTTCAGCCCAATTTCCCCTCACTCCACTATCAGTGGGGTATTTTCACCCACTTGTAAATTTCACTTTTGAAGGTCCCCAAAATGGCTACAATACTCAGCAGGTGCCCCTCTGGAATGATCCCACAATCTACAACCCTCAACCCTTCCCTTTCTGTGGCACAAAAGTACCACTTTGTAGGCCCACTCAATCCTTGGTACGAATGGATTGGTCTTTGCAGAGCCCATAAATCGGGCCTTGAAAATACTCCAAACCTTCAACAAATGAAGTCCCTACAGTGTCTATGAAAGCCCAACAATTTATCGACTCTGCAACCAACTGCTCCAAATGAAGCATAATCCCCTACTGCATCCCACCTACTCCCCAGCTTCACGAATTCACTTGGCAAGCTCGGTAGACAAATTTGAAATGATGCAAAATACCACCTTGGGCTAGTACTCGAAGTCCACCAAAGGTAGGGTGAGGTTCTCGCTTGAAAATGTTGTGTGCTCAACATCACATGTAGAATTGGCTCTCATCTCAAGCGTAGTATTCAAGGGTGAATGTTCAAATGATAAAGATGCCCAAAATTGAGTGCCTACTCTTATTTTGACATTCACCATCCAATTTCCCCATGTGGGACCCAACCATCGATTTTCTTCATCTTTCCATCCAAAAGTATGTATTACCAGGAACGGATTGTATTCCCTTTTGGTGTGTCCCCCACCATCCACTAGCCATTCGGTTTTCTTCATTTTTCCTATGTTGGGCCCTTATCTTGGCTCAAAACTCCAAATGGGCTCTTGCAACCCACTTTTCCTAAGTAATAGTCCAAAATATGACAAAATTGGTAAAATTGATATTTCCCCTTAGCAATAATTCTAAGTGGGAATATCATAGGGATAAAAGTGAGGCGATAAGATGAAGACAAGTGAGGGGAAGGTCAGGGGTTATTTATTATTGTGTTCATGGACGAAAGGAGATAGAAGAAAATAAAGGTTACACAGAAGGAGGAGTGTTACAAATTGAGGGACGAGCTCAAGGCATGATTTTCAACTAAAAATTTTGAAACTTGAGCACTGTTCTTGGAGTTTTGGACAAGGGAAGACTTTGATATTGAAGTGTTCTGAGTCTCAGAACTGAAGAGGATGATCCTAGAAAGGTAGGGAGGAATCGGTCGATTTGGTAACGAAAGCAGAGGACTTGGAGTAATGTGAGTTGAGGATGAATATTATACGGGAGAACCAAGTACCTACTTATATTTAGTTTGATAGAAGTTAAATGAAATGTTGTTTCTAGGCCCTTAATTTAATTTAATTTGTACTTGATTTGATTAAAATGAAAAACACTAGGCCCTTCAAGCTTCGTGCCTATTATTTGAGATAATGCAATTTATTTTTTTTAATCTTCTTTGTTGGGGGATAAATGATCATGATGTTATATCTTTATGAAGCCTCTCATGGAATTTATGGTTGTGAAATTTTGGGCCATATGATCTTGCAAATATGTGGAGGTGTGCAAAAGTAATTTCACTTCTTGAATCTCCAACATAATGTTGATGGCAGGGAAGATGGAAAAATAGGTTATGTAAGTTCATGAAACATATAATTCATTTTGAGATAGTAAATGGGCAACTAACCAAGGGATTGACTAAGTGACTAACTAGATGGTTGATCGAGTAGTTATTGTTCATCCAACTAGAACCAAACAATCAATTGGTTTATAGAAAAAGGTACAAATTAAGGAGTTTCTTATGCACATTAATCAAACTATGTAACATGTCCATATCCATTGATTTAATAACAAGTGGTGTAATATATGGAAGTCTCTTTCAACAATAAGTATATTGATCTACACTCAATTATATTAAAGGGTCATAACAATATCATTAAGAAATTTCTCTTTGTTAACATGCTAATTATCTAACATAATTAGCCCTCCATTTCTCTAATTTAAAAACCTTTATTTCGCCTTGTAACTACTACCTCCTCTTATTACACCCAAAGGTGCATTCAACAAACTAGTATGAGGGAGATGTGTAAATTCTTTCACAGTAAACCTTGAATTGCAACTTGTCTCTTTTGAAATAAAAATAAAATAATATCTAAATAAAAAAGAATGCCTAGTATAATTAAAAAAAATGAATATATATGTTTTATCAGTTTAAATTAAAAGTAGCATAAAAATTCATTGTGCTTACTCACTTACCTAGTTTGTAGTGGATATGACAACATAGTATGAAGGATATGTGGTAGAAATATTTGGCTCTCACTGGCATCCATAATAAAATATTTAATACATACTTTAAAGAAAGATCCAGTAATTAAAATTAAAATATCTTATATTTTCATTTTAATTAAAATATCTTATATTTTCATTTTCAAATGTGACAAGACATATATTTTTTATAGAAAAATTCAATATAGAACTTAAATAGATTATTTGAACATCCATACCAACTAATTTATTTCAATATCAACTTCATATATGTATATATAGAAAAAGGAAGCTTTACATATTTATTTGTCTTAATATCTATATATATAGTCATCACAATAAAATATTTTAACTCTTCTAAAGAAGAAATCATGTAACAACCCTATCCTAGGGTATTTTAACAGAGCTATTTCTCTAGAATTTAAATGCAATAAGAGGCAATAATTTACATTCTTACAAGACTTTTAAACAATGAAAATTTTACCATTTACATTGCAATCCTTATAACTTATAGTGAACATTTCATTTTAGTAAATTTACCTGAGTAATCTATAGAGGAATACCTGTACTAGTGGCTGGTGGAGATGCCTTTGAGCTATTGCTCCTACTGAACGCTCCTCTTGACTAACCCAACTGGATTTACCTCCCAGCCAACTAGGAAATAATTCCTAACCCATGAAACCTCCATAGGTTCCCTAGCCCTCCAAGCCCAAGTCCAACTAGATGTAGTGTGTGTGTCCAAGATGAATGATCCAAACCAATATGAACAATATTTCCCTCCTCTCAACGACCCAAGAAACCTCCACAGGTTCCTAAGGTCTCCAAAAAAATCACAACAAATCCTAAAATCACCACCAACCCCAAAATCATAAGCAAGACCCCACATCCTCTTTTCTCCCTTCCCCCTTCCCTTTTTATACCCTCCTTCTCTTCTTCATCTCAACCATCTCTCATTAATGTCATTAACTTCTCATCCATCTTTACAGTTTACTTCTCTTCTCCCAAGTAAAGCTAGGAGTACATTTGGAAATGTGACATGAATATAAAATTGGGAAATTAATGGGAGAGGACATGGTCCTCTCCCAAGTAAATCTGAAAGTACATTTGGAAATGTGAGATGAATATATATATATATATATATATATATATATATATAATTAAATGGAGAGGACTATGTCTTCTCCCAAGTAAATGTAAGGGTACATTAGGGAATGTGAGATGAATATATATATATTGATAATTAGTTGGAGAGAACCATGTCTTCTCCCAAGTAAATGTGAGGGTACACTGGGGAATGTTAGATGTAATTAAATGGAGAGGACCGTGTCTTCTCCCTAGTAAATGTGAGGGTACACTGAGGAATGTGAGATGAATATATATATTGATAATTAGTTAGAGAGGACCATGTCTTCTCCCTAGTAAATGTGAGGGTAAATTGGGGAATGTGAGATGAATATATATATTATTTGAAATAATGGAAGGAGACCATATCCTACCTAAGATTCAATTTGAGGAGGTAAGTTGGGAATTTGAATAATAGAAATCATGAATTTTATATTAGACCAATATTTCTCAATATTTTCAGATAATGTAAACATTAATAAAATTTGCATGATAAGATTTAAGTGGGGCATTACATACACCCTTCCTTCAGAAAACTTCGTTCCGAAGTTAGAATGGAAAGATAGAAGGAGTTCGAAAGCATAGCAAACCAGAGACAGTTATAGTAGTAAAATTTGATAAGTCAGATAATGACATTACTTCCCATCAAGAGTCTTCAATTGATCTATATCCTCCTATCCATCCTGACCTACTTCCATTCCCACCCTATCTGTCCTCTGCTGCTTTATCAGTGGCAACAGCCATACAAACCACTAATAAAATTGACGTGGTGGAAGCGTGAAATACATCGACCTAACTTCCCCAACATGCAACTGGCAATCATCATCACATGTCTAGGGGAGCGTGTCCACCACTGCCCTCCCACGATTCCAGGTTTTAGAGAATACACGGTGGGAAATGCTTCCGCCCCTCCTTACAACTAGGGTCAACGCCCTAACACGGACCACACTACAGAGCTAGTTGGACTTCTCATCGAATAATCGAGTCAGGTCGTCTTGCCACCTGTCATTTGCATTTTACTCGTGTCATAAGATTGCATATCAAGTAGATACCAAATGTAGTAAATAATTTACATTATAACTTCCCCATGGGATGTCTCGACCTTCCCTCGATCGAAGAGTAGATCTTAGCTATCATGTAGTTCTTCCCCCCCGTGGGTTAGCTATCATTCATGCATTTATATAACAACAAGATGTATAATCATCACATCATTAAGTCTAGTATCCAAGTGTCAATTTTGTAGTTCATATTGGAAACAAATCATAATTTCATTATGATACTTATTAGATAAATCATATCCGCTTAAGCTATACATGAAGCAACTATAGCTCTGATAAGTCATGCACTAGATAAATCATCACCAAGTACATCATACATTAGGTCATACATCAAACATTTTATCATCAAAATCAAACCTAAGTAGTTTCACCTGTCCAACCAAATCCATCACTATTACATAATGTTCATAAATAATAACATGGAACTACAAAATAGAGCCTTAGTATGGGTAGGTATCTAAGTCAAAATGGGCACCATAGATGCTCATGTGACGATCTTGTGAAACCCCTTGATAACAATTAGAGTTGAATCAGATTCAACTATCCACCATGGAAGATAACACTTGAACCAGGATATGCTATAAGGTGGTACCAAAATCAAAATATTGGCAAGCAACAGATTAGTGCACTATTAATTCCACTAGAAGGTGCTAGTATAAGTTTCAAGCATATAATTTCTTTAATACTTCAATGAATATAAAAGTCCCACTCTTCCAAGTTGTTGGTTTTTCATCTTCCAAACCAATTAGTTAGCTTAAAAATAAAAGACTCCAAACATCAAAAACTGTTTCCAACATGATTTTCATACTTATTGAGAGAAATGTCCTTAAATGTCAAAGGTTCAAATTTATTATATATTTAATCATTTTTTACTAGTAATAAAACAATTTGATGACATATATATTGCAGCTCACAATATGACCAGACAAATGAGAAATAAATAAATGAATGGAATAATTGCCTTTGCCCTGCTACTATTAGTATTTCCCTTTTAAATGGCATCGCATTTGTAAAGATGCCTACTCCTTTCACAAGTGGCCAGTGACCACAAAAGTTGCGAAGAAATTTGAGGGCCCTTTTATCCAAAACTAGAGACACATTATTTTTCACGGCATTTTTATTCAACACTAGAATAAGGGTAAAAGTGTATTCTAATATTTTCATTGGTCTTTCATTGACTAAATAAGCTCCCATTCTAAAATCCCAATTTCTCTACGAATTGATCTTCTCATTTAATTTAAGATCATTAAAAACAATTATCACAATAAGCCTTACACATGTCCATGGTATTCAATCTATGTTTTCACTAGAAGATTCCACCACCCATAGAAAAATCATTAACGTGACATATAGGGTATTTCAACACATCCTAATCTGAATTCCCATGCTTCATAGTTGTTTACTTCTTAAACTCGAGATTTGTTATTATGACTTCCTCTATGAAGAATGACAAATATACTATCTGAAAGATAATCCTACTATCCGAATGGAAAATCTACTTTATTTTTAATAAGAATAATGATAATCTACTATCATCAAAATTAAAATCCACCCTCGTATGTCAAATAGAACTGATTACATTCTTTAGATTGGGACACATTTTGGGTATAAATTATTGCCTCTTATTGCATTTAAATTATAGAGAAATAGCTCTATAAAAAGACCCTAGGATAGGGTTGTTACACATGGTATCAATGCTTTGGTTCAAAATTTGGAGCCAAGCCCACTAACCCACAATTTATACTTCCCATTAATGACAACCTTGCATATAGATTTCAGCCCCATGTTTACACACAATCCATTAAACTATGTGAAGTCTATGTTGAGCTCGGCTAACTTCTTTAGTATAACATTTTAAATGAGTCATACATTAATACTACCGATCTCTCACCATGTAAGTATGTTCATAGCAATTGTTGATAACTTGATACAACATTTTAGCTTAAGCAATTCCGTAACTAATATTGGCATTTTTGGAAGTTACATACCCAATGCATGCTATAGGTTTGTCTTGAAGACCAAAAGAGGATGGTTGGATTCAGAGGCCCAAAAGGTGTCTCCAGGAAATGGTGCTCTTATAGAGCTAGGAAATGAGGACTTCACTATTGTCTCTTCAGTGTCAGAAACCATGGGTATCATGGCTATTCTTTATCCTCTTATTCTGTTTTCCCTGCTAGTTGGATCAAGGCCAATATTCCCGCATATATAGATTGAGATGACCGAATTCTAAGTAGAAGAAATGGGCTTTCCAGCTCTTTAGATGGTGCAGGATCGAATCCTAGGGACTACAAATGGATGAGAGTCATTGATTTCACTGAAATATGCATCCAAAAGCTTCATACTAATCGGTTCTCGCACATAAAAGCTAAATCATATATGGTAGTTGTCACCATAATTAATCGATATGTAGAACACTAGTGAATTATATATATAGATATAGATTGACAACAATGAGGATTGATTGGGGATAAAAATGTTGTCGAGAATGAATGTGAATGGTGGCATGTGGGGTCTGGACGATGCCACAGACCTCCACTACAACAACAATGAGAATTTGAATTTTCCAATGTTCAAGGCAATGCTGGACGTGGAAGAATGGTTTACTTCTCACAACAATACTAACAATAATGATATAACTACTGCCAGTATGAATAAATGCTAACAGCCATCCTGAGGGCCCCTGTTTCAATATAGATATGAAGGATTTTGATGCTATTCATCTCTGGTCAATCCGAATCCCGAGCCTCCCAATATGCTGTTACAGCACGCCATGAATTCTTGTTCATCGTCGCCCACTTCGATTTTCAGCCTGGACCCTTCGCAGGTCCAGTCTTTTCTAGCTAGGGGGAGCCACCATCATCAACATCATCTTCATCATCACCATGCTCCCCAGCTCCAAGACGTTGCGGGTTCGAGTCCCTTCCAGGAGTTAGCTTGCGAGGGGTTGGTGAGCAGCAAAAATGCCAGTAGCAACAATAGCAACAATAGCTACTTGTATTAGATGTTGTCGGGAGGAATTTTTAGGCAGCCGAGTCTCAGCTTCATGGGTTCAAGTCCCCGCATGAACACTGCTACCCCAATGCCTAATCTCAGCAGCCCACACAGCGAGATTGGTGGTAGTGGTACCTCCACTCTAAGCCCTAGAATGATGCCTGCAAGAAACTTGAATCTCTCAGACACAAAATTGTTTGCTAGCAATAATCACAACACCAACAAGAACAATAATAATCTGAGAAATCTTCTAGGTTTGAGTAGCCTTGTTAGCCCTCGACTCCCTGCGCCATTAAATTTTAGCAGACCGAAGATGCTTAGACCCCTTGAGTTTTGTGCCCTAATGGGTGCTCAGCCTACTTTGTTTCAGAAGTGGGCTACTCTCAGGCATACTTCCCTCAACCCAGGTGCAACAACCCATTGAATTGAAATGCTCGATGAAGAGAGCCCCAATGGAAATAGCAATAGCAATGTGTAAGGGAAGAGGAAGTTGATGTCGGTGGGTGTTGATCAGAAAGAAGAGGAGGATGTGGATGAAAGCAATGATGGGTTTGGGGTTCAGTACGATTCGGATGATGTTGGTGGTAACAAATAGTAGGTATAAGGTCGACCAGATTGGGGAAGATGGCTTGGCTTCTATAGTAGGCACTGGGAATGCTGCTGCTGTTAATAACAATAATAATGGTAGTGGAGATAAGGGCAAGAAGAAGGGCTTGCCTACTAAGAATCTAATGGCCGAATGAAGGCACCGAAAGAAGCTCAATGATAGCCTTTACATGCTTTGGTCTGCCATTCTTAAGATCAACAAGATGGATCGAGCCTCTATTCTAGGAGATGAAATTGAGTATTTGAAAGAATAGCTTCTAGGTACAAATGACAACAATGGAATCAGCTAGCACCAATTTCGAACTGAAATTTGGAGTAAACTTGAAACGTTCATTTTGTGCAACATCTCATCACTGCCCATGTATTTAAAAGACTCAGACACACTTTCCCAGATACAACATAAAAATATACAAACAGAAAATGTCATTTGAAGCCATAGTTTCAACCTTCCAAATCCTCAGCACATTTAATCTGTCATAACCAGTGGCATTCAGTACAATTTCCAGAAATTAAATATGACAGTGGCATTTAGTACTATTTCCAGAAATCAATATTTAAGGCCAAGCATACTCTAAAAGCAGTTTTCCTCCTAAATTCTTGTTTAGAAAGACCCCCTCTTGCAAAGATAAATCTTATTCAAAAAGACTATAAACACAAACATTGAATTCTCTATATATACAAGTGAAAATATATCTTACTATGCCCTAACGGGTTAACTCTGTAAGTTGAAGTTGGACTATTTTCATAAGGCATTTTGCTGATAGAGAGGTTGTAGATCACTAGTTTAAATCTGGTTGAGTCCATTGTGGTTGCTAGTGGTAGCATGATGGGCCCATAACCCACAGGTCCTAGAATCGAAATCTGGCTCTGATACCATGTGTAACAGCCCTATCCTAGGGTCTTTTAACGGAGCTATTTCTCTAGAATTTAAATGCAATAAGAGGCAATAATTTACTTTTTTACAAGACTTTTAAACAATGAAAATTTTACCATTTACATTCCAATCCTTATAACTTATAGTGAATTAATTTTAATAAATTTACCTGAGTAATCTATAGAGGAATACCTGTACTGGTGACTAGTGGAGATGCCTTTGAGCTACTACTCCTGCTGAATGCCCCTCCTAACTAACCCAACTAGATTTACCTCCCAGCCAACTAGGAAATAATTCCTACCCCAGGAAACCTCCACGGGTTCCCTAGCCCTCTGAGCCCATGTCCAACTAGATGTAGTGTGTGTGTCAAAGATGAATGATCCACACCAAGATGAACAATATTTCCTTCATCTCAACAACCCAAGAAACCTCCACGGGTTCCTAAGGTCTCCAAAAAAATCACAACAAATCCTAAAATCACCACCAACCCCAAAATCATAAGCAAGACCCCACATCCTCTTTTCTCCCTCCCCCTTCCCTTTTTATACCCTCCCACTCTTATCCATCTCAACCACCTCTCATTAATGTGATTAACTTCTCATCCATCCTTACAGTTGACTTCTCTTCTCATAAATAACGCTGGGAGTACATTTGGAAATGTGAAATGAATATAAGATTGAGAAATTAATGGGAGAGGACCATGTCTTCTCCCAAGTAAATCTAAATTATATTTGGAGTGTGAGATGAATATATATATATATATATAATTAAATGGAAAGGACTATGTCTTCTCCCAAGTAAATGTGAGGGTACATTGGGAAATGTGAGATGTAATTAAATGGAGAGAACCATGTCTTCTCCCTAGTAAATGTGAGGGTACATTGGGGAATGTGAGATGAATATATATATATTAATAATTAGTTGGAGAGGACCATGTCTTCTCCCTAGTAAATGTGAGGGTACATTGGGAAATGTGAGATGAATATATATATTATTTGGAATAATGGAAGGAGGCCATATCCTACCTAAGATTCAATTTGAGAATGTAAGTTGGCAATTTAAATAATAGAAATCATGAATTTTATATTAGACCAATATTTCTCAATATTTTCAGATAATGTAAACGTTAATAAAATTTGCAGCATAAGATTTAAATGGGGCATTACAAATCATTTAAATTACTGGTTTAATTATTTCTTAAAAATAATAAAAAATATATTATATAAATTTTAAAGAGATATTAATTAGTAATTAAAAGTAGAAAACTATTATATGTTCATTTTCAAAGGTGGGAAAACTTATATTTTTTATATTTTTATAAAATATTTCAAGATAAAATTTAAAATTTATATTTAAATATTCAAACCAATTAATTTATTTGAATATCAATTGCATATCTATATTTAAAAAACTATATATATATAAATGAGTTAAAAAATTAATTATTTCTTATTTAAAAAAATGAAAAGAAATTTGTAATTTATTTTATTTTTAATATAAAAATAATATGTAAAATTGGATAATAATAATAATATTAATAATAATAATAATATTATTATTATTATTATTATAATAAAGTATTGATAAAAAATTTTATTATAAAATTAAGTAATATGGAAATTTATTTAAACATAAATTAATAAATAAATATTTTAGTTTATAAAAAGATATTTTAATACCCTCATTAAATAAATGTTTTCAATCTTAATGATATATATTATTTAAAATATGTATGGATGTTTATTTAAACATATATTGATAAAAACATATTTTAATATAGATTATATAATTTATGAAAAAAATATTTTAAAATCTATATTAAGTAAATAATTTCAATCTTAATTATATATATTACTTACTTGTAGAAAAAATGTATATGGATAAAATGTTTATTTAAAAGTATATTGATAAAAAATTATTTAAACATATATTAGAAAAAAATATTTTAATATAAATTATATAATTTTAAATTTTTTATCTTAATATTTAAGGCTTAAGTGGGAGTGGTATAAAGACACGAAAACTGGTTAAACGTTTGGGAGATCAACGAGAATGATGCTTTGCAAAACATTAATAACATTAAAAATATTGTTACTTATAAGTTCAAAGAAAAAATGTGGTGTGAGAAAGATTTAGAAGCTAAAAGAAAATTTAGTTATTATAAGAAGCTCATCAAACCCACCCTAGAAGATCAAAAGTATCTCTCTGTTTTAACTAGCTCAAAGAAGAAAATTAATATAGGGAAGATACGAACTCTCATGAGCTCCATAGTGAAGCAGGTCCTAAAACACCATGGATGAAAATGATCTGCCATCTCTGTGAGAATAGGAACATTGATGATGAAAACCATTTCCTCTTAGAGTGCCCTGCGTACAACTACATTAGATCTCAGTTTCATAATCTTTGTCGCAATACTAACCTTCCTAGCCTTTTACAATGTCAAAATTATAATGAGCTCTGGAGGCTTCTCTCCAAGCTTTTTGAGCATAGTAATAAAATCTTAAACCAAACTAAATAATTTGTTTCTTTAGGTTTAATAAATCAAAGTTTGATTTCTGTGAACATTAACCACCATCATCATCATCATAAAACAATTAAAACTATATATCTTATTTATCTTTAAACATCATCATCATCATAAAACAATTAAAACCATATATCTTATTTATCTTTAAACTATATCGGGTAAAGCATTTAAAATAAAATAATTTTTTTTTTAAAACATTTTAATTATTGTCGGCTCTATTTAAAGTATAATTTTAGGTCAATTTTACTGTTTTAATGGGTATATTCGACGTTTCGTTATTATTCTTGGCTTTATCGAACTTTATCTCAATTTATTTTAATATTAGTGCCCAATTGCAAAGGGACGGCACGAAGTTGCGAGTCTGGCAAACTTATCAAGAATGTTGTCAGCAATTATGGATTTTCTTGAATCAACTACGCCCATGGCGCCTTGGCTCACGGGTCAACGGCGATCTAAAAAAACGGGAGGCTCGCCGAAAAGTTTAACTGTCGATCTACGTAGCCAACCAATTGAGATAGGTAATTTAATCAGATCATTGCCTATCTATCACCTTAAGAGGAAAAAATACTGCGTTCCTCCATTATTTGAATGAGGAAGCAAACGACGGCCTTGGGCATTATTCGCTTTACTGGTGGAGTAGCTAGCAGCTAATCAGGCATATACCAAGATGGGTGATCATTCAAGCAGCCGAATCCAAGGTATTGTTGGGTTGGTATATGGTTTAGTGTTGCTTCTGGGAATTGTACTGCTGTTACTGGCAATTTGGTTATCTTCGTATGTCCTTGGGCGCTCACGCCGCAGCGCACGGTTAACAAATGGAGTACAGGACGGGGTTAACACCGCCCCTCGTGATGGCGTTAAACTTCGGATCGATGAGGCGGCGTTGGATGCTTCTTGCCCTAGGATAATATACTCGGAGAAATCGTCTCAATCGTTGAAGTCTGGAGATTCAGATCAAGAAGCAGGGGACATGCAGAGCTGCTGTTCGATTTGCTTGAGCGATTACAGGGAATCCGAGGTTTTGAGATTGATACCTGATTGTGGTCACATGTTCCACATGCTTTGCATCGATCAATGGCTTGCAAGCCACGGCACATGCCCCATCTGCCGAATTTCTCCTCAGAATCTTCCCACCCCTCTCCCACAACAATCCTTAACTCATAATTCTACTTCTAGTGTCCAATTCTTACTGTTACACTACCGCTAGCTTGAGGCCATCCTCTCTTCTCAAATAGGAGGTTCTAATATGTGAATTCATCATTCAGCCCCAAAAAACCCATCATTTTTATGAACTCGTTGAGCTCCAAAGCTTGACTTGTGGAAAATTGTATGATATCGATCTCAGGGATTGTTAATGGACAATCTCTTCTGAGCATTGAAGTGTTCTATGAACCAAACGAGTTCGTAAAAACCTGTTGATTCTTCCATTTGAGGGATTTCTGAAATTGGCAAACTAAGAAAAGGGTTCTCAAGACAGAAAATGTTGCAGTCTCGAGTATGTATATGACATAAAATTGTAGTGTAATTGGGAGTTGCATGTGCGGCCGAGAAAGTGTAAAAAAGTAGTTTAATTGGGAGCTGCATGTGCTGCCGAGAAAGTGTCAGGCCAATTTTTGTATTAATTTATTCGAGCCAGAGTAGGTCTATGTGTTTACTAATTAATATATTTCGATTTCGCTGTGTCTCTTATCCTTTGTACTGCATGTTTTTCTTGAGATGTCAGTAAGTGATTTGGAAGATCAGTTACCCTTATAATTTCATTTCAAGGATTCATTTTCACTTTTTCGCATTAACTGAGTCTCGAGTATGTATATGACATAAAAATGTAGTGTAATTGGGAGTTGCATGTGCTGCCGAGAAAGTGTAAAAAAGTAGTTTAATTGGGAGTTGCATGTGCTGCCGAGAAAGTGTAAAAAAGTAGTTTAATTGGGAGCTGCGTGTGCTGCCGAGAAAGTGTCAGGCCAATTTTTGTATTAATTTATTCGAGCCAGAGTAGGTCTATGTGTTTACTAAATATATTTCGATTTCGCTGTGTCTCTTATCCTTTGTACTGCATGTTTTTCTTGAGATGTCAGTAAGTGATTTGGAAGATCAGTTACCCTTATAATTTCATTTCAAGGATCCATTTTCACTTTTTCGCATTAACTGAGTCTAATTCTGAGCATCCAGGAGAATTGATAGCATAACCTTTAGTATTTGGAGATTTAATTTCTATTCGTTTTGTGCATATTAAATGAGATTTTTTAATTATAAATATAGGTTGATTATTTATTAATTAGTTGGATCTGGAATAGTTCTTAATTTAATAGACATATTTTCTCAAATTAATTGATTGTATGATTAAAATAAAATTACTATCTTTAAGTAATGATTGTTATATTTATGTAAGTGATTAATCTAATGTAAAACAAATTTTTTTGGTCTACTACTAGTTTATTAATTTGGTAGCAGAGCCCGTGGGTCTGTGGGTAACTATCTTAAGAGAGTGCCCAAAATAATGCTTATTTGCTGCATGGGTAAATTAGAATGTGTATTAGAATATATTATTTACATGTGTAATTTCTGGTGTGAGGGTTTTTATTATGTTGTTATGAACATGGCCAACGCAACTTTCCTTAGATCCTCGTTCGAATGTGCTGCGTTGAGATCTGCTGCATATTCCAAGGGTCCGCACTGGAGTAACGGAGGCACATGTGGTGGTACCTATGGCCATCCGCACCACCGGATTGAGAGAATGGAGGCAGAAAGCGTTGAGCGACGGCAGGGTTTAGAATTGCAGGGGTTTGGAAGTGCACCTTCCCGTTTGCAGTCTCTGGCCTTCAATTGCGCCACTTTGTTGGGAATCCTCGAAATGATTGTGCTCGAAGATCCTCGCTCTACTCTTTCTCTTAACAAAATCGCAGCGAGGCTTCGTAGAGATTCATTCGACGCCTCGTGCCTCTTTACAATCATGCGTTTCCTCGTGGCAAAGGGCGTATTCCATAGCTCCGTTGTCAAAAGCACAGAGGACGGCACATGCGAAATGAGATACCCACTTGGCTGGCGGTTTGTGATTTGGTTCCATTGCCTGAATTCAGGAGGAAATATGATTGAATTTAAATGGTTTTATGAGCATGATGAATAACGGAGTTCAGAGATAGAATCGTGGAATGGTAGGCTTGATGAGCTTGACTGCAGTTGAGTTACATGGCATGGGATGGCGTGACTTGACCTAAATCTCTACGGCAATTCTGGTTGAGTCTTCTTCTTCGTGGGCTGCCGCTCATTTCATATTTCCTTCAAAACAAGTGACAAAAAAAACTTTGTACAACCTGTTGGGTTTGGACAGACAGGGAAGCAGAGTATTTCAAGGAGAGGTACATCCCAGGTGGGTACTGTGATATGCATTCATTACACATCTCTGAATGGAGTTTTAACCTCAGCAGATGAGCACATTCTATATCAAGTAAATTCATTACACATCTCTGAATGGAGTTTTAACCTCAGCATATGAGCATATTCTATGTCAAGTAAATACGCTTAACATGGTTCTCCTATTTTTGGCATGCTTCATTTTATGTTGTATGTAAGTATTATTTTTATTTGGAAATTAAGTGATAATGAAATTTATAATCTGATAAAAATGTTGTTTTGTAATACCAATTCTTTATACATTATTAGACAATTTCTCTAGATAATTAGGGAATGCAAGGGTTGGGTACCCATAGATAAGTGACAAGTACAACTCTGGGTACCCATATATCTTGGTAGATGGGAGTTAGTCTATAGAATGACTAGTAATTAAGTTATTGCCAAAGGTGATTGATTGTGTGAGAAGCAATTATTTTAGGAGATCAATTAGTGTTCAACTCAATACGGAAGTATAAGTGGTCTTAGGTTATGAGACAACTTCATACATGGATAAGAAATTACTTTGGAGATGGGTGATTCTAGAGTGGTAATCCATTTTGTTGGCTACACCTTTAGGAGGGTTATGAGACAACTTGAAGGAGTTTGCTCTATTTGATTTCAAAGATGTTTAATGAAGCAAAGACTAGTACTAGTTAAGGGAGGGACTTGGACATATAACTCCCACTTGCCTTGTGCACATTGAATAAAATTACCCTTCATAAATGTAGTTTGGTTATTTGTTAATTAGTTGGATGAGATATTTAGTTCAACTAAAATAGTTCCTAGTTTGGTGTTTAGTGGATATATTTTCTCAACTAGTTGATTGTATGGTTAAAATAGAATTACTATCTTCAATCAATAATTATTATATTTATATAAGTGGTTAATATAGTTTTCAGTGTGAAATTGATTTATTAATTTTAACAACAAAAACTCAACCAATTACCTATTTATATAAGTGATTAATCTAATTTTTAGTGTGAAATTGATTTATTAATTTAAAAAAAAAAACGCAATCAATTACCTCTCAATAAAAAAAACTCAGAACAGTTAAAAGTTTCAAAACTACCATTAAAAATACAAACCCTCGTCCATTTTGACATACCACTCCGCAGTTTGTGGGCTGCCTTAATAGTGCCAAAGTTCCCATTATTCTTCGCACAGAACATGGTTTTACTTGACAACTATCCTAAGTTCGAGTATTGCTGCTTTATACAGATGTTGTTTTCATCTGATATAGTTGGCTATGTAATTTTCTGCTATGTATTATGGTGTTGTAAATTTGTTGGCATCCTCAGGTATCCTTTTAAAATGGATGCACACTTTAACATCTGCCAGTGGATTCAAATCACTCCATTTTTTTTTAGGAGTGTGCCTAATATTTATTTGTTTTTTTTTTAAGTATATAGTAAAATGAAGAATCATAGAGACTTAAATATTTGAGTGTAATTTTATTATAGATTTGACTATATTTTAGAAATGTGATAAATATAGACCAACTCAAATAGTTAACTTCTCTTATGACCATTAAGTTTTTAAGATTTTCTGAAATTTAAAATGAATAACCCCAGTGATAATATATGTTCATGAAACGATTGACTTTATACATTCATGCACCGATTGACTTCGTGAATTTATGCTTATGCTGGGTGATCAGATGCAGGTCCATTAGATTTTTAAAATATTCTGAAATCTATAGTGAATAACCCTAATCCAAGACTTCATGCGTCTGATGCGTGCTCAGATGCAGGTTCATCGGGCTCTGGTTTTGCTTGGTCAATTAGGGCAACAACAAGGGGGGAAGGGCAGCTTAATATAATGCGGGATATATGGTAGAAAGGTGAAAGCGCAAGAGCAGCGCGGGGGGCCTTGAAATATCTTCCACAATTATCCATTTCACTCCGCGTGGATCGATTAGACGTACTATGACCAATAAGAAAGAGTATTTATCTCTACTGCAACGCATCACGTAAATCGTTTTAGCAGACTCACTCGATGTTCCGAAGATACTATCACGGGCCTTCGGTTATGGGAAAAGTCCTCGCAAAATATTTTATTTTTAATTTTAAATTGGAAATAACTATCTCATGATTTGTAGGAGACAAGTTTATCGAATCATAAATATAATCTATAAGGAAAGGTAAATTAAATAAGAAATTCTTTATCAATTAGTGATTAATGATTTCAATGTCCACGTGAGCATAGAAATCACTACCGATATAATGATATTTAGGTAGAAATTAATTTTGGGTGGAAATTGACTTTTCACGTAATAACTCTGTTTTTGATTTATGGTGAAATGAGACTACAATAAATTTAAAGTTATTTTAATCCATCTTAATTTAGGTAAATTTTTTTGAGTGTAAAACATGAGTAAATATTTGTATTTCGAAAGATTTGAGCCTTCTCCAAGATCTGGAGTCTATGCTAGTTATGACTAGCAAAATCACATTTAGCAATGTGGTTGATATATGGGGACATGTGTATATGAAACATATATACAACCAGATTTTGGGACAATGTATGTCAGGTGGATTCCATGCAGTTACATATTTGTGAAAGAATATCTTTACAAGTTATCACAACCATTTGACCCATCAAGTATTTCCATGTAAGGAGCCATAGGTATCAGAAAAAAATGAAGATATAGTTGCTACAAACAATATAAATAGAATCATAATAAAAGTTGACAAAGTATAGAAAACAAATTCAACAACACAAATGTGTACCAGAAGTCTTTAGCTTTAAGATATTTTTGGATAACTTCCTCTCGAAAAATATTGAATGTATGGTGCATAAATGTCACAACAATATGAGGGTATTGGATAACAGTCAAAGTAAAAAATAAATATGGACATCCTAACTGAGTAATCATGTCAGTCAATTCAACTCGACACTTAGTCCAGTATGCCCTTGTACCTCTCAAAGAAGAACCAAACCGCATAAGATGCTCAACCAACTTATTATCTGGTAAATCAGATAGTTGGTGACGCAACTCTTCAATTGTTGTAGGTGAGTTATCATGTAAATGTTTCTTTGCAAAAACTGCAATAGTTGCTTGGCTTCGATGCCGCATTATCGTGTTTAATAGGTAATGTCGAAAGTGAGGATGGATTTCAAATCTCTAATCATAGTACCTAAGAAGATGCAATGCATACTCTTGAAGTTCAACACTACAAATACATGGTTGCAACCAATCAACATCACCAGTGGGGAACAATGTTGGGAATGCCATATCTAATAACCCCTCTGTATTATATTCATTCACTAGAGAGGCTCCAATACTGGGCCAATCCATGTCTTGAACATGTGAAGAAACAACCTTATCAAGAAATGCTCTAATTTCTTCCACTTCTCTTCGTTCGTTTGGTAGGTGAGCAACAAAAGAAGAAGGATGAGAGGGAAAACGCTGAGGAGGAAACCCTTCATTATTAGTTTCGTTGATCTTAGATTCTTCAATATCACAATCAACAAATTTAAGCCTGAAGGAGACATCTGTTGATCTTTCGGACAAAGAATTCACTGAATCATAGTCAATTACAACATCTCAATAATATTGATCATGTTGGATTTTGAAAAGCAATGCAGCCATCACTCGGGATCTTTTGACATAACATTCATAACATTTAAACTCAACGACATGTCTCCTCACAATTAGAAAGTCAATATCTTCAACATGTCGGGGAAGACTTTGTACAATTGTAGAAATATCTTGAGGAAAGCTAATTGTATGACCACTATACTTATATTGCCCACCTTGAGCATGTGTCACTTGCGAAATAGGATTCACAAATGCTATACGCATTTCTTCAACTTGAGTAAGAAATCTTAAAATATGAGGTTGCTCATGAGGATCCACATTATTATATCGACAAAAGCGATGGGATCTTCTTTCACTTGTCCATCGTCTGCAAAGAGGTCCTTCAAAATGTCTCACAACTTGGATTGCGAGATAGGATTCTTGGCAAATGTGGCACATTTGGACAACTCACATGCTATCTATATTTGCTTGAAATTTTTTATGCACTGCAACCACGTTTTCATCAAAATGAATATCATCTATGTTGGTCGAACCATGTTGAAAATCATTTGGAAGAGTAAAATTTCTTCTAACATGTACATCATCTTCAGGAACGTGAGATTCCCTTCACAAATTTGAAGCATGTGGAATAGATCTATGAGAAGGTCTTTATAAATTTATGGTCTGCATTTCACAAACCTAAGAGGATGTAAAGTTCTCTTTGTCATAAAAGACTTTAAAATTTAATGTCCAACTAATTATAAATTTAAAAAATGAAAATGAATCAAATGTATTCAAGATTTACATTTGTGTCTTGATGTGGATGAGGGTTATGAGATGGTTGCTATTGGCTTCTAACATCAATGGATGGGACATTTTGGGATGTAGTTTCTATGCCTATATTCAAATTAGTTGTTTCCTGTTTCGAAAAAATAAAATACGTTATAAAACTAAATGTCCAACAAAGAAATATTCAAAAATGGAAAAGAAATCAAATACATTGAACATCTACATTAGTTTTACAATTTGATGTTTTAGATTCCAATTCTCCAAACTAATGAGATGAAATCACGGTTTCTCCATAAAAGGTTACAAAATACAATGTCCAAGGAACTGTAAATGAAAAAATTAGAAAATATCAAATGCACTCAACATTTACATTTGTTTGGCGATGTGGATGAACACTATGAGATGGTTCCTCTTCACTTCTAACATCAGTAGATGGAACATCTATGAAGTTAATTTGTATGCCTCTATTGAAATGAGTTGTGTCCTATTCAAAGAAAATAAAATACGCCATAAAATTCAATTTCCAACCAACTATAAATTTAAAAAATGAAAAGCAAATAAAAAACATTGAAAATTTACATTAGTCTAGCAATTTGATCATCGAGGAGAATGCACAGGAAGGTTATGACATGCTTCATCTTCACTTCTCAGATTAGTAGATGGAACACTTTGGGAATTAATTTCTAGACCTCTATCAAAATGAGTTGTATCCTATTCCAAGAGAATAAAATAACTTATAAGTTTAGTAAACTAAATTTATAAATAGAGGAATGTAATAAAACAACCACTATTGTAGCAAAAATCAAAATATTATTGTGTTACTTCCGTTGTTCCACGCGAAATGCTATCAAGGATGACTGATTCTCTTGGTGGGACCACATTAATTTGGAAAGGAGGATTGGAAGATCCGATATTTCTAGAAGCTAGCTCCAAATTATCAAACAAACGACCAATTTAACTATCATCCAAATCATCACACACAATGTCATCATCACCTCCACCATGGATGTTTTGCAACCTTTGGTCGTAAAAACATGCAGTTGGACACATGGAAGGTTTAGGGTGGACATTTTCATCTAAGTTATCAATA
The DNA here is from genome assembly GCA_031772625.1 of Pinus tabuliformis. Lineage (NCBI taxonomy): Eukaryota > Viridiplantae > Streptophyta > Pinopsida > Pinales > Pinaceae > Pinus > Pinus tabuliformis. Next base: position 85,495,292 of record CM062815.1, on the reverse strand, counting down.
TTATGTTCTTCCCGATTGCAAGATGTTACCCAATGTTATGAAAATTTTGTGGAGAGCATCGAACAACAAGATTATGCTGACGAAGAGCATATTCTGATAATGAACTATCAACATGAAATGTTCTTTCCATTATATCATCCATATTACAATACTTACGAGGAATTATAAAATCATTTTCAATAGTGTCTTCACTCGTTCTCTTATGATATGTAGCTCTCCTATGCTCATTTATGGCATCCTTATTTCTCTGATACCGTAAACGACGACTTTCATTAGACCTCTCATGTGATTCTCGTGACAAATTTCATTTTCTTCACTACTACATCAAGGGCACTTTTAAGACATTTTTTTAAGCCAAAATAAATCTTTTGTCTTAAAATGTCACTTTTTATTTTAATTATTTTACATTTAAATTTAATATCAATTGAATCGTCTTAAATATAAAATTTAAGACAAAAACAATTTGAGACAAAAATATTTTAAGACAAAAATTTATATGTAAGGCAAAAACAACTTAAGACAAACATATTTTAAGACAAAACTTTTAATTTAAGACAAAAACAATTTAAGGCAAAAATATTTTAAGACAAAACTTTATATTTAAGACAAAAACAGTTAAAGACAAAAATATTTTAAGACAAAAAGAGCTTGAGACAAAAATATTTTAAGACAAAACTTTATTTTAAGACAAACAGTTTAAGACAAAATTATTTTAAGACAAAACTTTATATTTAAGACAAAAATAGATTGTGACAAAAATATTTTAAGACAACTTTATATTTGAGACAATGGGTACTTAAGACGAAACCCATTTAAGACAATTAACAATTAAGACAAAAACATATCAATTTAAGAAAATATTATATAACAGTTACAAAATTGACTATGACAGTGCACCCTAAGTCCACCAGCTTGCGTGCTACTACTGTATCATGCCTATAGCAATGCTGCTATTTCACTTTCGAGTCATGTTATCTTATATAAAGACAACAACTTGTTGGGCTCTTCATTTTGTGGGGGTAGCCGACTCTAAAGAACGTGAAAATTTTCCCTAGCAAGATTTCCCATACATTAATTACTCTTTTGTCCCTTCAATCTCTGTTGATACGATTAGAGACAACTTGTATGTATTTGCATTCAAAACTACGACACAAAGGGGAATTTTATAAGACAAAATAAATCTTTTGTCTTAAAATTTTCAATGTGAGGCACTAGTAGAAAAGGTAAAGGATTAGGGGTTCATCTTTACATTATTGATGGGTTCATCAGGAAGTACAACGATGGAGGTTAACAACAACCAATGGGATTTAGGGCGGTGGAGGCAGACAATAGAGGTGTGCGTTGTGAGAGGAGCGATGGAGGCACTTTCGATGAATGTGGGTAGGTGGTAACATAGTTGAAGTACTTTTCAGGGTCTCCATCGATTGTGTTTTGATATGCATTTTTTGATTGTTTTATTTATTTTGAATGCTACTTATATCCATTGGTTGTTGTTATTACAACATTGTTGTGCTAGATTCACAACATGGATTAGATTCACCTAAAGGATTGTTGAAAAATGCAACATGAAATTCTAAATTTGATTTTGCCTTGATTAAATTGAGAAGATTTGAAATTCCACATCAGCAGAAAACTTGGATGCAATTAGCTTGTATGACATGGCATGTGTCAGCCATTTTACTCAATAAATTCGCGCTGGAGGAGTTAGAGTTCAGTAAAGCATGTGTGATTTCTAATTTATAGCAATCAAAGTGAATTATCTCAGGTTGTTTTCAAATAAACTAGTTCTAACCATTGGAGGAACTAGTGGAAGGCTAGTTATGCAGCGGGAATTCAGTCAAATGTATTGGTCATCTAGTTAACTAATCAATCAGCCCAAAATAGCTGGTGCATGCAAAGAATTCGAGTTCCCCAGCTATGGTGGAGATTCCAAGGCAGTGTAACATTACTTGTATACTATTCTTGAGCATACAGGTGTTACATGCCGTCACATGATCAACCTTAGGAATTGCACAATCCATTTTGGAAAAAAGCCTAAATAATAGGGGCCTAATTTCTAAAGGAATTGCACAAGGAAATAAGGGCTCAAGCAGAGGCAGAAATTGACAAAGTTTGGGTTTGAGCTTCTTAGTGCGTAGAGAGATAAGTTATTCACTTATAGGTTGTGCACAATTGAGTAAAGAAATTGTAATACATCTATATTCATCAGATTGATGCAAGAAGGCATTGGAGTTTTTAGCAGATTGATTTCCCCAGGAAAATTATTGTGTGCATGTGTTTTATTTCTTATTGCATGTCTGAATTTTTTGTTCTAAATTGTGAATTAACTTCTGTAGAGCAGTAGAGTAGGTTTGTGTCTTATGATTTTGAAAAAACTTCATGAGAAATTGCAAATCTACACCATAATTTCTACATCGTATCATAACAGGATTCACATTAGAGCAGGAATTTTGAATTTGTTTCTCAAGAGGTTCGAATTTGCAGTTTAGTGTAGCAAGATCTCTTAAGAGCTGAGAAGATGACCTTCAATGGGCTGAGTCTAGAGTATGCCTTGGAAGGCATATCTAATTTCATTGACTGGAAGGATCGCATGCAGGAGGTATTCGATGACAATGGATTACTAGAATACATCAAGAGAGATGTTACAAAATGAGCAGAATCCGATGCCCAAAACCTTGTTCAGTGGAATAAAGGTGTAACCAAGGTGTGGAGAATAATATTGGAGGGAGTACGGGACCAGATTGTCAACAATCTCCATGGGAAAGAAAATCTGTATGCAATGTGGTAGGCACTGACAAATCTGTTCTAGAATGGTAGTGACCAAAAAAACTTGGTGCTCAAGGATAAACTTTGAAATATAAAGATGTAGAAGAATGACTTTATCATGCAATATTTGAGGAGGTTCACACAAGTTTGTGATGAGCTTGTAGGAGTTGGTGTTACTGTTTCAAATGGTGACTTGGTAAGAATAGCCCTTCTGGGCCTTCCCAGGAGTTGGCATAGCTATCAATATTAAGTGAACGGGAGGGAGAAATTACCAAATAGGAACACTTATGGTACGATTTGGTATAGGAGAAAATAAGGTAGAATACCAGAGATGGGACCTCATCCAAGGGCAAGGATGAAGAAAAATTTACATTGGTTGGAAAGGGAAATAAGGGAAAAGGGAAGAAATCTCAAACCAAACTTGAATCCAGCCACAAGGGAAAGAAGAAAGGTTTGTGAAAAATTAAATGCTTCCATTGTCATGAATACGGGAACTATGCCATGAAGTGCCCACATAAAATGAAAGCAAGAAGACCTTAGGAGGAGAAGTGGGTGAAGCCTTGGCTTCATAGTTTGACCTTGAATTTACCCTTATCACATGCATGTCCAACATAGTGATGGGGAGCATGTGGTACTTGGACTCAGATGCATTGTTCCACATGACTGGGTGTAGAGATTTTTTCAATGACCTAGAGGAGAAAGATCTCTAGATGCACATCAAGCTCGGGGGTGACGGAAGGTACAATATGACCGATATTGGTACAGTCACCTTTCAGAGGGAGTCAGGCTCCCCTATCAGGCTCAAGGATTTCATGTTTGTTCTAGGCCTAAAGAAAAGTCTCATCTCTATTGAATTTTTGGAAGACCACAGTTATGACGTGATCTTCAACAAAGGAAAAACGTTCTTAAGACACATAGCCATGAGACAGGTGAAGAATATCGAGGTTTGTGTGAAGAATCTATATAAGTTAGATGTGGAAGATTGTGTTGCATTAGGAACTAAGGAAGAGAAAGTGTAGGGCAACCATGTAAGTGAGCTTTACCACATAACACTTGGCCATTTTCATCATGGCATCTTGAATATTATACAAAAAATAGCCACTATCCTCCATAAAGGAGCGCTTGAGAAGCAGGATGTATGCAAAGGATGTACCTTGGGGAAGTACATACAAATTGCATTCCATGATCGGGACAACAAAGCACATGTATTCCAAGAAAGGATCCACTCTGATGTCTGTGGAACTTTCTCGATAACCTCCACTGCTAAACACAAATATTTTGTCCTTTTTATTCATGACTTGTCACATAAGTGTTGGATCTCTTCATGTAGAAGAAAGATGAGACATTCTCCAAATTTGTAGAATTCAAGCCACTAGTTGAGAAAGAAACTAGCAAGAAGGTGAAGGCTATCAGGAGAAATATAGGAGGTGAGTATGCTTTGAATGAACTTAAAAATTTATGTGCGAATGAAGGCATTCGATGAGAGTGGATAACACCCCAAAACCCACATCAGAATGGGGTGGGTGAGAGAAAGAGTCGTAGCATTTTGGGATAAATGAGGTTGATGTTGCATGACCAAGATCTACCTCTGCATTTGTGAGTTGAGGCATGCAATACAAAAGTCTGTTTGTAGAACCGAAGTCCTCATCGGATTCTTGGCATGATTTCACTAGAGGAGGCGTTCTCGGGAAGAAAGTCAGATGTGTCACACTTCAAGTTTTTTGGAGCCTCTATTTACTGCCATGTCTCAAAAGAATCAAGGAATAAGCTTTAGTCGACCACAAAATTGGGGTTATTTGTGGGTTACACAGAAATTCCGCACAACCAACATGTGTACTTGCCATCACTCATAATTATAGTTGTGCGAAGGGATGTAAATTTTCATGAGGAGAAAGCTATATAGTGCTCTCCTAAGAGGGAGCTTTAGATCCCACCAAAAGATGAGATTTTAGCTCCAAAAGAGGAACCTTGGGAAGCTATAGAGAAACCAGAAACTATAGATCAGAGAGTGGAGACATTCAATAAAGTAAAAACTCTAGAGAAGGCAGAAAAATAACTAAGGAAGTTGATTGACTTATGCATGTTGTGAGGGAGAATGTGGGATATCCTTCAAATTTGCATAGGCAAAGGAGGTCACTTGAGAGGTACACTCATTACATGGCTCTTATGACTAAGCTTATAGAGATTGAGGCATCTATTTTGAGGAAAAAATAGAACAACCTGTATGGTTTAATGCAATGGTGGAGGAATACAAATCCATTATAAATGATAGTGTTTTCAAAAAGGTCCCAAGACTAACATATAAATCAATAGTGGGTTTGAGATGGATCTTCAAGGTGAAGCAGGAAACAGATGGAAACGTAGAGAAGTATAAGGCCAAATTTGTGGCCAAGGGGTACTCTCAAGTTTTGAAAATTTACTATGAGGAGACCTTTTATTTTGTACCAAGGTACTCAACCATTAGATCAATTCCTAGCCTGGATACGTAGATAGGGCAAAATATCCACCAGATGGGTGTAAAATTAACATTTCTTAATGGGGTTATTAAGGAGGAGGTGTACATAGAGTAACAAAAAGATTTTGAGACATTTGATCAAGAGTCTGATGTGTGCAGACTCAAGTGAGCATTGTACAATCTCAAACAAGTGCCTCGTTCTTGGTAGACCAAGATTGATAGTTATCTCACTGGTTTGGGCTTCCCCATAAGTGATGCAGATGTAAACCTCATTACATCTGGATAGAAGGTAAATTGCTTATTATTACGTTATATGTTGATAATTTTATTTTAACTAGTGATGAGTAGTTGATCATATTTTATAAGGAGGACCTTGAAAAGGAATTTGAAATGAAGTAATGGGTCTGATGCACTACTTTCATGGGTTGGAAGTATGGTAAGGTTATGGGGAATTGTTTGTCTCTCAAGGAAAGTATGCAAATGAGATACTTCAGATATTCTACAGGGAGAGTTGTAAACCCATGGAGACACCTCTAATGAACAACTAGAGCAAGGAGGATGCCACTTCAGGTGAAATAGATGCTACCATTTATCGATACCTAGTGGGTCCACTCATGTATGTTGTGAACACGTGACTAGATATGTGTTGTGCAGTGAACTGGATAAGCCAAGCTATGGTTAGCTAAACCAAACTATTTCGGAAGGAAACTAAGCATGTTTTACGGTACCTCAGAGGCACTACCCAGTTTTGACTATGGTACAGATGAGCATAGGGAGTTAAGTTGTGCAGCTTGATAGATGTAGATTGTGCATGAAGTCCATCAGACTAAAAGAGTACATCAAATGGAATTTTCAGTGTTGGGTCCACAATTGTTTCTTAGTACGACAGGAAGCAAAGATATGTGGTGTTCATCTAGACAAAAGCATAATACATGTTTGCAAGTCAAGCAACATGTGAGGCGATATGGATGAGAAAGATACTTATTGGACTATTTGTTCAAATGATGGATCCAATTGTGATAATCAAAGTTGCATCAATCTCTCTGAGAATCATGTATTTCATGATCGATCCAAGCATATAGATATCTAGTATCACCATTTATGGGACTGTGTCTAGAGGCAGATGATGTTGCTACACTCCATTCTGATAGAGGAGCAAGATGTTGACATTTTGACAAAAGCTTTGTCAAGAGGGAAGTTCGAGTTCCATAGGTGCAGGATAGGGGTGGTTGATAATCCATTTCTTGTAGAGAGGGATTCTTCAAAAATGCAGTAAGAAATTCTCAATTTGACTTTTCCTTGATTCAATTGAGAAAATATGAATTTCCACCTCAACGGAAAACTTGGATGCAGTTGAATTGTGTGACATGGATTGTGTCACCCAGTTTACCCAGTACATTCAAGTTGCAAGAGTTAGAGTTTAGTTAAGAATGTATGATTGCGAATTTGTAGCAATCAAAGTGAGTTATCTCAAGTTGTTTTCAGTTAATCTAGTGCCACCTATTTGAGGAACTAGTGGAATGCCAATTGTGCAACGGGACTTCAGTCAAACTGAGCGATCATCCAGTTAACTAATCAATCAACCCAAAATATCTAGTGCATGGAGAATTCGAGTTCCCCAACTGTGGTGGAGATTCCAAGGCATTGTAACATCAATTGTAGACTAGTCTTGAGTGTACAAGTGTTGCATGCAGTGAGATGATCAACCTTGGGAATTACACAATCCATTTTGTAAAAATTCCTAAATAATAGGGGCCTAATTTCTTAAGGAATTGCGCAAGGAAATATGGGCTCAAGAAGAGGTAGAAATTTACTAGGTCTAGGTCAGAGCTTCTCAGTGAGCAGAGAAACAAGTTATTCACTTGCTGGTTGTGCTCAGTTGAGCAAAGAAATTGTAATACATTTCTATTCATCATATTAATGCAAGCATACATTGGGGTTTTTAGCATATTACTTTCCCTAGGAAAAATTTTGTGTGCATGTGTGTTATTTCTTATTGCATGTATGAAATTTTTGTTCTAAATTGTGAATTAACTTTGCAGAGAAGTAGAGTAGGTTTGTGTCTTGTGATTTTGATTAAAACTTCATGAGTAGTTGCAAATCTACACCATAATTTATACAAGGATGGTGGAGGTAAGTTATAGAATATTCGTTAGAAGAAAATATGCCTACTTCAAAATATCTATGAAAAATTATGCGAGAAGTAGCCATTGAGGATAAAAGATTAGATTGTGGAAGAATTAGTCACAAAATTCAGAAGGGCGGTAATTTTGGTTGTAGGTGTGGAGGTAGAAGGATTAAATGTAATTTTTGTTGTAGGTGTGTAGGTAGACAAGTCACAGTTACTCCTTTGATTTTTGTCGATGATGTGATACTCTTTAGTAGATTGACCTCTTTTCATCTGTCTCTCGACTCCTTATGAATAGTATTAAATCTAATATGATTTCTACTTACTCGTATGATGCATTGGTACTCGATATTTATCATATTTTTGGTGTTATCTATACTAAATTGGATGTGAGTTTTAAATATCTTAGATTTATGCTCCAACCTAATTGTAATGTAATTAAAGATTGGAGTTGACTTATAGAGAAAATCCATTGTAAACTTTTATCATGGGCAAACAGGTGGCTCTCCCTAGGAGGCAAGTTGACTCTAGTTCAAGCAGTCCTTCAAAGCATCTGTGTATATTAGCTTCATATTTTCTCTCTTCCTAAGAATATCATTAAATGTATCTTTCCGACTTCATCTTGGCATGGGACAATTTGTGTTGTAAAGGACAGAGTGGGCCTGGTTGTTGTTTACTATATATGGAGGCGATGATGACCACACTCATCTATTCCTTTGATTCTCCTTAGAAAAATCAATTTGGAAAGGTGTATTTAATATGTTTCATTTACAGGAAGATTAGAACTACTCTTTTGTGGTTGATTATATTCGGTACTGGATTATTGAATATAAAACATTTGGACCACTTCCAATATACATTGGGCTTTCAACCCAAAGAATTCATTATTGTCCCAATCTCCTTTGTTGTGATATATCCACCTCCATCCTTGTCAAACAAGCTAAAATCCTCCCTGAACTCAGACATAACCTCCATCCCATATTCCTTTAGTAGATAAAACCCTTCTCTCATTTGCTGACCATTCCAATCTACCCTCCATCCCATATTCTCTCATGAGCCCTATGTAAACCACCATTTCATTCAAGGATGGGGATTTTGATGCGTACTCTAACCATATTTATTAGATATTATCCCCCTTTTCTTGCTTATGTTTTCTTGACTTGGCCTCCTCTAAATATGCCCTAATCTCCTTAAATTATTTGGAAGGTAGCCTTTCATTACTAACCCCATTTTACTCATCCAAAAGAAGAAAGAAAGAAGTTGTTAACATCATCAAGAAGTCAAGGTGATCTCCCTTTAAGACAAGGATAAATATTTGAAGGAATACATCTTCTTCAAGAAGAAATATTCTATTATCATATCATCATCAAAATCAATAAGGAAGCAGATTGGAGATATTGTTGTCAAGGAGTATATTCACAAGAAATTTTCTTTATGCCCATATACGAATCTATCAAAATGCATTTTAGCAAGGAGAGCAATAGGTTAGTTGGATCATCAAACTTTTTTTCATGGAAGAAGAGGACATATTTAATCCTAATATAAAACGAAGTTGTGAAACATGTCAAGCACTCAATCAAAAAATCTTCAAAGGAAGAATCTCAATCTATTAAAAAGTACATGAAAGAGGAAGTAAGGGCACAAATGATTCTCATAGAATCCATCAAGGATCCCCTCATTCCCTATGTTTCTGGGAAAACTAGTATTTCTAAGAAATTCTAGCCCTCTAGGTTTGGTAGCTAACCTAG